>JAQFVV010006226.1:4446641-5072891 GCA_028023455.1 Epiperipatus broadwayi
TTAAAAAAATGTAATTAAGTAAAAATAATCTTGAATGATATAATAATTCAATTAAATAAGTTTGGAAGCATTTCCTTATATGGAAATAAATAAAAGGTCATTTTAATTCGGAAATTACTTTGTAGATCTTTTATAATTTACTTGAAAAGAGATTTCTAAAAATTTGTATAAATACTTGTAGGAAGAACCATTGTTAAGGTCTTCTCAAAAACTTTATTACTGGAAGCACTACTGAGAGAGCTAATGACAATGAAATAACCAACGGCTAAAAAAAAACAGCTGATCCCTCGATGATGGTGAAATATCAATTTTATAAAAAAAACAACTTCTAACTTTCAAATGTTACTATTGCATTGTGAATTATCTTAGGTACAATTTTCCATATATATAACTTTAACACCAATTTTGCTTAAACTTCTACTTTCGAGATATGTCAATTTATTTATTTAACCTTCCATTTTATTTTTTGAAATAAATGAACGTGTTACCATTGTAATGTGAACTTAAATATATTTTTCATTATAATTTTTTTTTTTTAATAATCAAGATGATTTGTAACTTGAATAAAATTTCCTTCATATTCCTATGCATTCACACTAAACAGTGCAAATAAAAATGTTGTTTATAGTGATAATTTTTATTTCACAAACTTAAAAATATATCAATTTTGATGGGTTTTTTTTTTTACTTATAGTGTATTTCTCAATGCAAGTCTCAGAATAAAATTTTAGGTTATTTACTTTTCTCTCTATTAGCAGGAATGTTCCTCTAATTAAAATATCCCTTTGAATTATAATGAAAATATTTTTAATACAGCTTGCATGGAATTTAATTTAAATGTTCAATATTGAGAATTTTTTCATGACTTTTTACAAGTGGTTTCTGCTTTAGCTAGTTCTGAACAATGCTAAAATTGATTACATAGGTAATATAATTAGTAAAAAATTTTTTTACTAAATAGATGTACTTAACTAGTGAAAAACTTTATATTCTATAATTCTAAATACTATGCTGCTAGCAATCTATCTTTAAATATGAACTAATGTTTCTTAAAATAAAACAGTCCACACCATGGTAGATATTTCTGCTAATATCTCATATTGTTTAAAAAATAAAAAATACATACAAGCGAATAAAAATTAAATTAAGATTTAATATAGATTTCCAAATGATTTCTTTTAACATATTTCATTATTCTTAATTGATTAGTTTTATAGTTTTTATAAGCTTTTGTTACATTGTAGTACGATTAAACTCAAGAAAATTTACAAATGGGAAAACAACTGCTGTATTTCATCCACATGCTTGACAAGAAGAGAAGAAAATTTACTATAATGATTTCCAAATTGTCCACTAAAGCAAATAAACTCAATAGAGTCATCATCATCAAATAGTTATCAACCTCAAGAAAGAGATTGTTCCCAGTAAAACGGAAATGGTAGCTGAGAAATATAAGCATTATACAAGACAAGTTTGAACCCTTGGAAATTCGTCACAAGCAAAAGATCGGTAATATGACTTTTTATATCTATTTTCTTTATGATATCAGTCTTAATAAACATTTTAGCAATAAAGTGGTATATTTGATTTAAAGAACTTTTAAAGACTATTCAGATCAATTAAAAACAAGAATGTCTTACTAAAAATAACTTTGAGCTTCATAAATGATCTTGAATGTAGAAAATGATTTGATTATTAATTTTACAATATTAATATGTAAAACAATTTTTTTTATTTTTTTTTTATGGTATTATGATTTTAGTTTTAACTAATATATTATTATTTTGGTTTTAAATAATATTTTGTTATCATGGGATAAAACACGCACATACATAATAATATTTTTATATGTGTATAATTGGAAGTGAATGTGTAATAATGAGTAGTATTAGAATATTAGATTAGTTTGTTTCATTAAGTATAGCATTTCAGAGGTAGAAGAGAGGGGGGAGATAATGATTTAAAACTCTTTTCTAAAACTAGCCCTTTCAATTTTACTAACATTTTTTTTTTTTATTCTATTTACATGTTGGATTTTTTAGGTATGTGTGTTAATGAGCAGATAATATTTTGTGTCTTGAAATACTTTTCATGGTTAATGTGACGTCCAACTTAATACAAAATACATTTGAAGGGAAAGGGGGAAGAACTTAAAATTAATCTGAGGATTGTTATATAACCAATTATTATTATTATTATTCATGTCAATTTTCATATTTATCTAGAAATTTTTATGTATACGTTAGAAATGTAGTAATAAATATTAGTTTGTTTTATTAAACGAGGCGTATATATTTCATTAAGTGTAGTCTTTGTTAAGTGTGATTATTCATCATCCTCAATGGTTGAATATTAGTTATTTAAGATATAAGTAAATATGCTAAAATTAAGCAATAATTAGGAATCTCTTTATAAAAATTAGTTTTATGTTTAGGCTTAGTCCTAGAGCTGTAATTGAAACCCTTGTCATTATCGTTATTATTATCATCATCATCATCATCGTCATCAACGTTTTAATTAATGAGCTGTTTAACTGTTTAAAGGCCATAAATAAATATTGATTTTATAATATTTAGTGATCTCTTAGTATTATTATAACCACATCCCATCATCTATTTCATGCAAGGATGAGTGAATTGCCATCCTAAATTAGTTATATATAATCTGAGCTAGTAAACTTATAAAAACATTGAAACACATTTGTTATGCTAAGATCTGAGAAATGATTTATGTCTAATATACTCCGCTTTGGTTTAAAGATGTTTTACTTTTACCTAACTATTAGTGCTTATAGTGATATGGCTCAAAAAGCAAAATCTCTCATTTTTATTAGAAATAAAGTACCAAAAAGGGATTCAAACCCGGTACATGTGAAAGGTTATCAGATATAACCATGTCTAGATTCAGATAATCTAGTGGCGCCCTGCTAGACCATATTCACTTAGTATTTGTTTAAACATGCACTTAACATCAAACCAAGAAATGAAAGTGGATAAGATCTACTGCCTGTATACCTGAGTTATATTTTATTGAATTATTAGTGTACTCACTTCATGTGATTTCATATAATACTGGTTATTAACAATTTCCCCATAATTCTTGATAGTGTTATATATTTGAACCTTTACTTAGTAATATCTTTTTTTTGACTCATTTATTTTGGTTACAATATATATATATAAACATGAAAGCAGTCCATATCTAAATAATTCCAAACAATACCAAGAATCTCAGTCTATTTGTTGTGACGGCAACCTTTTGTGTGTGTGTGTGTGATAGAGTCAGACATCTAGAGTCTAAGATGTTTATATAGATACTAAAGATTGACACTTGACTGAAAGTGCTTGAAAATTTTTTAATTCAAAGAAATTTAAATAACAGGTGTTTTGAAAGCAGGCTAACAAATAGTCAAACTTTCAAACTTCACTAAAACTGTATAATATTTTTAATTTTTATCATAGAAAAAACAACAACTATATAATATTTAAATAATAAAGTTAACAATGCTTAAGGCTAGATTGGTTTATAAATATAAATACATGAAAGCAGTCCACATGCAACCTGTTTGTTGTCAAAGCAATCTTTTTTTGTTACAAAAGTGGAAACTACCTTCATCAGATGTCTAAGATGTTTATACAGATACTAAAGATTGATACTTAACTTAAAAAGAATGAAAAATTTTAAATTCATGAAGTTTCTAAAGTAATTATATTATTTTCCTATTATGCTTATGATCTGAGAATTTTAATCTAGGCTGGGTAAAACTTATGAATTTTTCCATGTTCTCACTAAGCTTAAGATTTCATTAATAAACAGATATTGAATTATTTTTACTTCGAGATAAAACAAACATATTAAATTATTTGATCACCAAAGATATAATAAAATAGATTAACATATTAAAAGCCGATTCACATTTCAATATAATTTTTTATGAAACTATGAAGTAATGGAGTCATTGAAATTAGTTCAACTAATGAATGGATTAATTTTGAAATGAATATAGGATTCTCACAATAGCTTTTAATATGTTTAAAAATAGAGATACACCAATTTATCACCAAAAGTTAGATGAGTTGGCTGGGTTGGCTATCACTTGCCATGGTAGAAAATAATTCTAAGCCTAAATGTGACTAAATCAAGATTTATCTAATTTGAACTCATGGCAATGTAGGTGCATGTAATTTAAATGTTACATCAGAAAATGTCTTCATTTACTTATTCTCCCTCTTTCTCTCTCCTTCTCTCTTCCCATATGTAATAATGTAGTTAAAAAATCTCAACACCTTCAGCACTTGCTCCCCATGTTTTAGACCTTGGCTATCATATAGACTTCTCAAATATTAAAATCATAGCCACATGCAACAATCATTATCAAAAAATATTTAAGGAGGCTACACAAATATTTAAAAAACAAATTGCATTAACAGATATTTGAAAACAATAAAATTACCGACTGTATGGAACTTTCCTCATGCAAATGAATAAAAATTAAAAAACACTATTAAATTTAAGTCAATCTATTCAACTAACATGTGATACAATTATCTCTGCTATAACCATGTGATCATTACTGTTTTTTCACCTAGCTGAAAGCAAGTACTATCTTCATTGCATATTTCATAAACCAGCATACCAAAACACTGAGAATAAAGCTCTCTTCTAATAGGACATATTCCAGTTTCACGAGCCTCTCTTTGCTGTAAACGTGAATCTAGCATATCTTGAAGGTTGATGACATCTAGCCTTGTGGCTGGAGTGCTAGATACTGGCTGAATCCATAGCTGATTATTTTCAGTCCATTCCCTAAAATATGTATATATATATAATAAACTGCATTGCTCTTTTATATAATGAAACAATTTAATATAGCACTAGAACAATAGAATGTAATTAATTATATTATTATGTAGCTATAATATAAATTAATCAAATGTTAAGCCTTGTATTTATACCTTATAGTTTGTGAGCTATTTATTAACAATGGTCATTTCCTAGAAATTATTTCTAAAATATCAAAATTCCATTATACATTATCCTGAACATTGTGGGAATAGTAAACATTTTTTGAATTGATAATATATCACAACTCTTTGATCTTTTGTTTTTGAAAGTGGCACTTTCTACAAATAATTTGATATTTGAAGGATTGAATGTATGCACCTTATTTATGATCAAGGATTATTGTAATTATAATTTTTATTAACCAAATAACAAAAACAAAAAACATCATGTGATTACAGCTTTCACATGCTCTTCAAGTGGAAAATTTATATACAACTACTACAGTGTTATCATCTTATAATTTTGAGTAATCAATAAACAGTAGATAATGAGGTTTATTAAATCCCTATCCAATGCTATCCCATCCACATCCTCAGAGTAGTTTCTGATTTATAGCTTTCATCAATGTGAAACCATCTTTTATTTTATTTTTTATTATCAAGTTACCAGACTAAAATTTAGAAACACCTCTAGGTTTTGAAACCAAGACACCATGCTTAAATAGTTATAGATATCTAATTACCATCTAGTATCAATTGATTATCTAACATTATAATAGTTGGCAGCACTGATATAGAGTGAATAGAATTTATTTAATCTACATTGTTTCAAATTTTGATTTAATTTTGTAGATATGATAAAGAGAATGCAGAATGCCTGAATTCCCTTTACTGTTATATTTGAATAAATATGTCTACAAGATTGAGACAAATTGTGCAATAATGTAGTTAATCAAAAGTAAATATTTTTTGATATACAAAAAAAAAAAAACAATGATTGTGCCTTTAAATCTCCAAACATTAAAATTGTTTGTGAAGAGTGTAATGATAAAAAAAAGATCCTAAAATTTAAACATTCCCATGCCAACAGTGGGTAATGGAATTTTGATACATTGTGCCATTACTTTTCGTATCTAAAAGTTTGTAGGCTAAGAATCAAAAATTTTAATTACAGATGGAATTGTATCATATAAGGGCGCCACTAGGAAAAGAACCTGGAGCCACAAAATTAGAAGAATCTTATATTCGCGGCTGTTCATTTTTATACGTATGACAGATCCAGCTAACCTCCCCTTTGTAATCCCATTTTTAATATGCGTGTATACGCGGCGATCATATGTTTTATTATCACATACAAGCACTAAAGGAACAACCAAGTACACTTAAATATGTTTCAAATAATAATACGCTTTATTATAATTTTTACTTTTCTTTTATTCAAGACTATTGATAGAACAAATCATTAATAATTCCCCCTCTACCTTCATCTTTTGTATAAACTTAACATGACTAACATTATCTTTCTTTTTGTCTTTTTATATAAAATAAAAATTAAAAAAAGGTGAAGAGTAATATGTATTTTTTGTTCTCAAAGGAACATGCGCTTTTACTTATATATATAAGCGTCCCAGACTGGTCCGAATCTTGACTGGTACAGAGGCTAAGTGGCTTACTATTAGGAGCAAGTTATTACACTAAACCCCTTTACCTCTCTTTCAATATTTACTCAACCCTTAAACTTTTCATTTATGCTTTCTTAAATCATTTTTAAATTCGATTTTGATAACAATTTCTGGGATTCATTCATGGGATTATTATTATTTTTAACCTCCTCTTATAGTCTTGAATTTTGTCAAAAGTTATTTGAAAACCCTCCATAAAGAAAAAATAAAAAAACAAAACACAAATATAAATAAATTATGTATTTTAAATAAAACTAATTGGGCAATGCAAACATAAGCACTATAAATATATATATAACAAAAAACCCCTTCTATTGTCGCAACTTATAGTTTGTAGCTGATTAAATACAATCCGAATTAGATATGTTTTTAAGTTCAGCAATCTATAGTTCAATCAAAAAGCAAAATTTATATTACCCAGATCGATCAGTGTCCATACGCGTTTCTTGGGATCCTTTGGGAGTTGATTCACAGTAATGAATTTTGTCCTCCAGCTAGCTTCACTTTCTCTTAGATGGCCTTGTTCCATGAGGTGGTTGCCCAGTGTGATGAAAATCTAGGAATCGGCCAGTGTCCTGACTGGGGACGGATTTTAGTTGTTTAGCCTTCTAACATTTTATTTTCACTCTATAATAGTTCTTTTCTTTTATTAAAAATGCTAATAATTAATCTAACAATAGGTTTGTCTCTGTATTTATAGTCCTTTTTCCATTGTCCTTTTACCTGATCATGTTCCCAGCCAGTGATTGCATTCTTTAATTTTTTTGTTTTTAACACCTTCCAACTAGAAGCCATGACAATAGAATTAATTACAATTCTTTACCGCCTCCCCTCCCTTCAGATTAGAAAATTTAATTAAAATTGTTTTCCAAAAACAAAAAAATATTTTATTATTATTATTTTTTTTAATATCACTTTCGATATAATCTCTCAATCCAATTAAAAACACCACTAATATACCATTTTGCCTTTTCTTTTCTTTCTGTTTTTTTTTTAAATGCCAATAAAAAAAAACTAATAAATAATACCAAAAATCTACTATAAAAAAAACTAATAAATAATACCAAAAAAAACTTTCTATATACACAGCATTTACTTCTTATTTTATACCTAGTATATATATGTGTGTAGATACGTAATTTACATATACTGAAAAGATAACATGAGCCACTCAAAATTATCGGCTCATTGCATCCCTTCCCAATAAAAAAAACTATAAAAAAAAACAAAGACTTTAATTACTCCGTGAAGGCTTGCCTGTAAATTCTCTTATCCCGTTACCTTTTCCACTAGGTTCATTACTATTTTCCCACCTAATCTTAGAGTCTTCCCCTTCTTCTATATCATTATACTCCACATCGACTAACATTTCTATGGCTTCCTCGATCGATAGATGTCGATTTTCTGCCAGTTTCCACTGTACTCCTGAAGGAAGGTTATACCTTATAGTTCTCACTATTTGAAATTGGTCCATTGGATAAGCTTCCAATGTTCTTAATTTTGTGGCTTGACATTGGAAGAACTGACTATACATTCCATCTTTGTCAGTTTTATATTTCTCTCGTGATATTTTCATGCATATCGCCTCTTGTTTTTCCACACCCCAGATCCCGTAAAATCATGTTTCGATATTCCGAGAAAGTTTTGGGTCTGTGATGTTCAGCTTTCCACCATTCGCATGCGGGACCACTTAAATAGCTCATCGCTATGATAATTCTTTCTGCTTCCTCTGATCTATGAAAGTGAAAAAATCTTGGAAACTATTCAAATAATCAAATGGGCTTTCTTCCCTGTCTCCTTTAAACCCCTTTAAATGAATAAACTTGGCTAATGCCATTCTATCGAGGTTATTTTCCTCGGGTTCATTCAGTTTCTTTTCCATTTTACTTTCCTCCATATCTATCATTGGCCACTTCTTTCATGTGTTCACTTTTATTTGTTCTAGTTGTCCTTCCCTTTCCTTTTTTCCCTCACTATCCTTATCGGCTTCCACATCTGTTTCACTTAAATCCCCTTCTATCTCTGATCTGTCTTCTTTATTCTCTTTTAAATCATTTATCTCTTTTCTCATGTCTTCAACCATTTTTTAATCTTTTTTATTTCTTTCTCATCTTCTATCATGCCTTTAATCTCTTTTATTTCTTTCCGGTCTTCCAAAACTATTCTTTTTAGGTCATTAATGGCTCCCAGTATCTCTTCCAACTGACACTGCTTGGGGTTTTTGAATCTCACCACCAGGTTTTCTGCTACACTGTCGTCCGTGCTTATTTTTATTTTGTCTTTTTTTATATTCTACTCTTAATTCTAAATCCTCCCCCAACCAAGACATTAACTCTGATCTCATCTAAACTAAACCACCCCACCTATCTCACAACTCTTATCTCCGGCCTTTATTATTCTCATAAGCCCCAAAATGTTGGGTATGCTATTTTCTATCTATACCTCTCCTACCCCTCTGTGCCATTACTTTTCGCATTTAAAAGTTTGCAAGCTAAGAATCAAAAATTTTAATTACAGCTGGAATCGTATCATACAAGGGCGCTACTAAGAAAAAAACCTAGAGCCACAAAATTAGAAGAATCTTATATTCGTGGCCGTTAATTTTTATACGTATGACAGATCCAGCTAACCTCCACTTTGTAATACCATTTTTAATCTGCATGTATATGCAACGATCATATGTTTTATTATCACATACAAGCGCTAAAGGAACAACCAAGTACATTTAAATCTGTTTCAAATAATAATATGCTTTATTATCTTTTATTCAAGACTATTGATAGAACAAATCATTAATAATTCCCCCTCTACCTTCCTCTTTTGTATAAACTTAATATGACTAACATTATCTTTCTTTTTTCTTTATATATATATAACCAAAGGTGAAGAGTAATATGTATTTTTCGTTCTTGAAGGAACATGCGCATTTACTTATAAATATAAGCATCCCAGACTGGTCCGAATCTTGACTGGTACAGAGGCTAAGCGGCTTACTATTAGGAGCAAGTTATTACACTACACCCCTACCCTCTCTTTCAATATTTACTCAACCCTTAAACTTTTCATTTATGCTTTCTTAAATCATTTTTTCATTCTATTTTAATAACAATTTCTGGGGTTCATTCATGGGATTATTATTATTTTTAACCTCCTCCTATAGTCTTGAATTTCGTCAAAAGTTATTTGAAAACCCTCCGTAAAGAAAAAAAAACACAAATATAAATAAATTACGTATTTTAAATAAAACTAATTGGGCAATGCAAACATAAGCACTATAAATATATATATATAACAAAAATCCCTTTTATTGTCACAACTTATAGTTCGTGGCTGATTAAATACAATCTGAATTACATATGTTTTTAAGTTCAGCAGTTTATAGTTCAATCAAAAAGCAAAGTTTATATTAGCCTGATCGATCAGTGTCCATACGCATTCCTTGAGATCCTTTGGGAGTTGATTCACAGTAACGAATTTTGTCCTCCAGCTAGCTTCGCTTTCTCTTAGGTGGCCTTGTTCCATGAGGTGGTTTCACGGTGCGATGAAAATCTAGGAATCGGCCAGTGTCCCAGCTGGGGACGGATTTTAGTTGTTTAGCCTTCTAACATTTTATTTTTACTCTATAATAGTTCTTTTCTTTTATTAAAAAAGCTAATAATTAATCTAACAATAGGTTTGTCTCTGTATTTATAGTCATTTTTCCATTGTCCTTTTATCTGATCAAGTTCCCAGCCAGTGATTGCATTCTTTATTTTTTTTTAGTTTTTAACACTTTCCAACTAGAAACCACGACAAGAGAATTAATTACAATTCTTTTCCCCCTCCCCTCCCTTCAGATTAGAAAATTTAATTAAAATTATTTTCCAAAAACAAAAAATATTTTATTATTATTTTTTTTTAATATCACTTTCGATATAATCTCTTAATCCAATTAAAAACACCACTAATCTATCATTTTGTCTTTTCTTTCTGTTTTTTTTTTTTAAATCCCAATTAAAAAAACTAATAAATAATACCAAAAACCTACTATAAAAAACTAATAAATAATACCAAAAAAAACTTTCTATATACACAGCATTTATTTATTTTATACCTAGTGTGTGCGTGTGTATATATATATATGTGTGTGTAGATATGTAATTTACATACACAGAAAATATAATATGAGCCGCTCAAAATTATCGGCTCAATATGAACACAATTTTTTTAAAATAACCATTATTAGTGCATAACTCATAGTCTATAAGGTGAACATAGTGCTCAACACTGAAAATATATTCAACTAAGTTACACAGTGATCTAAATTAATTCAGTTCAGCAGAATGTTGTTCAAAAGCTGTATTATATGTTTATGTGTATGTAAACAAATAGACTAATTCATTAAGAATATTAAAATGTTAATAATATAACTTCATAATAAATTTAATTAATATTTGTTTAACATGAGATATAATGTTTTGTTACCCAGACTATGTATATAGTTTTGTGCTTCAAGATGACCAGAAAACAATGATTATTATTAATAGTTTTCCATTGCTTTCACACCCTTAATAATAAATTATTATATCTCAATTTTAGAATCATATCAGAAAGTATAATGACATCATTACATTATTAAAACTTTTTTTTTACATCAGTATCTGATAATGCCAAGCATCATCAGTTGTTTCCTGCAGTTTTCCAAATCATTATCTGTAATCATAGCACAATACAAGTTAAGAAAACATTTTAATCCTAATCCACTATCAATGATGGCACCAATAGTTTCAAAAGGATTAGTAAGAGATTAAGTTTTGAATGAATGTTAACAAATGGAATTTTAATTACATAGGTAGCAAGCAGAATAAAAGACAAACATTGAAGAAGTAAAATAAGAGATTAAACTTAATACAGTTTCACTTTTTTAAGATACAAAATAAATAAATGCATACAGGTGTATCCATGTGTGCATTTGTTTATATATTCTTTGCATTTCAAACATATAACTGCAGATAACTATGATAAAATTACTTAAGTTGTATGTTTGAAATGTAAGAATTGTTTAAAAAAAATATGTGAATGGCTTTATTGTTCAAGAGTCCATAAGAAATTCAAGCACTAAAAATGTCAGAACTGGAATCAATTTAAGAATCCTAACTTCTAGATTCTGACATTGTATCAAATGCACTAAATTGTGCAAGGCAAGTTAAAGATTTAAAAAATGAGGATTCTCATTTATCTGCACATATGTGTGTGTATATATATAGTCAATAGAGCAGGTCATATATAGCATGACATTGCTTTTAAAAGCTTGTATTTACAAATATGTAATATAGAGAGCATACCAATAGCTCAAACAAGCTCTTAATTCATAAGTGCATTAAGAGAAAATATTTAAAATCTCTGTCCAGAACATTCCTATTCCCAGACCAATTGGTTTCGAGATTATGGCTCAACTCAGTGAGGAGCTAGACCATCCAGACACTAGATCTAAAATATCAACTCAAAAACAGCATTTATTTAATATATAATATTTAAGTAAAAACTGAAATTTTTGGACATGAAAATGTCTTTAACTCCAGCTATATTACATATTTGTAAATAAAAGCAATGTCACACTATATATGGCTCACTTTATTGATTACTATAATTTTACTTTTAATGCCTTGGCCATGATAAGGCTATTAAAATATGGTAGACCTGAATTTAGTTCAGTCCCATATAGCTATTTAAGTTAGATAGCTGGAGTCATATTTTCATGTCTGAAAATTTCAGAGTTTCTACTTAAATATTACCGTTGTTTTATAATAGCATGTTGAAACTGCCGGAGGGTGTTATTTCTATGATAGCGCACAGAAATATGCCGTTTAGGCAGCCTACTGCTATTGAACATTCTATTTCTAATGTGTAAGCCTAGAAATAGTCCATTGTACGGGGTGGCTGCTTCTATTTCTATGCTAATGCACAGAAACATGACATTTAATCTGCAACAGAAGCTACCATGTCAGCTTACAGTTCAGATTTGGGGTAAGCATTTTTGATGTGCGATCACATTTCACTTTTGCTACAGTATTGTGTGAGGGTGACTGGAATTCCGATTGTCAAAACTATTTTAATATTCATTAAGACAACCCCCCCCCTCTATCTCCCATCTTTTATGAATGTCTACTAACAATTATAAGCAGAGTCTCATGCTTCCCTAGCCCACATTTCCTGCTCCAAAAATTCAGCAAGTGTAGGTGCAAGCGTGATTCGGATGAAATCATGCTCTAAGTCACGTTTCTGCAAGAACAACTGCGAGCTTCATCAAATGGCTGAAATAGGAAACTTTCTGAATGTCAAAGTTATTTGACTGCTGGAAGGGTTATCAAACCAAAGAGCTTGAAGCGGCATGCATGGTGTTCCTGAACAGCCCTAAAAGTTGGTTTTAATTGCCGTATATATTTATGTTTTTGGTAAATTACGGTAAAAACTTGGTCAACCTTCGAGTTGTGTTCTGTTTGGTTAGGAATTGTAACTCCCCCCCCCCCAAAGTTTGACTTTTTGTTGTAAATGTTACCATTAAATGGAAATCTATTTATTTGTAATTTATAAAAAAAAAAGAAGCTGATTTCGTAGAATACCCAACCGCAAATGTAAGTAATGACAAGAATTAAAAGTAACTACTTTTTAAAATTAATTTTGATTTATGTACTTTTTTTTGGTTCAAAATTGATTTGATAAATAGTACTTTTAAATGTGATAAACAAAATAAAAAAATACATACAAAAAAACCCCGGCCCAAAAAAATATAAGTAATGAAAAGAATAAAAAAAATTAAGTACTTTTTTAAATTCAATTTTTTGATTTCTGCATTTTTTTGTGTGTTAAAAAATTTATTTGATATTACTTTTAAATGTGATAATAAACAAATCCGGTGGCCCCAGCAACATTACATTTATCTTTGTTTACAAACAAACCACGCCTTCCGGCGGTTTCAACACGCTATTATAAAACAACCCACATTACATATTAAATAAGTGCTGTTTTTAAGTTGATATTTTAGATCTAGTGTCTGAATATTCTAGCTCCTCGCTGAGGTGAGTCACAAGCTCGAAACCAATTGGTATGGCAATAGGAGAGAGAGATTTTAAATAGTTTCTCTTACTGCACATATGAATTAAGAGCTCTTGAGCTATTGGTATGCTCTCTGTATTTTACATATATATATATATAAAGGCTTGTTAAACTTTTAAAATGATCTTCATATTACCAATCATTAAAGATCCATTGCAAGATGAAGATCTCTCTAAATTTAATTCAGTTGATTGTTATCCACAGCTTCTCTTCTCACTTCAGAAAACTTATTTATCTCTCCATTTCACATGTGAGCTCTTTTCAAATCTTTGACAATCTCTTGGGATTCTATTTAAGACTATAAATGTTCATCCATTGTCAACTTTTCAGAAACCTTTACAGCCAAATTCCATTGCAACTTCTTAATTGTTTTGATTGATATTAGTACTTGTTTGCTCTCTCACCAGTTTATTTTTGATTCTCTTTCTTTATTCTCAATTAATTATGTGATTTGAAGACTCTATACTACACTTATTAAAAACCCCTCTTTTCAAACTCATATTTCATTTAATATAAAATTTTTACTAAAAGTGCTCCATCCACCAAATTTAATTCTATGATTAATTTTATCCAATACATTTTCATCTAAAATAATCTGGTATTTCCAGATGCTAACTTATTCTAATTCAATACTATTGATCTTTATTTTATCTTTTTTAAATATGCCATTGAACATTACTTTAGTCTTTTTAACAATTATTTTTTAGTTTTACTTTCTAGTTTTCATCTGGTAACTTCCACAACATTTTTAAAACTGTGAAGTATTATTTGCAAAAACAATATCATTTAAAAAATCTAGATGATTTTAGTAATCTTCATTTATTTTATTCTTCTAGCTTCTCATTTTAATCAACAAAATAATTCCACAGAAAATGCTATAAAAAATCTTAGAAAGATGGATTATTCAGCCATAACCTTTAATAATGTCAATTCTTTTAGCAGTAATGTTAATTTTTTAGTTGTTAATTAAAACAAGTAATCATTGATGTTGCATTTTGATAAAAAAAAGTTCAAAATTATTATTACACAGCATTAATCAGAGCAAAAATGCTTTCAGAATCTATTGTATTTTTGTATTCTATAAATTCAAACCAAAACACCAGCCCATACTGTTTGGCCTTTTTATATATATATAGTTGTCTTAATACTTGGATGTTATTATAACCATTTATACATTCATTTTATTCTTTTGGTTTTCAAGTCTATAAAAGAGTTGTGATTATCTTAGATAGTTCTGTAATTTCCAAAATCTCCCTTTTCACCTTTCTTAAATATAAATACTATCACTGAATTCTTCCAATCAACTGGTATATCTTTCTTATTTAAACATTTGGAATTTACTTTTTGTCAATAATTTCTCTATTTTTAATCTGCTTCTTTTATAATATCAACAATAATTCCATCATTTCCTTTATTATAGAATTCTTCAAACACTTATAATGATGTTCTTTTATTTAATTATAGTGCTATCCTTTCTTCTTATTAAACAACTTTTTTTCCAATATCAAGATATAGTTTTATCTTTATGAGACTTTGTTCTTTTTTATAGCTTTCCTTGCTATTCACAATTATATTTCCTTATACCATTTAACAATATTTTGTTCTTTTAAAGTGGCTCATTCTAAAATATTTTCACATTACCACTTTTCCTCATATATTTATTGCCTTATTAATAAATGAAATTTAATAATTTGTAATATAATATAAATTGTATTAATAATCATTTATGTATTTATTAAAAGATTACGGTGAATAAATATTTTCCAAAAAATAAGACTCTAGTAAGGTAAAATTGTATATATTTCAGAAAAGTTCTATATACATTTTTTGTTTGTTTAAAAAAGTTGTTTTATCTAGAATTATTTGGTATAAAGTAATTTTGCAATATTAGACCAAACAACAGAAAATTAAAAATAGTAAATTCTTCATCTTAAAAAATAATAATTAGTTAAGTAGTTAATTATGACATACATTAATATTAAAATATTTTGAATATTGAAAATAAAAACGTAAAAGAAATGAACATCAAATATTTTAATTATTCATATTATTAAGAATTCTTAGACAAACATCAATTCTTCTTAGTAAATAATAAATATTCTACTTTGAATTCAAGCAAGATCTGAGTAAATTAGTTTGTAATATTGAAAAATTTTTATAACAAAATTGAATGAAAGCATGCAAAAATTTATCTTTTCACAACAAATTTGGAATTTAATTTTGAAGAATAAAATGCTTTACACACACTTTCATTATTAGGAGAAAGCAACAAATTGTCTCAGGGGAAAAAAAATTATGATAACACCATTTTTTTTTCTTTACTAATTTGAAAAGATATTTAGTTGAATTCAAGAATTCTCCCCAACGTAAGCATTAATAGACGACCATACTACAGCTGGATAACAAAGAGATAAAACTAATCTTGGTTTAATTTGCCAAAATTTCCAAGATGAATCTGTAATAGATACATGCAATATATTAATTTATAATTAAATAAATTGCATATAAATAAATTTATCTTTTTTTTTTTGCTAATAATTATCTTATAATGTGCATATTAATATATATATATATTGCAAAAGTCAGAATTATACATTCCATAACAAAAACTAGAGTCCCAGTAAAATATACCAAGCCTGGCCAATAAGGGATAGAGGAAGCCCAAATCCAACCAAGTTTCAACCTATTTACCAGTGCTCCATGAAATAACACCCTCTAAATAATATTCCTGAGTTTACCTACAAGTTTAACTTAATCCATGGCCCTTTTCTAAACAGTAGGATGAATGAGACTCCAAATTTTATTACACACACAACAAAAATGGGTTATTAACCTAAGAATACACAAATTCAACTAAGAAGGGAGTAACATCACTGCTATAATTATTGTGTGACTTAAATGTAAATTAATAATTGAATTGGATTGGAATGTGGTAAGAATAATAATGGTGTCTCAGTACATTTAAATAGATTTATTAAAGATGATAACGATTAACATAATATAATATAAATTACAATTGGTCAATGATTAAAATATAGTTAATTAGTTGCTATTGGATATTATACAATTATATAAGGCAATTAACATAATACAGTGTCAATGATTTATTTTTGAATGAATATAATAACCTTTGGACTCTATGGCTGATAGATGTCTATGATAGTTAACATGCCAAATGATATTTAATTCTCTTCTCATAGTCTGTTGAATGATGAAGGTTTTTAAGGTGATAACTAGAGATATATTATATCTATTACAGCTTTAATATTGCTAATCATCTAAGATAAATAAATCAAGAATTGAGTATATTCAGTAATTTCAAAAGATGATGCAAAAGATTTATCACACTGGAGCTTCTTATGGTTGGAGTCCAGACAAATGAACAAATCAATACAATATATGGGAGTGAACTGACTAAATTGTGGTTCATTCTCAGCAATTACTAAACTTATCAGGATTAGGCGGTGCAGATGAGAAGTTACCTCCACATATAAGATGCATGATTCATTTGAATCAGAAGCTTGCTAATGGATTAATCTGAAATATATAAAAGTTCAGAACTTGGATAGGCTACTCAAAAGCCCTGGGTCCATACTCCAGTTGCATATTCAGTGCTCATACCCGAACAGTTTGGCCCCTGGGTGACTTGTGTTCACCTTTACGCATGCAGCCAATATAACTGGGTCAGTCTCTGCCTTTAGCCCATAAGAATTAGCAAGGAAAAGCATATCTGTACATATATCACAAATTCTCATCAGCAACACACATATATAATAATTATAATAGAAATAACTACTTTTGTATATGAAATCAAGTGAACCTCCTATGATGCCAACACAAGCCACATCATAAATAAGCATTGAAAGTTAATGATACAATAAAATGGACTAAGTAATAAATAATAGTTCTCATCTAATAAATGGTTGACCAGCATCATGAATTATATTTTAATAGTGGAGTATATATTTTAGGGGGTTAAAATTAATAATTATAAAATGCACATTCATAATATATATTGTAACAATTGGGATGAACAGATAATAGCAAAATCACACCACTGTAACTCATTCCAAGTTAGACAACCCAGCAATACAAATTTATGTAAAACAATGGATTAGCCTTAAATTTAAATATATATAAATAAAACATGAATGGTCATAATATTACAATATGAAGATGTCTATTACATGAGGCTAAATCAGGGCCTACACAGTTATTATATATATATAAAATTCTGCCGATAAAATTATTACCTGCTTAATTAGAGATTAGCCCCATATATGTAACAAATATAAGGAAATATTGATATGATAGCCTACAATGATAATATATTAAATTGTGTTAAAATTTTTATAAAACTATCATATCTACAGTATATATATTTGTCTTTTTAACACAGAAAACAAAGTTTTAACTTTTAACTTCGAACATTAAATTTTATGACACTTTAGTATTAGAGCTGCAACATGGAGCATTATTAGACCTACTGCACCTGTTCATATCCATATCAATCCACTGATAACTTTGTAATCTTTGGATATGATCAAAATAACATGTACATGAATCTTGTACATGACTTTTTATGCAGTAATTTGAAAGCCAGAGAACAATTAATTGCTTTTCAATATCAATTTAGATGCTTATTTATGTTTAAGGTAAATAATTTGATCCCCGCTATTTTTGGCCACCATGCTTCCTTCTGAATGTCCAGATTGTAGGGGGGGGCTGTTGATCCTATTTTTTTATAGTTTGCATTTTATAGCATTTTCTGCTTATTTTTTTATTAGTTACTACGTATTAATCTGTGTTATGTTTTGACCAGTTGGGGGAATTGCTTTTTAATATGAACTTAGATGCATATTTATGTTGAAGATAAATGATTTGATTTTTTTCATATTTTCCCGCTTTTTTTGGCCGCCATGTTTTGTGAATTGTCAGATTGTAGAGGGAGGTATATCTCTTGATAGAATTTTCATGGTTTTTTGGTTTTATTATTTGAATTTTTTAGCATTTTCTTGCATTTTTTTTTAATTTGTAGTTTTCGATTTATTTGCTGTACATATATTGCCTTAGGCATTTTTATTTGTCGATTTTGAGGCGTTTTGTAAAAAAATTTATCACTTGCCATTTTCAGGCCGGTTGTTGATGATGTCGCCGCACCCTCTGACAGCGGCAGTACGGTCTGCAAACCACGACCTTATATATATTTTGGCAAGATTTATAAAATTATCAGGGGAGTTTGATATGAATGTGAAATGGCACAGTAGGTCTAACACATGCTCTGTGTTGCAGGACTATAACTAACAAAGTAAAAACATAATACAACATAATAATGTGATTTGCGATCTTAATGAAATGATGGCATTACACAAAAAATTGTTAGATTGAATACACACTAAACAAACAATAAATAATTTGGGTTTTTAAATAACAAGACATTCAAATATGTACAACTTGGACACTAACAACTTTTAAGAATGACATTTGAAATCAAAAAAAAAAGTGATTTGCGATCTTAATGAAATGACAGCATTACATAACAAAAATTGTTAGTTTAAATATGCACTAAACAAACAGAATGATTTTGGTTTTTAAACAACAAGACATTCAAATATGTAAGATTTGGACACTAACAACTTTTAAGAATGACACTTGAAATCCAAAAAAAAAATGTGATTTGTAATCTTAATGAAATGACACCATTACACAAAAAAATTATTACTAAACAAACAATAAATGATTTTGGTTTTAAAATATTTATAAAAACACATTAAGTATACTCATACGATACTTATCATGTAATATATAACAAAAATTGTCATCTTGATACTGAAGCAATGGATCTGAAGTCTGATCCATGCTTCACAGCCTTCTATAAACTTGGTTAGTATTATAGACCTGAATTAAGTTTATAGTCCAATATCAGCAGGGTTTTGCATTAAAGCTAAAATTAATTACGCTTATTAAATTTGTATTGCATTTAAATATTTTGTGTTAAATAAATTCCATTCTAAGATTAGATTTATAAATTCCATTCTAAGATTAGATTTCTGTTAATAAAAATTACTTGTAAAATCTATTAGTCAAACATATATATATATGTCAAGCATATATATATATATGAGTTAATGCAAAATTCTGCTGAAATAAAATACTTATTTTATTAAAAGAAATAAGAATGTATTTTTCTTTTTAAATCTTGTTCAAATATTTAGTATGATTTGATTTTGAGATAAGCCCACCAACATTTTCTAAAAGAATGTATATTTTTAATTAATTAGCCCATTCAAGGCAAATTAAAGATGGCCTTCTTTTTCTTTTTTTAATTAATAAAATTCCAAGTTTAAAGAAAGAAATTTAGATTAAAAAAGTAAAGGTTATTTTTAGAAAATGTTACCTTGAAACAAAGGAGCATGGTGGCTTATCAAGATCTAAGATCATACAAACAATAGAAGGTAGCTGACAAAGAGGGTATAAATAGAAGTGAGAACAAAAAACTGGGTTATTCAGAGTTTTCTTGCTGGCATTCAGATTTCTCTTTGGAGAACTCTTTCAGATTTTGGTTGTGGAGATTTTATTCCAAAAAGTTAGACAACTGTCATCTTCAAAATCATGGAGAAGTTTGAACATACTCAAGCTCAATGTCATATGAATTTGATGGATTCTACTATGCTTGGCTAGGCAAATAAATAGCTTTGCCTATTGCCGAGGTTCCTAAATACCATCAAAATGCCTTAGTATCCACTCAATAGTCATCTGAACTCTGTGCAGTGTCTGTAGGACTTTTCATATCAAAATGCCTTAGTATCCACTCAATAGTCATCTGAACTCTGTGCAGTGTCTGTAGGACTTTTCATAAAAGCATGCTACTTAATTCCACTTTCCTTGTCTGGGCAAATACCTATCGATGGACGGATCAAGCTACGCTCGTCGATGGAACATGAGCAAGGAACCAGGACAGTAATCATATCTCTCCTCCATTGAACTATTTACTTTCTACCCTTTTTTTGTACATACCTTTTTTAAGCGCTTATTTGAATTATATTTCTGAAATGTATTTAATTATATTTGTTATGTAACCATTTTTATTAGATTAATATTAGATATATATTGTGTGATCATCTATCTATATATTTAACCCTTTTTCCTTCGCTATTCTTCATTACTAACATGTGTAAATATTTTGTATTCCATTGCGGTTAAGTTTAAAAGTTAAGTTTTTTTTCATTTAAAATCTCTTTCCAGTTTTATGTATGTTTCTAAATTCCATACCGAGTAGGTTTCCTTTGTTTGCCAACTTGATCTCCTCGATAATGCCTCTTTTGTCCGCCAGTAGCTTAATACGTATATCTGATTTAGCTATATACGTCTTAAATAATTTTTAAACTGTTTTTAGTGCAAAGCAATTAGAAAATGCTTTGCGAAAGATTTCTATTATTGTACTTTATCGAGGAGATTCGGGTTGACAATTTTAATAGAATTGGGAAGAAAAGATTTAGACCGCAAACATATTAATCTGTTTTATTGTCTAATTAGTTTTCATTAATTTAGGGGAATAGCGGAGGCCATTAAATCATTATTCATATTTTAAAGTTGTTAATTAGACATATTATTTAACTATAAAAAGCTTGAGTTTCCAAATTTTATTATAATGCTTTATTTTATTTTTCTAATGATCCAGGCACACAAAACACATTTTTCGTAGCACTTTTATGCACATTCAACTATTTAGCTCCGTAGGTGTTCCCATCCATGTCTCTACCTCTGTTGCTAAGCTTTGTGGCCACTGAGAAAATAATTTATGTGTGTCTCAGATAATGTTGTTTGTTCGTAATTAGCTTCGAGAATAGGCAAATAGGGCAGAGGTCATAGTATTCTTGATTTAATATCTCGCGTATGGATGGCCTCGAGGTACTTTCGCCTAGTATTCGAACTCCGTTAAACCAACATACATCATCTAACTGTCACAATACAAAACATTTTACATATTATATTACCACAGAAAATGGAGATCTCTACTAAAAATTTTACCTCTCAAAATATAGCATGTGATTGTAGAATATGCTGGAATTTTCAACAGAAATGCTAATAAATGTACTTTTCTTTATAAACAAATTAAACCTAAAAAAAAAGAAAAAGAAACAAAAACTAAAAATATACAAATATATATGAATCAGAATGGCTTTTGTCAAAAAGAAATCTGGACAATAACTGAAAATGTCAAAGATTACAAAAAGAAAAAAAAGATCGCGTTGATAAAGAAGAGCACATTTTGTCATGTATATTCGCACGGATTATTTCTTTACAATATGATGTCATCATGACCTTACACATTTATTATGGGTATGAAAAGGTCTCCTGTTTTATTTCCCATACATTGTAGCTCTAATGCTAAACTACCAATTTTATTTTAAAAGTGAAAGTTGTTTATAAATCATCTAAATGCAGTATACATATATATTTGTCCCTTCCCAAAACAAAAAATAAAGTTTTATCTTTTATCTTCTTAACTCTCAATTTTAATTTTAAATTTGAAAGTTGTTTATAAACCATTCATAGTAATTGTGTTAATAGCTAAATGACATCTTTGGAAATAACAACTTAAGTAGCTAATTTTGAAATAACAAATAGAATTAAAAAAAACAACAACTTAGAATCAATGAGAGGATGGATTTCAATGTTTTGCTTGACAGAATTACTGGACCACTAAATATTTAGTCATTAA
This sequence comes from Epiperipatus broadwayi, assembly GCA_028023455.1. Lineage (NCBI taxonomy): Eukaryota > Metazoa > Onychophora > Udeonychophora > Euonychophora > Peripatidae > Epiperipatus > Epiperipatus broadwayi. The sequence goes on from JAQFVV010006226.1 coordinate 4,468,928, forward strand.
AGTATATTTATTAATTTTACCTCTTTCATCTGATTCTTAAATAATAAGTCTAATAGATGTAAGAAGGATTGGGTATATTACAATAGTTGATCTTTCTTAATATGTACAATTAATTAAGCATGCATTATAATACAATAAGAAAACATTTTGATAATACAATAAGAATATTTTATATAATACTAAGGAAAACAGATTTTAAAAGAACAATTAATAAATAAATTATTTAAGCAAAGAAAGCAGAATGTTAAGTTGTAATTGTTTGTTGGTAAATTGAGATTTACAAAGTTAAAATAAATCATTATTTTAACAGACCTTCATGAAGGATTTTGACAGACAGTAGAATTGGCTGGTTGGTCACTCTATCATTATATACTGGGCAGCTTACTTTTGATAGTGATGGCATAGCATGTCTGAGCTTGGATTGTCAATTATAGACAGGGATTTTAGCAGCATCACATTCTATAAGTACCATGGGGAGTCTATACTCATGCTTCTCCAGAGATGATCAGAGAAAGTGATGTGCTCTACTCACTAGTCATAGCATGATGCAATCTATAACAGCTTAGAAAAACATTAGAACAACTCCAACTCTTTTTTCCTGTCCCTATAAATATCCCTAAAAAAGGCATCTGGAGGTTTTCCAAATTGATTAATTAATTTTAAAACTTAAAGAAAATTATTTTCTTTATTATCTAAAAAAAATCTTACTGATTGTAATCTTGATCTAACTTAATTTTAAATGTTTACTAAATGCATTTTTCTTATTTAAATTCTGAATACCTTTGGTTTTATCTAATCCCCATAGTAATTATACATTTCTTGTCACCTTTTACTGTAATAATAATGATACACTAAAATATAAATTCCAAAATTAGATTTTAATTCATATATTATTTTGATCATCAGTTGATTTTAATTAATTAGTTAAATTTTCTTTGCTGACTTGAACCTCTCTCCTTACTCCCACATAACAATATTGAATTTCATAATAATTTTTTTTTTTTGTACATTACGTTTTCATTCTTCCAGCTATCTGTTCTGTGAAATTAGCATCTATGTGTCTGATTTTATCATAGCAATGTACTTTAAGGAATTTGTAGATTATCCAAGTAAAACTTGTTAAAGTAAAATAGAATAAGCTTATATATTTATATTTTTTCTTGTTCATAGTCACAGTAGCTATGTTTCTTGTGATCCTGAACTATTCAACAAGCAATAAGGGTTAATTTATATACATGTAAAAATATGTTTGTGTTTGGACATCCAGATAATTCTTTGGATAATGCAAAAGTCAATATTATCTTTAAAGTCCACTCTTGCACTTAAGATTTGAAATTAGTTTATAGATGGTCAATACATTCACAGTACCATATGGCCAAGGCATTAATGATGATCAGTATGTATCAGAATCTCAGAATTTTATATATATTATAATTCTAGCATGTAAATATATGTATGCAGATTATTGTTTTTATATTATGCCATAACTTTGGCATGAATCTAGATAATAACTTGCCTGATTTCATTAGTGTATCTCTTTTAAATCCAATCACAAAGGAGAACTGTTGACTAAAAAAGTTTAAATGTTGGTGATGCAGGTTTCTAACTTATAATTATTATATATTACTTATAATTGTTTGCTCAATAATGCTTCTCTTGTGCTACTTTTATATGTGCTGATGACTATTCAGTGGAAATGATGATGATTGCCATATCCCCATATGTACCCTATATTCATTCCATTGCCATATATATATAATACTATTATGTAATTAAACTGTGCTTTACGCAAAAAAAGTGAAGCTTGACTAAAATATTATTACAGAGTTATATGGCTAAGCGCTAAACTTCAATTAAAGTAGGATAAGAATATGGAGACTTAAGTTCTCTGAAAGCGCTTAGCCATATAACTCTTTAATAATATTTTAGTCAAGCTTCACTTTTTTTGGTGTAAAGCCAAGTTTAATTACTTACTACTCAAAGGTGAAGTAGAAAACTAGTATTTTATTTCAATAATACTATTATCTAATATTATATTAATAATTATAATCTAAATAGAATTAATTTTTAATAATAAAAATACTAGTAAAATTTACAAAATTTCTATCAAATTTTCATAGCAATGATGATTTCCCCTATTAAATAAATAGACTTTCTCAAGCAAAAACTATTGATCAAAACCTATATAAAAATACATACAGGAAATTATTCACAATTTATTTTAAGTACTAATTAATCTTAATATCAAAAAACAAGTTCTCACAAAAATAGATAACCTCAGAAAGTAAAAAATCTCTTTGACTCTTCTTTTAGGAAATACAATGAAATAAAAAAAAAAGTTCAAAGAGATCTTTGTAATTAATGTTTTAATTTCTGAGGCTATCAATCTTGTGAGGATTGGCTTTTTGTTAAAAATGATTGTGGATAGCTTCATATATATATAAACAGATTTTTCTTAACAATTTCCATATGAAGGCTCCATTTTTGTTTAACAGACAAAACCATGGTTATGAAAAAAAATTGTAAATTTACAAATATCTTTATTGTTATGAATTTATTTTATTCTGACTTATATATAGACACAATACATTATAGAGTAAAAACATGTTAAAGTCTAATTCAAGGTACAATGTGCCATATTTTCAATAATAAATTTTAACTTTTTCCCAGTGAAAGAGAAACCATATAATCAACAAAATATAGTCTGGTTAATTAATATTTGCCTTTAGTTTTAAAACGTATTAATTTACTTTCTAGTTATCTTAAATTCAATAAAAAATATATTTGTGGAAAAGAGTATACCTATCTAATTCCTTTAAAAATTTATAACTTTTTTATTTATTGATAAATGTAATACAATTTTTCCAATATATTTAATAACTTTTTCCCAATCCAGTTTATAAATTTTCTCACAATGATGGCTACTTGTAAATTAAAACAAATAAATAAAAATGATAACTGCTATATTATTATTTGCAGTTGATTAATTTTTCTATACTTTAGTTAGAAACCTGTGGTAGCACTGCTTATTAGTCATGGATCCAAATCTCAGAAAGTAATGAATTAAATAATGATATGGATCCAGTGTTTTTTTTAATACCAAGGCATTTATTCTGGCATTTAAATGACGACTTTTCTGACCACCAATAAAATTCAAATAAATTCATTGTGTCATTCCTGTTTAGAAATAACAACTACTACCTACTATTTGTTTCTACAAGACTTGTGGCTGATTCTGGAAAAAACATTTGCATTATCTCAGCTCAGGAAAAAATTTCGTCAATCCAATAAAAGTGCTGTATTCAACTACTACTTAGTTTTTAAATATCACACCTATCTGTAAGTTTTTAATATTTTATGTTATATTCATACTTTATGTATTCTATTAGTGTTTTTAGTTGTTATATTTAAATTCCTAGCTCAAGATTTTCTCGTATAGAATTTATATCACTGCATTATATTTATTGCTTGTTTATAATAAATAAATAGTTGTTGTTGCTGTTGTCGTCATCATCATCATCATTATTATTATTATTGTTATTACTATTATTATTATTATAAGATTGATATCAGCAATCTATTCCTAAATAAATTTTTACTCGAAATAAATTGTTTGTTTAAAAAAAATGCAAATAGTAAAATATAATATTGAAGATACTTTTTCTTCTTTACTTTTGCAATACTCTATGCTCTATAAGTCTTAATATAATATTGTTTATAAAAACTACCAACAAATTAAAAGTTGTATAATCTAGTATTAGATATTGAGCATAGACACCATTACATTTCAATCTAATTTTGAAGAAAATATGAATGAATAATTTTTGTCTATTTATTTAATAATTATATAGGCAAATAGAAAGTGATCAAGATAGTCCCACCCAATTACAAAATCCCACTTTCATTTTTATATTATTTTTAGCTGAAAATCAATCCAGCAGTCCACTTTTGAATCCATTGCTTTCATCAGCAGCAAAACTGTTCAGAAATAATATTTAACTAACAATATTTTATAAACCACTAAACATCACATGATGGCTATCTCTTATGCTAGCACATAACTGTTATTAAACAGGCAAAACTCTCCATACAATAATGCCACTCTGTGCCAACCAGAGTAATCAATGGATGCCAAAAGGCTTGTGCATAAAATCCCCATCTACTGCCTACTAATCCAATATCCTCAGACTTACTGGCTTGTGGCCTTCATCAGTGAGGAACCTTGGTTCTGAGAGCACTGCACCTAGATCTTATGATATAATGCAATCCTTCAGCAGCCATCTTTTATCTCTTTACAAAACTATGAGAATGAAATAAAAAAACACAATAATATTTTCAATCTAAGCTCAATAGCTTATATAGCTATTTGGTGTCTTTGGCTCTTTAACAACCCTAGCCACCACTATCCTATTAGGCAGGTTTGGTGTTAAACCACTAAACATCACATGATCACCATCTTTTATGCCAATACATAACTGTTCTTAAACAGACAAAACTCTCCATACAATAGTGCCACCCTTTGCCAACTAGAGTAATCAATGGATGCCAGAAGGCTTGTGCATAAAATCTCCATCTAGTGCCTACTCATCCAATATCCTCAGACTAGTTTCTGGCTTGTGGTGAGCTTAGATTGAAAATATTATTGGTTTCAATTTCATTCTTATAGTTTTGTAGTTAAGTAGATATAAAAGATGGCTGCTGGAGGGTTCCATTAGATTCTAAAATCTAGGTACAGTGCTCTCAGATTCAAGGCTCCTCACTGACAAAGGCTACAAGCAAGAAACTAGTCTGGGGATATTGGGTGAGTAGGCACTAGATGAGGATTTTATGCATAAGCCTTCTGGCATTCTTGATTACTCTTGTTGGCACAGGGTGGCACTACTATATGTAGAGTTTTGCCTGTTTAATATTTTATAAGTGTATATATACAGAATAAACTCAAACCTAGGAGGTAAAATGGTATTAATAATTTCTTCTGTTTGTTGATTAGCTTCATCAAGAGTTGTTAACTTTCCCTTAATAGGACTTGTAGTTTTACCGCCAGTAGTTTTGCTCTAAAACAAATATATATATATATATATATATATATATATATATATATGCTCTAAAACATATATATATATATATTAGGAAAAAACATAAAAGCTATATATAAAAATTAACTAAAAGAAATACATCCAAAAAAATAAGAAACAAAATTACTTATATGTAAAGGTGTTATCTTTAATATTTCAATCAGAGGACTGGTTTTATTCAGAAAGAACTACAATCAAATGGCAATGTTCAAAAATTAGAAGTTATATGCAACTTATTTGATAAAAAAAACTCCTATTGGTTAAAAGATTATACACAAGAAAATTAGTAATCTAATGGCTAATTTATTGTGGTGTGTATTATAAAAAAACTACACTATCTTCTTACCAGATCTCACAAAGGCTTTTAGACCTAATTAAAAAATGTATATATAAAAAAGCATGTGTGACTGTATAAATAAACAAACCTGTATGTATAGACCAAAAAATTTATTATATATTCATATTAAAACTCAAATAAAATCCAAACAAAATGTGTATACACATTGATTCAATATTATATAGAGTACAAATTAAAAAGTACACTCCTTAATAACAATAATCAACATTTAAGTAATGAGACATGTGTATATATAATATCGGAACATACATCGAAGGTCAAGTAGAAAAAAATAATTAAAAAAACAACTTACATAAATATAAATATAGAAGGATAATAAAAAAACACATAAGGAAACTAGGTGATTTATAGATATGATAGTCCCTATGTTCAACTATGTGGGTATAAAATCTTAAATTTAAAAATAAAAAACTTTTCTTTTGTTTTTTCTCCCCTGGAGAAGAAAAATTGTTATATAATATAATAACTTTCAAATCACCAATTGAACTGGTAAACTAAAATATTTTGATATTCGTCTGTCATCATTTTTATGTAAAATTATATATATATTGAAACCGATACATTGTTTTATATATCCCTGAAGTCACCCTTCCCCCACATTTTACAAGTATATAATTGAAAATAAAAGCTGACGCAGTTAGTAAGCATTATAAAAACCAAATATGTGAATTCAAATTCTCTAAGAAAAAAAAGAAAACCAATATTTAAAATCTACAGTTAAAAATTAAAGGACACATTTATTTAATGAATTGGTACTTATTTTTTAGACCATACAAGCTGACTGATGGCACGTTTTATGTGCAAAAACTCATAAAAATGCCATTTACATGGCCAAACTTATGGCCTCTAGAACAGTTCTGTTCATATTAGCCATTAGGTAGGCCTAGATGTCATTGCACACCAATATTACAGCCTACTGATGTGCTTTGTAAAACTCTGCAAATGTGCACACTTCACAGATCACTATTGTATCATGTGAGAGTGTCTAGAAATCAACTGGCCATAACTCTTGAAATGTACATTCCAAGTAATGATCTTACACCCTACCTGATGTTGTATTACATAGTAATAATTTTAAACATGTTGCCGCCCCTCCATACACAACTTTCAAGGTTTTAACAATTGGAGAAGGGTAGAGACAAACCCCATTGCAGAAAACTCATGCGAAAACTCAGCTTTGCATGAGAACACATATGAGACAAATCAAATGGCTGAGGTTGTGGATCGGCAAAATTATCGCCCCCCCCCTGCACATTTCATCACTATGCACTGACATTCCCCCTTCCTGACCCTGAAATTGCACAATAAAAAAAGGACCTGCACAGTAAGGTTATTAAAATAATAGCATGATTTTAAAAGCATTTAAAAGCAAAAAGAAAAAAGAAATTGTTCGTTTCCAATAATAAATAAGTAGATAAATTAATTTATACTTTGTTTTCAATTCAAAAAAAGTACCGCAATTAATTTATATATGTATTTTTTTAATTAATCTCAAAATAATACCTGAAGTCAGACCATAGACAAAAAAGTCCAGAATGGTAACATTATTAAAATAATAGTGTGGTTTTAAAAGCAAAAACAAAAAAAGAACTTGTTCATTTCAAATAATAAATAATTAGATAAATTAATTTATTCTTTGTATACGAAGTACAGCAATTAATTTAGAAATGTATTTTTTTTAATTAATCTCAAAATAATATCTGAAATCAGACAATAAAGACCAAAAAGCCTGACGTGGTAATGTTATTAAAATAAAAGCGTGTTTTTAAAAGCAAAACCAAAAAAGAACTTGTTCATTTCCAATAAAAAATAAGTAGATATATTAATATAGACTGTTTTTATATAAATATAATACCAAACATCAGACAATAAAGAAATGGGACAATAATTAGTGTAGACTTTTTTTTGTAATAGCATAAATCGGACAATAAAAAAACACAGGCCAGGTAATGTTATATTTATGTGTATTAAAGAGTGTAAAGTGCCATTAGGCAACTTGTATGGTTTAAAAAATAAGTACCAATGAATCTTTAACATTAAAAATTTGTGAAATTAAAATGTTACAGATTTAATATACTTTTTTTGTTGAAGCAGACAGTTTTCCAAATTAAAGCTCAGAAACATAATTAGTTCATCAAGAATGATAGCATTGCTTTCTTGGATTAAGCAAAAGAAGTTAACATATTTTTGGAAAACATGTTTGTGGGCTTGGGTGAGATAAAAGAGGATATTGAAAAACACCGTGAAAAGTAGAATATAAAAAAATCGAACAATTGCAGGAGGTTCGTTGATTGTGGTAGTTACTTCACAGTAAATCACAGTTGTCTTCAATATTCTACAAAAAAGAGTTTAGGTAATCAAACCAACTAAGTTTGGAGCCACCAACACCATTAATTAAATAAGTGCTGCAGCAAAGAGAAACCCAAAGTTACCATAAAATTGCAGTATGAAGAAGTATATTATCAATATGGTAAATTAATTCTAAGATGTCTGGCTAATAAGAAATATCTCTTTCCCACACTGTGAAAAAACTTATGAGGATGGATAAATATTCCTAAATGACCACAAAAAAAAAAAAATACTAGATATAAATCATTCAGCCCTAGAAGAAAAAAAAGTTTAATGTGAAGATTTTACAAATGGTGAAATGTCAAACATAAACACCATCACAGATATTTGAAAATGTAATAAAATTATAGATAGAATTGAAATGTGTTTAATTAAGATTTACATAATTGTGCTATGATGTATTATTTACCTCTATTCATTTACTTGATAATTATGAACCTCCACTATTACATGAAATAGTTATTTTGACAAAAATATTTAAATATTTTTACGAAAATGCAGTAGGAAAAGCATTTTGGGAAGGGTAAAGTGAAACTTAGTTATAGAGTTATTCAAAATAATTAATTAAAAAAAAAAGATAAAATGTTTGTATCGAATTGAGAAACAGATGTTGTAATGGATAAAACCCAATGATGATATGAAAACAATTATGAACCAAGATAATTTCTTATTAATAGAATAATATAATTGCTAATATTGTTATTAGAATGAAGAAGGTAAACTGAAATATGCCGATAAAAATGGTGAAACATAATAATGAATATACTTCCATTCACTGATTTTTTTTTACTTGATAAAGTGATAAACTTAATAATATTGACTTGAAATTAGGTGATATAACAGAGTATAAAGTAATATGTGTCAAATTTATTAATTTGCAACCTGCTAAACAAAATAAGGGGTATTAGGACTAATTTAAAATAATACCAGATATATGTATACACCAAAAGTGCTTAATGTTTAACCAAAAAAGAATTAATGTCTTTGTATAATAAAAAGGGTGTGCATCTATATATATAAATCAAATATGTGAATATACTCAGATATAATTATTGACTACTAAATACTTGAATAAAAAGGGTTAATTTTCCTATGAATCAAGCTTGCTTAAGAGTATACTGCAATAGCAAATTAACGGACATATCTAAGAATTATTTATGTGCATATAAGGAGAATGGAAATTCACAGAATAAAAATTTAAACTTATGGAATGACAAGAGAGGTATCCATGAAAGTACACACAAATATGTAAGTTCCTGCTATATGAATGTGCTGAACAGAATCACAGGATCACTGACCAAGTGATGCATGAAATATAAACTTAGCCTACTGCAAAGATGTATATGCATATGTATACACTTATTATATTAATGATGGACAATATACGAGCATCAGTGATGGAACCAAGCATCAGAGAAGGGATCAATGGAATGGACTAATTGATCCATGGAAGCTGAACTATCAATGAATGGTTAGAAGTGGCTATTATCCAAAGTATTGTTATTTAAATAAATTGTTATAAAAAAGTTACTAAAACTTGTCAGTTTCATTTCATGACCTCCATTTTTCAGTGTAATTGTTCACAGGAATCTCATGTTTCCTGAGCCATAACTGGCATAACCTAATCTAGGTGAGTAAGGTTGTAGTGAGCTGGAACTCTAGTGGTGCCATTTGGGAAACCAAAAAGATAAATTTCATTTGTTGTCAGTCTCTTTAATTCTACATCCCCTGATGAGCAGGAAATGTTATAGCAGGTGACATCAGCATTGGGTAACATCACTCTTTCCTTCTGTAATATAAAAAAAAATCAACCACAAGAGGAGGTGGAAACCCCAGTCCAGTTACATTTGTTACCCTAGTCATGAGGCCCAACCTAACTAACCTGTCTATATGCATAAAAAGCTAAAAGACAGAGCAGACAAAGAAAATCATTTAATGAAGGCAGAAGCATGTTACAATACTGTAAGATGTGAACAGCGGACACAGGGTGGTGATATGAAATGGAATGAATAAGGGGAAATTGAGAATTAAATAAAATGAATGGTATACAAGGAATAACATAGGAACAATAAAGAAGTTGATGAATCATGATGTGGAGGAATAGGGAAGCTTACTAAAGTTAGATAATAGTAATATTAGTGATTAATCCAATGCACTTGTGCTTTAAAGATAAATTATAAATGAATACTCAATTTTTCCAGACACAAGATATAGTATTTTAGAAAAAATGGAATGAATCCCCCATTCTTTTGATCCAAATGTTTATGTATGGGCAAATCTTAAGTGTGTGGAAATAAGAGCATAAAGGTGTTAAACGATCACTTTAAATTACATTTGTTATGTTTGAATGAATGACGAACCGTCATTCTTTAGTTGAAATTAAACATATATAATGAGATATTATTTTATAAAACATAATGCTATATAAAATAATATCTCATTATAAAGTTAAATAAAAAAAAATCAATAATAAATTGTCAAAGAGTCAAATATCAAAAGAAAGAAGTAACTTGCAAGTTAATGAAATATAGATAACTAGAGCAAGGATAAAAATGATGAACATGCAAGCCAAGAAGAATCTTCCTAGAAAATAACAAAAATAAGAAGAAAGTGACCCAAAAAGATGATCAGCAAGAAATGAAAGGAATCCAGAAAATAGAGGATGCTTCCATGGTAATCCAGCTACTAGAATTGTTTAAAACTGAAAATAAAAAGGGAGACCAACAAAGAGAGGAAGATAACAAAAAAGAGAGACCAACAAAGTGAAGAGGCTAAAGATAAATAATAGCAAATCAAAGTCAAAAAATGAGAAGATGGAAAAATAGATTGAAAAAGCAAACCAAAGAATAAAAACAAATTATAGAAGCAATTGAATGTCAAAATGAAAAAATTAACCAAATAATTAATCAGATTACTGACCAAGTATGGAGAGTTAAAGAAGAGATCATGAAAAAGGTTAAAGGGTCTCTGAAAGAACAAGGGGTCAAGATGGCCCAAATTTGGCATGGTTATAAAGATAGAAAAAATCCAGGCTTAACACAATGTCCAAAGAGGCAAAACTGGCAATATCTTGTAGTCATTTACAGGGTGCAGCACAAGCATGGTGGTAGTAGCTATTTAATCAGCCCAACAATTTTAATGATTTTAAAAAGGCATTCATAAACTGCTATTGGAGTGACAACTGACAGGAGAGCATCAAATATAAGGTGTCATAGGAAAAATTTCTGCATGGTGAACCTTATACTCCCTTCATTGAAAACAAGTGGCCAAGTTAAGGGCCCTGACAGCAGATCAACTGATGGAACTCCAAATCATCTGGACAATTTGACAAAATTTTCTCAGCTACATTAAGAGAATGATTGGGATGGATCATTAGCCTTTGAGCAGGTTTCTGAACTGTTAAGAGCATACAATTGTGATACCTCAAACAAAGGAAGGAAGGTACAAGTGCCAAATGAATCACCATACAGGAGGGATGATGGATGAAGAATAAGTGCTCTCAGTTATAAAAAAAAGATACCTCCACAATGATATAACCATAACATATCACCATAGGTAAAAGAGCAGAGGTCAACAGGCAGCATTGGTAGTCCATACCAGACCCAAATAATTAAGAGGTCTATTAACAATAATAAGCTCCAGAAAAATAAAGGCAGAGAGTCAAGCCACCATGATGATGTCAGGCCTGGATAAATGCCCAAAAATGGGACAAGATATATATAAGAAGTTGCAGGATATTAATGAAGGCCCATACACAATTGCAAAACAATATGTAATAATGAAATTATGTTAACAGAAGAATGAAAAGAGAAAGGGACATATAATCTAAGGCTGTTGTGATCCTTTGTGGAAGTATCTGGTGGGAGAAGTTCTTGCATGAGATTATAATGGTATGTGAATTTGCACTTTTCATGTTAATAGTGGCTGAGTGATTGAACACGGTTGCTTGCATGCATTGTGTTCATGATGCTCTGAAGTATATTCTCAGCACTATCCATACCTAGGAATAAAAGTCCAAAAGTAGTTCAGTAGGGGAAATAGGCCTGGGGCTCAGAAAAGCATAAACCCCTAAGACTCATATGATGATGAGCAGGGCTGGCCCAGTATCAAAATATTCTCTGACTATACTGTTAACAGTTGGATGATCTATTTAGGTACAGGAGTGCTTAAATTTGAGGTATTTTCTCATGACATCATGGTGCATTGTATACTGGTAGTCATGCTTGAGAATTTACTTATCCTGGCATTTAAGAGCTGCAATTCATGTATTCACTTTTTTCCATCTCACCTTGTCCATTTCATCAGCACCATCTAACCAAGTGGAGATACCATTATTAGTAGTGAATTTTATGGTTGTGGAATGAAATCATGTGTTTTAAGGCAATTTCACCCCAAAATTTAGCAGGGAGTAATTAAAGGGTTACATTGTTTTATATATCCTGAAGCCCACCCCCATTTTACAAGTATATAATTGAAAATAAAAGCTGATGCAATTAGTGAATGAAATTTAGAAAAATACACTCTGATTTAACATCAGTTTTTCACTCACATTACAAAAGCCAAATGCATGAATAAAAAAAAGGAAAATCAATATTTAAAATCTACAGTTAAAAATTAAATGACACATTTATTTAATAAATCGTTAATATTAAAATTTTGTGGTTTCCAATTAAAATGTTACTGATATATTTTTTATTTGTTTAAGCAGAATGTTTTCCAAATTAAAGCACATAAATGTTGTAATTAGTTAATCAATAATGATAGCATTGTTGTCTTGCCTTAGGCAAAAGAAATTAACCTGTTTTTGGAAAATATGTTGGCATGGGTGAGATAAACAGGATATTGAAAAATGCCATGAGAAGTATAAAGAAAGGAATCGAACAATTGCAGACAATTCATAGCAAATGCAAATTCTCTAAGAAAAAAAAGGAAAATCAATATAATTAAATGACACATTTATTTAACAAATCGTTAATATTAAAAGTTTGTGGTTTCAAATTAAAATGTTACCGATATATTTTTTTGTTTGTTGGAACTGAATGTTTTCCAAATTAAAGCACAGAAATGTTGTAAGTAGTTAATCAATAATGATAGTGTTGTTGTCTTGCCAAAAGGCAAAATAAATTAACCTGTTTTTGGGAAATATGTTGGCATGGGTGAGATAAAATAGGATATTGAAAAAAGCAAAATAAATTAACCTGTTTTTGGGAAATATGTTGGCATGGGTGAGATAAAATAGGATATTGAAAAATACTATGGGAAGTAGGAAAATATAAAGAGAGGAATCGAACAATTACAGGCAATTTGTAGTGAATTGCAGTTCAGACTTCAGTCATTCTACAAAGAAGAGTTTAGACAATCAGACCAAGTAAGTTGGGAGCCACAATAGCCATTAATTAAATAAGTGATGCAGCAAAGAGAAACCTGAAATTACCATAAATTGTGATATAAAGAAACAAATTATCAATACAGTAAAACCTAAAAGGTCTGCCTAGTAAAAAAAAAAAGCTTGCGCTTCTTCCCACACCCTGAAAGAAGTCATGAGGATGAAGAAATATGCCTAAATGATCACAAGAGAAAATAGATATAAACCATCCAGCCCTAGAATATAATTTTTTTTAATGTGAAGATTTTACAAGTGGTGAAACATCAAACATAAAGACTATCAGGGAGATTTAAAAAGGTTATAAAATTCCTAGATGGTCATTGAAACATGTTTAATTAGGATTTATATGATTGTGTTACAATGTAATGATATTATCTCTATTTATTTACTTGATAATTATGTGATATTATCTCTACTTATTTATTTGATAATTATGAATCTCTGCTACTACATAAAACAGTTATTTTGACAATTGAAATATTTAAAGGTATTTATGAAAATGCAGTAAGAAAAGCATTTTGGGAAGGGTAAAGTGAAACAGATATAGAGTTATTCAAAATAATAATTTAACAAAATAATACAATGTTTGTACCAAATTGAAAAACAGATGATGTTATGGGTAAAACTCAATGATGCTATAAAAACAATTATACACCGAGATAATTTCTTATTCATAGAATAATATAATTGCTAATATTGTTATTAGAATGAAGAAGATAAAGTGAAAATCGATGATACAAATGGTGAAACATAATAAATACATTTCCATTCACTGATTTTTTTTTTTACTTGATAAAGTGGTAAATGTAATAATGTTGACTTGAAATTAAGCTAGATAATAAAGAGTATGAAGTAATATGTGTCAAATTGTTAAATTGCAACCTGCTAAACAAAATAAGTGAATTATAATTTAAAGACTAATTTAAAATAGACATACACTGATATATGCATACACCATAAGTGCTTAATGTTTAACCATGAAAAAATTAGTCTTTAAATGTGCATCTATATATATATATGAATCGAATACATGAATATACCCGGATAAAATTATTAACTACTAGATGATTGAATGAAAAGCATTAATTTTCCTATGAATCAAGCTTGCTTATGAGTATACTGCTGTAGGGAATTAATGGACATATCTACGGATTATATGTATATGCATATGAGAACGTAAACTTACAGAATGAGAATTTAAACTTATGAAATGACAGGGGAGATATCCATGATGTACACATGGATATGTATGTTCCTACTATATATATGAATGCTGGCCAACAGGATCATTGACTGAGTGCTGCATGAAATATAAACTTAGCCTTACCATGAAGATGTATAGGCATATGCATTCACTTCTTATACCAATGATGGATACTGTACGAGCATCAACAATGGAACCAAACATCAGAGATATGACTGATGGAATGGACTAATTGATCCATGGAAGGTGAACTGTCAATGAACTACAAGAAATTATTATCCAAAGTATTGTTATTTAAATAAATTGTTATAAAAAGTTACTATATCTTGTCAGTTTCATTTCACACTCTTCCATTTTTCAGTGTAATTGCTCACAGGGATCTCATGTTCCTAAGCCATTCCAACATAAACTGATCTAGGTGAGTAGTGACCACATGTGGGAAAACAAACAGATAAATTTCTAGCAGTTGTCAGTCTCTTTAAGGCTACATTCCCTGATGTGCAGAAAATATTGTTGTAGGGGTGACATCAGCATTAGGTAACACCAATCATTCTTTCATTCCTGTAGTATACTTATGAGACAGCAAATCAACTACCAAAGGGGGTGGAAATCTCAATCTGAATACAATATACACTTTGAAATTTGTAAATTTAAGAGAGGCAAAGACCTCTTTAACTCTGACACAAACAACTTTAAAATTTCACAGATCTTATATGCCTGTCAAGCAATCAAAATAGGTGCTTCTTTGGTTGAGATTCAAGTCTCACTATTTTAATTAAACTTTATTTTCCATATAAGATTTCAGGCAAAGTAACATTTTAATTGATTGATAGATATATATGTTTCTGCAAGATTTAACACTATCTAGCAGTTGGAAATGTGTGGAATAATTCATTTACAATTAATTAGAACATACATTACTTAGAACAGCAGCTAATGAAAGGTAAATGATCCAGGCCAAGAGTGAAAGTAAAAATTTTTTGGCTGATGCTCTAAATAATATGCTTTCAAATGAAGTAATTGTATAAGGACACTTCTCCACACTTCCAACTAAACATTCATTAACAATATTATATTTAAGTATATATTGTAATGCTCTGGGAGCTATTGGGGCCTGCAGCTGTCTATGGTCAGACCCAGGGTCTTTGGGTAGGATGCTAAAGATGATGCAATGAAGTACATAACCAATGATTGCATTCACTTTCACCTGACTAGTGCTAAACCTGTTTATCAAATATAGATACAATTTAGATTAGGTAATCTATTACACACTCCTTTCTTTGATTCCATTATGCCCCAGTATTTGAATCCAGGAAGAATTCACCTTCGACTCTCTTAACAGGGATGAATGTATACACATAGCAACTTCTGCACCTTTATATCAGTTACAAATCACATTATTGGTATTCAATTTGCTAGAGAACTATTATTATATAAGAGAAAAATATGTGTGTGTGTGTGAATTAAGACTGATAGTTGACTGTTGAATGCAAAGTTGAATCAATAAATCAGAGACTGGAATAATACAAATAAATTGTTTAACATTTATTTATCTATGACAAAACAAATTAAGAATAAAATATTTTATCAAACAATAAAAATAAAAAAAATTGCATGTGTCAAGTATTAACCTCTGCCACATCATCAATTAAGTAATCTTATGGTTTTAATCGCTTTTACCCAATGGTAAAAATCCATGATGACACTGATTATTTACAAGATTGAAAATAAATAAAATAAATATTAAGATTACAAGATAAGCACGATGCTAATTCTCAAAATTAAATATCCATCCTTATATATGTACAGTCACATCATTGTTTATCCTTGGTTGAAAATGAAAAAACATATTTATATACAAGATAGTTAGTCATTCATACCAATAACGAACATATAATGATTGTTAGTTAACAATAAAAAAAAAAAAATAATAATAATAATAATAATAATAATAATAATAATAATAATAATAATAATAATAATAATAATAATAATAATAATAATAATAATAATAATAATAATAATAATAATAATAATAATAATAATAATAATAATAACAACAACAACAACAACAACAACTTGAATTCTGTCCTGTTCCAAGTGTGTTTATCATTTAATTTGAAATAATAAATGAAGATCTTGCTTTGATTCATGTGGATGACTAGATGTAAAGTTGCCATAAAGGAAAGGGTAGGTCTAAACTTTATTTACAGTAATAATAATGAAAAAATATAACTAAACTTAACCATCCCCCCTTTCTTTTCTATCAACATTGCTAATGGAATCTCTCAAAGTACAAACTGTGAAGTTTACACAACTGAGCATGAAAATAAAACAATGATTTCAAAAAAATATATAAAGAAAAATTTAAAATCATAATCGTATGACAAAATTTAATGGTTGAATCAAAGTTCATGAAATCATCTTGATAATAGCTCGAGTTTTAGCATGAAAGTCTTTGATAACATAGTTCAATTCTTCATATCGCTTTTCTCTGGCAAAGGATTATTCAAGTAGTGATATCTCCTTGTGTCATTTACAATACAAGCGTGACAACCCTTAGTTGATCTATCTCTTGATTTTTCTGCATATATCTCAGGTTGGAAAATAGGCATTTTCTTAGGTGTATTATCAAAGTAGACAACAGAAGTTTCATGTGGTCATGTTAGGGAAGAGAATGATCAAACACTACAACACAATTATTTCACCCCATATGCATAACACTATCTTATAAAATTGTTTGAATTCATAGACTATAATTCAATATTGAATAGTTTTCTTTCTAGGTTAGATAAACTACTTCAGAATTATTTTTGATTACTGGCAATGTTTGTGTTCTCTTCTTCTGTCTATTTGAAAAATATCCAAGTTTCTTCACTAACAATTTGAAAATAAATTTTGTTATTGCACAAATTTATATGAATTTGGTTTTAAGTGCACTTTAACTATTGCTTTCAATTTGATGGAGTTTTATATCAACATATCTAATTAAAAAGAACATATCTAATTAAAAAGAATTATTATTTTGAACATTCTCCATTTTCCTACATTCAAAATCCCTATTCAGTTGATGTTAAATTTTTATAGCAAATGCATTGTTTTTGAAGAATGATTTAAAATTGATTGTTCTTTTATAGTGTCCTTGATTTCCATTACCCGTTATATTAAAACGCGCACTTCCTTTTAAATCAATCTAGCTGTTTATTGTTGTAATTATATTATCAATGAAACAATTCATTTAAAAAAATGGTTGCTTTATATAGTGTGTTGAAACTGCTGGAAGGCTGGTTTGTTTGTAAACAAAGATAAATATAATGTTGCCAGGGCCGGGTTTTTTTTTGGTTTGGTTTGTTTATCACATTTATAAAAGTAATATCAAATAAATTTTTTAACACAAAAAAAAAAATGCATAAAAAGATCAAAAAATGAATTTACAAAAAGTACTTAATTTTTTTTTATTCTTTTCATTATTCATATTTTCGGGAAGAGGTTTTGTTTTCTATGTATTTTTTTTGTTTTTTGTTTATCACATTTAAAAGTACTATCAAATCAATTTTGAACCAAAAAAAATACATCAATTAAAAATGAATTTTAAAAAGTAGTTACTTTTTATTCTTCTCATTACTTATATTTTCGGTTCGGTATTCTACAAAATCAGCTTCTTTTTTTGCTGTTTGTTATCTTTTTATAAATAAATATATTTCCATTTAACGGTAACATTTACAACCAAAAGTCAAACTTTGGGGATGGGGAGGGGGTGTTTACAATTCATAACAGAACGGAACGCAACTCAAAGGTTGACAAAGTTTTTACGGTAATTACCAAAAAATAAATATATATGGCAATTAAAACCAACTTTTTGGGCTCTTCAGGAACAGCACACATGCAGCTTCAAGCTCTTTTGTTTGATAACCCTTCCAGCAGTCAGAGAATTTTTTGACATTCGGAAACTTTCCTATTTCAGCCATTTGATTAAGCTCACAGTTGTTCTCACAGAAACGTGACTTAGAGAATGATTTGATTCCCAATTGCGCTTGCACCTACACTTGCCCAATTTTTGAGCAGGAAATGTGGGCTAGGGAAGCATGAGACTATGCTCATAATTGTTAGTAGACATTCCTAAAACATGGGAATATTAAAATAGTTTGACAATCGGAATTCCAGCCACCCTCACACAATACTGTAGCCAAAAGTGAAATGTGATCACACATCAAATTGCTTAGCCCAAATCTGAGCTGTAAGCTGACATGATAGCTTCTGCGGCAGATTAAATGTCATGTTTCTGTGCATTATCATAGAAATAGACACAGCCACCCCGTACAATGGACTATTTCTAGGCTTATGTATTAGAAATAGAACATTCGATAGCGGAGGCCGCCTAAATGGCAGATTTCTGTGCGCTATCATAGAAATATGCCCTCCGGTGGTTTCAACATGCTATTAAAAAACAATCAAAAAATAATAGTAGAATTATGATTTTATTTTCATACTGTTTCCTAGTAACTAAACTGGACATTAAAGTCATCTCCAAGTTTGCTTAGCTTCAGTTTGCATCATGTAGTATTATTTAATTTTAATACAAACAGCACAATCTATCTAAGTTTGTCTAATAGTGTTAAGATTAAGTTAAAGTTATAAATATTTAAAAGCTATAATAAAATGCTAAAATTATAAAGTAAAAGTTAAAGATTATAATTTTATATGGTTGGAAGAACTGGCAATAATGAAAATTATATAGTAAACGTCTTATTGAACAAAATGTTGAAAGCTAATTTTTAAATAATGATTTAAAAATTGAATAAGATACTAAATGTATTTAATAAAAATAAATTCAAATTTATATTATAAATTATTTGCTAAAAGTTTAGTATTTTATGGTATAAACAAATGTATTTAATTTTCTTTATTGTTTAAATAGTGTCAAAATTATTGTTCCAAATTTTATTATTTTTTATAATATAATATTTTTGTACTTAAAAATTTAATTAATTTCATTTCAGACAGTGAATATAAAAAATTGGTCATGTGACTGACAATGCATGTATTTTTATTGTGTGCTTGCAAGGTTTTTAAAAGAAAGTTTCAAAATCACTTTTAGAATTGTTTTAAAATTGAAGACATTTGAATATCATAAAATAAAATATAAGAAATTATTTAATTAGTTGTCTTTAAAATAGTTGTAGTTAATAATTTAGAAAAATAGATATATTAAAATTAAATAATAGATAAGTTGATAAAGTATTATTTAAAATATGTTATTTTAAAGTGTTTGTTTTGTTTAGGTATAATTATAAAATTAACTTAGGATTAAATACTATAATAATATTAGTGTTATAATAATGTGTCATAATTTTATTTCTAAATTTTAAAGAACATGACATTTATGTAAATTAGTTTTGTAAGTTAAGGGTCAGGTAACCAATAAGATTGCAAGTTAGAGCTAGTATAAAAACTGATGCTCTTGTGGTTACTTGTTACTATTTTTTGTACTTCTTGTTACTTAGTCTACCACTTATTACTACTTTTATTTTTTTATTTTTTATGGTACCCAGTATATTATTATAAGTCAGTTAGTCTCAATTTTAAATTTTATTTTTTAAAGAGGTGTAAAGTATTAGAAAATTTATAAAATTCAAGCAAGAATGATTCCCTAAATCACTAAATTTCCTGCTGTTTTTTTCTATTTAAAACTTAAGTCGAATTCATAGAGAATTATGGAATATTTACCTGAAATAATGTGCTTAAGAGGGTTAATGACAAAAATACAATTGAAAGAGAAAAGTATAATTTTTCATGTTAATTAAAAACTTTTGTAATCATTTTTAAAATAGTTAAGGCTTTACTTCATTAGCGTATGAAATCAATTAATATATATGCTCTGCACACAGATAATGAAGCTATTCAATGTACATAAAATTTTCAAAAGTTACCGCCAAGCGCTTTCGGGACAGTTTATAGTACCATATTCATGGTGCCTTGTATTTGGTTAATAACTATAATATTAATGCAAATTTTATGCAAATTCATATGCAAATGTTATGTGGACCATTTTCAAGACAGAGAAAAGCAGGCCTCTCTTCTATTGATTGTTGCTGGGTCACTTACAATGTAGTAAGCTTTCCTGACTTTACATTTGATATCGTTTATTTCAGAGCAAATGACACTGGCTGTGGTGAGTAGAAAAGCATGGCCAGTGGCTCTCTCAAGCTCAACGAAAACCGAATTGCCTTCAAGCTTTGTTTTAGTTCTGTTATAAAGGTATCTGTATTGAACTACTCTGGTGGCAATGTTAGTTTTAGTCTCTCCATATGTTGTCATGCAATTTCTTTGAGGGCAGGTAATTTTGTACACAACTTGAGGGGTGAGTTCAGGTTTTATCCTGTCTTTGGTGTTATTGATCAGTCTATTGGTGTTAGGAGGTGAGCGGAAAATGACTTCAAAGTCACTTGATAGTTTATTAATAAGGCTTTTGGCTGTTGAGTGGATGTATGGGATTAGGATTCTCGGTTTGTTTTCTTCTTTGTAATTATGGTTTATTTTATAGTTATTAACCAAATACAAGTCACCATAAATATGGGACTATTAACTGTCCCAAAAGCGCTTAGTGGTAACTTTTGAGAATTTTACATACGTTAAATACCTTCATTATCTGTGCACAGAGCACATATATATATTAATTGTAATCATTTTTTTTAAAATGCTTTGGAGTTTAAGGAGGATATTATTTGGAAATATCATTCGGAGAACTAAAACGTTTGTAATATTTTAAAGACATATAGATTTTATTATTTGGATAATATAATTACTTTGAAAAGACTGAAAATTAAATTCAACTTTCAATTTAAGTTATGAAAATAGTCAATATGAAAGTATAGTATATAAAAATATGTCATTCTTTATTATACTATTGACTATATTTTAAAAGTGCAGCAAATTTTAAAGAGATATTTATTTATTTTAAAAAATTATTTATTTATTTTTTTTGAGAAAAAAAAAGAGAAAAAAAAAAGTTATCACGGATATAATTACTTTGATAAGATATTGTCAAATATATGTGAATATTTGGATATAAAAAGCTTGTTCTCTTAAATATACATTTAAAAAAAAAAAAAAGAAATTAATTGATAATATAAATAATATTATCAGGACTAAATAATTAACTCATAAAACATTTAAACATAAAGTTATTAAGGACTATATATCTGTGTTATAAGATAATAATAATGTTTTGAATAAAATGAAAAAATGTGTATTTTCCACTAACGTACATATAAATTTTTAATGACCGATAATGATGCATCTGAAGCCAATGAATTTCACATGAATGGGAGAAAAACACTGGAACTTACCTATAGGAATATTTCAAGTGATATCACATAAATAGCTGTCATCCTGAGGAAGCTACAAACAATTGACTGTATTTATAGACTTTACATGACAGGATGAACAGTCAGTTTTTTAAAAAATTTTGGGATTTAAAGGTCAACATTTATTTTTTTTATTTGTGAGTTTATGCGCTGAGGAGAGAAACTCTCAGATGATATATTCATTGCATAGCAACCACACAGGGGAAACTTTTCTTCGAAATATTGTAATGGAATAAAAAAATTTTTTTGTTGAACTTTATGGAAAGCAGACAAGAGTTGGAATTACGTAAATTTAGTTTTAATATTATTTTACATATACTAACTATAGTATTAAGATGTATTGTTAGGATAGCAAAGGTTACATTTTAAATATTTTTTTTAAATTTATTCTAACAACATTAATATTCTTTAAAAATCTTTTAATATTTTAAAGTTTTTTTGCAAACATTTTTACGTATAATTAGTATATTGAATGACTAATATTTTTGATTAATATGTTTTCTTATGCTAAATTTGGACCAGAAGACATCTAAAATAGTGACTTACAAGTCATAGAGTCACTAGGTAATTTTTTTGAATTGTTAATCATTATATGATATATATATTATGTGCTATTTTTTTTTCTAGAATTACTTGAAATATATATTTGAAGTATTGCTTTTATCAAACATATGTGTGAAAATGAGTATGTGAGCATCAATTACACATATAAATGTTTTATTATTATTCTAAAATATAAGCTATGATTTTAAAAGAGATAGACATTTTCTTTTTATATTACAAAGTGTAATATAATTTATTGATGCTCATAAATTTTTCATGATTCTTTACTGAATGAACCATATTTTTTAAATCTTTGTATATTGATCATATTTTTAAAAAAACAAAGTCATTTGTATTTTTATTGCTGAGTTTTAAATGAATAAAACCCTTTTCTTATTGCAGTTCTGAATTGATAGTATCATATGTTAAATTTGTTTGTTATTAGGAGTAATGCTAGTTATTTTGCAATGTAGATTGTTAGATCTATTTTGGAGTTTTAATACATAAGAAAATCCTTGGATGCTTATATGTAGGATATATGAAGAAGATAGGGAAATAGCCTATATTTTTATCTTCTTAGTTTAATGCAAGTACAGTTAACATAGCCCTGTGTCTTATATGTATTTTCCATGAACAGTGGTGATATTTTCGTATTTTATAATGATCTGTAGGAGCTGAATAAATAGCCTGGATATTATTTTTGAAGGTATTAGACAGAAAAGTCATACATATTCTTTCACGCTGTTTCCATGTGGATTATTAAATATGTTCTATATTGTTGAGTATTTACTCTAGTCATTCCTTCATGTCCTATGCATCATAGTTATTACATCATATAGCATCATATTTTATAAAAGGAAAATAATGGATAATTTTAGATTGATGTATTGTTATTTTTAAAAGGAATAAAATAGGTTTTTCTTAGTTTGGATTAAAATGAAATACAAATGAAAATGAATATAAATGCTGATAGTAGAATTATAACGTATCATAAATACTTTTCCATATTTTAATTACAATTTTGAAAATAAAAAAAATGACAACTATTCATGATATTTTTGAATAATTTTGATATTCTGATTTTATACAAAGCAATGCATATTTTTAAAGATGAAAACATCAAGGTGTATAACACAAAGTGTGATGAATGCTTGTATTTTATAAATATTAGTTTATATTGTTTTTGTTTTGAAAAAAAAAAAACAACATAACACACATATAAGAAGTTTTGAGAATGGTGCCAAGCAATATTATCTAGTATAACGTCAACACTATTTTTGTTGAATTTAATTTTTCATTTATTGAATGAACACTAGAACATATTTTCAAATGAACATTATTTTTAAGAATTTATATTTTTTGCATACTTGTTAAAGAGATATCGTCTATTGACTTTATTAACAAACAATTTAGTTGAACTATGACGTGTAGGTTTAGATTACCTTGTATTTTTTTATTGTGTATAACAAATAATGCATAAGCCGGAGTGAAGACTTATTTATTTACTTTTGATTTTGTTTAATATTTAGAAAATGTAACTCAATATTACTTAGTTAGATTTATATTTTGTTAGATTTTATTTAGTGAAATTTGTGCATACTGTAAATAGTTTTTGTTTTAATAAAAAGTATAATAAATTTTTTAAATTGTTTTATAAATCTATGTATCATTTTGATTGATTTATTCACCATCACAAATACATGATTGACAGAATCCAAAATAAATATGATACATTTGTACAGTATAAATAAATTATTCATATTTTAAGAAATAATAATTATCCAGAATATGATATTTAAATAATTTTTCTTTTGCAATAATATTATTATAGTCATAATTGATCACACAATTTACTGTATAGAATTTTAAAATTGTTTGTTGCCACATATTTCAGATTATGCCATATTAAGATATCACATGAGAACTAAAAGAATTATATTATTATTGTTATCATTATTATTAGTTGTCAAAGTATTAAATAGTAGATAGGATTAATAATTACTTAATTAGGAGTAAAAATATTATTTATTATTATTATTATTATTGTTTAGGTGTAGTTAGGAATGATACAAAATTCCTTATCATACTTAGCTATAATAGATATTTAAAAATTGATTAGATTTATTTTTAAGAACCTGAGACTATTATAATTATTTTTAGTAAAAGACATTAGTTTAATTTAGTAATATTATATTAAATTATTTATTATTTTTAAGGTCTTAAGAATACTATGAATTTATTATTTGAAATAATAGGGAGATAGTGTTCTTATGCCATTGAGATTGTATTCTGTAGGATATAAGCTCAATGTAATTCATTACTGCTTTACCTTCACTAAATTGTCTCATGATTTATGTGTTTTATTAGTTTGATTTTTTATCAATCGAACCATATATTATTTATTAAGTATTTTAGAGCTAGTCAAATGGTAAAAATTATGATAGGATATCTTTATTATTGATTATATCAAGCTATAAGTATTTCAGCCAGAGCATTATTATTTGAGCTAGTTTTGTTTTCTATATGATGTATCAAATGAAAGGTGAGGGTACAATATATATATGCTCAAAATTAAGTGATTTGCATGAATTTTAAATGTGTTCAAATTGAAATGTGGGCTAATTTTGCTTGGCATGATTGAGTTGTGAGCTACCCTTACAACCCACCTCCTTATAGGATTAAAATGTTAATTACTAATGAAAATTTTTACACTTAAAATCATGGGTTTTGGATTAAAAGTTTGTTATTCTTTTCTTTCTTTTTATAAGAGTGATGAAGCCTATCTCTATTGTTTTATAATCTCACAACTGTGCAAATTGCTCTCTAGGTTCCTTTTTTAGTCTTTTCATTTGTTTTTAATCTTGCAAAAAATTGTTTTTCAGATGCAGTTCAAACATCTCTTTTTTACTATTGATGGCTTTATATTTTGAGCACATGAGTACAAAGGTTACAGATAGAACACATTATTACTGGTCAGCCTCTATCCTGCTCCTATTGAGTCATACTGGATTTCTTTTGAGGACTAACAGAAGATTAAAGCACCCATCACTTGGTGTGGAATAACTCTTTAAGTTAAGTGAATCTAAGGTATCCCAATATTAGCACTAGAATCTATTAGGGTATACCCTCATTATAGTTCACAATCCAACTTCATTGTATCTATTCATATCACTCTTTCATTTTTTTAGTTTGCATATTAGCTGAGTATGACAATCTTTTAATTATTGTGATTGTCCACAATATGGCTTCATAATTTGGGCATTACAGGTGCCCCTGACTTCTTCCTTATCTAACCAAAATGCATTGAGTCCTGACTGTTTTGCTATAGTATAAAGTCCTCTCCTATTCTGAAAGTATATGGACTCCTAGTCTTATTCTTGTTCCTTCGATTAATATTATTTATCAATTGAAGGTATGTTTTTGTATATTACTCTTTATATCACTTTGCTTACTTGGTAGCTTCCATTGCAGTTAATGCTGCTTGGCTGGCCTATTCCCATCTTTGGCTGAGTGGCAAATAAATTATATATCAATAGAAAATGAAAGTGTATACTTATCTGTCTTTTAATGTAGTTTTCTTATATTATCATGTTATTTTCTATAAGTCATCATCATCAACCATTATCAATCTTTTCTGATCTTTAGCTTCTCTTCTCCACATCACCCCTGCCCACTTTCATATTTCATCCATCTCACATGTAGCCTCTTTCTGAGTTTTTTAAAATCTCTGGGTATCATTTCTTCTAGCAATATGTCCAGCCCAAATCCAATTGTCTTTTAATATTTTCAATGAGATTAATAACAACTGTTTGTCTCCTATCCATATATTGCATTTTCAATCTCTTGTTGTTACTCCTAACATGTATCTATCTATACTTCTTTGAGTAGTCAAAAGTCTCAGTATTGCTATTCTATTAAGTGTCCAAGTCTCAGATCCATAAATAAAAACTAGTAAAACACATTTATTAAAAACCTTTTCAAACACATAGGCATATTTCATTTTAGTATCAAGTTATTTTTACCAAAAGCACTCCAAGTTTAATTCTATGATTAATTTCATCCATTATGTTTCCATCTGTATTAATAATCTGACCAAGATATTTGTAGCTGTTAACTTCTAACTCATCTTAATCAATCTTTATTTTCATATTTTGAAAAATTCATTAAACATTACTTTTGGGGTTTTTTTTTAACATTTATCTTTAGTCCTACTTTCCTACTTTCATCTGATAACTCTTGCAACATTTCATGAAGTTCTAAAGTATTATTTGAAAAACAACTACATCATCTGCAAAATTTAAATGATTTAAATAATCTCCATTTACTTTCATTCCTTTAGATTCTCAGTTTAATCCACAAAATACTTCTTGCAGCACTGCTGTAAAAAGTTTTGGAGATATGGAATCACCCTGTCTTATACCCTTCTAGTATCATTATGTAATCTAATTGTCACTGTTGAATTTTTATAAATATTCTTTAAAATCTGACATCCTGGATCTATACCTTGATGATCCAATGCTTTAATCACTGAAGAAATGTTTATAGAGTCAAATACCTTTTCATAACCCTCAAATCCAAAGCATAATGGCAAATCATATTCATTTGTCCTTTCTATAACTTCTCTCAATACCTTGATATGATCTACTGTTATAAAACCACTTTTAAAACCAGCGTATTCTCTTGATTGGTGGAAATCCAATGTTCTCTGTAGATGAGCTGATAAAAGGCCGTTAGGCCTGTAATTTCCAATATCTTCTTTATCACTTTTTTAAAATATTAATACTGCATTCTTTCAACCATCTGGCACATCTTTATCATTTAAACATTTGGTATATAACTTTGCTAAAAAAATTATATTTCTTCACCTGCTTCTTTTAATATATCAATTATAATTCCATCATTACCTGGAGCCTTTTCTTTCTTCATAAATTTAATTGCATGTCTTACTTCATTTAAAATTCTGAGCAATTTGGAAGAAATAATAGATATAGGAGGTACTTGTTCTTTATTACTATATAATTATTGATACCCATTTCATGACATCATCTCTCTTTTTAGAAATAGTTCCATCTTTTTTCCTTATTGTAGATATAAATTTCATACTAATACCAACATGTTGTTTTACACTCTTGAGACTTTTATTCTATTCTACAGCTTTTCTTGCTAGTTCACAGTTATACTTTCTTATATCATTTTCACCTCTTTTCTGCATCATTTTATGGAATTTGAGGTATTCAATCCTTTTTTAACACATTATTTTTGTATATCTTCATATTTCTTTCTTTTCTTCATAAATTCGCTAGTCTCAGT
Organism: Epiperipatus broadwayi; assembly: GCA_028023455.1. Classification (NCBI taxonomy): domain Eukaryota; kingdom Metazoa; phylum Onychophora; class Udeonychophora; order Euonychophora; family Peripatidae; genus Epiperipatus; species Epiperipatus broadwayi. The sequence continues at coordinate 4,496,520 of JAQFVV010006226.1, forward strand.
AGAAATTTTATTAGTTAATTGCTGCTTTTTTTCTACTAGCTATTTTTGTTGCAGTTTTTAAAAGTGTATCAGTTATTTTTTTATTAATTTCATTCAAATCTGAATCATGTTTAAGATCTACTAATACTTGAAACTGATTTGTAAGTTTTAATTTAAATTTATTAGAGTGTTTCTGAAGTGTAGGAATATCAACTGTAAATATTGTTTTTGTCAATAATTTTTGTCTCTCTAGTCTCTTTAGTTTTGCATTAACATGTATCTTACATCTTACTAATCGATGATCACTTCCTGTGTTAAATTTATTAAGAACATTACAATCTTCAAATATGTATTGTCTGTTAGTCAAAATATAATCCAATGCTGCTGTACCTTCATTTGGATGCTTGCATAATGTCTTCATAATAGTTTTTCTTTTTCTGCAAACTCAGGAGTCTATAACCTCGCATAACCAAAATTACCTACAGTACTTTCATCTTTCATTTGTTTACAATTATGGCATTAAAGTCTCCCATAACAATTTTAAAATGTTGTTTACTCTGATCAAAAGTCTTTTGTACATCCATATAAAAATCTTCTACTATGTCATCACTATGAGAACTTGTTGGGGCATAAACCTGAATTGTATGCATTTGGTATCTGCTATTAAGTTATATAACATCTTGCCATTTTGTCTGATACACCATCAATCTCCACAGGGTTGTTCTTCCACTTTTTATTTATAATAAATCCTACTCCACTTGTATTTCCAATATGTGTGCCTTTATAGTAGAGTACATGTTCACTTTTTAAATCATCTCTTCACCTTTTCTTCTAAGTTCACAAAGTTCAATAATGTCCCATTTAATATAAGACAGTTCTTCTAATTCTTGCAATCTTCCTTCACTTGAAAATGATCTGCAGTTATAAATACCTACATAAAAATTTGTTCTCAAATGGCAGCCTGGGTCCAGAATCAAAGGATTCTTAGTACCCACCACCAACCCCTGCCTCAGTTGGTGACTTTACAGCCTCCTGAGAATAAGAGCCATGATTTATTTTTGCATGTGATGTTTGTATATATCTATTGGAAAAATATTTAACATTTACATATACATTCATTCTGCCTTATCAGGCAACTGAGAAGAAAGACCGTGGTGTTTCTTGATCTTAAGCTCAGAGTAAAAAGCCAATAAACTCACCATGCTGGCTAATGCATGTTGGAGAGCAGCCCATCCATGTTCGTATACTATATGGATAATCACATAGTAATAACAGCTGCAATGACAAGAATGTATGGAGTGGACAGTTAGGAATTTGCTCTGCTCAGTTCCTTTAAGGTCTCCAAGAGGAATCAAAGGAACTCCTTTCAGTGAATAGTATATATTACCTAATTATTTATCTCCTTTTTAAAAAAAACATCATTTGATCCATTGTGAATGATCCATGTTTATGTGTCCAAAGTGGCAACCTTTGAAGTCCTTTCCTTATTATGTGTTTTGTCTTTTAAGCACTGTCATTTACATGCCTAATGAAGGTTAAGGGACTTTCATAAGTATTACACAATTTGTGGAAATGGAAAGCTTTCTGTTTCATCAACCACAATATGGTCATCTCCATTCTCATCCTATAACATCATATATTTTGATCATCTCCTCGATAATGGACAAACTTTAGTTGCCATAATGTATATCTAAGATAATCAAGTTTACTGATTCTCTTAGTGTCTTCAAAATTGGCTTGCTCGTGATATGGTCATTACATTCATGAATGTAATGACCATATCATGAGCAAGCCAATTTTGAAGACACTAAGATGAATGTAATGACCATATCATGAGCAAGCCAATTTTGAAGACACTAAGAGAATCAGTAAACTTGATTATCTTAGATATACATTATGGCAACTAAAGTTTGTCCATTATCGAGGAGATGAAGTAAATTTTGGGATTTAAGTACTGCTGTTCAAGTTACTCTGGATTTGTGTGCTTTGCTCATTATTATGGTGCTTATGTTATGGGGTCAAAATGTGAGCACCTATGTTACTTTGACACATATTTGGCATCACCCTTCCCAAATTAATCAATGGGATGATTTTCTATCCCATATTTGGAGAACTATGATGTCTAAACAGCAGAAAATTCAGGGTTACATGAGATTTCAGCAATGAAATAATGTGTAGTACCTTGTGTGGATTCAAAAATAAAACCAGGTGAATCTTTTCTTAAGATAATGACTTGTTGCTGTCCATCTGAACTGCACACAATAATTTCATTATTCTCTTTACATGTCAAAGATCAATTTCCAATGGCTAAACATGTCGAACTAGGTGAAAATGGAATAGGTTGACTAGGAATATCATGCTTATCTTGGCTCCATGCACTCTGTAATTTTTTGAAAAATTGCTCAGGATCATTCCAAATCATCTGAGATATCCTTTGAACTACCACCAGGGTACATCATAATAAATTTTCCATTTATAATAAACTGAAAGCATCTGAAATTACTATTGAATAGTTCCAAAATCACATCACTGCAATATACAGACAATATCAATCACGAGCAATGCACCAGTCATGCCAATGATAAGGTTTACCAGGCAAGATTTCCTTTCCATCTTCAGGTATAGTTTCTTCACCTTCTTCATTTTCCAATACTATGGTGATTGCTTCAATGTTATCCCTTTTGTGTTCCATTTCTGTGAAGTTTGTTGGGAGTGTCAATATTTGCACATCTGTGTTAGTTGCTTTTTCCTTTAGAGTTCTTGGGTTGATCTTGGTCTGTTGTTTTCCAACAACTAGTGTACCTTTACTCAGTTGGGACTCAATGATTCTAGACCTCCGGGTAATAGCTTCATCTAAGTGTTTTAGATCTTGACCTAAGGTTTCTATTTCTGTATTTTGTCTGGTAGAATTTTGTTCCAACTCCATATGGGTGACTTATAATTCTTCCTGAATTTTACCTTAGTGCCTCCCTTGGCTTTTACAAATTACTTCCTTGAAAGTTTCATGGTTTTGGCATGTCTCTTTGTATTTAATGTCTAGCTGTTTAGTGATACTATCTTTAAAATTCTCAAATTGTTTCTGACATTGTATATCTGACTTTTTATATCCCTTTCATCCATTTCTTCCTTATCCCTTTCATTCGTTGTTTCAGTTCAGCATTACCTTTCTGAATATTCTTTAGCTCTATGGATTATTGTCCCATATTCTCAGATAGTTTATTTTGAACATCCTTGATTTCCATCTTCATTTGTGCCTCCACCCTGTCTATGTCCTTTTCAAATCTTCTCTTTCAGCTCTGTTTCTATCCTATTATCATCAACTTTAGTCACCATATTATCTGATTGGCTATTCAGATCTTCCTACATGGCATTCATATTGCTGGTCATTTTAGTTTCCATGTGATTCATATTACTATTTATTTTTGATATTTTTTCCTTGGTTGCCATTTTTGCTTCCATTATTTAAACTTTCATGTTATCCATCTTTGCTATCATCATTCAAAACATTTGTTGCATAGTTGTCATGTTATCAACAGTCTGTCCTGATTCAATTTCAAGCAACTTGAGTGATTTCATTGGTAGGAGTTTCTTGTATTTGAGAAGCTATTTGGCTCCTTTTTGCATTTGTGGAGATTGTTCAACTTCAATATAGACCCTCCAGGTATTTGGATCAGTGTATATCCTTCCTAATTACTGGTAAAACATTTTGATTCCATATTAACCAATTGTTTACCACTTCTGGTTATCATTAAATATTTTTGTGCAGACTAAATATAAAAATATTTGTTTATCAGACTAGAAACGAACACATGCTGTAATGTATTGTGTATAATTTTATGTCATTATTATCTTGTGTTTCTTTCAATGTCATTATTACCTTGTGTTTCTTTAAAACATTTTGACTCCATATTAACCAACTGTTTAGCACTTCTGGTTATCATTAAATGTTTTTGTGCAGACTAAATATAAAAATATTTGTTTATCAGACTAGAAATGAACACATGCCATAATGTATCATGCCATCCCAAATCATTTTGTGTTTACTTTTAACTTCTTTTTTCCTTCCCTTTTTTTTTAAATTTAAAATTTTTTTAGCCTATGCCCTTTTTACATGCCTAACTCCACTATTTTAGTATTCATTTATTAATTAATAACTTACTTATTATCTGTCTCAGTTTAGTGGACCATTCACTATGTTTTAAACTTGCATTCAACACTTTATACATGATTTTCTGTCAACACACTTATTTAGAATTGGCTTAAGTTTATGATGTCCATTCTTTTATTATTGAAAATGCTAGTTGTTTGTTAAGAGTATAAGTTCATTAGGGTTTACTTTCACAGAAATATAAAATATACTATGAGTTTACAAGAAAAACAAAAAAAAATATTTAAAACATCAGTCCAATGGCTGGACAACCCTTAAAACTGAGGTATGGGTGAGATGTATGTTCATGCCCTTATGTTGGGCACCATATGTGATTGTAAGGATAGGTTACAACTCAATCATGCTAATCAAATTACCCCATATTTGAATCATCTAAAACTCATGCAAATCAACTGGATATTATTTCACTATTTTAAGCAGAAATATATATCTACATACAAAATCATGTATGCTCATTTGGTAACATTTGAACAAAAGAAAGTCATGATAGATTATTATATTTTTAGTGGATTATTAGTATATCAAAAGAACAGAAAGAAATAATCTATGTATATAAGTACTTTTATACAAACTTAGATAGATTGTGCTGTATGTTTTCAAATCAAATAATACTAAACGCAAACTGAAACTAAGCAAACTTGGAGATGACCTTAATGTAAAATTTAGTCACTAGGAAACTGAGTATGAAAATAAAATCATAAGTCTGCCATATTTTTAATGAATTCTTTCATAATAAAAATACAACAATAAGCAGCTATATCTATATAAAAGAAAATGAGGATTTTAATACACTGAGTAACAAAAATCAAAAACACTATAAAAGAACAATCAATTTAAAATCATTTTCGAAATAATGCTTTTTATATAAAATTTAACATCAACTGAATAGGAATTTCAAATGCAGAAAAATGGAGAATGTTATTTGAAATAATAATTCTTTTTAATTAGATACCATGATATAAAACCCCATCAAATTGAAAGCAATAATTTATGAAGTGAAGTTAAAAAAAATTCATATAAATTTGTGGAATAATAAAATTTATTTTCGAACTGTTAGTGAAAAAACTTGGATACTTTTTAAATGCAGACAGAAGAATATTGTCAGTAATCAAAAATAATTATGGAGTAATTTATGTAACCTAGAAAGAAAACTATTCAATATTAAATCGTAGTCTATAAATTCAAACAAATTTTATAAGATACTACAAGATGCATATGGGGTGAAGCAGTCATGCTGTAGTGTTTTATCGATTTCTTCCCTATTATGACTGCATGAAACTTCCATTGTCTACTTTAATAATATACCTAAGAAAATGCCTATTGTCCAACCCAAGATGTATGCAGGAAAATCAAGAGATAGACTAACTAAGGGTTGATGTGCTTGTATTCTAAATGATGCGAGGAGACATCATTATGTGAATAATTGTTTGCCAGAGAAAAGCAATATGAAGAATTGAACAGTGTTAACAAAGACTTTCATGCAAAAACTCATGAACTATTTTATCAGGATGATTTGATGAACTTTGATTCAATTTTGTCATATGATTATGATGTAAATCTTTCTTTAGATTTCTTTTTGAAATGGTTATTTTATTTTCATTCTCAGGAGTGTGAATTTCACAGTTTGTGCTTTGAGAGATTCCATTAGCGATGTTGATAGAAAAGAAAGGGGGATGGTTAAGTTTAGTTATATATATATTTTATTATTTAATATCAATAATTATGCGCTTTTTAATGCTCATTAAAGAAGTTGTGTTTATTAATAATTTATTTAAAGCTTAGTGCTTTCAAAGCTCTGTGGCTTCATACTCATAGCTGTGTGCGGTTGATAGTGATGAGGGGAAATTTAAATTTATGTTAATTAGTTATATGTTTCAGTATTTTTATTTAAAACATTGTTTAAATTAGTTTGTCCACCTTTTTGAAATGGCAAAACAGGTGTCTTTTCTATTAATTGATTGGGTGTCATTATTTATGAAATATGCCTCCTTTATTTTGTGTCTATGATCATTTCTCTCCTTACACACTATTCTGGGGTTGGTGAGTTCAAATCTGTGTCCAGTGGCTTTTTCATGTTCAAAGAATGCTGATGCAGACTCCTTGCTGTTCAGTGCCCTTTTATACATATATATGTGCTGGGATGCTTTGTTTGCAATGGTAGTTTTTGTTTCCCCATAATATGAGGCTCTGCAACCGGCCTGAGGGCACTGTATTTGGTACACCACTTGAGATGTTAATTTGGGATCAAGTTTATCTTTTGAATTGTTTATTAGTCTAATAGTGTTGGCTGAAGTGTGGAAACCAATAATAAATTCTTTTGATAATGTTTTAGCTAAATGTTTGGCAATGTTGGGTATGTATGGTATAGTTATTTGTGGTTTATTATCTCTGATTCTGCCTTGCTGGTTTATTTTTGCTTGGAACTGTGCTATTCTTTTAGTTATATGTTTATATTTATAGCCAACAGATGTTAGTTCTTTGATGTATTTTAATATGTTATCTATTTTGTCTGAATTACATTTACACAAGTAATTATTTCTATGTAGAAATGAAATCAGTCCAGCATATTTATGTGAGTTGGGAACTATTGCACTCTGATGCATGTATCCTCTAATTTCTAGGGATTTGATGGTCATGCGGTACATTAATTGTTTATCTTCTCTTTGTATGTCTAGGTCGAGGTATTTTAGATGGTGTTGATCATTTTCCCATGTGGTATTTAGTATGAGTTTAGACATCAACTGTAATTCTTTGGTGATGTTTAAGAGTGTACTCCTTTTGGCAGCAATAAACATGTCATCCACATATCTAAGATATATCATTGTGGGATTATCTGCTTGTATATTTGGTATTATTTGTTTCTCATGGTAGTTTAAGAAGATGCTGGACATAATGCCACTAATGGCTAGGCCCATTGGCCATCCCTGCTTCATTTTATACCATTTTCCTTCAAAAATAGTGTGAATATTTTCATTCATCCATTGCAAAAAGGCCATAATAATGTTAAATTTCCCACCTGGGTATTGTTTATTAATTAATTCTGTTTTGACTATGTCTGTTGAGTGCTTTCTGTCCACTGATCCATATAGCTCTTTCACATTTAGAGCTGCCATTTCACACTCTTGATCTATTTGTATATCTCGTATTTTGTCCACTAACTCAAATGATGATGCAATAGCATAGTCACCAAATCCTATAGTGTTGACCAACCACTGGTTAATTAGTTTTGCAGTTTCTTGGTAGTGCACTCCACCAAAGTCTAACATAAGTTGAAGTAGTGTTCCTTCCTTGTGAACTTTGGCATTTCCAAACATTCTGGGAGGTGTGGTGGCAGATGGATATATATGGTAATATTCTGCTCTGGTCATGCCGAAACATTTAACTAATTAACATAAATTTAAATACCCCCCTCATCACTATCAACCGCACACAGCCCCCTCATCACTATCAACCACACTCAGCTATGAGTATGAAGCCATAGAGCTTTGAAAGCGCTAAGCTTTAAATAAATTATTAACAAACACAACTTCTTTAACGAGCATTAAAAAGTGCATAATTATTGATATTTTTTATTATCGTAAAAATATTTAGGCCTACCCTTCCCTTCATAGTGAAATCATCTGGTCATCTACATGAATGGAGATAAAACCATTTATTATTTCAAATTAAATTACAAACACTTTACACAGGACAGAATTCAAGTTATTATTATTATTATTATTATTTATTGTTAATTAACAATCATTATATGTTTGTTTTTGGTATGAATGACTAACTATCTTGTATATATTTATGTTCTTATCTATGACAATAGTGATGGATACTTTAGTTTGGGGAACCTAATTAAGTGATACGTCTTCAACCAAAGATAAACAATGATGTTACTGTACATATATAAAGATGGATAGATATTTAATTTAGATAGTGTCAAGTTTATCTTGTAATCTTAAACTTTTTTATTTTATTTTCAATAATCTTGTAAATAATCGGCATCATGGATTTCTACCATTGGGTAAAAGCGATTGTAACCATAAGATTATTTAATTGATGAGGTGATAGAGGTTCATACTTGACACATGCAATTTATTTTCTTTTTATTGTTGCTAAAATATTTTATTCTTAATTCATTTTGGCATGGTAAATGTTAAACAATTAATTGCATTATTCTGGTCTTTGCATTCAATATTCAACTATCAGTCTTAATACACTCGCAGACTTATTTCTCTCATATAATAGTTCTATAACAAAGGTGAATTCTCCCTGGTTTTGAATACTGGGGTATAACGGAACCAAAGAAAGGGGTATTAAGTGGATGAACTAATCTAAATTGTATCTATATTTAATGAACAGATTTAGAACTAGTCAATTGAAAGATGGATGCAATAATTTGTTATGTACTTCATGGTGTCATCTCCAGCATCCAAGCTAAAGATCCTGCATCCAACAATAGACAGATGCAGACCCTGATAACTCCCAGACCATTACAATATGTATTACTTAAATACATGTATATTCTCTATACTAAAATTAAATAAATGAATATATTAAGGTCCTACATACAAAAGGTCAGATTGACTTTAAAGTCACCATCAGTATAACAATAATATTGGCATCAACAAGGGCTTTGAGCATTTCATCCTAGGATTTTCCATGAGATGGATGGCTGAAAAGTTGGACAGTGAAGACAATTGAAACTTGTCCATTAAAGTTTGAAGATTTGCTATCTTAATATAAATTGAGCAGTGATTGTATATATGTGTGGAAGATGGTGAACTCAATCAAATGATGAGTGCTGGTTCAGCACAAAATACATATATTGGAAATCATTTTATCTTTTTAACATATATGTAGCCATGTGTATCTGTTATATAAAATAAATTGGATAGCTTTTGGAGTTGGAAAGTCTGAGTTCAAGTTCCTTATAAGTATATATGTATGTATACATAGTGTTAGAATTATTGCATATTTGTGGTGTTTACTTAATTACAAAATGCAAACATCATTTTTCCACTTCAAATGAGTTGTTGCAGTCTGAAAAAATATGGTAATGGGTAGTAACATAAAAAATATATAATAGTTTTTAATATTATGGAAATGATTAGTAATCATATATGCATTTATTGAATTACTGTTGCAATCAAAAACAGCTTGCTTCACTGCTTATAAAGTGAATTTATATATATTCTACCTAAGCCTCTTTTGCATCGTCTTGTAATTTTTTATAAACATCATTCATATAAAATCAATAAAATATTTAATGTTTATAATAACGACTCGATCAGAACTTTGTACCTCCCTCTTACACAAAATCCTATCACGGGGCTGTCGGTACCTCGGGTAGAGTGGTCAATATCATTTGCAAACATTTGCCAATAACATTAATACTCGTTTACTAGATTACACATTAGCCAATCAAACTTTTTATTTATTTAAAGGAAAAAATCCAATGGGCGCCAGCCGACCTTTGTCGACAAGTCTGCTTGACCAATACGATCTAGTACCCGCTCCCGCTAGCTCAGCTACAATAATCAATAAAATATATACTCCGCCTACCTAAAAAATCAATTTACGAATCTTTCTCTGCACTAATTTTCTCGCTTTCTTTTTTTTTTATTTAATTTAAGTAATCACTAACCCATTAAGTCTCCATTTACGCTATTCACTTCGTTTGGTCTTATAATATAATTAATTACACTTTTGTTCAAGTTTAGATAATATTTAATACAACCAAAATATCATATTATACATACATTTAAAAGGTAATTATACGCACACAAATATATTTGAAATCATAATAAAATCCCTGGGTAATGGAGCTAAAGACAATTAGTAATTATTGTTCGTAACATAAAGTTCAGAGTTTATTATTCCATATATTATTACGGCTTTTAATTAGTGAATTAAAAAATGAAATAAATATTACCTAGCTTTCTCCTTTATGCATAGTTCCGAGCGTAGCTTCTGATAGTATTTCCTTCGGTCAGTTAGCGCTAACTCTTTGCGATCCTTTTCCCGATGTCGTTGGGATCCTGTGGGCTTCACCGTGGACACTCCATTTCCTTCTTGTTTTACGCGAACATAATCGACATTCGAACTGACTGCTGTTGGTATTGCAGGGAAGGATTCGGCTGGCTGTTCACACGATGGGTTTAACAATGCAGCATTATGTTTTATTCAACTTTAGATGTATATTAATAATATGACTATGAAATTAAGAATAAATCACTGAACCGAATCAGAATCAAATTTTAATCACAATATCAAATTCAATCTAATAATTTAATAATCTAATCATACAATAGAAAATTCGCCCCTTTTATATTTTACGGTCCTTATCTTGCGGATTCAATCTACATTCTGAATTTCTGCTATTGGACAATTATTTCTTTTCTTTCGACTCTCTACACAGTTTCATTGGTCATTCTTTAGATGATTGCAAATTTCAATTTCTTTGTTAGAGTTATTTCACTAACTAGCCGTTTAATGGAAATTTCTCATGTTTGTCATTAGCTCCCATTGTTCACTACATTCCTTTGGTTATATATATATATTTTTTTTTATTATAAGACAAAACGAACTCCACCTTGCTTTTTTTTTTCTTTTTAAAAGCAATCTTAAATCAAATTTCAATTAAATCAAATTTTTAGTTAAATCAAGTTTTAATTCTTTAGGTTTTATTTAAATGTGATTCAAAAATTATATCTTATACAACTGTCTAATTTATGCTTTTAACGATAAACCCTTCTATGAGAAAAAAAAAATTCTTTTTATTCTTATTTTACCCTACAAGACCTTTTATTTTTATTAAATATTTAAACAAATCTTTTATCAATTTATATTTCTCCCAAAATTATGTGTAACTCCGAAGAAAGCACACTCCTTCCTGATGTATCTCGGTACAATATATAAATTCACTTCAAAACCAATTATTTTACATCCTTATTTTCAGTCATAATCAATCCACATCAGGATTCATAGCCTATCTTCTCCAAGTCATCCCAGCAAATTTCTTTATTTCATCTATCCATATTATATGTAATCTAGAAACTTTTAAAATCTCTTTGAATCCAATCTAAGATTTCAACAGTTTATCCATTGTCATCTCTTCTGGGAATATGCCCAGTTCAATTCCATTTTAGTCTTGACTCCTTTATGATGTCATTGATATTTATTTGTTCTCTCACTCATATATTTCATTTTCAATGACTTCTTGTTACTCATAATATATATCTTTCCATACTTTGTTGTCTGAGTTGAAATATTTACTTGTGTATAATTCCTTTTTAACTTTAAATTATTTTTATCAAAGACACTCTGTCTTAAGTTTAATTCCACAATAAATTTCATCTATTATATTTACATATATACCAAGATATGTGTAGATTGTTAACTTCTTTTAATTCTTGATTATCAATCTTCTTCTTTTTTTCTGTGAAAATCCATTCAACATTACACTTTAATCTTCTTAGAATTTATTTTTAATTGACTTTCTTACTTTCGCCTAACAATTCTTGCATTATTTCCTCTTTTTTTCTGTGAAAATCCATTCAACATTACACTTTAATCTTCTTAGAATTTATTTTTAATCCACTTTCTTACTTTCACCTAACAATTCTTGCATTATTTCCTGAATCCATGAAACATTTTTTTCAGAACAATGTCATGTGGGAAATCAAGATAACTTAAATAAGACCCTTTTTTTTCAATCCAGGAAATATTTTTTGTAAACCTGCTATGAATAATTTTGAAAATATGGAATTCTCCAGATGTTCATAATATTCTTAGTGACATCATATAATGTAATTACTACTATTGTAATCTGATAAATATATTTCAGAGTATGACAATATTCCTTATATTTTTAATCATCCAAAACTTTAATCATTTTTGAAATGCTTATAGAATTAAATATCTTTTTATAATCTACAAATCCAAAATATAATGGTAACTCATAATTGAATGTGATCCATTTTAAAAACTAGCTCGATCTTTAAATTGGTTTAGCCTAAATTTTGTGGTAGATGAGTTGTAATTATTCTGATAAAGATTTTGCTTTTCAGTATAAAAACCAACATTTACTTACTCTAGATCTTGAATATCTCACTCTACAAGTAATATTTACAAATGGTAGCAAAATTGTTTAAGGGCCATTTATTGGTGTGGCCATGATCCAATATCTTAAAGATAAATGTTTGACCAAATCAAATATGCCAAATAAAATATTTAAAAGGCCAAGCCAAGACTGAAGATAGTAATTACATCTTTGAAGATGAAATTCAGTATAATTTAAAAACTGAAGCCAAATATTGTATTGCCAAACAATGTAATTTCATAAGCAGTATATAAATTATCTAATTACATAATGTAGATCATTTTCACAACTTCTTTTAAACAGCTTTGCATTCACAAAATAATACTATATTGGCTCTCTACAATCATAATATTTTACATTATAAAAAAAAATTGATTCAGAACAGGTAAAATCCTGGCTCAAAAAATATTTTCTCATATTAAACACAATTCAATAATCAAATACTCATTCAGAATGAAATATTATAAAGATGTAGAAAATTTTCTCCATCTAATGCCAGCTAATTAATAGATACTAGAAGATTGTATATCATAATCCCTATCTAATGCCTTCCCATCCAAAATTTCCAGACTAGTTTTTAGCATATGGCTTTCATCAGTGAGAACTTTGGGTCTGAGAGCAGTGCACCTGGATTTTTGGATCTAATACACCCTCTTCCAGAATGCACTTTTTACCATTTTGGTTAACTATAAAAGTGTCAACTCAAATTGAAAACACAATAATGTATCGATCCAAGCTAATTTGCTTATATAATCATATAAATCTGAATGCAATTAAGTATCTACATATTTTGATGTCTTTCATTTTTTATAACTATTATTCTTTAGCTAGGATTAAGTATGAGAAAAGGTAATCATGTGATGTTTTAATGGTTTAATTATGAAGGTGCTCAGATTTATCTCTAACTGCCTTTGTGGCATCAACTATTACTGCTTCTTCACATAATTATGTCTTATGATCCATTATATGTATTTTGTATTAGCTGTGAAAAGATATCTTTCAAAATTCAAATTGTATTCAAAAATTACATTTTGTATGAATCACTGATATCTCACAAGTATCTATTTAACTCTGCTACTATTTACAAATTGTGTTCAGGCAACCATTAAAATACTGTAGGTAAAAACAAATAACCTTTACTTTCATCTTTTTTTTTAAAGTGTCATAGCATCGGCCGGGCACGAACCCGCAACCCGGGCAACTGCCTGCAAGTGCAAGGCAGTCACGCTGACCTCTCGACCACCAACGCAAGACAACCTTTACTTTCATCTTGAAGCTACAATTCATGTATATATCATTTATAAATGACATTTTCTCTATCTTTGATTATATCACTAATGTTAATGAACAAAACATTAGAATATTAGTTCACTGATAAATTTTACCAAGACTTTGATATTTTTTGATTAAACAAAAACACCATTGCTCCATCAAATTTCCTTGAAATTTCATGAACCTATACAAAGTTATCCTTACACACACATATTACAGAAAAGCTTTTCTTTATCATCTTAATACAGTGATTTACATCCTTTGGATATATCTCCATAAAAGACACAGTAGATGAAAAGAACTGACTTTCTAAAACCTGCTATTTGAAATAACTCCTGATTGCTAATCAGCTGCATCAATTTAGACTATTCAGCTTCAAACTCTATGCAGTTTTTTATTAGGGCTACAGCTTTTGCATCCATTCTATCAGATTCATATTTCAAACCAATTCGATCATCACTGATTAAATTTGTAACCCTGACAATGACTTGTAGAGGAACTCAATATCATTAATTAATGATCATTCTTGTGTATAAAAAAAAAAAAACTAGAAAAAAAAAATCTAGAGACACCACTATCCATTTCTGAATCATTCTACTTCTTCCAAAAATATATATACAAATATCCCTTATGTTTTTCTAAAGTATTATCAATTTGCCTTTCTTAATGCACTGATAAAAATATAATAAATTAAAGAAATCCAATCTTTCATACTACTGTTTCGATTAAAGAGCAATCTCTTTCAAAGCTATAAAATGTATATAAATACATGAATACACAAATAGTTTATCATTTAAACAAAAAACTTAAGACTATATATCCTTATACATTGATTCATTTTTATATCTTATTCCGTATATAGATATATATGTACACATGTCAAATATATATATGGTATATTCATCAATTAGACTATACCTACATACATTATATCTCATTTATATATAATACACAAATAAATACCATGTCCAATAAATACTAAATATATATACATACATACATTAAACATATGTACATAAACTAATGCAATCAAAATTTGTACTACATTTATATCATAAAATATCACAAAGATCAAATCAGTAAGCTCTTAGTATTTATTAATTATTTTCTATTAATTAATACTATCATACATATAAAAACTAAAAAACTAAGCCAATCTATTATTGTTTATTTAGTAATTTTTTATTATTAATCTAAATATTACTTTATGAACTTTAAATTTAATAATTATTATCATTAAACTTACTATCATAAATTATTTTTAATGTAAGATGTATTTATAAATATATATTTTATAATTCTTTCCTAACTAATACCAATACCTACCTCATCCTTATCATTCAGTTTTTCCAGCTGTCACTAATCCAATTTTAAATTAGTCTTATTTAATTTTATATATTGCTTCCTCTTTTTACTTTTTATATAATTGATTTTGCATTTTCATTTATACATTTATTAACTGAAATTATTATTGTAATCCTAATTAAATCAAAAGAGTTTTTAAGCCACAATCTTTATTTAATATAGCTTTGATACTATTTATAAGAATAGCTTTTATGATATTTCTTTCTCTCTTGTCATTTATTACTATTTTTTCTCTTTCCCTTCAATATAAAGAAACTAATGAATTTTTATCATAGTTATGTTGTGCTAACCCTTTGTAAATTGATTTTTTTGTTCCACCAACATAATTAATTCTAACATCTGGATTTTCATAATATTTTTTTAATATGTTTATTATCAAAAATGTTATGTATGGGTTTTTTTTATTGATTTATAATTTTATTTAAATTTTTAACTAAATTATTATTACAAGTTTTTAAATTTATTATTACTATTAACATTATTAATAATAATTTCATTACTATTATTACAAATAAATTTAATTTCTATAAATCTTACATTATTATTTATAAACTTAATTGGGTAATCATTATTCAAAAGTTCCTTCTTTATTAACTTTATTTATCTATTATAATCTTTTTATTTGAGCAATAATTTGTTGCCCTATGAATTCCAGAACTTATAGTGCTAACTTTATATTTTTTATCTATATTAGAATGCCAATTAAGTTGGATAGAAATATTAAATTTACTGTTGAAAAATAAGAAAATAATAAACTTCCATATTTGGATATATACCAATTAAATCTTATATAAATGATAAATGCAAACATCAATCCATACAAAAAATAATATGGATAATAATACTATTAATTGGCATTCTAATATAGATAAAAAATATAAATTTAATACTATAAGTTCTAGTATTCATAAGGCTAATTATTGCTCAAATAAGAATGATTATAATAGACGAAATAAAGTTAATAAACAGGAATTTTTAAATAATGATTATCTGACTAAGTTTATAAAGAATAAAGTTGATAGTAAGTAAATTTATTTGTAATAATAATAATAAAGAAAAAAGTTTTAATAACATTAATCATAATAATAAAATTAATTATATGGATATAAAAACTTATAATAATAATAATAATAATAATAATAATAATAATAATAATAATAATAATAATAATAATAATAATAATAATAATAATAATAATAATAATAATAATAATATAGCTAAAAATTTAAAGAAAATTGTAAATAAAATCAATAAAAACATAAATAACATTTAGATAATAAATACATTAAAAATATAATGAAAATCCAGATAATGTTACAAATAGAATGTATGAAATTAAATGCAAAACAAATCCAGCTTAATAACATTACAACTAATTATGTAGGAGAAACAAAAAACTCAATTTACAGAAAATTAACACAACATAAATATGATAAAAATTCATCAGTTTATTTACATTCAACAAAAACAGGACATGTATTTTAAAAAGACAGTATTAAAATGATTCAATATACAAATGACAAGAGAGAAAGAGATATAAAAGAAGCTATCCTTATAAATAATATCAAACTCATATTAAATAAAGATTTTGGCATCAAAATTCTCGATTTAATTATGATTGTCATAATAATTTCAAATAATAAATGTATAAACGGGAATGCAAAATTAGTTATATAAAATTAAACAAAGCAAATTTAAATTAGACTAGTGACAGCTGGAAAAATTGAATAATAAATGAGATGGGCATTGATATTAAACAAAGAGCTTTGCTAATTTCTCAACATGCTTTGAGATAAATGCTTAGCAAGAGAAAGCATTTAAAATTTCTCTATCTGAAAACTATCCCCTGATCCCCTGATCAATGGTTTCATGCTTTTGGCACTCCTCAGAGAGGTGCTAGGATAGCTTCAGACACTCGATCTAAAAACACCAACCCAAAGCCAGCATTTATCCAAGAGTTGACTATTGAGTAGAAAATCTGAAGTTTTCAGATACTTAAATGTCTACAAACTCAGCTAAGGTTGAGAGATCTTCAGCCAAACCATATATTAGAAGTCTTAGCAATATAACATGACTTAAGAGTAAAAGCAAAGACTATAAATAGTCAATTAAAAATATTCATAAATCACATGACTCCACTTCTTTTTTAAGCTTGTAGAACATAAACAAAGAGCTTTTCTAATTGCTCAACAAGCTTCAAGATGCTTAGCAAGAAAAAACATTTAAAATATCTCTATCTAAAACCATCCCCTAACCTCTGACCAATGGTTTCACGCTTTTGTCATTTTTCAGAGAGGTGCCAGGATAGCTTCAGACTCTAGATCTAAAAACTCCAACCCAAAGCCAGCATTTATCCAAGAGTTGACTATTGAGTAGAAAATCTGAAGTTTTCAGATACCTAAATGTCTTCAAACCTAGCTATCCATCTCAAATAGCTATATGAGGCTGAAAGATCTTCAGTCAAACCATATTGTTTAGGTAAGAATTATAATATATATATATTATATTTAATGTTTTCACAGTTATATGATGTAGATAAAACAATATTTTTGGGTACGAACCGTGTATTATTTTGCATTACAATCTGATATTTCGACGGACTAGCAACCGCCATCACACCTTGATAATGGTGGTTGCTAGCCCATCGAAATATCGGATTGTAATGGCAGTTGCTAGTCCGTCAAAATATCGGATTGTAATGCAAAATAATACATGGTTCATACCCAAAAATATTGTTTTATCTAAATATATATATATATCTTACAATAAAAGTAATTTATAATTGTAAATTAAATAATAATAATTATTAAATTTAAAGTGCATACAGTAATACTTAGATTAGAAACAATTAAATTACAACAAATATTTAGATTATTAAAAATTTAATAAATAAATAATAAAAAATTATAAGTTGCATAGATTTATTAAAAAATTAATAAATAAATAATAAAAAATTATAAGTTGCATAGATTTGCTACATTTTTTAGTTTTTATATGTATAATAATATTAGTTAAAATAAAATAATCAATAAATGCTAAGACCTTACTAATTTTATTTTTGTGATATAAATATAGTATAAATTTTGATTATACTAATATATGTATATATGTTCAAAGTAAGTATGCATATATATATATATATTGGATGTAGTATTTATTTATGTATTGTATATAAATGGGGCATAATATATGTATATATAGTATTTGGTATTACTTATTATTTAAGTAATATTTTGGGTGCAATTTGAAAATTATAATTTCAGTTTGTAATGTTATAATTGACTATTTATTAGTCTGCATTCAGAATAGATTATATTTATCTGTTTAAGGAGGTTTATTTGAACTTCTTTGTATCAATAATTTCATCTCTGTCATCGGTCTATATAAATATATTGGACCATAGATAAAGATGGAATTCCATGCCTTGACAACAGGTTGAGATTGTTGGTTGTTATTGATATTAGGATTGTCTAAGTGTTGACTGATTTTAATGATTACTTATAAACCCATTTAGCCTTGAGTACTATTACACTTATTTAATTATAGGCGATTTGAACTCAAGATTTTCAAGCTCCCTTCAGCTATCCAGTCTATCTCATACAATCAATACACATGACCATACATGTGAAAAAGATAAATGATCTCCAATAAACATTTTTCATACTGAACCAGCATTCATCTCCCACACGCATATATAATCAGTGCTCAGTTTTTATTAAAATAGCAAATTATCAAACTTTAATGGACAGACTTCAATGTACTCCACCCTCCAACCCTTCAGCCATCCATACCATTGAACATTTGATGATGTAACATCCAAATCCCTTGTTGAAGCCAATATTATTGTCATGCCCATGTTGACATTAAGTCACTCTGACCCCTTAATATAGAGCCTTATCCATTTAAATACACAGAAGAGGAATGGGCAGAATAAAGGGTGAATCTGTAATATTTGAATACAAATATACTTTATATATTTTGAATTATATATTTTGAATTTACATGGAATTATGGGGGATTTGAACACAGACTTTAAAGCTCCCTTCAGCTATCCATTATATCTCATACAACTGATACACATGACCATACACATGTGAAAAAGATAAATGATCTCCAATATAAGTATTTTGTGCTGAACCAGCATTCATCAGTTGGTCCAGATTATCACCTCCCACACACATATATAATCAGTGCTTGGTTTATATTTCGATAGCAAATCATCAAACTTTAATGGACAGGTTACACTCTAGTCCACCCTCCAACCTTTAAGCCACCCATACCATTGAAAATCTGATGGAACACACAAATTCCTTTTGATGCTAATATTATTGTCATGCCCATGTTGACATTAAGTCACTCTGGCTCCTCATGTATAGAATCTTATCCACTTAAATACACAGAAGTTCAAATCCCCTATAATTACAACTAAACTCCAAGTATATAAAATATACTTGTATTCAGCCTGTATCTGCATCCTTCTTATGTATATTTCAATGGATAAGATCCTATACGTAAGGGGTCAGAGTGACTTAATGTCAACATGGACATGACAATAACATTGATATTAACAAAAGATTAAGGTGTTCCATCATCAGATTTTCAATGATATGGATGGCTGAAGAGTTGGAGAGTGGAATACACTGAAGCATGCCAATTAACATTTGATGATTTGCTATCTTAATATAAACTGAGTACTGATTATATACATATGTATGGGAGATGATCTGCACCAACTGATGTGTGCTGATTCAGCACAAAATACATATATTGGAGATCATTTATCTTTTTCATATATGGGTGGATATGTGTATCAGTTGTATGAGATAGAGTGGATAGCTGAATGGAGCTTGAAAGTCTGTGTTCAAATCCTCTACAATTACAACAAGTATATAAAGTATACTTGTATTCAAATATTACTTACTATTTAAATAATACTTTGGGTGCAATTATAATAATTGCAATTTGTGATGTTAGAATAGACTATTTATTACTCTGTAGTCAGAACAGATCATATTTACCTGTTTAAGGAAGTTTATTTAAACTTCTTTGTATTAATAATTTCAATCTCTGATGTCAGGTTACAATCATTAGTATCTATATTATAATGCAACATACAATCATCCCAATAGTTGGTAGCTAATTGTAATGGACAATTCTTTTCCACTGTAATGTATTTCAGGTCTTGTCTTATTGTATAAAAGTATTTGTATAACAAAAAATAAACTAGTCCAATCTTTGAATTTCAATTGTAATGGACTGGGTTATGATGCTAAACTTTTATTTAATGATTCTACATATTTGGGCAACAATTATAATAAACTGCATCCATGCATCAGAAGATAAATATTACACATGAGTAAATATGGTTTAATCATTAATTATATTACTTATTGCTTATCCAACTAGCTATGCATATAATATACCTGGATACCAAAGAGCAATAACAAAAGAGATATTAAATGATTTACACTCAGGGTTAACTTGATCAGTGATTTAATTATTCACCAAAATATAACTTGGAAACAACGGGAATTTTATTGAATCCAATCTATATTGAGAGACAAAAATTATATATAAAACAATATTCCATTTAATGATGGCTTAAATAAATGGTTATGAAAGTGGATATTAACAAAATACATAATTATCACTCTAGTGACTATAAGTCTCAAACATTGCCTACTGACCTCTGAATTCAAAAGTGAAAAATAAAAGATATCAATAAATTTCAAATAAATCACAAAATCATTTCATTTTAGCAAATGGTATGTGTTTTGTAATATATGGATTTTAAATTAAACGTACATACGAAAGTATCTTATTCTAAAATATTATTTTATTGTTAAATCTTTAAATTTTGCTAGTAATATTTTAATCATAGATGTTAGCTTGAAATGCAATCAATTGTAACAAACTAATTAAACAGATAACGAAGGAATTTAATTAGCAAAACCCAATTTAATTAAATCCCACCTTAATTTATAAGAGTTACTCCAGAAAACAAAAGAAAGCAAAAACATGTAAAAGGGAGGTCATTTTGAAAAGATCAACAGAGTGAGTACAGAGCGTTTTAAGTGAATTCGAGCAGAGCATTAGTTGCAAAGAACTGCGTATTATCCTCATGGAGAAAGAAGACAAGTTAGACGTAGAAACTATACGTTCAGAATTATCGTACGAGTATTCGTTATCGTGTGTACATAGTGCATTTTTCTAACACAGCTCGGCAGGA
This sequence comes from Epiperipatus broadwayi, assembly GCA_028023455.1. NCBI lineage: Eukaryota > Metazoa > Onychophora > Udeonychophora > Euonychophora > Peripatidae > Epiperipatus > Epiperipatus broadwayi. The sequence goes on from JAQFVV010006226.1 coordinate 4,517,625, forward strand.
ATCAGAACTTTGTATAAACTGTAAATCAGTTAGTATCGATCTGTTTTGAGAATTAAACCAACTAGTTCACAAATTAACTTTTGTGTGCAGTAATTGAAGAGTCAATATACTGCATGTTTTATTTTAACTGTGGTTTGACTGCCTTTTAAAATAGCAATAGTTATAGTAAACACCTACAATATTTTGTTTACCTTTCAAGTTTCCATTTTAATTCAGTATAATTTAAATTAACAATATGTAATAGCAATAGGTATGGAATGACGTTTGACAGAATCATTTATTATTTAACACACAAAAGATGTAATAAAAAAAAATTGATGAAATCATAATAGTTTCTTAAATTAATAATTTAGAATCATCAACATATTTCTGAAGGTTAGATCACTTAACCAAATATATATATAAGACTACTTTTCCCACTATTGGATATTTATCTATTCGTTTTCAACTACAAACTGTACTTCTCTTTTGTATTACAAATACAAATTCTTTGTATTTATTATTTATAATAGGGCTTCTATCATGGCCCAAAAACTCAATATCTTTCTTTACCCCTTTATAAGTGGATATAATACTGTTTGTTTAAATGAGAAACTATTTGGGTGTTCATGTACTTATATATATCTTATAGGTCTAAGAAAATTACTGGTCAATCAAAAGTATAAGGTTAGTTCATTTTAATAAAATAAACATTAAAAGTGGATTCATTTAATTTTTTTATTTAAATTTTCCTAACTGACTGACTTTGCCTCAAATATAAAAGTTACTTATCAACAATATGAGAATAATAATAAAACTTCTTAAATCTATTTGAGTCATGCAAACATTTTATGTTTTTAAGATCATACATCTTTGGCCATCTTTCAATTAATCTAAAATATCAAACTACATTTCTATAGTTATTTTTCTGCACTTAAGATAGTAATTATCAAGGAATAGGTATAAACTTTTCATTAATAAATAATACTTGTCAGTATCAATCAACTTTAAAAAATAAAAGTAATTAAAATGTTCACCAACTGTCTGCATGTTTTTCAGCTTACTTGAAATATGTTGCATTACAAATAGAATTTTATGCTTAATTATATTTAATAACTTATTTTATAATATTTCAATGATTGACTATTAACCTTCTAAATGTTTAATATTATTTGTGGTTTTTTTTAAAATCAAAATGTTGGAATAATAAAATATAAAACTATTTTTAAAATCATGATATTCGGCATAAATAAATGAAAATTAATTGCATCAATTTAATCATGATAATATTAAAATACTATTCTGACATTTTAATTATATTCTTATGAATTATTAGAGAATGAAGTTTTAAAAACAAACCCTGTTTTTGTTAATATCTCTAGACACCAAAAAAAAAAAAAAAAAAAATTTTTTTTTTAAAAATAAAATTTAAATGAAATAAAGTTTTATCTTATAAAAAAGAAACAAATACTTAAAATCAAATCATAATTGGTGCAAATTTCTGACATATTTAAAAACATATATTTTTTTAATATTCTAAAATAGAGAGATATGGCAAACCTTATGAGGTTTCAAGAGAATAGTGCAATTAGTGATACAGAAACAATGTTACTTTTGAAACAGACTTTATGGCTATATTTATTAAAAAGTAGTGACTTGAATTAACTATTGCATTTACTAAATCTGATATTAAGTAATAAATTGTAGATTGATGCTTTACACTTGTCCAAATTATGATAATATTAAATAGTGCTATCACACTTATAACGTAAAGCTGTATAATTAATATCAATTAGTCACAGCATAAGTATAGGTATAATAAGTCACATACTAACCCAGAATGAACTTCAATTTTTGCACATCAAAAAATATCAGGATACAAGTTCGAACCCGCATCTGAAAAATTGGTTTGTACTGAGAGGCATGATGCTAAGTGTGGGGTAAAGGAGGCTTGCTTCATGGCAGAAGATTCCTTCACCATTAATTGTAAAGAAGCATGTTTTGCTATATCAAAAAGATGAGCTAATTGACTCATTTACATAGAGTTTTCATATTATACATATAGAATGATTCCAATGAATGAGTCATAATTGGCTATGATTATGAAAAATATACATTTTCTCGAAAGCACTTAGCCATTTTAATTGACTAATTGATATTAATTATACAGCTTTATGCTATAAGTGTGATAGCACTATTTAATATTATCATAAATCTGATATTATTAACTAAAGATGCTGCAAATCTTAGATGATTTTAAAATGAACATTCAACAATACATCACCCAGAAAAAACAAAAAACTTTAGACAACATTGTGGGAAATTAAAAAAAAAAAAGCACATTTGTATCATAAAAAAGGAAATAGTAATTTAAGGACATCTTTTTTATATTAAACAGAAAAAATGTCCATGAATAAACCTTTAAATTTTCATTTTAATTTTTTGTTTTCCTTTTTCTCTAAACAAACAGATATCTCAAGAACATTTGTTCTACCTTATATAAAATATAAAATGCGCTAACACACACAAGCACACAACGCTGAAGACAAATAAAGAAATATTTATATATATATTTGATTATGTGGCTAAGTGCTTTCGAGGGTCAGAGCCCTCAAATTCATAGCCATTTTGTAAATAGACAAATAAATTAAGAGTGATGTAAATTTATGGAAATGCAATAGTTACGTATTCCATTTCCTGGATATTTTGTAACAAGAGTCTTTTCTATTTATGGCATCATTGTTTATTTTCCTTTTGAGATCGTGTCACTCTCTGTAAACCACCACTGGATCTCTAGGTTGGCAATTGTGACCAGTTGAAGTGCAATGCTGTGCAAAAACTGAACTAAAAGAAGTGTCTACCAGTACTTTATTGTAAGGGTATGTGGGTTGGGATAGCCCAGTGCACAGAGAGACCCTGGTCTCACCATAATATGATGATTTATAAGGTTTTTCAGGGCAGGCAATATTATAGACCACCTGAGATATCAACAAGAGTGGTAGGCTGTCTTTAGTATTATTGATTAGTTTGTTAGAGTTGGGAGGTGTGTGAAAGCATAAATGATATTTATTATTGAATATATTATAAAAACTTTTATGCACCTTAGGCAGATAAAAGAGTAGAAGTCTTTGTTTATCATTTATGCTTTCACACACCTCCTAACTCTAACAAGCTAATCAATAATATTAAAGACAGCCTATCACCATCGTTGACACCTCAGTTGGTCTATAATATTGCCTGCCCTAAAAAACATTGTAAATCATCATATTATGATGAGACCAGGGCCTCTCTGTCCACTAGGCTATCCCAACACACATACTTCTATAATAAAGCCATGGTAGACACTTCTTATAGTTCAGTTTTTGCACAGCATTGCACTTCAACCGGTCATGATCACCAACTTAGAGATCCGGTGGTGGTTTTCAGAGAGTGACACAATCTCAAAAGGAAGATAAAAGAGGCTTACTTTATCGCAAGAGATAATGACACCATAAATAGTAAAGACTCTTGCTACAAAATATCCAGGAAATGGAATACGTAACTATCGCATTTCATTTACATTGCTCTTAATCAATTTACTTGTCTATTTACAAGATGGCTATGAATATGAGGACTCTGACCCTTGAAAGCACTTAGCCATGTAATTAAATATAAAAAAATATGTCTTTATTTGTCTTCAGCTTTGTGTGCTTGTGCATGTTAGCGCATTTTATATTTTACACATTAGAACAATTAGCAACAAAGTTTAAACTGTTTGCTCTACCTTATATAATAATTTTCATTAGTATTGAAGCCAAAATATAATTCTAAGTTTATTTATATGAATTTTTATATGTTCTTTAACTACTAACTATCTCATTACAATCTATTTGCTCATCAAATAAAATAAATGATAAATGGATAAGGCTTTACATAACATATAAAAGAAGATCCTAAAATTGTTTGATGTGGTTACCATCATTTGCATTTCATTTATATATAACCCTATTCATTCTTTCAATAATAAATTTCCAGTGATACATTTTCTTAAAATGTTATATCCCTTCTTCTTTCAATATGTATACATTCTTTGATGCTAATGCCTGATATTTAATTAACTTTCACATTTCGTGGTACAGATGCATTTGTGTTAGATCTTCAGTAGTTATTTTCATTTTCAGCTTTTGATTAATACATACAATAACTCTGACTTTTATAGAAATATTTTAACTTAGGAAAAATATGATAAAGATATAATTAATTATGCAGAAGCTCAAATAAACACAAAATATTAAAAAATACAATGCTTATTAAAAACAATGAGGAAATTGAGGCATATGAACTCAGAAATTGATAGAACTAATGAAGATATGCACATATATGTGTTAAAACTTTATTCATATTTTTATTATCAAATAAAAAGGATAGTATGCCATCCACATTATTCTGGGAGTATAAAAAACAATAATGTATGGTTTAAATTTTTTTTAATAAAATTGCAAAGCAGCACTTTGATTTTCACTATTTATGGAAATTTGATAGCCTCATTTGTGCAAAATAAGTATATACCTGGAATAAGTGAGATATATCTTTTGGGAAATTCTTAAAATAAAAATTAATATTAAATCTAGAGATGAAGGCATTATTTAATAAAAACAATATTCTTTAAGATTAAGGAAAAAATAATTGGATTATTTGTTGTTCAGAAACTGAAATGATATATGAACACCAGAAGTGATAGAGTTGAGCTGCAATCTATGGACTCTGAACTATAGAATCGAGCCCTCTATCAGTGATCTAAATCATGGAGGATTAGTCTTTAAGATGACTAATTCATGTTTTCATGTGATAATTTTTAAAGCATTTAATTAAAGCAATTTTTGACTTTGTATGTACAGCATTACTGAAATTACATAACTAAGCATAAGATAGAAAATGAAACAAAAAAAAAATTAAAGACACACATCAGATTCTATTCTTATTATTCATACAATTACTACATTTCTCGATGGCCATCAATAAAAATGAAATTTCTCTATAATAAAAAATGCTTCATAACAACTACTTAGACTTAAATACTGTAAGTTTACCCTCTAATATAATTATAAATGTCTTCAGAAAAATTTAACTTTATTTAAATATTCGGTACTCATCTTATAGCTTAAGACGTCGCTCTATGGCGCGGTTTTCGCGCTAAAACACATAAAAATGCTGTTTCCGCGGCCGACATGTTTGAATCCGTGTCTTCTATAATACAACTTTGTTGTTGTGCCACAGAATGCAGGCTATTTCACGTCGCAGTACAACATGTATGTCGCATCGCAGCAAATACATTTTCTGAATTCGCATAGTTTATAAAATAGTTACGGCTTGATGAGAGAGTTTGTATTTGAATTGGATGGAAATGTTGTTTTCATTGGATTTTTTTTTATTTTAAAGTCTTGAAATGTTCAGAATTTTTAAAGACTTTTTACAATGTACTCTGTTGAAGTTTTAATTGGGAAAATGTTAAATATCTATGTTTTTAGTGAGTTGCAATTAGGTAACGTGTCAAGTAACGTACTGTTCATAACATTCCACGAGACAAATTAAAAAAGGGCGGTACCAAAAAAATATCCAGTAAGAAAAGTACAAATATACATGATTTTTTTGTAAATTTCATAAAAAGCAAATATTATAAACATGTTTAATAAGTAAAGAAGACATTTATATGTGTTTGTTGTTGTTTAAAAAAGTTTGAGTTTCTTTCTTTTGTCCGAATACGGTTACGATTTTGAATTATTTTATTTTAGTATTACAAACAACAGAACACTAACCCTAAAACTAACACTAACCCTAAAACTAACCCTAAACCTAACCGTAACAACTTTTACTTTTTATTGTCATTCTATTTGAAGTAAAAAATAGCCGTAATATCTCTTTGTCCGTAAAAAAAAAAAAAAAGTAAAATGAAGACTAAAAAAATAAAAAATAGACTAAGAAATTTTACTTTTTATTACGATTATTATTTTTTAGTTAAACAACAACAACAACAAAAAAGTCATAACACAAGTAAAAAAATATCCGATAGAAAATTGATAAAAAAAAAAGCAGTAACACAATTTAAAAAATATATGATAGAAAAAACACGAATAAAATTGTAATTAGTTGATTTTATTTTACATTTATTATTATCATTTAAATTGTATACGTTAATAAAAAATAATATTTATAAAAGACGATTTTGTTTTGTTTTTATTTTCGCATTACAAAAAAAGCACAGCAAAATTATTATAATCAATGGCCCGGCAATGGTCATATTTTATAGTTTTAGCGTGAAAACAGCACCATCCAACAGCATCTTTATCTATAAGACAAGCACCAAATATTCCAAATACATTCAACTGATAGTAACACCACACAGTATAGTATGTGCACAATGTTTCATGAGATACCAGTGACTACTTCCAGAGCCTTAGATTCTTAAATATTAAATTTTAATGCAACACTCTAACCAATTGAGGCCTGCAACCCTTGAAGAAGGGAAGAATAATACCTCTCAAAATGTTGTACTTATACTAATATGTGTGCTATTACTAACAGTTGAATGTATTTGGCATATTTAAATAAAGTTAAATTTTTCTAAAGACATTTAATACTTATATTAGATGATGGAAATAGTCCAATATATAAATACAATTAAAATACCATCATCACAAATCTTCAGGAAAGCTGTAAAGTCTACCACTATTGAAGACATTGATTCAAATTTTTTTTTAGGGAATTTCTTTAAAATTGCAGACTAACAACATGTGGATAAATGGGTAAAAAACTGATTATATAATCATGAGTATAGAGGAGATAGTATTCTTTTTACAAAAAAATAAATAAAATTGTCTATTACATAATTCAGTAATTGATATTAAATGAACATACTCTCTTCAAACCAATCACAACTATTTATCAAAAAATAATATGGACTACCAATTTCTTTTACAGCGATTAGAGAATTTTCAGGATCTTATCTTAAAACTCTTCTTTATTATATACTTGAAACCCTAGGGTACAAAAATGAACATGTTGTTAAGAGTTTTTACCTTTCACAATATGAAAATAAAATCACTGCTTTTGCTTATGAAGATGATGTAAATTAACATTTTCCATAATAGTCCTAATTTTTAAGATATTAATATCCTACATGAACTTCAATTGCTTACCTCACAATATGTCACTTAATTCCTTATTGAAATATTTTTTTTTTGAAACATTAATGAAAAAATTTGATATTTGCTCCATTTTGTCTTACTCAAATAACTCAGGTAAAATCTTCAATGTATTTGGAAATGAATCTCATACATTTTTTATGATCTCTATTTTAATTTGTGAACACTACCAATAAAAACATTAATCAGATTGTAATATTGTTTTATTGGAAACAATTTTCCTACTTGTTATTTTTGAATACAACTCATTTTGGTCAACTGAAATATAGTCTAATTTGAAGTGTTCCCTTTTGGCTAATTAAAAAAGTCCAGTACAAAAATGATATTTTCTAATCAATTAAGTACTTTTCCCAATTTGTTTTTTTTTTTAAAAAAAATATGTAGTATATTTTTATAAAACTTATCTAAAATTTTTATTTAACTTGCTATATAAAACCCTTTCTACAAAATTTTTCAATGATTGCTTCAACTTTAATCTGAAACTTCCAAGCATTATCTTTTGGGATGATGATGAAGTAATGCTTCATATAATTAAAATTACAAAAAAATTCAAGTAACTACAACAGGTTTATAATAAACTTATAATTAATCTAGAATTTAATAAGCTAATTCATGTAATAATCCTATATGGTTTAATGCAGTGGTAAAGTGGTGCTCGATGAATCATGGCCAAACAATAATGCATACCTTGAGAGCAATTTATTTTATTGGGTTTAATTTTATTTTGGACAATAAATACACTACCTTAAAGAATAACTAGTCAACAGTATAAATAATTTTTACTGATTTCTTATCCTTATGTGTAAAATATGAATGACCATCACTTTTAAAAATGCAAAATGTAATAATAAACTGCTTATATACTGCAACTAAAAACCATAGTCCTATGTTTAATGATTTTGAGAGAAATGTAAATCCTACTTCAATAATGCTAAAAGACGCTCATAATCATCTAATTTCTAGTACACTGGTCTGGTATTATGAAACCACATTCAAATTGCATTTCATCTGCATTATTCTTTTTTCAATCAGAAATAATCTTCAGACTATTATTATCATTTGATTATTCTAAATAAGATACTACTAACACTTTCTAAACCCTTTCTAATTATTTCCTAGTTTTAATTAATATATATTTGTTTAAAAGCAAATAAAAAAAATTGACTTTGTTTATTTATAATCTTTCGTGAAATTCTTTTTTTTTTCCTTTTCATTTAAAAACACACAAAAAGTACATAGTAATTACTGAATTCGTGTATTAATTAAAATAATTTTCTTATGAAAATTGAGGGGGAAAATTAGTTTATTTTATTTATTAAAGCTTACCTTTATAATTTTTTTATCAGTACTTCGGGTGATTAAAATTGGGCTCTCATATTTAAGTAAAGTTTGGGGTGCTGGTATCATAATTTCATAAAAATTGACTTTACTGGAAATTTAAAGATAGATATTTTTCAACTTTAATTATAATTTTTCAAACATGACACTGAAACTTTTGAACTGTTGTTTAAAAAAAATCCCCAGGCACGCTACTAAAGCTTCTACCTGTATCCAGGGTAACGGAAATTAACGCATGCTCAATAATAAATGTATGGTAAACTCGTAAGACTCCGAGATTTCAACGATGGCGGCGTCCATGAGGTGGACAGGTAATACTGCTAACTGGTCGTTACTTTTGTGTTTTATTTTTTAGTGAGATAAAAACTTGTCCTTATACGTTTATCGTTTGAATGAAGTAAAATTAAAATTTTTATTTGGATTTTAATTTTGGGCCTAAGGTAAATAAAAGTAAAAACTCGCTATTATATACACAACGTTATAATTTATTGTAAGGTTTTCTTTTTAAAAAAATTCTAAGCTCTCCGGAATGAATATCCAAAATGAATAATAACTAAGATAGCATTAATTTAATAAATTATATCCATTTAAACTTTTAATATTTTGAAAAATATTTATATGCTTGTTTAATGTTTGTCTAATAAATTATTAACTTCAAATTACAAGTATTGGAATATTAAAATGATATTTTTTTTCCAAATTGAATGGTAAAAGAAGAGCTGTATGTATTCAAAAATTAATTTCTGCTGTAATTTACGATTGAATGTTGTACAGCCATAGGATATAACATCCGTTCAATGCCATGGCTTTTTCTTTTATGTAGTTTTTTCTTAATTAAAATTAATCTTGTACAGTATTTATTTAGAATTAAAGCGAATATATTTTACACTCGTATATTTTATTGATTTGTTCATTTTAATCTATAGCTAGGAAATTTTAATTTCAAAAAAATGTTTACAGTATTTGAAGTTATTGATTTATGCAATGTAGTATGTTATAACAATTTTCGTAAAGGTTAATACGCGGTTCATAAAATTAAGACTGGTTACAATTTAAATGCTATAAATTCTTTACTTGTGTTCAAGTGTAGTATAAATTTATTTTTCCCAAATAATCTCTTAATCTTCCGTGTTAATGGACTCTTTGCCCTGAGCAATTGATCACAAATAATAACGTCTTATTAGTAAATAGAGATTGAAATTGGAAAAAAGATGTGATATTTAAAGCAAAGAATAAGAAAAATAAATGGATTAATAAATTATTATTTTTGCATAAAATAATACATATGGTATAAATAAAATTTTGTGGGATAATGTAAATAGTTAGCTGGATTGTATTTTATGCATGAGAATGATATCTGTGTTTTCTGCCTGAAGAAAATAAAGTAATATAATCAAATGATAATACTTCATGGTCTTCAATGGTGATTTGCAATTGTTTGTCTCATCATTAATGTAATTTGTTTTGGATCTTTAATTTAAACCACTAAACATCACATGATCACTATCTCATACTAGCACAATAATTGTTATTAAACAATTCAAAACAAAACAACACTCTCCATATAGTAGTGCCATCTTGTGCTAACAAGAGCAATCAATGGATGCCAGAAGGCTTGTGCATAAAATCCCTATCTAGTGCCTACTCATCCAATATCCCCAGACTAGTTTCTGGCTTGTGGCCTTCATCAGTGAGGAGCCATGGATCTGAGAGCACTGCACCTAGATCTTAGGATCTAATGCAACCCTCCAGCACCCACCTTTTAACTCTATTTAACTACAAAACTATGAGAATGAAATTGAAAACACTATTAATATTTTTCAATCCAAGCTCAATAGCTTATATAGTCATATGGGTCTGAACTCAATTCAGTACCCATACATTTTGGTGTCTTTGGCTCTTTAACAACCATAGCCACCACTATCCTATTAGGCAGGATTGGTGTTAAACCACTAAACATCACATGATCACTATCTCATACTAGCACAATAATTGTTATTAAACAATTCAAAACAAAACAACACTCTCCATATAGTAGTGCCATCTTGTGCTAACAAGAGCAATCAATGGATGCCAGAAGGCTTGTGCATAAAATCCCTATCTAGTGCCTACTCATCCAATATCCCCAGACTAGTTTCTGGCTTGTGGCCTTCATCAGTGAGGAGCCATGGATCTGAGAGCACTGCACCTAGATCTTAGGATCTAATGCACTAGATAGGGATTTTATGCACAAGCCTTCTGGCATCCATTGATTGCTCTTGTTAGCACAAGATGGCACTACTATATGGAGAGTGTTGTTTTGTTTTGAATTGTTTAATAACAATTATTGTGCTAGTATGAGATAGTGATCATGTGATGTTTAGTGGTTTAACACCAATCCTGCCTAATAGGATAGTGGTGGCTATGGTTGTTAAAGAGCCAAAGACACCAAAATGTATGGGTACTGAATTGAGTTCAGACCCATATGACTATATAAGCTATTGAGCTTGGATTGAAAATATTAATAGTGTTTTCAATTTCATTCTCATAGTTTTGTAGTTAAATAGAGTTAAAAGGTGGGTGCTGGAGGGTTGCATTAGATCCTAAGATCTAGGTGCAGTGCTCTCAGATCCATGGCTCCTCACTGATGAAGGCCACAAGCCAGAAACTAGTCTGGGGATATTGGATGAGTAGGCACTAGATAGGGATTTTATGCACAAGCCTTCTGGCATCCATTGATTGCTCTTGTTAGCACAAGATGGCACTACTATATGGAGAGTGTTGTTTTGTTTTGAATTGTTTAATCTTTAATTTAAGTTGTATTTTAAAATAAATCCATATATATTATTAAGATGTTCTGTGAGAATGATGCAGTATGTTAAGCCAGTGTTCCCCAACTTCATAAGAAGAAAAAATACTTCATAAATCCTAAAATTTATCGTTTGTATGGTTCTTGATGAACACTAGCAGCACTGTACTGCTAACCGAACTGTACCAAATTAAGAAACCAGAACAAACTTTTATTGTCAGATTTTAATTATGTAAAACAAAATTCATGAAACTAGTAATATAAACTAGCGTATATATAGTAAAATTATGTTCTTAGTGATTAACATTTTTGGCTCTTTGAACCGCAAATTCTTTTGCTATCAGGCACAATATTAGAAAGTTGAATTCTTATATTTACAGTGACAAGTCTATTTGTGTATTTTGATTTGATTGCATCAGTTTTAGCATAAATATGTCATTGTAAAAAGAAGCAAAATATGAATATCCAGTTTTGACACATTAGGGTGCTCTTCTGTTAAATTTGTGCAAAAATCTTTTAATGGCAGTTTTTTATATTTTTATTTTAAACCAATCATTAATTAAGTCAATTTGATTTTTATAGTCATTTGCGCTGAAGCCTATTGGCTTACTATTACTATAAATGGATTCTGAATCCAGGAATTGTCCTCACCAGACATTAGAAAATATTACAAAAGATTTCATTATAAGTTATGCAAAAGTTCTAAAATTAGGTTGGAAACTTCATCTACTTTAGATTTTATTTCAGTTAACAATTCATGCAAGATGGCAAACAATCAAATTATTATGTTCAACTGTAGAAATTTAAGATTGTAGCTTCCCATTAAAAGATACAATTTTATCTCATGCATTAAAAATTGTAATATTCTTTCCTTGCAATGATAAGTTACACTTAGTAAAACAGCTGCCAAATATGCAATACTCGTCAACCATGAAGGCTTTGTTAAAATTTCAATGAAATTCTTCCTAAATTTTTTGATATGGGAAAAAAAAACATAATTCACTACAAACTTCAAAAAGTTAAAAGGTGTTTTTTCTTTGAATAGTCATTTCACTTTAGTATATATAAAAATGCAATATGTTTGTGATATTATAGCATAGGCACATTTGAGAGCATATATATATATTGAACTGGATACTTTATCCACTTCAAAAGCAGCCATGGTGAAATCAAAAACTAAAATGTATATTTATAAAGATTTTAAAAGGAAAGAAAATTTTATTTAAAAAAATTTTATTTATTTTTTATTAAGAATACGTGCCATAACACATTTATTTGATTATAAATGGAAATTGTAAAAACATTTCAGTTTAAAAGAGTTTTGATTGAGATAAGTTTTTTTATTGATATAGTTTTTTTGTTTTAATCTATTTTGACAGCTGAAACTCATTTTTTAATTTATTAAAAGGGCATTAAAAAGAAAAGTAAAAACATAAGATTAAAAAAAAGAGTCCTGGTTAAAAGTTTTTAATTAAGATCTAACGAGGGATAAAGAATTAGCACTTGTTAAAACTTTTAATTAAGATCTGGTGGGAGATAAAGACAAGCCCCGCTTAGATTTTAAGATCTGGCGGGAGACAATAATTGCATATAAAAGCTCTGTGTTTTTGATTGAGATATATAACTTCTATTCGAAAGTTGCGGATTGCTGATGTGATATATTTTATATTTGCTAATTGTGGACAGCTGATGAGATAGAACTTATATTTTTGCTAATCGTGAAGTCAAAACTGCTAATAGAAGATTGCTAAGTGCAGATTGCTAACTGCTAAAGCAACCATTCGAGATAAAAAAAAAGAAGAAAATGACCATACATTGATAATACAGAACCCCAGTCTTAAAGAACCGCATTAAAAGTATACAATGCTAAAAACATTTCAGGACGGACATTGGAGCTCCACAATTGTGACATCAATAACATGTCTTAATATACTAGTTCAAAACATCCTCAGTTTTTCCTTCATTCTCCATGACCAGATAAATAGAGATCCAAAACCACAGTAATATACTTCCGATAGAACTAAAACCTTGCGCATGTTGCTGGACTCAATAATGCGGTAAAACTGAACATTTGCTACTTTACCAGGGCTTAAATCTCTAAACTTTATACTCAAAATAAAATAATATCAACGTATGATAGGATTATTAGTAATAGTTTAGATGTTATACATTCCATTTAATATCTGTATTTTCTATTATGATCCATAAATTGTAGATAATTAAATTAATTTTTTATTTCGTCACTTTGTCAGAGAGGGTATTGTGAGTTAATATTTTATACTCATTGGTTTTTTTTATTATTATTATTAGCTGAAATACACAGGCTTATATATACCTGCGTCTATATATGTAATAGACAGGGTATGAGCACAGACTTTCACATGACCCACCACTCTCCACACTATCTCATAACACTGATACACCTGAACACACATATGTTGAAAAGATAAATAATCACCAATATACGTATTTCATGCTAAACCAGCAATCATCAGTTGGTCCAGATTACCATCTCTACACATATATGCTACAAGTGCTCAGATATATATTAAGATAGCAAATTCTCCTACTTTAATGGACAGGCTTCAATCTACTCCACACTCCAACTCTTCAACCGTCCATCCAATTGAAAATCTGATGATGGAACGCTCAAAGGCCACCCTGAGGCCGAGATTATTGTCACACCCATGTTGACCTAAAGTCAATCTGACCCCTCATGTACAGGACATAATCCATTAAATACATATACAAGGGATAGGCAGACATCTCTAATATGTAATAGCTGAAATACACAGGCTTATATATACCTGCGTCTATATATGTAATAGACAGGGTATGAGCACAGACTTTCACATGACCCACCACTCTCCACACTATCTCATAACACTGATACACCTGAACACACATATGTTGAAAAGATAAATAATCACCAATATACGTATTTCATGCTAAACCAGCAATCATCAGTTGGTCCAGATTACCATCTCTACACATATATGCTACAAGTGCTCAGATATATATTAAGATAGCAAATTCTCCTACTTTAATGGACAGGCTTCAATCTACACCACACTCCAACTCTTCAACCGTCCATCCAATTGAAAATCTGATGATGGAACGCTCAAAGGCCACCCTGAGGCCGAGATTATTGTCACACCCATGTTGACCTAAAGTCAATCTGACCCCTCATGTACAGGACATAATCCATTAAATACATATACAAGGGATAGGCAGACATCTCTAATATGTAATAGCTGAAATACACAGGCTTATATATACCTGCGTCTATATATGTAATAGACAGGGTATGAGCACAGACTTTCACATGACCCACCACTCTCCACACTATCTCATAACACTGATACACCTGAACACACATATGTTGAAAAGATAAATAATCACCAATATACGTATTTCATGCTAAACCAGCAATCATCAGTTGGTCCAGATTACCATCTCTACACATATATGCTACAAGTGCTCAGATATATATTAAGATAGCAAATTCTCCTACTTTAATGGACAGGCTTCAATCTACTCCACACTCCAACTCTTCAACCGTCCATCCAATTGAAAATCTGATGATGGAACGCTCAAAGGCCACCCTGAGGCCGAGATTATTTATCTTTTCAACATATGTGTGTTCAGGTGTATCAGTGTTATGAGATAGTGTGGAGAGTGGTGGGTCATGTGAAAGTCTGTGCTCATACCCTGTCTATTACATATATAGACGCAGGTATATATAAGCCTGTGTATTTCAGCTATTACATATTAGAGATGTCTGCCTATCCCTTGTATATGTATTTAATGGATTATGTCCTGTACATGAGGGGTCAGATTGATTTTAGGTCAACATGGGTGTGACAATAATCTCGGCCTCAGGGTGGCCTTTGAGCGTTCCATCATCAGATTTTCAATTGGATGGACGGTTGAAGAGTTGGAGTGTGGAATAGATTGAAGCCTATCCATTAAAGTAGGAGAATTTGCTATCTTAATATATATCTGAGCACTTGTAGCATATATGTGTAGAGATGGTAATCTGGACCAACTGATGATTGCTGGTTTAGCATGAAATACGTATATTGGTGATTATTTATCTTTTCAACATATGTGTGTTCAGGTGTATCAGTGTTATGAGATAGTGTGGAGAGTGGTGGGTCATGTGAAAGTCTGTGCTCATACCCTGTCTATTATTATTATTGTTTGTTGTTAAAAGCTTTGGCAGATAATAGTAGTTTCTTTTATCTCAACTGTTCCCTATTTATTTGAATTTATTTTACTTTAATGTGTGTTTGCGTTTCCTGCAAACCATAGATCTTTTGGCTAGTGATTTATCGATTGTATAGTTCTATTTTTTTTATATGCTGTAGAAATTTTGAGATTTCTTTTTATTTGTTATATTAAAGATTAATAAGTTATAATCTTTTCTCTTTGCTTGTTTGGAGTTAACCTTAAGAGTCTCATTGTAACGCGATTTCTTATTAGTGTTTGAGGAGCGTATGACATCCTTGTTTTGTCCTATTAAAAGGAAAGCTTGCTCTGCGTTGTTCGTTGACTTCCATATAAGATCATTTTTATTAAAATCTCTATATAAAGGAAACTAGAAATAGAAGAATTGATAAATTAATAGCAGTAAGATCATTACAAAGCCCTCTAAACTTAGGTGAGAAAGCAAAATTATTTGCTGAAGTGTTTAATGCCACAAAACTCTTGTGCACCATCAGGCAAATTAAGGGATAGAATTTAGGTCAAACTTTTATATTTTTGTTTAACTAATATTTTTTGAATTTAATAAAACTTAAAAAAATATATTAATAATTATATTTGTTTTTGACTGACGTTTGTTTCTGTGTCCTGTCCGTCAATTGTCTGAACAATGTTTAAGATCTCTTTCTCTCCCTGGGTCTAGCTGGTGGCATTTATATTCATCATCATTAACCTTTTGATCACCATAAATTAAATTTTCTAGGTACAACAATGACCTAGTTGCACCCTAGGTGATAAAAAGAAACTGGGTGTCCAGTACAGTATATATGTATATATATTGTGACTGAATTAATGTTGTATTAATCAATAATAAAGTTATGATTATTTTTATTAAATAAAACAAAAGATATTACTTTTGTATTTGTGTATGTAGCAAATAGTGTAAAGCGCACTTGAATAACGTTTGTTATTACGTAATCATTAATGTTGAACCAAGACATATATGGCCATTTTAATCATAAGAATGTTGAATCTTTTCCATCATGTTTCTTAATATTAGACCATATATGGTTTGAATGTTGAGCACTCCAGAAGAACAATAAAAAATAAATGGGTATATAAAGCCTCCAAAGCACTGATTGGAAAATTCAGACTCCAGCCTACGGGTGTGTTGAAAACAAGACTAGGTTTGTCTTTTTCCAGGTTACCGCAATCTTTTATTATATTGTATGCCTTTATGGCATTACTAATAAATTGTATATATATAAATACAATTTTAATGAACTATGTTATTAGTTTGAATCATCTCTCTTATTATCAAGTATAATTAATCGTGCTCCAACTCATGACCTCTATTGTCAAAACTATTAGGCACAACTGCATACAGTTGACTGCACTTGAACACAGCAGATTGATGCAGTCCAAGACAGTATCTGAATTACAAGTAGTTCAACAGTCAATAGTATTGTGGCAATACCACAAATCGGAATTGGCGAGTTTAATATAGAGAATCTGAAGGATTGGCCCTTATATGTACAGAGGCTAGAAAAATTTTTTCTAATTAAAGTTGCCAGTGATGATCCTATGAAAATTTGTCACTTTGCTTTCTGATGAATGAGAGAGAGAACAAAAAGATTGTGTGAACCAGATTTACTGGAAAAGCAGGCATACAATTGCCCGGCTACATTTCAGTAGCAGACAATAGGTTGGAAATGAGAGAATTAGCTATGACATAGCATTGTGTGGCAAAATGATGCCTTTATGGCAATTTCCTCGAAGCAGCCTTCTAGCAGTTTTTGTATGAATTGGCTAATAATGATTTGAGGTAGCAGCTGTTATCAATCAGTGATTTATTTTATAGCAAGCCTTTTAAATGAGGAGTTGTCTCATTTAGTTATTGTTGGAACAAACCAAGGAGAAGTTTTCTGGATCTGATATCTCTCAAGCATTGATTTTTAAAACCATGAATTCAAATAAAGAAGACAACCCAGTGAAGAAGATAACCTGTTCTCATTTGTGGAATGGTAGTCTGCATAGCTTGAGAATTAAATGCAAAACCCAGAAATGCCAAACCTATGGCACTTTTTACCAAAAGAGAAAACTACTGTTCAAATTAGAAATGCAATCTAAGCTTCATGGAAGATGTAGATAATTACATATCTAGTTTCATAAAAAATGGAGCCTGAAAATACGTACCAATTTATGTTAAAAGAATTTTTTATAAACCAGTAACCATGGAAATAAATAGTGGTGCCGAAGTATCACTCATGAAAAATCAGGACTGGAGAAAATTAATAAGTAAGTGGAAATTGCCAACATCTTTTGTAAAAACCAATCTTAAAGATTGGCGTGTAAACAGCAATCCAATCAAGTTACTGGGAGTGGTCTGAGGAGTTATCAAAATAAAAAAAATACCGCGGAGGTCTACCTTTGTATATTGTTAATGAAAAAATAAATCCCATCATAGATAAAGAGTGTTTCAAATCACTAAAATCAAAGTCTGTATGATCAAGAAAATCATTGTGTAGGATGAATTAAGAAACAATTATTTCGACCTTTAAAAAAATGGGTCTGTAAAATTAAAAACTTCACCAATTGACTTAAAGCTGCATGAGAAAGAGCAAGACTGGTCCCAGAAAACTCTGCAAGATGCAAATTGCTCAACTAAGAATGATAATGGAAGCAGGAATCAAATCTAAAAGTGCAAAATTTTGGAGCCCGGCTTAATCCAGAGAAATGTATGTGGGAACCATGGTAAAAAACATTCACCAGAAAAAGTTTGAGCTATCAAAAAAGCCTCTCAACCATGTAACGTGGAAGAGCTGTAAGTTTTCTTTGGTCGTCTAAGCTATTTTGAAATAAAGGTCTACATCTCAATCCCTGTATGATCTTTTAAGAAAGAATCGATGAGTAAATGGGAGGCCAAACAAAAGACTGCTTTTATGTAAACTAAAACTTTGCTAACTTCAAAGTTTACTCACTATGATGACTGTCTAAACCTCACGCTCACATCAGAGTATGAAGAGGCTAATTCTATGTCACTCAACAAAATTAGGGGACAGGCCGTAGCTTTCGCATTACAGACTTTGTCAAAAGCCGAAAGACATTACAGCTGTTTGGATAAAAAAACTCTGGCCATTCTCAGTTTGTTTATGGCAGGGGGTTCAAAATTGTCACAGATCACAAGCCATTGCTGGGTATATTAGCAAAAGACAAAATGGCTTCAGATGACCTGAACCCTAGAATGATATGCTGGCTGGACTTTGTCTCTGAATATAATTGTGAACTGATCCACAAGAAAGGCAGCGCCATCCAATATGCGAATGCATTATCAAAAGATGTCCAGACAGAGTTGAAAACTCTCTAGCGATGTCTATGTAAAGTATATAGGCAATCTAAATTTGTCAACAGCAGGAAAATAATAGAATGGATTAAAGTAGATCCAGGTTACATTGGATCGCAAATGGATGGTCTGCAAAATGTCCTTTATATTTTCAAAAATGCTTTTGGAAAGTGCTTGAAAATTTATCAGGTATAAAGATTGCATTTTCATCAACAAGTTAGTGATTCTGAGCAGCAGCAATTATAAAGTACTGAACATTATTTACCAGGGTCACTCTGGAATAGAGCAAAGGATGTACTTCCTAGCTATATCTGGTAACCAGGCATTAATACCACAAAACTCATGGGAATGAGATCACATTGACCATACCGACCATTGAAGAGGTATATATTTTTGATACTCATATATGAACATAGCCATTGTACTTGTTATAGAATAATAAAAAATAGAGATTGAGATAGTCTTCATGAAAGAACGGGGAATAGAGTACATAATAGAATACATTCAAATGCCACTCTTTGTACTCAAGTCAAATAGAATAGCGCTAAGGAAACAGTCCACCAGATGGTGAGTTTAGGTACATGAGGTAGCGCTTTATCAGCATAGTACCCATCAGTTGTTATGGGGAAATGTTGTTCAGGAAAAAACTTAGAACTAAGCTGACAATGTTGTTACCTCAATTATGAGAAATCTGGAGTGAGCCTGCAATGTGAAAATAGTTTTAAAGTTGGAGACAGCATCTGGGTACTAAACAATCTTTAAAAAAATAAGAAACGACAACTTAACAGGTGCATTTCTCCACAGCTCACTTATGTCGAGACAAGCTAATTTGACTTTCCATAACTCCATGATCTATATAAAGAAGCACTATCAAAAATACAACACTAATTATGTTGAGAACAATGTCATTGATAGCAACATATCAGACAAAGAAAACGTAGAAGATAGCCATCAAGTTGTTGGATCTACAGAGTGATGAGTCATGGACTGCAAATCTAGAGTGGACTATCCAAAAGATGTATACTCACCTAATAAGACTAAGCCAGAACTGGATGCCAGCTGAGTCAACAAGCAAGCAGAGACTGCAAAGCTGGAAAACCATCTAGTCATCTGAAAGATTTTATTTTTAATTGATCAGTGTTTTATAAATATTCATACATATTTTGTTTCATATATTTGTCTTCATTTTGGATTTTTAATGCAATTTAAAGGTTTTATATTTTTTATGATATTTAATTTATGTCCTTATATTAAGTAGTGAATGTATAAAGCAGATTTATCATCTCTCGTATAAAATTGTCTTATTATGTTCTTTGGCTTTTTCATCTATTTTTCTGTATGTTCATAATAAATCATTTTACAATTGTTACAATTTTATATACGATTGCTTTTTTTGTATTTTCTCTCTTATTTTATAATTACACATTAATATTTCCAAACTTTTATTATTTGACCATCCGATATTTATAGGTTTTTCAATATAATTTTTGTTTTTTTTTATTAATGTATTATAAATTTTAGGATAAAATGAAAGTTTATCCACATTTAAACTATATTAGTATTATTATAATTTATTTAAATAGAAATGTTATTTAATATAGATTTTTTACAATTAAAAAGTATATTTGTAATGTTTTGAGGATTATATCCATAATTTTTATATAATTCAATAACTGGGTTGATTTTTTTTTTTTTGTAAATCAATTACATTTTTATCTGTATTATATTTATCATTTCTATATTTAAAAATTTTTAATAACTGCCATCTTTTAGATCCATGCTTGTTGTGAATCTATAGGGATTATTTTTCTTTATATGATTTTATCATTACTTATGTAAATTTCTATATATAAATACTTAATATTATTATTAAAATCATTATGAATATTATTCACAACTCTTATTATCAATTATTAAAATATTATCTACATATTTAGCATAATTATTATTTCTTGATTACTTATTCTTTTTTTAATTATTTTCTAATTCATTAAAAATACTGATATCATTAATTCATTACCCAACCATTATGTATATTCAAAATTTATTATTGTATTTAAACGATTATGTATTAATGTTAAACCTATAATTTTTATTAAATTTTTAATTAATATTTGTATATTTATAAGTCTTGGAATACTTGGATCTTGGATACATTTTTTCAATATCCATTGTAAAAATTAAAAATTTAAATCACTAGCTAAATGATATAAAAGAATAGCAATTCTTTCTGTATAGCAATAGCAATCAATAGGTTTGTACATCAAAATTTCTATCTAGTGCCAACTCCTCCAAAATCTTTAGATTAATTTTTAACTTGCGGTTTTCATCATTAAGAAGCTTTAGATCTGAGAGCACTGCACCTAGATATTTGAATCTAATACAACTCTCCAGCAGCCACTTATTACTTTTTAATTAATTATAGAGCTGAGCCCAAACTGAAAGCAGTAATATTTTCAATCCAAGGTAAAGCACTAATATTTTCAATTCAAGCTCATTCACGTATATATAACCATATAGATCTGAACCCAGTTCAGTAGCTATACATTTTGTTGTCTTTATGTTTTAATAACCATAGTCACCATCATCCTTTGGCCAGGATTGGTGTTAAACCACTAAAACATCACATGATCACCATTTCTTGGATATATTGAACGAGTAAGCATTAGATAGCAATTGGCTTGCACTGGATGGCACTGCGGTATGGAGAGAATTGCTACTGTTTAACAGTTTGTGTAAGCATAAGAAACGGTGATCATGTGATGTTTTAATCACTTAAATGCTATAAACATAATAAATATAAGTTTAACATTAATACATAACAGTTTATATTTTAAATGCAGTAATGACTTTTAGAATATATATAAAGGTTGAGTTATAGGTTGTCCAATTAGTGGATTAATGTCATCAATATTTTTAAATGAATTAGAAAGTATTATAATTTTAAAAAGAATAATTAGTCCAGAAATAATATATTATTTTATATATGTAGATGATATTTTAATAATTGAAAATAAAAAAGCTATGAATAATATTTATAATGATTTTAATACATATTAAATTTACATAGTTAATTATATAAGTAGAGAGAATTTGAACCCAGACTTTCAACCTCCCTTTAGTCATCTCCATCTTATACAACCAATACACGCAACCACATGTATGTGAAAAAGATATCCACTCTATCTTATACAATTAATATATGACCACATAAATGCGAAAAAAATAAGATCATTTAATTTTTCCACATGTATGTGGTTGCATTTATAGATTGTATAAGATGGAGTGTGTGACTAAAGGGAGCTTGAAAGTCTGGGTTCAAATTCCCTCTAATTACATCTAGCTTAAAAATATAGATAATGTACTTATATTTAAATAGTTAATGATATGTAAATAAATAATTTAGTGATGTATATAATTGTAATCTCAGGGAAGGAAGTCAATCTTTACATGTGCGCTATTAGATTAAATGTATGTGCACTCATCTCTCAATTAGTGTTTTAAAAGCATAAATGTAACACATATGCGTAGAGCTTATTTTTATATAAATCAAACCTTACTGACTGCTTAAATCAGGCTTATAATAAGTTCAAGTCCTGATTTAAGCACAGTCGGTAAGGATTTGTTTATATAAAAATAAGCTCTAAGCATCACTTATGCTTGTAAAACACTTATTGACAGGTGACCGCACGTAATTAATAATGAATGTGTGAAAATTGATTTCCTTCCACAAAATTATAGTTAATGATAACAAAATTATATTAAAATATTTTATTAAAGAAGATAAATTAAGAAAAATAAATATTAAGTAGAGAGAAATTCAAAGAAGATGCTCATATGATAATGGCAAATAACTCCATAAATCAACCTAATGTGGCAATACATAATGGCTTGGACAACCTAGTGTGACAATATGTAGTAATATCTGGAATCCATTAATTAACTTTGTTCTTAGGAAAAAGTGAAGAAATGAGGAGGACTCTCATAGATAAGTATCAAATTTATACTGCTGCTGTCTTTGGCAGAATTGCTCAGTTGGTTAGAGCATTACTTAAAATTCAATATTCAGCAATCTAAAGGTTCAGGTTTGATTCCCATGATAGTATTGTCACTGATCAGGCCAGCAATACCTGAAGAAGAGAGGAGAATAATTCACTCAAAACGTTCTGTATATACTATTCTATCCTATGTGCTATTACTAGCAGTTGAATGTAATTGAAAAATTTAGATAAAGATCACAATTTTTCTAAAGACATTCAATATTTATTAATTGATGGAAGTATTCCATTATATAAGTACAACTAAAAAGCTATTATCACAAATCTTCAGGCATGTTCCACAGTTAATTAATCCGTTTTTTATAAAAATCTTTATTTTTTGTAAATACAAAAAATAAAGATTTTTATAAAAAACGGATTAATTAATTAATTAAGGCAATGCAATAAAGAAAAAAATTAAGATTAAAGGTTCTACAGTTAATATTAAAAATAATGAAAGCATACCTCATTTTTTTAAAGTTAGAAGTCAAAGCCTTGCTGAAAGTACAAAGTGGATCAGTATCAAAGCCTAATCTTTATCTTAAAAATTTATTGTAGCTAATGAAAAGAAGTTGGTGATTAACTGTAACACGGCTGTATCTTTCCAAGATATTCAATACTCTTTCATTCTTCTTGAATTGTTTATATTAAAATAAATCTAAAAAATCAAAAAAATATTATGAAAAGTGCAAAGAAGTAATTTTTTTTGTTACATATTTATTTTATACTCAAATGGAATCAAAAAAATATTATGAAAAGTGCAAAGAAGTAATTTTTTTTGTTACATATTTATTTTATACTCAAATGGTGGATGTGAAACCTAAATGCAACAAACAGAAAAAAAAAAGTACATAAATATTGAAAGTAAACAAAATTAAAAAATAAAATAAAATCTACCGCTTAGGAGGATATATTATGAATTCGTTTATTAAAGCCTAAAATTATTAATTTTATTTTATTTATTATTTAAATATAATTTTAATGAGAAAGAAAATCAAAACAAGAAAGTTGGTAGTCATAAAAATAGCTAAATGTTTGTTAAGCTTGTCACTCATGATTTCAATAACACATTGAATTAAAAAACTAGAAATTTGAAAATTGATTTTTTAAATTTCACACATATATGCGCATCTCTTTAAATACTATCATGAATCACTTGTCTGTCAACCATTTCCCTATTTTGTGCACTGAGATACATGGTTTGCTCTCTTGATTTATTATAATAGTCTTTTTTATAACAGTGTTATTTTATATTTTTTATTAATTATTTTTGTTAGTTTCTTAATGAGTACATTTTTGAAATTAGTTTGTATTGTGTGTTAATTATTTTCAATAATTATCAATCCACTGGGGTATGATCTCCAACACATTTAATGTAGTTTCTCTGCTATATAGACTCTTCTTCACATCATACCAGCAAACTTCCTTATTTCATGCATCCATTTCATATATGGTTTCTTTCAAGATCTTTTATGATCTCTTGTGATCCAATTTAAAACTTCAACTATTTATTATCATCTCTTGAAGCAGTATATCCAACCCAGCTCCATTTCAATTTTTATCATTTTTTTCAGTGATTTCCTCCCTGTGTTTTCAGTATCTTCTTGTTATATTTCTCCATACTTTGTTGAGTGTGTCCAAATCTGATTCATTAGTAGTTATTGTGAAAATATATTGTAACGGTCATATTTGTACCTTCGCGCAACAAAATCCAAAGTTTTAGCAAACCATCCCAAGGCTGATCGAAATGAGGTTGTTGAGACCCCGGATCCAATCTCACCTCAGTAACTTTACCACCACCCAAAGATTTACCACCTTACGGATGACATATGAGGCTACACCAGTATTTCTTTAATTCGCGTGCCGGCAGTGGCACATCGGTGAAACACGAGACTTGTAAATTGGCATAACTTAAGTGTAACTATATAGGTGTGGCTAAACTAACAGACATCATTAAACTTAGATTGTGATTCATAAATATTCAAACAATAACTAAGTACTAGTTAATGATTAACTAATGAATAATGAGCAAGAATTTAGACACTAAGCAGAGTTATATTTTAAACAAATTTAATAAAAGCAAAATTTAAGTTATAAAGTAAAATAAAATAAAACAATTGAATGACACAAATTGGTTTCACTAGCAGGTGATGATGATTTATCAAGTTACATTTTGTTTAATTTACAAACTTATTATTTTCGCTCGCTCACAGATGATGATGATTTATAATTTACCAAATTACATTTTTCTATTATTACAGCAATACAGATTTATTTCAAGTTTAGCTCATGATTATCTATACCTTATTTATGATATGTTTTGTGGCTTAGATTTGCTTTAGTTAATCCCAGAAGTGATCATTATTAATTATTTATTTGATCGGTACACAATTCTCTATATAGATTATAAGCTCACAAAAGTAGACTGTTTCAGATCAAAACTGAAATATAAATTATTATGGAAGGATGAACTGATGGTGGGTAGTAAGACTTCAGATACTAAGGCTTATACAATCTGAATCTGTGCGTCTCGAATGCGTTCTTGCTAACAGGATTCGTTACCATGTAACCGGTTTCCTTTTCTACCGTACTCATTGCTGTGAAAGAGACCTTTTTAGTCCGGGTGATCGAACAGCTATCGAGATATTTGGATGCTTCTGATCCAGTCCTAAGCGGAGGTAATGGGATGGCCCTTAAAATCAAAACCCATTGTGAAAAGAGAGCTGTCTGAACTAAATAGATGAAATGGCCATTAAAACCAGAAGTCCATTCAAGAGATAATATACAGCAATAAGTAAATGCGCGTATGCGCTTCCTAAGAACACATTCGCCCGCTGATTACATCATTATATAATAAAATTGAGATGCAAAACATTGGTTTTCTTCTATAGAACCACCATAAATCAGTTCATAAATTGGCATTTATAATTATGCTATTAAAGAAATATAATGAATCTAATTTATTAAGTTATCTATATAGGCATTCATATATATAAGGAGGGCTACAGCATATTTTGGAATAATTATAAGATTAAATTCTAGCTCTATGCTGCATTTAGTCACTTCAGCTAAATATTAACCACATTTTTCATTTAATGCAAACCTATTTTTAATCATTTATAATTGCTTAATTATATATCTAAACCAAGCTTTATTTTATTAGTTTCAGAAGGGAGTTTCGTTTGTGCGCGTATAAATGCAAAATTATCTACGTATGAGAACCTCTAATCATTTCTCACTAGTTAACTTAAATATGAGTAAACTCCATTCTAAATAACCACAGCATAAATATAAACAAATAATTGAAAATAATATTGGCATAGACTTAACTAAAAAACATATAAAATTATAAATAAGATTTCACGCAAGTGAAATCTAAGATTTGGCTTTACTTTTTAAAAGAAATGAAATTAAGATAGAATATATATCAAATCAGGATTAGTTTAACTCTGCTTAAATCAGGTTAAATCATATCAAATCAATCAAGATTTACGATATCAAATAATAACATAAAATTTACATTTTTAGTTTAAGAATTAATATTTGAAAATTTAAAATACATTAACTACTTCAGCTTCAAGCTGCCATATTGAATTTTTTAAAATACTGGCCTGAGACACATTTTTCATAACTTCAGTTTTAATTATGTTAGAGCAAAAACAATTACATTGCTAGAAACTAGAAACATTAAGGAAAACAATAAGCATAAAATAAATAGTGATAATATAAAAAATAAGGGAAAAAAGAAATTTTCACATCAAAAATAATTATTATTTTATTGTTTGTTCATAATTTAGAAATTAACTAAAATTGAAATTACATCTTCAGTGATAATTTCTTTATATTCCTCACAAAATTATCTTTCTAAACATGTATAACATGTCTTACCTGAGTTAATCCACAGCTTCACAATTTCCAAAAGAATTCGGATATGACTTCTTCATTTTTATCTTGTACCCCAAATATTCTAAATGTCGAAGGGGTCTATAAAGAAAAAGATTCATCCTAATAAAAGATACAAAAGAAATCATCATAGCAATTGGCTTCTTATCTGTCTAAAACTAGAAATTGTAGGCTACTGTCTATATCACTGATAAAATGAGTTTCATCTCTTTATTTTATATTTTTTTGTGTACATCAGTGATGTTTATATTCTTTATGGACACCAGTGATGTTTATATTCTTTATGCACACACAAGTGATGTTTATATTCTTTATGCACACGTATGCTATCTTATTATATTTATTGTACCACATAGATATAATTTATTTGCATATAGTGTATTTATTAGCTATAGACTTGAAAATAATATTATGAATCATATAGCAAAACCAAAGCATGAACAAGAGTAAACAAAAACATAAACAAGAATCAGAATTTGATTATATGTTTGTGTATGCAATGTTTGGATACATTTGATTATTAGTTTTATAACACATTACTTGTAAATCATATTATATAAACATAATTAATGAATTTCATAATAAATGTAAAAAGTGCATGCATAATAGCTTGAAAGGCTGATCTTTAATGTATTACAATTTATAAACATGCGCTATATAAAAATAAATGCTTATTTACATAATAAATTATTATACTTTTTGAAAAACATTATTATTATAATAGTGTAGGTAAACGTTAGAAAATTACTGTAGATATGAATTCTATATGCAGAATTTGATTATATGTTTGTGTATGCAATGTTTGTATACATTTGATTATTAGTTTTATAACACATTACTTGTAAACCATATTATATAAACATAATTAATGATTTTCATAATAAATTATACTTTTTGAAAAACATTATTTTTATAATAGTGTAGGTAGAACATTAGAAAATTACTATAGATATGAATTCTATATGAGCATAAATAAATATATAACTAACACACACAAATTACAAACTAAAATTAATAAAAAAAGATAATTTTATCAAAAAATTAAAAAAAAAATTTAAAAATGTTACTTACGATATATTATGTTGAAGCTTTATTGTAGGCCTTTTTTTGTGAATAACACCGGAGAAATTTTCACTTGCAGCCCATAAACCATTTTTGTCTTTTATCGCTTCGTGATAAGTACAAAAATTATCAAAAAAACAAAAAAATTAAATACTGTGGTCGATTAAAAATTCTTCCAAAAATCCAAATTTCAGCCGATTTTTTAAAAATAAAGATCGTTTGAAATCTAAGATATTGAGCTATAAAATGCCCGTATTTTTTTTGACATCATGCTTATATGTTTTACGTTAGTAAAGAAAGAAAACAAAACATCATCTGACAAGCGCCAGCAGCGCTCTCGTAGTGCTCACAAAGCGCAAAAAGTTAATTAGTTTAAATTATATTGGCAATTTATAATAACTTTAACTAGCTTTGATAAGTTATGAGATTTAGTTTAAATGTTCATTTTAAAATTGCAGAAGTGTTACCGCTTTAAGTTCTTTTCTGCATCTTTAGGCATGGTTATTCAATGTTGATTGATTCTCTTAGGCATCCTGTGGCTGGTATCGGCCATTGGTCATCATCTTGTAGACCGCCTTTGGGAGTTGGAAAGCCAGTCTTTCTGTACTTAGCCTATCATCTTCAGTATTAACAACTTTAGCAATCTGATTATAGGAAGCTTAAACTTAATAATAATCGCAAAATGGCTGCAATAAGCCTTTATATTGACCTTCCCTCCCCCCTCTCTTTTACTTTAGCCACATGTGTTTTTTTTTTTTATTAACTACATGTAATAATGTGAAAGCTAAAACCACATGTTTTTTTATAGTTCTTAATTTCAGATCTGCCTTTCTAATTAGTTTGTTATACTCTTGACAACCCAGTGACTCCTGCCGTGTTATTGATTTTTTTTTACAAGCTTTGGTCAAGTTAATTTCTTCCATCTTATTTTAAAATCTGTTTTTATTTTTAACTTTATAAGTAGGTCAAAATATAGCGAGATGAATGAATTTTATTATTTCTTTACGAAAAACAAATCTGAAATCCAGCAAACCTTTGTTATATACGTGTAACACATTTAAATAAAATTTAACTACATATGCAGAAATATTATAATTTCAAATATTACATTTATAAAATTATTTAAATAAAGAAAACTTATAATGTTTACGTCTATCACACTATTTCTTCTCTGCATATATATATATGTCTTGGTTACATATACATTAAGTTTTACATTTATTTATCAAATAGTAATATATATGTGTGCATATAGGTTGATTTATTATTCATATACATACATTTTCCATACTGTATACTATAATATACGCACACATACATAACTATGATTATTAATTTTAAAATTAGTCTGATTTATGAGGATTTGGGTATATGGGTATGTAAATAAAAGTACTACTATAGCATATAGTAGGTGAAACAGCAGGATAGACATATATGACTGTTTCAATATATTAAAATCATTTTCAACACAAGCATAGTTTTTTTTAATGCTATTTCTTTTTAAAGCACTCCATTTTAATTTAATTCTATGATTAATTTCATCCATTATGTTGCCATCCATATTAATAATTTGACCAAAATTTTTGTAATTGTTAACTTCTAATTCCTGATTATCAATCTTTTATTCTTTTAAGAAATTCATTGAACATTACTTTAATCTTTTTAGCATAACTCTTGCAACAATTTATGAAACTGAAGTGTTATTTGCAAAAACTACTACATTATTTGCAAAATTGAGTCGTTAAATAATCTCTATTTACTTTTATTCCCTTAGTTCTCTTGTAAATTTCTCTAAAAAGTTTTGGAGATTTGGAATCACTACATCCATTTCAGCATTAATTTTCTTAGTATTACCGTGTAATCTAATTATTGTTGATACATTTTGATAAATATTTTTCAGAATATGGTAGTATCATGGGTCTATATTTTTATAATCCCAATACTTTAATTACTATAGAAATAATTATAAAATCAAATGCCTTTTCATAATATATAAATTCAAAGCAGAATTAGCAACTCATACTTATTAATCTTTTTTATAACTTCTCTCGAGACTTGGATGTGATCCAATGTGCTAAAATCATTTTTAAATCCAGCTTATGTTTTTGATTGATTTGAATCCAAAGTTTGCTGCAGATGAGTTTTATTATTTTGGGAAAGATTGTATAGAATTGATAAAAGATTAATAGGTCTGCAATTTCCAATACATTCCTTAACACATTTC
Source organism: Epiperipatus broadwayi (assembly GCA_028023455.1). Lineage (NCBI taxonomy): Eukaryota > Metazoa > Onychophora > Udeonychophora > Euonychophora > Peripatidae > Epiperipatus > Epiperipatus broadwayi. The sequence goes on from JAQFVV010006226.1 coordinate 4,547,686, forward strand.
TTAAATATAAATGTTATTACTTTATTTTTTCAATCATGTGGTATATTTTTATCATTTAAACATTTGATATACAGTTTTTCCAATAATTTTTCTATTTTTTTTATTTTGCTTTTTTAAAGATATCAATAATAATTCTATCATTTTCTTTCAATACTTGATGAATTCAGAAAATTTAGTAATTGTAGAATATACTTTGTTTTTTTGTTTTTTATTACTACATATTTTTTTAAGAATTCTTCCGAACATTTCATGATATCAAGTTTTCATTTTAGTCATAATGCTATTTTTTCTTTGTTAGTGCTTCCAATACTAAGATATTATTTAGCACTTTATAGAGACATTTATTGTCTTATATAGCTTTCTTTACCAATTCATAATTGTATTTTTTTAATATTATTATTGACCCTTTTACATACTATTTTATAAAACTCTAGACATTCAATTCTTAAGGGATTATTTCTATAAAATATATATATTTCTTCTTTTCTTCATATATTCTCTTGCTATGGTACAAAATTTATTTGTAAATTGCTGAATTTTTGAATAGCTGCACTTTTAAAAAATCTATCATCTTGTTATTAAACAGGCAAAACTCTCCATATAACAGTTATGTGCTAGCATAAGAGATGGTGATCATATGATATCTTGTTATTGATGTCAATTGTGTCTGAATCATCTTCAAAGTCTGTTAATATTTTAAAATAATTTGCATAATTTGAATCCCATCACCTTCTTATTTTTTGTTTTTAATTAAAAATGGGCTGTAATTTGTTAATTGCTTATCTGCCTCTGGGCAAATGAACCAAAGCAGATTGGAGATAAGGTGGCTTTTTCTGCTTTTTGCTTTTTCTTGTGCTTTTCTTGTACCATTTCTCTTTGCTTGTGAGTTTAGATAACAAGAAAAGAATATATTGTTTAATAAAATGTCATTTGAGTAGGGACCCGAATTATCTTTCCCCATGCCACTTGGGAATTGTCTCCGGAATGCTGCCATGAAGCTCCTGCCATGGAAGAATGCTGCTACCGATGAAGAAGCAGTAGTGACCAAGATTGCTGACCACCAAGCTAATCCTTCTTATTTTTTGTTTTTAATTAAAAATGGGCTGTAATTTGTTAATTGCTTATCTGTCTCTGGGCAAATGAACCAAAGCAGATTGGAGATAAGGTGGCTTTTTCTGCTTTTTGCTTTTTCTTGTGCTTTTCTTGTACCATTTCTCTTTGCTTGTGAGTTTAGATAACAAGAAAAGAATATATTGTTTAATAAAATGTCATTTGAGTAGGGACCCGAATTATCTTTCCCCATGCCACTTGGGAATTGTCTCCGGAATGCTGCCATGAAGCTCCTGCCATGGAAGAATGCTGCTACCGATGAAGAAGCAGTAGTGACCAAGATTGCTGACCACCAAGCTAATCCCTGTAAACTAAAGTTCAAAGAATGAACCACCTAGCCATTGTAACATTGCCGAGGTAACAGTTCCATGCTTACCTATACCATATACTAATAATTAATGTTTTTTTTTTGTTATATATTTATATCTAATCTCTGCTTGAAAGACTATCATCCTATCCGATATGTATATGTAAATGTTTACATCTATTTAAGTTTAAATCCTACATTTTATTTAGTGCGATAAATTTTGCTATTATAATTATTTGCTATTTACTTTTATATGTAGTTTATATGCCAAGTCAACTCAACCCTGCGAGCCTATATTTTAAATTAGCCTTTTAAATCCCCAATGCTTCAGAGATATTTTAATTACTTTCAATTATTTGTTTTAAAGCCATTGCTCGCTGGGTTGAGAACTAATTAAATTTTCTGTTTTCAGGCAGATAATTACTTTAATACTGCCACACGTATATTTATTGAATATATAAAAAAAGGTGATTTAAGAATGCTATTAATTCAATTTCTGTTAAGATATTTTAACTAATAAGGACGTTACTCTTCTTAAATGTAATAATCATTTATATGTAGTGCCTTGAGCATTATAGTTTAAATAATGCTTATTGATTCCAAATGCATGTTGGACCCATTTAATGAAGGGGAAATGTAATCATATGTCATTGAGACATTCATCTAGTTTTATATTTCAGTTATTTAATTTGGTGTAGTATAAAAGTCATGCCGTTATGCCGATTAAAACTTTATATTTAGGCCATTAGTTATTTTGACGTCATTAAAGGACGTATTATAGTTTCATAGCATTGCCAGCATAGGTCAGCCATCGTCAATATTTGCTTTATCATAATTTGAGGATCATCGGGAATTCCAAATCCTCCACCTTCACTTAATATGTTTTAGCTGGCATCGTAAATGCCCCAGGACACCTTCAGAAAGAGTAGCAGAAGCTCTGCATGGTAACCTACATGGATCATTGCCTCTCCCTACCTTCCTCCTCCAAATATGACCCGCCAGAAGAACGGGTGTACCATTTCTCCTTTCTCACTTAAATGATGAAGTGTTTCCACGGCCGAAAATGGACCGAATTTTATATTTGCTGCCTCATGCTTGTACCGCCATTCATTGTAATATTTTAGAATCATGCCTAAGACTAATCGGTAAGCCATAATGCTCTGACATAACTAAACCATTTTTGTTATTTATTATATTTATATGTAGAATTTTCATGAAAAGCTTGCATTAAGGTATTTTCCTTAGACGAATGACTCCCACATGCGTAAATGAATTCTCCTTATTTTATTTTATAATTCAAGAATTAAAATATAACGTTTGTTATATTGAATACAAAAATATTCGCATATTCAAAACCATTGTTTATAACTTTATTGTTCAATGATTAATAAATGTAACAGATGTTAGAGACCAATTTACCTGGCATCATAGTTACATACATGTAGATTTTTTGTGTGATCGAAGTGGCATCGATCATAGTTTGTTAAATACATGATATTAATTTATTCAAACATTAAAGTGTCTCTCTTGTGAATTCTTTTGTCTAGGTCATTATTTAATCATATGATAAAATAGTGTTTCTCTTCTTAAACCCATTATATAACTTTCTTTTTAAACATTGGCATATAAATAAACCGCACTATATATGTATTAGCGTGACATCCCATAATGATCACAGATGTAAGCATAATGAAACTATTCTAGTGTGAACTATATAAATAATGTGCGTTGAGAATAAATTGTTTTTGTATAATATTAAAGTATCTTTTGATCCTTTCCAGAGTTCGAGTCTTTATTTTGGTTAGTTTTTAAAAATAAAAAGGTTTTATATAATTATGTATTATTTTAATTCTTATATCATTCGGGGATTCATTCTCTACAGTCCTAATTCGAGTCTCATGTCTTTTTACCGTTGTCTGACGTCTGGTACAATACTTAAATATTTTTTAAACTATGCACCAGGAGGGATACATCATTTGTATTTTAGTATTATTATAAAAGGATCCTGTGCCTTCAAAGGGGGGGGGGGGAGAATCATATAAGATCATAATATTCATATACTGGGCAAATGGCCAATACTATAAATGGTTATGTGTTTTAAGTAATAATATGAAATGAGATCGAATAAATGATAAATTACTTCCACATAAAATGTTTTGATAATATTGGTAAATACATGGAGTAAAACTGTAAATTTTTTTTTAGTTTGTAATTTATATTTGATATATTTTATTTAAATAATAAATATAATGTGATTGAATTATTAATGTATATTAGATATAAGACTATCTTTAAGAAAGGTGAATATGAAATAAGAATTAAAATATCTTAAGTATTGATATAAGGTATAATGAATGTGTGTTTGATAATACATTAATGGACTGTATTTAAGAAAATAGTAATGATTAAATAGGTTTTGTTTTTGTTTAACATGATATTTAATGAATGTAGGGATTATTAATTTTGATAATATTTCATTTTATTTTATTTTAAAATTTAAAAGTATTTGTATTGGATAAAAATAATATTTAAAGCAAAAATTGATAAAATATATTATTATTTTTTTAATTAAAGTTATTGTTTAGTATCATTATTTTTCTTCTTGAATATTATTATCATATCAATTTTAAAACAATAGCACGCAATCTTGTTTAAATAAATATTCTTTTATAGTATCATACTTTTGAGTAGAAGCTATAAATTTCATTTGATTTTAATGGTTTATGATAATGTACATTAAAAGCATATAATTATGTAATTATATTTAAAGAATTTAATACATGGAAAGCATGATTATAAATGTACATTTTGGTAATTGTTTTAAAAATAGCATAAATAGTCTAATATTGCATATTGGAGTGTAAGTATGAAAAAGCCTCTACTGTAGAGAAAAAATTCATATATTATAAATAGTCTAAGGAATTCACATATAAAAAGAGAATATATATTTTAGGGTCATTAAAATTGTATGATATAATTTATAAATTATAGATAATAATTTAAATTTTAATAAATTTGAAATTTTTAAAGGGAATAAATTAACATTAATGTTTTCACTTCTTTGTGTTTGTTTGTTGATATGTGATGAAGTAGAATGGTATGAATATTATTTCAGGAATAAAGCATAGTAGTATGATTAGAAATTATAGAGGATTATTCAATGTGATTGTTATTATTCTTAATGGAAAATTAAATTATAAGGGTAATCATGTTGTTGTTATTATAATATTATCGGTGATAGAATTTTAATGAAATTCCTCTTATTATTTCACTATCTGGGTTAAAATTATTCTAATTTTAAATAAATAGTAAATCCTGAGAATTTACCTAAATATTTTTTGCATTAAAATGTAAATTTGATTTTAAAATTGTTAAAAGGATTGATTATTAAGTAAGTTAAACAATATTCCAAGATAATAGAAGATAAATTATTGTTAGTAAAGTTAGTCATTGATTTACTGAAAGGTTTTTGAAATGTTTAATAATATAAGATAATATAATCTTTTGCAATATTCAATGCCATTGGAGAAATACTTTGTATGAATTCAATGTTGAAGCTCATTACTTTTATAACTAATCCTAGGAATCATAATTGTTTAAATATCGTAGGATTTTAGTTATATTATAAAGTTAGATAAGATTTTATATCGTAAAAATTATATTATTGGTAATATCTTATTGATTATTAATTAATTAATTGAAGCTGAGCTAGTTCTCTTTGTTGATTATTATTGACGGTCATTGAATAAATAATTTTTCGGAAAGTTACAATATAAAAATCCTCTACTTCTTCATTACAAATGAGAATTGGTTGGGACATAAATCTGAATTATCTGCATTTCATTAATATGAATAATTAATCTTACTCCTCCATCTAATATACCATCAATCTTCACAGTGTTGTTCTTCCACTTTTTAGGAAAGTGGGATTCCCTTGTACTTCTAATATTTGTTACTTTGTAATAAAATGCACTTTCATTTTTTATATCAATTGTCTTTTCATTTTTTTGTCTAATTTCACAAAGTCCAGCAATGTGTCATTTGATATTGGACAGTTTTCTTCCAATTCATTCAATCTTTCTTCACTTGAAAATAGTCTGCAGTTTTAGATATTTAAATAAGATTGTGGTCTGTCCACAGTGAAGGAATTTTTAACACTTTCCATTTTGACTACCAACCACTCTTTTAGTTAGTAACTTTACAGTCTTCGGGAAATTAAGGACCTTACTTTATAATTTTGTCTATTACTATTATAAATATTTATTTAAAAAAGAATCATTCATACACACATTCATCCTGTTTTCAAGAAAACAATTGATATTTCAGTTCAAAACTATCAAACAACAGAGTAGAAAAATCATATTTTTTGATCTTAAATTCATAAGTGAAAAGCTAGTATACTTATCACACTAGCTAATATATGAAAGTGAGCAGCCTATCCATGTCATTTACTATATGAATATTCACAGTAATAACAGCTACAATCCTAAGAATGTATGGAGTAGACATTAGAAATTTGTCCTACTTAGTTGCTTTAAGACCAAAAAGAGAATGAGTCTCTTTTCAGTTAACAGTAAACTTCTTCCTGCAATCTGTCTTTATATGTGTGTTAGTCAAAATGTATATTAAAATATTTCTTATGTCTACAATTTACATATTCGTTGATTCAGTTATCTGCAATTTAAAAATAAATAAATATTAAAAGAAATTAGTAAAAAAGTTTAATTTTACATTTTAATTTTTTTAAAATTCACATTTGCATATTAAGTGTGTAAACACACCTATTTATATATGTTAAAAATATATTAATTCGATATTCTGCAACATGGTTTGGAACCAAATATCACATATACAGGAAGTACTTTATATAGGATTCATAACTATCTGTATTCCAACCATCAACATAAAGCTTGGAACCATATGATCCTAGATGGGGAGGTTGGTGTATTATCATCACAAAATAACTCAATTGTTTATAATATAATCACAGAAATAAATTCTTTACTAATATATGTATAAATACAAATAATTGCAAAAAAACGTAGAATAATTTCTATTGAAAACTGAATGAAAATGAGATTGCAGGGGGCGCAGAATAAATATCAAGGAAGGTTAAGTAATTGGAGGAAAGTATGTGAATGAAATTTTGAAACATGGTTAAGCAATTGGAATAAGGATATCCAAAGTGAGGAGTATTCTTGCACTATTTTTATTCAGCATATTTCCCATTTGTGAAAGAGGAGTGTATAATTGATATATTTTTATAGAATTTTTGTGGCTACAAAAGTTATTCTAAATAAAAAATGCATTATAAGTAGTTTTATATCATTAAAATTAATTTTCAAAATAAAGATGCTGATAGTTCACATTTAATATAACAAATTTTCTTTTTGTTAGTTAAGATCTTATAGTTAATATTTAATATATTAATACAATTATCTTTGACACCAGACACTTAAACAAGGACATTAATGATTATTAAACTAAAAAATTACATCATTTTTAGCTCAGGTTAAAACTTTAAACCCAATTAAAGATTAATATGTTTTTTAAATAATTATAAACACATGGCATTATTAATTCTATTTTATCTCTCTGTTTTTGAGAGATTGCCTTTTCAAAATATCTTTAACCGTTTCATTTTCAAGCAGCCATATTGAATATTTAAAAAAATTATGCTAAGCCACAAATTTTATCATAACTTTAAGTTTTATTGATAAAAAATGACATAATAAATATTGTTTTAACGGTTAAACACCAAAGAATGTAATTAAACTAAAAAAATATAGCATTGATATTCAAAGTAATAAAAAAAAGAATAAAAGTTAATATTTCTAATAATTTTTATATTATTTCATAAATCCTAAATTATCATGCATACAACTTAAAATTATATTTTTGTTAGTAGGTTAGTTGACTTCATCATTAAATTTTTAAAAAATTAGTATATAATAACACTTACCTAAGGTAATCCACCACTTGAAAACTTCCTAGAATAAAGACATTGGTATCTATTAATTTTCTCAGTAGCTCTTCAAAATGTATTTCCATACAGGGGTTTACAATGTATAAGTCTTTCCTAGTAACATCTCTTATAACAAGTAGTTAATATTAATCAATAATTAGTATAATTTGAATATTATAATAAAGAACTTCAATACAGTTTGTAATTTATTAAAAAGTACTATTAAACTAGTCACTATATATACAAAATAATAAAATAAAATAAAAAGTGAATGAAATACTAAATTCATTATAGAGTTAAGCCTGAGGTACATAAGTTTGTAGTTTATATATATATATATACTGTCAAAACCGTTACTTTTAGCATTTGCCTATTTTTTACTATTATTAAAATGCAGACAAAAAATTATAGAAAAATCTAAATCAGGTCATTATATTTCCAAAATATGTTCATCTTTGACTCGTATCAATTAATTCAAATATTCACCCAAATTCATATCATATCAAAAAATGCAGATAATTCATGATGTAAATGTACACAATCATGAGCTTTTTTTTTTTTTATGTTTCAGTAGTAATTTTTTTGTATATTATTTATCAAATATATATATATGAATAAAATAATAATTAAAAAATATGCAGCTTTGAAATTTATATTGCAATAGTTTATAATCGGCATAAGTTTATATATTGTCAAAATCGTTACTTTTAGCATTTGCATATTTTTTACTATTATTAAAATGCAGACAAAAAAATTATAGAAAAAACTAAATTAGGTCATTATATTTCCAAAATATATTTATTTTTGTCTCATATCAATTAATTCAAATACTTCATCTACCCAAGCTCACATTATAGAAAAATATGCACAATCTTTTTTTTTATGTTAGTTTCAACAGTCATTTTTTTGTGTTTTTTTTAGCAATTATATATATATATATAAACAATAATTAAAAAAATATATAATAAAATAATAATTAAAAAGCATGTCATAAAATAATCATTTAAAAAATATAGAAAAATAAAAATACTTACTTTAAGCCCCCATAACGTTTTTTTCAAAATACAACGGAAAAAGTAAAACTTTTTACCGATGTATTTTTCATGGTGAACTCTTCTCCAGTAACTATCAAAGAAGTGAAAGAAAGACAAAAAAATTCAATCTACTTGATCACAAAAATTATAAAATTTTTATTTTTTATCATAGAAAAATAAAATTTACCTTTGAAAGTAGAATTCTACACGAATAAAGCGTGATAAACAGAGCACAAAAACATTAATTATAAACAACAATTAGCCAAGCGCTTTTGGTACTGTATACCAGAATCATGGCGACATACAGTTCCAGTATGTTGCCATGATTTTGGTATACTGTACCGAAAGCGCTTGGCTAATTGTTGTTTATAATTAATGTTTTTGTGCTCTGTTTATCACGCTTTATTCGGTATGTCCCATGATTCTGGTATACAGTATCGAAAGCGCTTGGCTAATTGTTGTTTATAATTAATGTTTTTGTGCTCGGTTTATCACGCTTTATTCGTGTAGACTTTTCATTATCTGACAGAATTTTTATATTATTTACTTTGAAAGTAGAGAGAAAGCTGAAAACAATGTTGTAAAAAGCGCATGCGTAGTCTGCATAGATTTCCGTTAATCTTAACCTCAATCCAGATGTTATAATTTGAAAATCATTGCCTGCATTGTGCGGACGTAAACACGAAGAGGTTAAAACTTTTTTCCACCATACATTCTTCGAATATCAATAAAGACATTTGAAAAATTTGACTTGGATTGGCTGAATAAGACTGGTTCAGCATGAAAGCATCTTCAGAGTTATCTTTTGTAAATATTTTTAAACACATCTTTTAAAAATATATGTTGGAATGGAAGTTTTAAGTATGTTTAATATATTGTAATGGATGCTTAAAACACCATTACAAAGTTGAAGTGTTACTGGTCTAAAAATAGTTATATGAGTTAGATTTTGTTTATAAACCTTTATTAAAATTTTTTTTTTTTTTGTTTGTACAAATATATATGTATGTACTTGGGAATTATATATATATTTTGAAAAAAGAAAAACTAAGATTAGTTTTTTTTTTTTTTTAATTTATGTAAAAGTAAATTGTGTAAATTGCTTTTCAGATTTAGAATTTAGATTGATAATAATAACTAATTAAAAAGAAAGAAAAGAATTTTTCATTTGTTAATCCCTAGATCTGTAAAAGGCAATTTATTTTCTTTAATTAGATAGCTATTGTTAGCTAGATGAAGAATTTTATAAATTTTAATTAAGAAAAAAAAGTTTTGTAATTGGTTCAGATATGAGAGATTCAGCTATAAAAGGCTTAATCATGCTATTGTAAGGTAGTTGCACCAACTCTCAGATATAGTTGTATCAACTCTGAGAGATACTTGGATAAATTATTCCTACCAAAAAAACTCTGAGAGAATGATTCCTGCATATTCTGAAAGAAAGATGATCAGGCAATTATTCTACTTAGAATGGACATTAAACCTACCACAAGGATATTTTCTCCTACCATAATGTGCTAAGCTTTTCGCCGGGACAGGGTCGTACTCCCTGTGTCTCTATTAACTGCCTATAATGCCATAAGAACCAACTACAAATAAACCACTAACCGACTCACCCAAGCCTACTGTCAGTGAATCCAGATCAACGGACCACACTCAACAAGCTTAGTGCATTAGCGTTTATCTTTTATTAAGGTACCTTACGTTCTGTAATTTAAATGATTTTATTGTCTTAGATTTGTTGTCTTTTTTTTATATACATGTGTTTCAAATTTTTATTTTATTTTATATAAGTCGTCTGTGCGTTGATATTTTTCTCTTAAAGGAGTGCTAGTCTCAAACCTGTACTGTATGTTCCATAAGTCTTAGCACGTAAGATAGTATAGTTTTATTTGTAATCTCACATTCCTTTTTGTTATAGAGAGCAGACTATTTTAATTAGCTTCTGGCTCATGACCATTTTGTTATTAGCCCTACTTATGTTGTGAAACTATAATTATTTGTAATAGACTATTACAAAATATAATAGTCTTTAGTTTTATTCCTTCAAGCTTCCCAATCATTTATTAGGGGCATATACGATCGTTTTAACCCTCTCAATAAGTAGATTGTGAGCTCCTAGCCTGTCTCACTCAGAGGGAGGTCAATTGATTGATTGAAAGTAATAACTTTCAATGCTCTTTTTTGTGTGTGCTAATGCATAAGCTCTCAGAAATCTCAAATACGGAGATTTATTCTTTTTTTAACTAAGGGTTATAAGCAAGAAGCTAACCCTCCTTTTCTTGCATGAGATTACTGTATACTTACTAGTACTTCTGCTACTCAGTATTTTTTGCTTTCTTTCCGCTATAATTAGTCAATGCACAGAAATCGTTTCTAAGCAATGTTAACATTTTAATTTTGACGATTGTACAAGTAGTGCATTTTAAGTGGATTTTAAAGTTTGTTATCTAGATTTAGGTTTATTTAATCATACTACTAATAAAATATTTATTCATTTTACTTGGCTGATTTTGTTTTCTGTTGCTACATTTCCAACTTTCTGAACAAAACATAAGATCTCATTTGCTTGATTGAGCTAGTTCGGCGCATTCTGGTACGTATATCCTGTCCACTTTTAAAATAAATGTCTAGTGATGTGATGAACTGTAGCTTCTTAAACGAAGTCGAGAATCTCTCAACAATTATGCCCAGAGAAACCTGTTAGCCACTTATTTTCCATTTCCCACACTAAATTTTCCCATATTCTGCTCTATCCCATTTCCACAACATAATCTTTGTCAATTCTATGGCGTTTATATCTAAAACCCCCTTATATTTTTCCAAACCCAGTATAAAAACCAATAATCCACTTTCTGTATAATCACTTTTTTCATATTTATTCTTCCATAACTTCATTATATGTACCCTTTCTGTTTTCAAGCATTTACATTCAATTAACAGATGCCTAATATTTTCTATTTTTTCCTTACATAATTTACAGACTAAATCACTCATATTTTTCCAATTACATGTATATTCTCTTGTTGCTAAAGATCCCGTTCGAGCCTTAAACAATAAACTACTTTCCTTACTATTGTCATATACGCACCTAATATTCTGTTTATTTCTATATATATTTACTCTTTTTACTCTCCATACTAGTTCTCCATCTCTCTAACTCCTATTCTTTATTAATAAATCTATTCTTTTATCCCATTTCTTACCACTATAATACTCAACAATCATCCCATCTTTTGTATAAATATACTGATATAAATTCTTTATCCAAATCTTTTGCATACCACATTACCTTTCTCACCCATCTTGTTGCCTGCCCTTTACCATAATCCAATTAAATACAATTTTGGCTATTCTTTTATTATCCATAAACTGCCATCTACCAAACATTTTCATTTTACTTTTTGCATCTCTCATATGAAAACTTGACCATCCCATTTCTCCTTGAATTGCCTCTCTTGCTGTCCATACATCTGCATCCAATGCATGTCTTCCTACTTCCCTTTGAACTTTTTCTAAGTAATCTAATACCCCTTTACTAACGCATAATGCATCATTACCATATGTTAACTCTGCTACTGCAACTCCCTTCCATATAATTCTAGCTACATCATATTATGTGAAAACACTTAAATTTCTTTATCGATCCCTTTCTTTTCTTTGCTTCATTTATCAATTTTTTCTTCCATTCATCCAAATAATTTTTCTGATTACTTAAAATAATTCCCAAATAACTATATCTATTCACCACACTTAACTTAATATCTCCCAATAAAAATTCTACATCTTCTCTTTCCCCAGTATTAACCATCATTATATTTGATTTTTCTTCACTAAATTTAATCCCCATCTCTTTACCCGCCCTTGTACATGTCCTCAGCATAACTTCCATATTTTCTCTTCTTTCTGCACACAAAAATATATCATCTGCAAAAAAAAAGACCTGACAAAATATATACTTCCTATTAACAGTGTCTTTATCCCTCTTCCTAATCTTTCTATTGTTCTTTCCATTTTACTCAAATACAACACAAACAAAATAGGTGACATAGGACATCCTTGCCTTAGTCCCACCCTATTTTTAACTTTTAACTGATTTTATATTCCCTAATTAATATATATATATAATAATTTTCATATAATTTCTTAATAATATCCACTAAAGCTTTATCCATTCCAAATTTGCTAAACTTATCCATAATCTATTTCTATTTACTCTATCATATGCCTTCTCTATATGTATAAAACTCATATAATTGTTTACCTGAATTCCTACTCATATCCATAAGTTGTATAACTACAAATAAACTATCTCCTATACGCCTATCTAATCTAAAACCTCCTTGCATTTCCCCACTACTTATTCCCTTCCATCCATTTTACAACTCTTCTAGCCACCATATATGAAAAAACTTTATATAAAACAGATGTTACCGCTATCGGTCTATAATTATTTAACTTTCTATGATCCTTACCCTTTCTTTTAAATAATAATCATACTCTTGTATTACTCCAACTAATCGAAAAAATTCTATTCTGTGCCATCTTATGAAAACAGTATAATACTTTACTTTTGCCCTATGTCCTAAATTCATTACCATCTTTGCTGCCCATCCATCTAAACCTTTTGCCTTTCCACTTTTCAATTTCTTTTCTACCTCATTCAGTTCATTTTTTGTAAACTTAATATTCCCATTACTATCTGCTTTCATGTTTTCTATCACTATATTCTTCGCATCTAACATCTTTTCTATATTCATTACATATCTATTTAAGATTCTCTCTAAATCTTCTCTAGAGCTACACTCTATTCCCTCATCATCTAGTAATACTATCTCTCCCCTACATTTCTTTTAATGTAATTACAAATTTTTTTACTCCCATCTCTTCCACTTTTATTTATATCCTCCAACAATTTACTATTCAATTTCATTCTCTCTATAATTATCTATTTTAGCCAACTTCTTCTTTTCTAAGTACTTTTCCCATTTAGCATTAATATCTTTTTCACTTTCCTTGTTCGTAATAGTACACATATATTCTCTGGATGCTTCTTTCCTCTCTTTTACTAATTCTAGTTTTTTTACTACTTTTATTCTTCTGAATATTCTCACCTAAAACCCTATTTGCCAGTTTTTCTACTTCTTTACACCAGTCCTTATACTTATCTCCAACCAACTCTTCCATGATTTCTTCAACTTGTATTTTATGCTCTTCCAACTTATTCTTATCATTCACTTTCCATCCACATCTTTCACTATTATTTCTACTTTTTATTTCTATTCTCTATCACATTACTAACCATTTCAATTATAATGAAGTTATAATCACTAGTGCATACTTTTTCTTCATTATCAAACACCTTAATTTTTCCGTATTTTATTCATTCCCTCTTTCTCTACCAATACATAATCCTATTGTGTGAAATATTTTATTTCTAGACCATGTGTATTGTTCCTCATAAATGTTTAATAAATTTCCAACTTTCTGACAAAATTTTTTCAAAAGCTGTCCATTTTTATTAACTACATCATCAATTTCTTCAGTATGTCCATTCATATCCCCTATAGTCATTATTCTCTTCCCCTTTTCTTTAAAACTTTGTATATTTCTTAACTAGACATTCATATATGTTACTGTTCCACTGCATTATAATTTGACTATCTCCAGGGTTATATAACTATAGCCACCATCCATTCTTGTCTACCCAACTTTATTTCAAACCACAAATGTTCTTTACATTTAACAATATTTAAATATTTTTTTGATATAACACCTATACCACCTACACACACCCCTTTTTTTTTTTTTCTATTTATACCTTGCAATGCCAACTGTTCCAAAATAGGTTCTTCTCTTAGATGTGTTTCCACTACTGCTAATATCTCAAGCTCTTCATTATCAATTGTTTTATTTAAGTCCATTTTTATTTAGTGATGTGATGTACTGTAGCTTCTCCTTAAATGAAGTCAAGAATCTCTCAGCAATTATGCCCAAAGAAACTTGTTAGCCACTTTATTTTCCATTCCCCAGTCTAAATTTTCCCATATTCTGCTTCATCCCATTTCCACAACATAAATTTTTGTCAACTCCATAACCTTTATATCTAAATCCCCCTTAGCTTTTCCCAAACCCAGCATAAAAACCAATAATCCACTTTCTGTATAATTACTTTTTTCATATTTATTCTTCCATAACTTCATTATATATACCCTTTCTATTTTCAAGCATTTATATTCAATTAACAGATGGCTAATATTTTGTATTTCTTCCTTACATAATTTACAGACTAAATTACTCATATTTTTCCATTTACATGTATATTCTCTTGTGTTGCTAAAGATCCCGTTCGAGCCTTAAACAATAAACTACTTTCCTTACTATTCATCATCATCATTATCAACCATTATCAATCCACTGCAGGATGAAGGTCTCTCCAAGTTTAATCCATCTTCTCCGATCTTTAGCTTCTCTTCTCCACATCATCCCTACACATTTTCTTATTTCATCCATCCATCTTACATGTGGTCTCCTTCTGGGTCTTTTACAATCTCTTGGAATCCAGTTTAAAATTTCAATTGTCCATCTATTATCATCTCTTCTAGCAATATGTCCAGCCCAACTCCACTTCAATCTTTTAATTTTTTCAATGAGGTCAGTAACACCTGTTTGTTCTCTTACCCATACATTGCGTTTTCGATCTCTTCTTGTTACTCCCAACATACATCTCTCCATACTTCTTTGAGTGGTCTGAAGTCTCTGTATTGATCTTCTATTAAGTGTCCAAGTCTCAGATCCGTAAGTAAGAACTGGTAAAACACATTTGTTAAAAACCTTTCTTTTCAAATACATAGGCATATTTCCTTTTAATATCAAGTTATTTCTACCAAAAGCACTCCAACCAAGTTTAATTCTATGATTAATTTCCTCTATTATGTTTCCATCTGTATTAATAATCTGACCAAGGTATTTGTAACTCTTAACTTCTTCTAATTCATCATAATCAATCTTTATTTTCATATTTTGAGCAAATCGATTAAACATTACTTTAGTCTTTTTAACATTTATCTTTAGTCCTACTTTCCTACTTTCATCTGATAACTCCTGCAACATTTCCTGCAGCTCGGAAGCATTATTTGCAAAAACAACTACATCATCTGCGAAATCTAAATGACTTAAATAATCTCCATTTACTTTCACTCCTTTAGTTTCCCATTTTAATCCACAAAATACTTCTTGCAGCACTGCTGTAAAAAGTTTTGGAGATATGGAGTCACCTTGTCTTACACCTTTCTCAATGTTGACTTTCCCAGTATCATTATGAAATATAATTGTTGCTGTTGCATTTTTATAAATATTCTTTAAAATATGACAATATCCTGGATCTATCTATACCTTGATGATCCAATGCTTTAATCACTGAAGAAATGTTTATAGAATCAAATGCCTTTTCATAATCTACAAATCCAAAACATAATGACAACTCGTATTCATTTGTCCTTTCTATAACTTCTCTCAATACTTGAATATGATCTACTGTACTAAAACCACTTTTAAATCCAGCTTGTTCTCTTGGTTGGTGAAAATCCAAGGTTCTCTGTAGACGAGTTGTAATTATCTTGGTAAAAATTTTATATAAAACTGATAAAAGGCTGATAGGTCTGTAATTTCTAATATCTTCTTTATCACCTTTTTTAAATATTAATATTATTACTGCATTCTTACAATCATCCGGTACATCTTTATCATTTAGACATTTGGTATATAACTTTGCTAATATTTTTTTCTGTTTCTTCACCTGCTTCTTTTAATATATCAATTATAATTCCATCATTACCTGAAGCCTTTCCTTTTTTCATACATTTAATTGCATTTCTCACTTCTTCATTTAAAATTCTGGGCAATTCGGAAGATGTAATAGATATAGGAGGTACTTGTTCTTTATTACTATATAATTCTTGATAAAAATCTTCTACCAATTTCATAATGTCATCCCTCTTTTTAGTAATAATTCCTTCTTTTTTCCTTATTGCAGATATAAATTTCCTACCAATACCAAAATGTTGTTTTACATTCTTAAGACTTTTATTTTCTTCTACAGCTTTTCTTGCTAGTTCACAGTTATACTTTCTTATATCATTTTCAACTCTTTTCCGCACCATTTTACAAAATTCGAGATATTCAATTCTTTTTAATGCATCATTCTTGCATATCTTCATATTCCTTCTTTTCTTCATAAGTTCTCTAGTCTCAGTAGAAATTTTATTAGTCAATTGCTGCTTTTTTCTACCAGCTATCTTTGTTGCAGTTTTTAAAAGTGTATCAGTTATTTTCATATTAATTTCATTCAAATCTGAATCATGTTCAAAATCTACTAATACTTGAAACCGATGTGTAAGTTCTAATTTAAATTCATTAGAATGTTTCTGAAGATTAGGAATATCAACTGTAAATATAGTTTTTCTTAATAATTTTTGTCTCTCTAGTTTTACATTAACATGCATCTTACCCCTTACTAATCGATGATCACTTCCTGTGTTAAATTTATTAAGAACATTACAATCTTGAAATATGTATTTCCTGTTAGTCAAAATATAATCCAATTCTGCTGTGCC
The DNA here is from genome assembly GCA_028023455.1 of Epiperipatus broadwayi. Lineage (NCBI taxonomy): Eukaryota > Metazoa > Onychophora > Udeonychophora > Euonychophora > Peripatidae > Epiperipatus > Epiperipatus broadwayi. The sequence continues at coordinate 4,564,717 of JAQFVV010006226.1, forward strand.
TTCATTTGGATGTTTCCATGTCCATTTCCTTCTAACATTTTTCTCAAAAAAAGAATTCGTAATATAAAGTTTTTCCTTCTCTGCAAACTCCACAAGTCTATGTCCTCTCTCATTTCTATTACCATAACCAAAATTACCTACAACACTTTCATCTTTTATTTGTTTACCAATTCTAGCATTAAAATCTCCCATAACAATTTTAAAATGTTGTTTACTCTGATCAAAAGCCTTTTGTACATCCATATAAAAATCTTCTACTACTTCATCACTGTGAGAACTTGTTGGGGCATAAACCTGAATTATCTGCATTTGATATCTGCTATTAAGTTGTATAACTAATCTTGCCACTCTGTCTGATACACCATCAATCTCCACAATATTGTTCTTCCACTTTTTATTTATAATGAATCCTACTCCACTTGTATTTCCAATATTTGTGCCTTTATAATAGAGCATATGTCCACTTTTTAAATCAATTGTCTCTTCACCTTTTCTTCTAACTTCACAAAGTCCAATAATATCCCATTTAATATAAGAGAGTTCTTCTTCTAATTCTTGCAATCTTCCTTCACTTGAAAGTGATCTGCAGTTGTAAGTACCTAAATAAAAAGTCGTCATCAAATGGCAGCCTGGGTCCGCCTCCAGGATATTCTTAGCACCCTCCGCCTTCGGCCACCAACCGCTGCCTTGGTTGGTGACTTTACAGCCTCCTGGGATTAAGGGCCATGCTTTATTTTTGTCTGTCATAATTGTATAATTGGGAAAAATCTTTATCATTTACACAAACATTCATTCTGCCTTATCAGGCACTGAGAAGAAAGACCATGGTGTTTCTTGATCTTAAACTCAGAGGTAAAAAACCAATAAACTCACCACGCTGGCTAATGCCTGTTGGTGAGCAGCCCATCCATGTTCGTATACTATATGAATAAACATATAGTAATAACAGCTGCAACGACAAGAACGTATGGAGTGGACATTAGGAATTTGTCCTGCTCGGTTACTTGCACCTAATATTCTGTTTATTTCTATATATATTTCAACTCTTTTTACTCTCCACTCTCTATTCTTTATTAATAAATCTATATTTTTATCTTATTCCTTACCACTATAACACTCAACAATCGTCCTAATACAATCATCCAAATCTTTTGCATACCGCATTACCTTTCTCACCCATCTTGTTGCCTGCCCTTTACTCATAACCCAATTAAATATTATTTTGGCTATTCTTTAATTATCCATAAACTGCAATCTACCAAACATTTCCATTTTACTTTTTGCATCTCTCATATGAAAACTTGACCATCCCATTTCTCCTTGAATTGCCTCCCTTGCTGTCCATACATCTGCATCCAATGCATGTCTTCCTACTTCCCTTTGAACTTTTATACCCTTTACTAACACATAATGCATCATTACCATATGTTAACCCTGCTATTGCAACTCCCTTCCATATAATTCTAGCTACATTATATATATTATACGAAAACACTTAAATTTCTTTATCAATCTTTTTCTTTGCTTCATTTATCAATTTTTTCTCCCATTCATCCAAATAATTTTTCTGATTACTTAAAATAATTTCCAAATAACTATATCTATTCACCACACTTCACTTAATGTCTCCCAATAAAAATTCTACATCTTCTCTTTCCCCAGTGTTAACCATCATATTTGATTTTTCTTCACTAAATTTAAACCCCATCTCTGTACCCACCCTTGCACATGTCCTCCACATAACTTCCATCTCTTCTTTCTGCACACAAAAATGTATCATCCGCAAAAAAAAAGACCTGACAAAATATATACTCCCTTACCACCTATTAACGGTATCTCTATCCTTCTTTCTATTGCTCTTTTCATTTCACTCAAATACGACACAAATGACCCATTTTTAACTAACTGATTTTATAATCCCTAATTGATATATATAATAATTATTTTTATATAATTTCTTAATAATATCCACTAAAGCTTCATCCATTCCCAAATTTGCTAAACTTATCCATAATTTATTTCTGTTTACTCTATCATAGGCCTTCTTTATATCTATAAAACTCATATAAACTGTTTACCTGAATTCCTACACATATCTATAAGTTGTGTAACTACAAATAAACTATCTCCTATACGCCTATCTAATCTAAAATCTCCTTGCATTTCTCCCACTCCATTATTCCCTTCCACCCATTTTACAACTCTTCTAGTCACCATATATGAAAAAACTTTATATACAACTGATGGCTCCGCTATCGGTTTATAATTATTTAACTTTCTATGATCCTTATCCTTTTCTTTAAATAATAATCTTACTCTTGTATTACTCCAATTACTTGGAAAATAACAGTTATTAAAATGAAATAAATTTATAATATTTAATATAAAATCAAAATGAACTATTTTATCAAATAAATTATTTGTAATTTTACATAAGAAAAAAGTGAACATGTGTATATCCTCTAATTGTTAGTTATATATTTTTTTATTATTATGATTCAGTCATTTAATACTGTTCTTAACAGATCTTTAAGTTGATTTTTTTTCTAAATTGAAGTCTACTGCAGTAGAAAAATTTGAAACTGGGCAAGAATAAATTGAATAAATATTGCAAATTTTTTATAAGATAAATGATAGAGAGAAGAAGTGACAGAAATCTACAATAGGACTAGTTTTTATACATAACTAAAAGTTTTAAATTGCTTTTTAAAAAACACATCAAGTTTTAATTTTATATGCCCAATTTAAAATATGAATAATGACTATTCTGTAGGTTTAAAGATTTAATAATCTTTTTTTTATTATTATTATTATTATTATTATAATATGATGATGATGATGATTTGTTGCAATATATTTGACACATCATATAATGAAAATTATTAAACAGTTTTAACTGATAAATTGGAAATTTGTAAAGAAAATTTGGTAGTGTTCTGTTCTATCGTGTCAGCCGCTTGATGGTGTTGATGCTAAGCAAAAACGCATAAGATATAACGTTCTCGGGCCAGCGATTCTATAGAACTATTGACTTTATTTTTGGAATAGGAAATAAAAGTAAATTGTATTACGATTTCCATAAAATTATAAAATTCAAACAAAATATAAAAATGTAAGCTGACTTTTTGTGAAAGTAATTAATCAGAGACTGGCTTTGTGTGTGTGTTGATAAAAAATTGCGTTACTTTCAAATAACAAATAATAGTACATTTGAGACTTTTTTGGACAGTAATTAATCGGAGACTGGCTTATTTGGGTGTGTGTGGATATAAAAAGTTACGTTCCTTTTTTAATAGAAAATATGAGTAAATTTTAGCCTTTTTCGTATCTTAATTAATCAGACACTGTGTTTTGAAATCAAAATCAATTATATTACAACTTACGCAAAGTTTAGCAAATTCAAACAAAATTTTACAATGAAAGCCGACTTTGAGCTTTTTGGTTTGGTAATTAATCAGAGTGGCATTTATTTTGTGTGTGTGTGTGTGTGTGTCCATAAAAAGTTACATTACTTTTTTAATAGCAAATAATAGTAAATATAGCGGAGACTTATTTGGACAGTAATTAATCAGAGACGGGCTTGTTTGGGTGCTTGTGTGGATCGGAAAAGTTCGGTACTTTTTGTAATAAAAAATAAAAGTAAATTTTACCCTTTTTTGGACAATATTTAATCAGACACTGCGTTTTGAGGAGATAAAGTAAATTAAATTTCAATTTATCCACTAAAGTTTATAACAAACTATTAAAATGAAAACTAACTCCGATGTCTGGTAATTCCCAATTTTCAGTGTTCGATGCAGCCATCTTAATTGTCTCGGTCGATTTCTCACGGGCACATTACTTTCATCGTGATCTTCGAAATAGTGCTGTGCTGCACCCTAAATTCCAATTTATGAGGGTTACACAGTCTTGATGGAACAGTGACGACACTGTTAAAACTGTTAGAAGGTACCAGTAGGTCAGTTCACATGACAAAAAAAAAGTTGGCCCTGAAAAGTTCAATTATTTAGACACGATGCAGTCAATACACCCTCACATGATACTATAGCGAAAATAGACAACCCAGTATTACGATAAAGTGCATAACAAATAACCACAGCACCCAATGAAGGCATTTTCTGTGCTTTTAGGATAGAAAAAAGCCACAGCGATAGCCGGCAGCCGAGTAAATGAACTTTCTGTATCGTAGAAAGAAGGCTGTCTGCTTGGCTGTGGCCGCGGAAATGGCATATTTCTAGCAATTTAACTAGAAATAGCGCAGTCAAGCGGCTGACCCTGATAGAACAGAACACTACCAAAAATTTAATCAGGATTTATTTTATAATATATTTAAGTATTACATATTGTATTCATGAATGTTCTGTTTATATGTATTATATTCACAGTTTCATTTCACTGTCATTAAAAAACAATTAAAAGCAACTAATAAGCTTGAGTAATCCATGATTATTAGATAGTAATGTATTTAAATCATTGGACCAGTTTCTGGTTTTTGTTTTTATCAATGAGGCTTGGTATTTAAAGTTGAAAGTAATGTGATTATGCATCTAGCAAACCACCTTTAATTCCATTTTATTACTCAAGTAAACTTATATAGATCTAATTCTAGATCATAATATATATATATATGTTATGCAATACACTCATTTCTTTATTAACAGATGTCCCCTTTTTCCAATTAAGAATTGTAATAGTAACAAATCAGTTATTTATTTTTCACAATATATGAAACAATAACAACTATTTGCCAAATCACCTTTAACTCTATTTTATAACCCAAGTTAACTAACAGTTATATAGATCTGATTCTAGGTCAGTAATTATATATATTATGCAATAAGCTCATTTCTTTATTAACTAATGCACCCTTTTATCCCTGATTAGAAATTTTAATAGTAACAAATCAGTTACTTATCTTACACAATATATAAAACAATAACAACTATTTATTATAGTGTCATTTATAATAAGCTTGAATAAATTGTGATTTCCAGTTGTTAGGGCAATTTTAATTCCCATTCTCAAAATAGTTTGAGTAGAGAGCTGTTCTTGTTTTATATATTATGCAAGCTAAACAATTAAATGATTTGTTATTAATGTTTTTAGCCAGGAGAAAAAGGTGCCTCCAGTTAATTAAGAATTGAAAGTACTAATTTATAACTACTGATCCAGAGTTAGAATCAGGTAGATTGACTTAGGTTCAAAATCATATAATGTTTTGAATTTCAAGCCTCCTTGATGAAAGAAAAAGCTAGAAACAAACTCTACCATCTAGTAATTGCTGATTACCCAAGCTTATTATAAATGACTGAAGTAAAGAGGTGTTCTTGCTTTAAACATATATATAAAACAATGTGTTGTTAAGGATGCATATTATAGTTTGTTGTTATCCATGAATTTCTGTATCCACATTACATCTTGAAATCAAATTTCATGAATACAGGTGATAATTGTATATGTATTAATTTAAACAAAGTAATTTATTGCTGGATTTATTATTAATAAGATGTTAAATGTTAAGCCATAAAAATCATGTGATGCTTTCTTTGATTTGGTAGTATAAAAGCTAGAGATGACATAAAAGAAAACTGATATTTTTCAACAGATTATCTCAATAATATTTCAACAGCATATTTTAAATTTAGCATTAATAAATGTTTCTTTTTTTTTTTAAATTAAAATCTGTTTTTAAAAATTCACATTATTATTATTATTGAACTGTCCTTTAAAAAATGTACATTTTATTATGTATTTATTCCCACTTATGATTAAAAATAATTAAGCAGAAAAATCTCAAAAAGATGAAAAAACTTTTATTTTTCATATATTCAAGTATTTGAAAATTAGTGTGAGAGATGTTACTGTACCTCACATTATTTATTATTAATATAATTAAATATAAATTTCAGCAATTCCACTTGATATTCAAAAAAAAAAAAAATTAGACACTAGGTTGAAAATTTAATGAATCTACATATTTCATACATAATGAATTCATAATTATGTTTAAAGAATATAGTTTAAGCAATACTGTGTTGTAAAGCCACTGCTGATTACAATAAGTTTCAAGGAATTATATAAGAAAAAATTAGAATTATTACTAAATGTTTTTAAAAATCAGTAATAACAAATGACATGCTTTACCAATCAAAATTTAAATTCATCTGTTCTCCATTTCAAAGATTAATGATAGACAACTTTTCATTAATAACTAAATTTTTAAATAATTTTTTCCACTGATTGTATTGAACTGTTTGTATAAACATTATTAATAAGCTAGTGAATGTTGCAATATTGATATAAGAAGAGTTTATTTTCTTTTTCTTTTTTTTTTTTAATTGAAACATTACATATTGTATTGTCATAACTAATAATTTTTGGAATTCATTTCTTCATTAATATAGATTCAAGAATCATTAAATTTTTGAACTGCAGCCCAATTTTTCTATTTTTTCTCATCAAATTGTATTTATTAATAACCCCAGTTTTAATTTTTTCATCATATTCTCACTACACACACATGCCATTACTCCAAGCTTTGGCTTGAACTGCAGCCCAATTTTTCCTATCTTTTCTCATTAAATTGTATTTATTAATAACCCCAGTTTTAATTTTTTCATCATATTGTCTCCACACACACACCATTACTCCAAGCTTTGACTTTATATGAAAGCTCTCTCCAGATCAAGCAGCAAAGTTTTTTTTTTTTTAAATTATAATTTCAGTGTTTATTTCCCTGTATGATTTAATGCAGGGGTACAATATGAAATAAAGGTCCTTGTATCACACTTCATTTATACCACTTTCAGTACTAGAACATCACATGATTTCTTGAGCAATGAACTATGTACTTATTTTAATGGTTAATAAAGAATCTTATTTTAAAATCATCCAGTTAGCTACTAAAAAATTTATTAAAATTTGTTTTTCACCTATCCCCCCAAAAAATCAGTCTTTGTAAACATTTATAATTATAAACATATTCTTATTTGATATACAGATGTTTATATATAAGCATACATTTTGATAATTAATATGCACTTATTCTGAACCTTTAAAGCAATAAATTATTAAGTGATATATAATCAATGACCTACTTAAATAATTATTCCAATTACTTACTTCCTGATTTAAGTGATAATATATTTGCAACTATAATATGTATTTAGATGATAAAGCATTTGATTGTGTTTTAAAAAAGCAAAAAAACTATATAAACATCTTTAACCTCTTTTAAAATATGGATTTATGTGTATATATATGTGTGTTATTATTAGGGAACATCAACTCCTGGCAATAATATGAATCACTTTTCTCCAGAATTTTTATCATTTCTGATATTTTAGTCTTCAATAGTGTTTCATTACTCTGATGATAAATTTCATCTCATTGCTGATTGTCCTATTTTTTTTTATCTTGTAGTTAAGACCTGTAGAGGTCCCTACTATCACATTTTTACGCGCACATTCTTGAGGTTACAGCCTTAGTAAATTTTATTTACGCAATGTGCATTTAAATAAATTTATAATTACAACTTGTCTAATGAATTAGAATATAATTATAAATATCAATAATAAAACAATATCATCCTGATCATTTGTGTTTTATTCATTTATTTATTTATTTTGCCATAATCACTGATATTCTCAAAAATTGTTCAAAAGCATCTGTACATTTTTTTCCAATTTCAGTATCCAAATTTGACATCCTCAAAGAATCCACAGGAAATATAGTTTGACCAGTTTGGATTTTTTTTTTTTTTTAACAGATAAACTCTTTATCTAAAATATTTTCCAGACTTTTCATAACAACTTTGCCCACATTAGTCTATGATGAATCTTTTGATTACCAAATATATTGCAACTACATTTAAATGTCATTGTTGAAATATCAGTTGTTAATTGTATTAAACAAGGCAAAATTCTCTATACAATAGTAATACCCTGTGCCAACCAGAGTAATCAATGGATGCCAGAAGGCTTGTGCATAAAATCCCTATCTAGTGCCTGCTCATCCAATATTCCCAGACTAGTTTGTGGCTTGTGGCCTTCGTCAGTGAGGAGCCTTGGATCTAAGAGCACTGCACCTAGATCTTAGGATCTAATGCAACACTTCAGCAGCCACCTTTTAACTCTATTTAACCACAAAACTATGAGAATGAAATTGAAAATATGATATTTTCAATCTAAGCTCAATAGCTTATATTACTCTGGTTGGCACAGGATGGCACTATTGTATGGAGAGAGTTTTACCTTGTTTAATAATAATTATGTGCTAGTATAAGAGATAGTGATCATGAGTTGTTAATTGTAGCTAAAAAATTGCAAATATAAAAAGTTTATTTAAAGATGTGGATTCTTTTTAGAAAACGGAAATTAGATGTATAATTATTCTATTCCAGTACTGCTATCTATTGTAAGTTTGAGTAGTTAATAGAAATTATCTGGTGATGCTTGTAAATCTATATCCAGTGCCATCATATCCTTATTTATAGACTAGTTTCTGTCTTATGACTTTTGCTAGAGAACTTGAACCTGAATCATCTTTTGAATCAAAAAATTCAGGGCCAAATCTTGTTAATGAAAGTCATAAACCAAAAATTAATCTAGTATAGCACTAATATGAATTTAATAAGCACTAGCATCTATTAATTATTCAAGTGTTCAATAGATGGTAGTCTCTAGAGTAGAATTAATTTGCTCCTTCTGTTAAATGCATAAAGCTGAAATTTTTTTTACGTGATTCTCATAGCAGACCATATAATTTTAGTATTATGTAAAAAAAAATTCTCTTTCTAATAACAAAAAATTCATTTCCATAAAAAATCTTGACAATGTGATATTTTCTAAAAGTCTCGAGAATAGTTGAAGATAATAAAGTAAGAATATTCTGTTAGATACAAATGAAAAGATCAGAGAAGTCTTAGGAGTAGCAAATATTATATTAAGAATTAAGTAAGTCAGTTATACTAATATAGTTTATTTAAGATAATTAGTTGCCCTGCTTTAGATAAATTAGTTTTAACCAGATGATAAAAAGCTAAATGAAAAATAGTGCAATATTTTTAATGTAAAATAATAATAAAGATAATGAAAATGGAATTCACATCTTGGGAACATACTGTTTCAGTATATATATATCCAACTTGATAGCAGACATATAGCTAAATGATAAAAAAAAAAAAAATTGAATTACTGTATTAACATTTATTTTAGCTAACCATTCAACTTAAATTATTCTATCATCTCAGTATTTAGACTTGTATTATAAACAATACAAATTCTTTACATATAGATATGGAATTTTACATTTGTATGGGAAAATTAATTGAAATGATACAAAAACGGAAAAAAAGTATTAAAAGTACAAGTATTTATTTTGGATTTTAGAAAAGAAATCAGTTGTGATAGAATTGCAATTAACTTAATGATAAATCAATGAAGATATTAGGTAATTATTTTTTCACTGTTATAGATAGAAAACAGATAATATGAAGTTAAATTTAAAAAAATATTTAAAGAAAGTGTAAAAGAAGCCATTGAAATAAGTGACTTAGTCAACTGAAAGAGTCAAATACTAAATAATTTAAAAGAAGAGATTTGAAAAATATGATGTGAAGGTAAAAATATATATAAAAAGATAGGAAGAAGATTAAAAAAAAGAAACAAAAAATTAGATAAATTTTGCTTGAAAGATGAATTAAAAAGAAAGATTTGATCTAATATATGATAGAAAAAAACAGTCTGGAAAATTAATAGAAAGAAAACAGTTTTGGTAGTTATTAGTAAAAGAAATAAACAACATCCTTTATTCTATAAGATTACTCTTGCATTTATGGTTTGATTCATATATAAATTTTTTATGTTATTTCATCTTTAAAATATCTGTCAAAATAACTCCATTCATTCTATTAAATGTCTTTCAGGTGAAATGAATTTCAACAATATTTATTGCATTTTATTCGTTATTATTCTTTATAAATCTAAACTGTTCAACACACAACATACATTTGTTTAATATTTGAAACAATGCTTAAATTGTATGGGAAAAATGAAATATATTATTCTGAATGCTTTTCACATTATTACATTAGCCTTTTTTCTTTTAAAGAAATCATGTCTATTGATTGTTCTGCTTAGATAGTCATATTAGTAAGAATAGCATAAGTTCTTAGATCAATTTTCAGATGAGAAAAAATCTGTTTGGTCAGTTGACTAAAATTGTTCTCAACTATCACTTTGCTTCTCAAGAACATTTGATTCCCAAATAACTGCTTACAATTATTTATTTTGTCTTATATGATTTAAGTTAATGTGGCGATATTCAAAATAAAGGTTTGTGGATAGATTTTTTGCTGGGAAAAAGGTGTATTTGGTTCCATTGTATAAGAAATGTTACCTTCAATCTGGAACAGTGGTGCTCAAAAGTAATTTTATTTTGAACAACTGAATCATGTATATAAATAATACAATTGATAATTTAAATATAATTTATTTCATTGAACACAAGCATACACAAACATATTAACCATCTGGTTAATATATTGATTTTTAGACCAGTAGCTTTTTATAATAATTTCTCATTGTTATATATTTTTATGTGGATGCATGTTGAATTTTTTGTAAGTCAAATCTAACTATCAAAGCAATTAACTATGTCCAAGTCAGAGAAATACTTGATTATAATATGTAGTAGTTTTATTATTTCTTAACTCTTAATATAATTTATTCTAACAATGGTTTTTATATATAATGCTTGAACCTCCTACAGTCACATAAATATTCACACACACAATTACATTGGAGATTTCATTTGTGTTTAAATACATAATCTTACTTACGTGTTTTTTATCAGAACAGAAATTGCCTTTCACTTGTTTTTCATTTTTTTATTAAATGTTTATACTGATATTGATTCTAATTTTATTGCTAAAAAAAAAAAGGAATATTTTATCATTCAAATTAACCAATTTACTAGCCTTTTTAAAATAACCATGAATTATTCAAACTGATAGATTGTTATCAAAAAACAAAATAGTTTTGTAATTAGATTCAATTTTATATTTAATGGGTAAACAGATTTATTCAAAATTAAAATGTTTTAGTAGAGGAAAAACTATATTCATAGAAGGCTAAATTATTCTTTTGCTGACAATGATTTTTGAAAATAGAACTTTATTTGAACTACCTCAATTCTTGCAGTCCCTTCTGGAAGCATTTTTAGTGTCAAGATTGTTTCTGTTTCTTAAATATATCTATGGTAGGGCAGGTAAGATTATTTTATAAGTAGTTAAAATGTTGCCTTTTTTTTTTATTAAAGTTTGATTTGCAGAAATCTAATTATTTATATAAACTTTTATTTAATTATTTTTTTTTGTCCTTAATATAAATTATCAAAAAAATATATAAATTTTTAGCTTTTCTATTTTTATATAAATTTTAATTTTATTATAATGATTGAATGGAATTTTATACATTTATTTTATTTTACAAACATAATTTATAAAAATAAAAAGAATTACATTTTTTTATAAGAATGAATATTTGTGTGTTTGATAATAAATGCTTTATTAAATAATGATTTAATTCTAAAAGTGAAATAATTAGAATGGCGAGCAATGGTAAACTATTTCTGACAATAATTAAATGTTATTGTTGGGCATAAAATTTGTTGCATCATTACTCAGTCTGACTTTCAGCAGAAAACTTAATTTGTGTATATGTGTATGTACTAAAATGTAATGAGAATTTTTTTGTATTTATCTAGATATATTTTAATTATAAGTAACCAATTAAAAACACACATTGTAAGCTGAAAAGTCATGTTATATAGCTAATCATTATATATATATGTAATATAGAGAGTGTACCAATAACTCAAACAAGCTCCTATTTAATAAGTGCGGTAAGAGAAAATGTTTAAAATTTCCATCTAGAATATTCTTATCCCCAGACCAATTGGTTTCGAGCTTATGGCTCATCTCAATGAGGAGCTAGAACATTCAGATACTAGATCTAAAATGTTAACTCAAAACCCAGCACTTATTTAGTATGTAATTATTGAGAAGAAAATCTGAAATTTTCAGACACAAAAATGTCTTTACATCCAATTATCTAACTCAAATAGCTATATGGGACTGAACCAAATTCAGATCTTCCATATACTAATAGCTTTAGCATTGCCAAAGTCTTAAAGATAAAATTATAATAATCAATAAACAAGTTATATATAACATGACATTGCTTTTAAAAGCTTGTATTTACAAATATGTACTATAGGGAGCGTACCAATAACTCAAACAAGCTCTTCTTTAATAATTGGTCTGGGGATAAGAATATTCTAGATAGAGATTTTAAATATTTTTTTTTACCACTTATTAAATAAGAGCTTGTTTGAGTTATTGGTATACTCCCTATATTACATATTTGTAAATACAAGCTTTTAATCTTTGTATAGAAGTGGCTGGTCGTAGACGTACACGGCTTTCAGTAGGGCGAAAACATCAGTTTTCATATTACCATAGTGAATATACGATCATTTTAAAGCTTAAAAAAATATCGTAAGATGCTGCTCTCTCTTGAATTATTTTACAAGTAAAAAAATCAATAATATTCAAATTTATGTTTTAACAATGGAAGAAGGCGGTCAGTCTGTCATAGGCACTGATTAGTTGTTGCTCAAAAGAGACCGCTTGTCAATAATTTTCATCACTCCAACTTCTTTGTTTCGCTTTTGAAAATGAAAGTTTTAGAGCATTTTAAAAGTATTTTTTGACATATAAATTATTTCGATAAAATATACTGAAAATAAAATTATTTTAGAAAAATAGTTAAGATTTTAGTAAAAATTATTTACTTTTACACAACGTAAAATTGACAAAGAAATCAATTATGTCCACTTTGTAATAAGTTAAGAACGATCTTTTTAGGTTCTCCACTATGGAATATTTTTATAATTATAAATAGAAATTTATTTTTGAAACAACTTTCATTCACTTTCATAATCTGACAAATTATTAATATATTTTTTACAAATTAAATGAAAATGAATATATTAAAAGATGAATATATTTTTACTGCTGATTTTGTAATTGACCAATCAGAAGCTTAGACTTTTACCTCACTCAGCCAAACAGAATTTTTGACAACACAAAAAGCAATGCCACATTATATATAACTTGCTTTATTCATTATATATTGTACTACTATTCTAGCGCTAGATAGTTGTAATAATTTATCTAAAATTATTAAAACTTATAGGTTTGAAAAATTAATGTTGGATAAATATAATTTACAATAAATTTAAGAAGCAGTATTTAAAAGTTAAAGAATTTTAATAATAAACTTCATCAAAAGAATGATTAACCGTTCTAAATTGCAGCATCACACCTCTTACATTTCAGCATTTTTGACATTTTTCTTTGTCTCACACATCAACGTAAAATATATGATAAAATGATTATTTCTTTTCAGAAAATAATAAATTTAACTTCATTTGATAGATATTTTTGTCTACTATTGAAATAAATTTTAAATGTTCACATTTTGTTTCTGTAAATATTAAAAAAATGAGAATGTAACCAAAACAAAGACTTTATACGTCATCGTTTCTAGAAAGATTATTTTCAGTTTATAAATATATGATAAAATGATTATTACTTACCAGAAAATAACAAATTTGACTTCCTTTGATAGATATCTTTGTTTACTACTGAAATAAATTTTAAATGTTCATATTTTGTTTCTGTAAATATTAAAAAAATGAGACCGCAGTCAAAACAAAGACTTTAGACCCCATTACACATTATCATTTCTAGAAAGATTTTCAGTTTATAAAATCAATGAAATATTTCTTGTTTCTCATTATTTTTAAAAATGTGAACAAATATGTATTTATTTCTCTTATATCTAACGAATTATGCTTTAAAAGTTTAAATTTTTTGAATATTTATTGCCAAATTATATTTTCTAACTGTAAATATAAAGTAGATTGTTTGCTGTCAAAGCTAGAATTTTTTAATTTGCTTGAAGCCATATTTATGTTAGCTGCTAATATAAGATATTTTTGAAAATAAAGTATTTTAAGTCAAAATAAGTTATTAATAATTTATATTTCTTGATATCTAATAAATATAATGTAAATTATTTTTAAAAAAAATTTAAAACCGTAATAAATTTGCAAATAAATATATTTTTGTGTTATTGGAAACTGCAATGTCGTAAAACAACGAACATTTTACAATCTAGGCAAAAGGTAATGGCTGGACATGTCATGGGGGGGGGGGATTATGTCTATTGTAAGAGCGGGAATTTTGAATTTCCTGCTTTTAGCGTGGAATTTTTAAAAAAAAATTATACTAAATTCTAATTTTTTTTTAAAAAAAATTATTATACTAAAATATACCGTTTTACACGCATTTAAACATATAATACAAAAAAATTCACTAGGGGGCGAATTAGCCAAAAGACTAAATAATTCAGTTCAACTGGTCATAAAGTTAAAGAAGAAAATATAATTTAGAATAAATTAAGAAAAAGTGGTATTTAAAAAGTTAAAGAGTTTTATTAAAAGAAAATGCAGTTAGCATGGGGGAATTAAATGCTGCGTCATTCATAAAGTTTTATGAATTGAAGAGTAATTTAAAGGGGGGGGGGGGTAATTTAGCAAAAATTAAACTATTAAAAAAAAAATCTTAAAAAAAATCTCTCCATTTATTTAAGAATGAGGGATGTGTGAGTAAATAAGATTGATTTTAAAATACATAAAGAAGTAAAATGTGTGCATGTTAAAAAAAAGGAAAATAATTTAAATTTACTCAAAGATTGTTTGTCCGATAAAGAATGGGAATTAGTATTTATAAACTGCTACAAATGTAAACAATGGGAATAATTATAAACTGTACCTTATCCAAAGATAGATTGATCTAAGCACGCATGCGGATTAAGAGACAATGGCAAGATAATTAATAAAATTTAATAATTAAACTGATTTGGAAAAAAAAATAATTAAAAGATAACAATGAGGCGGCGACATATAAATAGGACTAAAAATTTTGATATACTCAGGTATTTAGTTTTTTTTCATTGCAAGACTCTTATTTTCTCAACTTGTCACTGTATTAAGATCATACTGTGCTAAGCAGTCATAAAAGCATGCAGCCAAACTCCAGCCCCGGTCTGCAAGAACATAGCAGTCCGCTTGTTAGAAGTCATGCCTGATCAAGAATCTGAACCACCAAGAATATCTGTCTGCCTGAACATAAGCAACTAGGAGCCATGACCAAAACTATCAAAAAGCCAAAATCCAACCAGTTGGTAAATCATTCATACAGCAGGAAAAAGAAGCCACATCTCCCAGAATACGTCCCATTCATAGACTAATATTAACTTTATGAACAATAGTAGCCATAGCAATCTTTGAGGGTCCTTGATATTCAGCATATAGATGAACTATAGTATGCGCATGTATATCCGCTTCCCAGTGTCAGCCAAATGTTCGCAAAGCTTTCCTAAATAATTACTATTTATAATTCCAAATGTGTATACGCAGTCATATGTATATTAATTATATGATTCATTTTTAAGTATTTATTAAGAATATGGGTGTATGGAATTAATATCATTTGTTGTTATAATTTTATGGAGTATATGTGTGTGTGGTAAGTGTGACAATTATATTACTTATTAAAGGGAGATAAATTTAGCTGATAAATTTCTAATAACAAATTTATTTAAATATATTGCAATAAACATTGTCTGCTAATTAGTGTTGAGTTGTTCTTTTCTAGTTATACCACTAGTAAACAATTCTCTAAATCACAATCAATAGTTTCTATACTTAAATCATTTCAAAAAGCATTATAAGAACAATCCATTTGTTAGTAGCAAAATCACAGCATCGTAAGATGGAAATGATCGTGAAAAGATCGGGAGAAGGCAGTCAAAGTCCCTCTACTCGTTGGTCATAATATTTAAATTTAAACTGGTGTGGATTCTGCTTAACAACCAAATTTTAATTTTGCTGACTGTTGTCTTTGATATCAAAATAAGCCCTATTGAATACGAAAACATTCGCCTATTCAAATTTATTGTTTTATAACTTTGTTGTTTAATATTTAATAAATGTAATGGATATCAGAGACCAATTTACCTGGCATCACGATTATATACATGTAGATTTCTTGTGTGACTGAAGTGGCATCAATCAAATCTTGCTTACATATACATGGTATTAATTTATTCGGACACCAAAGTGTCTCGTTATAAATTTATATTATGAAGATCATTAATTAATCGTATATCATTTAAAAGTGTTTCTTTATTAAACCTATTATGTAAAACTTATTTAACTAATCATTGGCATATAACAAACTGCACTCTCTCTCTATATATATATATCAGCGTGACATCCCATAATGGTCACCGATGAGGGCATAATCATAAGGAAACTGTTCTAATGTAAACTCTGTAAATAATATACATGTATAATAACCTTTTATATAATTATTAAATATATTTATTCATCATATTACACCTGGGTCTCTTAACGCGATTTTGAAGTTATGCGAATCACGTTTCTCTGGAAGACGAACTCCAATAATGCGCTATTACTTTAAATAATAAATTTCGCGCACTTACGTCATATTGAAAGTAATAGCACATTATTGGAATTCGACTTTCATCTTAGTAATTTCATTATTTTCAGTGCTTTATAATAGTAAGATTTTATGCAATAATGAAATTAAAATCATGATTTCCACATTTTATGTATACACACATTAAATTTTACAAGATTATAATGTAAATTTGTTCAAATATTGTGTGTGTTAATTTTGCATTTTAAATCACATTCTGTTTTTGCTTTTTAAAAAAGAATGTAATCAATTATTAATCATTTAGTGTCCACAAGTTTATTTTTAAAAGGTGAGTAATGGCAGTGGGCACAATTAAAATTGAAAATTAAAGACAAAAATAAGAATTTAATTTTTAGTTGTTAGATTAATTACTAATTACGTTGTCACCAGAAAACTATTAACACAACATGAGAGTGACGTTGGCGCTAGTTGTATTTCTTCTAGTGAAGAATCTGATTTTTTACCAGTTTGCAAACGAACCTGTGTAACGGCAAATAGCGATAATAATTAAAACGTGTATAAAAAAATGTAAATTACTGTAAATTATGCATAAAAATATATTGTTTTGAATAAAATTAAATATTATAGTTAAAAAAGTTTGTCTTGTATCAATTTTTTTCAAATTTGAAATTTTTTATTAGTCATATTTTATTTATTTTTTTTTTTTTGCACGCGAATTTTAAAGTAATTTTACATTGGTGCTTTGCTTTTACACGATCTTTGAAAAATCACAGTCCATATCCCCCCTTTTTCAAGGTAAGTTACATATATTTTTGCACGATTTCGTTTGCGCGTGTTTTCTGAGGAACCTATCTATCGCGTAAAACGAGACCCAGGTGTATATCCAAGTGTTTGAATTCGTTATTTGGTTATGAAGTTAGTATTTTATTGGAAACTAAATATAATATTTCATTATTAATATGCCCTTATACTGGGTTACTTGAGGTTTCCCACATATATGAGCAGGTTTATCATCACCATCTTTAAGATATCATGCTTTTCCGGTGTGTCTCCAGGTCATGGATTAAGAATAAACTCACTGTATCACTGGAGGTGTTGTTCATGAGGTCTTAGGTTTGGGGAATGGGTAAATAGGTTAGAATTCACAATTGCTCCTGACCTGCGTATCTCGGGCATGGCTATATTTGAAGTATTTTTGCTCAGATTTTGAATCTTGTTGGATGAATATACATAACTGATTCACAAATTATATCTAAAATAAAAGTAACCAATAAAAAGGTAAAACATTTGAAAAATATTTCTATGCTTGTTTCATTAAAAAAGAAAATTCTTGATTAAAGAAAAAATAACTTTAAATAGTATTAATTGAACAAAATTAAATATAATTTATCAATTTCATTTATTAATATTGTTTTTGTAATGAAAATTTGTTTATTAACTTCTCATAAATTATATAATATCAATAATTATGCGCTTTAAACGCTCGTTAAAGAAGTTATATATATTTTAATAATTTATTTAAAGCTTAGGGCTTTCAAAGCTCCATGGCTTCATACTCATAGCTGTGTGCCATTGATAGTGATAAGGGGGAGTATTCAAACAATGTTTTAAATAAAATACTGAAACATCTAATTAATATAAATTTGAATACTCCCCCTCATCACTATCAACGGCACACAGCTATGAGTATGAAGCCATGGAGCTTTGAAAGCGCTAAGCTTTAAATAAATTAAAATATATATAACTACTTTAACGAACATTTAAAGCGCATAATTATTGATAATATTCTTTTTAAAAAAAGAATTATCAAAAAAAATTTAAATTCATTAAATACATCTAACAGCATCTTTTTTTGTATGCTGTTACAGCAAATGTGACCTAATGTAAAAGTGGTTGGATATTAGACTAGTTGATGTCTGAAAGCAAAAAAATTATCATTTTATACTAAAAATTTATTTTCCAAATCAAATGGGACAAAAAAATATATCAACAGTTTGTAATGCAGGCACATTTCTATCATTTGCAAAAACATAATCAGAATATATTTCTTTTATGAAAAATTGAATTGTTAAAAAAATCAATATTCATTATTGAGTTTTAACTTCGTGTGAAATATAAAAGCAAAAACTTATTGATTTTGCAGCAAGAATGGTGAGTCACATGGACTTTCTGATAAGCAAGATATTTAATTTTAAGTATTGTTATCATGCTAGAAATTGACTTTGTATTTTCAAAAAAATTTTAAAAGAAAAGATTTGATCAACTATTTGAAAGATTGATCATTTATAAACATTCTGGAGAATATCTTTTGTAGTCAATTTCACATGCTATTTGGTGTTTGGGTCATTATTTTTTACTAAATTGATGTATTTCAAAATGCTATCTTTTATTATAATATCTAGATACAATGCTTTTAAATTGTTAATTTGAAACATGTTTCAAATTGTATAAACTTATTATCTAGCATTTTCAATATGTAAATAGTAATGTAAATAAATAGTAAGTTTATAATTGCTGAAATTTACTAATATTGGCATTTGTCTTTTTAAATAGAAGCCCGTGAATTATTAAGAAAATGGCGTGATGACACAGTGCGGAAAAGTGAAGAAGTTGTAGAATTATGGGAAAATTTTTTGAGTGATGATATGCATAGATTAGGTGATGAAGGTATATACATATATTTTATATGTTAAATTTAATCTACATTGCTTTTGTAATTTTATTTTAACAGAAAAAAGACAATTCAATGAAGAGTAATTTTTTTCAGTTTTACATTACATTTGCCTATAGATAGACAAACCACTTTTTTCACTAAAGATGAAGATTGCATTATATCACTTTTTCTTTTTAAAGGGTTAATGCATCATCAGTTTTCTATCTTTTACTCTACTCTATAAAAAATAGTTACATTTTCATTGACCAACCAATGTCAGAGAAGCAAGCTATAATCTGGTTACTTGAAAAAATTTGAGTTTGCTTGGGAAATTTTGAACTGCCTGAAAATATTACTAGATTTTATTTCATATCTGAAATCCATTTCATGAGCATAAAATGCATTATCAACTAAACCTTTAATATAATTATATAAATATATATATATATAATTAATATAATATGTCTTTCACATAAATATAATTGCATTATCTTTCTCTAATCCATTCTGGCATATATGCATAGATTATTGATTAATTTCGATAAGATTTTCATGAACATATTTAACTTAGAATTTATGTAATATAATTTTCATGTAGATTAAGCATTAAACTATTTAAAAATCTGGCCTAATAAAATGTCATCAAAATTATTATTGTTGCATATTTTGTTTTAAAAATTGTAATTTGTGTGAGGCACTAAGAAGATATTTGCTTGAATAAATATATAAATAAAAATTGATAAAATGACACTTCTAAGAATTATCATTTAATATTGTTTGACAAAAAGTATTTGCAAAGATGTTTGATAGAAATTGTAGGCTATTTCTTACAGTATTATATCAGTTCATTTATCAGATATATTTTTAATTGCAAATATTTTTCTTCTTACTGCAGTTAATATATTCTAAAAATATATTGCAGTATAAAAAATTGTATCCAAGAAAAAATATCTTAATGATTTAAATTATGTTAAAATAGACAAGTTTTGGCAAACTTCCTTTGACAGTAACAAAATATTTTTATTTAGTTGTAATATCGTGCTTACCTGAAAATAATTCCTAAGCAAAAAATAAACCCTAGCAGGATGCTTATAATATAAGCCCATTCTAAATGTAAGCCTTAGTTAAGATCAACAGCCTGATAGATGGCTTTTGTTTGCCCATTGAAACATACGAATGTGTTGAATTATAAAGTAAAGAATTAAACCACTACTGTATAAAGAGTTTTGCCTGTTTTAATAAAATAAAGAATGTATAAGTAAACAATATTATTGACATTAATGTTTTAAATAAATAGTAGTATAAATTATATGGTTCTTTTATATTTTCCCACCAATTATTTTTGACAAACATAATTCTATCTGTATAAAGAAACAATTTATCTACCATAAGTCAGTATATTGGACAATTTATATTTATATATTCAGATACTTATTTTATTTATATTTAATACTTAGATTAGTTTTAGAGTTTCAGTATGGTACCTTTTAAATATTCAATATAAAAGAAAAATTACTTTGATTTCTTAAGCATTTTTTTTTTCTCCTGAAAGACTTTATTAAAATAATGGAAATTATTTTAAAAATCAAAGTTTAGCTTAAGTTAAATCAGATTCTTTTTCTCCTAAAGAACAGTTTTTTAAAAAGAATACCCAAGCAGGGCTATTACAAGTAATTTGGAAAGTATTTACGATTTGCGTACTTGGTAACGGATGGATGTGATTATGTCTTATATCAATCTTCATAATTCAATATGCCCAAGGGTTGTAATGGACATACCTAATATGCACATGTGAAATAAAGAAACATTTTATGAATTTTTTTATTGACTTTGTGTAGACAAATTATTCTTAATTGTAATCATTTTTGTTATCACTCCTGTTTTGCAAGTCTTTAATTAACACTTTTTTTAATGGTAAATTTCAACGGAATAATATTTTGTTCAACAGATAAGAGTGCTATTCTGGTGAGAACAAGAAAGGAATTATGGGGGAGGGGGGCTCCCAGGTTAACAATCTTACAGCTTTCTGTAAAAAGAAAAATTATTTGAATAAATGTACATTTTTATGCTTGAAATGTAGATTTTTATACATGAAAAAATAAAACATCCCCTGAAAATAAGCTCTACAGTACCTTTTGGAGCAAAAATTAATATAAGACAAGGTCTTATTTACGGGGAAATATGGTAGTTTGTTAACTAATTATTATAACTAATATTTGGCAGAGAACTTAATTAATGAGCATATAATATATTGGGTTAGTGACAGAAAACTATGATAAATAATTCTGCACATTAAAAAAATACTTGACAAAAGCAATAAATATAAATAATATATGTAGCTGATAAAAATAATAATTTTAAAGAATCAAAAATGAATGGAAGGGAAACTTTAGCAGCAATCTTTAATAGAAAACAACAAAAGACATAAATTATTTATGTTTTAAAAAATTAATAGATAAAAACTATAATAATAATGAATTATTAACACTTATTTACATTTTTAAAATCCAATTTAAATCTTTCAAAAGTCTATTGATCAAAAAGAGATGGAAAACTTTCCCTCTTAATAAATTCTTTGTAATTTGTTAATTGCAATAACAAAGTATTAATACAGTTTTATATTTTAAAAATTAACATTTTCAATAATTTAGGTGAATAACTTTTATTTTCTATTATATAAAGACAATATTTTATTACTTTTACCATATTATTTTAAAATTTATTGCATGTTAGTTTGTTGTTTTAAAAAAAAATATTTAAACTTATGTCAAAAATGTCTTTCAAATCATGCACAAATAATAATGTCAATTTTATCAATAATTTATGATCAGAAATATAGTAGATGCATACATAGTACATTTATATTTATACACATTAAAAGCCTAAAGCTAAATTAGTCAAGAAAATAATAAAAATTACCCCAAATTCACAACTCAACCAGACTAGCCAAAAAAATAAACTCTAAATCACAACCAATAGTTTCACTGCTACAAGCAGACTTTCAATGTAAAAAACTACAAACTAACATATTTAAACTAAACATTATCCACAATTCCATTTAATCTCATACATCCATAATACTAAAAGAACTTTTAAATAAGTTAATTGCTTCAGAATCATAAATTTTTAATAATAAAGATTCTTTAATTCTTTTTATTTCATTCTCTCAAAGAAGACAACCTTAGCCTCATCAAAATTAATAGTTTGGCCTGTATCTTTGTCATGGATATCTAAAACAGAATTAAGATATTTATTTCTAACTCTATTTTTATGTACACCTTTACCCTGCTTAGCGATTGTCTACTTAGCGATATTTCGCAATAGCGATCATCATCAATTTGTACCCGCTACTTCGATGTACAATCGATTATTTGCTATAACGATCCGGAAAAATTAAAAAAAAAAATTTTGGCAGCCATCTTGAATTTTGCGTTACTGATGATGTCAGAGATAGCTATATTAAATTCATTTTACCCAAAAGCAAAAGTATATTATTGTAATATGTATACAGGTAATGACTTTGCTGTAATTGTATACACATACAATATTTTATTCATAAAACAATTAAAATATCTATAATTACTGAATCTATAATACTGTATACATCATATATAATAAATAACACAGCAAATGTTCATCCACTTTTTCTTTTAAAATACGTATATATGTTCTACAATAATATCAACAAATTAAAAATCCTTTTTCTTTTCAAAAACTTAATTTTCTTATCTCAATACTGACATATACAGTATATATATTTATATAATACAAAACTCCAACGTTTCAACGTTGATTTGTAATTAAATAATGTAAAAGAAAGAGTAATAAAATATAGCAGTGGGAGAGAGATATCTTTGAAAATGACTGTATGAAGATAAACAGTTGAAACGTTGGAGTTTTGTATTATATAAATACTGTATATACAGTATATATATATGTTCAGTATTGAGATAAGAAAATAAAGTTTTTGAAAAGAAAAAGGAGAAGGATTTTTAATTTGTTGATAATACTGTATACAAATACTCCAATATATAAATACAGTACAGGACAAATAAAATACCATCATCACAAACTTTCAGGAAAATACTAAATATGAATATTAAACTGCGTGTGTGTGTTTCTTAAGTACAATATATTATTTTTAGAACACCTGGATAATTATGTAAAAATAGTTAGTGATTTTGTAATTTCGTTAATAAACATGTTGTTTATACTCAAGATGTTTCATATCAAAAGAAAAACAACATTTTAAAACGCAGATGTCGAATTAGAAAAGTTTAAAAGGAAAAACAGATTGCATTTAATTAATAATCTTTCTACTCGAACGGGGGGGAGGGGGGCATTATTACATTACTAAAAATATACAGTAAGAAAAATAAACCTAGCAGTATGTTTTAGAAAATTAGAAGTTAGATTTTTTATTTTTAAAATAAGTTGATTTTTTTTTTTTTTTTTCTAAAGTTGACTGCTTTACGATAAGCATTAAGCATTTTGTTACTGTGGAGTACAGTAATAAGTCTATGTTCAATTAAATAATTCATAATTAAACATTGTTTTTTAATTTGAATAATTTCACATAAGTAATAAACATAAATGTATAGTAGTAATATATACTGTAATACAAATTTTAAAAAAAAAGCACTTCAATATGGATTTTTTTTTCATTACGATGAAAAACTTCTGCGGAAGAATATAAAAACTTTTAAATTCAAATTTAGTTTCACTTTCTCTTTCTTTTTGCTGTTCTGTACTTTTTAAAGTGAAAATATGCATTTTTTTTTCCTAGTGATATAAAACTTTTCTTTTTAGATACCGTATTTAGTCGTCATTGTCATGAAAAAATCAAGGAAATCTTTGAGCTTGGAAACCAATGTGGATATTTTACGTCGACTGGAACCGACCAATTTTTTTCCCATACGTATTTTGTATACGATATTCTTGCTTAACGATGAGTTTTGGAGGACCAATTGCCATCGCTAAGTGGGGTAAAGGTGTACTTTTATTTTTTCATTTAAGCTCAAACTACTCTGACCTATATATTATAACAAAACCCATTACCTCTCACTAGACAGGCGTACTCTACCGAATATGTATACATGATGTATCAATATACGTGCCTATGTATTTTTATTTAATTAAATGGTTTTGACCCAAAATATTATTATTCCAAACTTATGGATTTATTCTCGCAACTGTAATATATCCCCAACGCGTATTTATGGTCATCCGAAGGACACCAAGCGCCAATCCTATACGAATATAAGAATTACGCAAAGTGGATATATTACCAAGACCTCAAGCGCCAATCCTATACGAATATAAGAATTACATGAAGTGAATATATTACCAACAAGAATAGTATTTACGTAATGTGAGAGAGGTTTTGGCCATCAGCTAGCTCAGTCTCATGGTCGGATGGTGAGTAGCTATGAATGGGGTTAAGATTTCTTTCTTTTTTTTCTCTTAACATAAAAAAAAATAATAACAACTAGAGAAATGGATCTATAAGTAAATAACTAATTCCACTCTATTTCTTTGTATATTTATTTAATATTATAAAAAAAAAATATATATTTATTACTCTGTCATTTTAAATCGCACGCATTCGTCATTCCTTCCATAATAAATCTCTCATACACAACTCAAGTAGTGACAGTTGATACTACGAAAAGTTTGTATCACATGAATTCTGACACTGATTACTTTATTATGTCCGCAATGGGACGAGGTTTTAAGGAAACCTTATTAATTAGTTCATACGTCACCTCCACTTATTATAGTAAGTAAAAACACAAGAATTTCCTTTTCATAAAGAAAAAAAAGAAAATCATTAATTAAAGTTCTTTACCTGACTCTTTCCGGGAAGTAGTAAAAGCAGATCTATTTATTACAGAGTTCCGTTCCACAGGTAAATTAGGCAATTCAAGGTAACGATTTGAGATCTTCATGTCTGTTGGCCGACGAGGTTCATTTGATTCCACGCTGGAATTATGTGTTGTTTCGAGGCATCATGGTTTTATTAGTTGAGGCAGCTGCAGCAGGTTGGAATTAGGGGTTTGAATCCGATGCGGCTTTTCTTACCCCAACATTTCTTTTGAAATCGCCATTATACAAGTTAAATACTAAAACCGTTTAGGTGTTCACTGTTGAGCTCTGCCAGAAAAAGATTCCGTGCGTTCTGGGTGGCTCGCTTTTATAGCCCCCTCCATTTGTTCTAGAAGCTTCTTTTTTATCTCACTTCCGATTTTCAATGTGGACTAACCAGATCTGTTAGACGTGTGAAAACTCTTGTCGTAGCTTCTATTGTAATATAACAGAAAATAGAATCTCATTCTGCCGGAAACCTCTAGTTTTTAAAGCGTGAAACAAAATCTCGTTTCTCTCTTTTCACTACTTAATTCATTCATACACGCATTTGTCACACGCACATATATATCATTTAAAAATGACAGAGTCCCTCCCTCCGTGTTTATGTATTTGTAACTACAACCACGTAATAAAGAAAATTAAATATTATATATATCTACGTCTACATATTTTTACTGATTAAATAATTTTTATTTGTGACTGGGTTCGAACTCATTCTGTCACAATACCCCCTCTTCCAAAAGCCTTCAAATACATTTGCGTATTTTGAACGGCTCCTTTCGTATAACACTTATCTATTTTGCCTCATATGCCCCTCTGCTTCTTTTCCTGGTCCAAAGGTCAGCTTCTCCGGTGGTCTATTCTCTTCGGGTGTTTCTCTCCATTTTGGAAAGGTATCCACTCCCGTTTCTCCGCCCTCTTTCATCCTCTTTTACTGCTTCATGATGCCCGCCATAGTCATACGAGCTCATGTCAATGGCATTGAGCAGCTCCGCAATCTCTCCCAGCGATGCTTTCCCTGCCCCCAAGATAATCTGTTCCACTCTCATGGGCATGCTGTGTCTTATGCGGAGTATATGACTCTGTCATGTTGCATGCATCCAATGTCCGCAATCTAACCACCTGTTTATGAAAGAATTGTGAATAGCTATCATTGCACCCTTCTTTAAATTTTTCTTGCATAATTTGATAGCGCATTAATTCCTGCCTATCCTCAGACCAAAAGGCCTCTCACTTTTCGATACTCTTTAAAAGTAGCCGGCTGTCGACCAAGCGCGTCCCACCACGACTGGGCATTGTCTGTGAGGTTGCCGCACGCTATAATTACCTTACTTTCTTCCGCAATGGGATTTATATTGAAATATTTTTCTAGGCTACATAGATGCTCAACCGGTGCTTCCCCCATCCTACCTGCAAATGGACGAATTTTTAGGAATTGGTGCGTACTCCCTTGCAGCACCGTGTGACTTATTACCGCTGCCGGTTTTCCTGAGGGGTTTACTTGAGCGCCTTGCTTCTGTTAATCTCCACTCTCCATATCTGTCTTTTCACCTTCCTGTTCCCCCAAATCATTCTCGTCTTTGATTCCCACTTTCTGTTCTAATCTGTCCATTCTCTTTTCTATATCTCCGAATCTCAACTCTAGACTTTCAAGCTTTTTCAAAATTCGCTCCAACATATTTTCCTGTTCCTCTTTTTCCATATTCTTTTGCACCCTTGTTTTCATAAAATTCTTTTATTTTATCTTTGATTAATGCCTCGGACCAACTCCCCCATCCCAGCTCCCTGCACTGCCTTCCTGTTAGCCACTTTATCTCTCGAAGCCTCATCGAATTAGACAAACAAACGAGAAATAACAGATTGCGTATGTTTGACCTACTGCGCAGCTACGAACTGTTAAAACTGGTTATTTTTTAATAGATATACATTTAACAAATTAACGGCTTTCGATTTATTTAACGCTTTATTTGAACTATATGTATCTAAACAACCCTTTCTTCAATAAAATATAAAACTTTTCGCTTTATTAATGTATTTCTGATCTTTCATAACTCTCCCCATTCCCCTCTACTTCTCTTCGAAGCCCTTTAGTTGGTACGCCATTATAACAAAACCCATTACCTCTCACTAGACAGGCGTACTCTACCGAATATGTATACATGATGTATCAATATACGTACCTATGTATTTTTATTTAATTAAGTGTTTTTTACGCAAAATATTATTATGCCAAACTTAGGGATTTATTCTCGCAACTGTAATGTATCCCCAACACGTATTTATGGTCATCCGAAGGACACCAAGCGCCAATCCTATACGAATATAAGAATTACGCGAAGTGGATATATTACCAAAACCTCAAGCGCCAATCCTCTACGAATATGAGAATTACACGAAGTGGATATATTACCAACAAGAATACTATTTACTTAATGTGAGAGAGGTTTTGGCCATCAGCTAGCTCAGTCTCATGGTCGGGTGGTGTCACAGCCGTGAATAGCTACGAATGGGGTTAAGATTTCTTTCTTTTTTTTCCCTTAACATAAAAAAAATAATAACAACTAGAGAAATGGATCTATAAATAAATAACTAATTCCACTCTACTTCTTTGTATATTTATTTAATATTATAAAAAAAAAAATGTATTTATTACTCTGTCATTTTAAATCGCATGCATACGTCATTTCTTCCATAATAAATCTCTCATACACAAATCAAGTAGTGACAGTTGATACTACGAAAAGTTTGTATCACATGACTTCCGACACTGATTACTTTATTATGTCCGCAATGGAACGAGGCTTTAAGGAAACCTTATTAATTAGTTCATACGTCACCTCCACTTATTATAGTAAGTAAAAACACAATTTCCTTTTCATAAAGAAAAAAAAGAAAATCATTAATTAAAGTTCTTTACCTGACTTTTCCCGGGAAGTAGTAAAAGCAGATTTATCTATTTATTGCAGAGTTTCGTTCCACAGGTAAATTAGGCAATTCAAGGTAACGATTTGAGATCTTCATGTCCGTTGGCCGACGAGGTTCATTTGATTCCACACTGGAATTATGTGTTGTTTCGAGGCATCATGGTTTTATTAGTTGGAGCAGCTGCAGCAGGTTGGGATTAGGGGTTTGAATCCGATGCAGCTTCTCTTACCCCGACATTTCTTTTGAAATCGCCATTATATAAATTAAATACTAAAACCGTTTAGGTGTTCACTGTTGTAGTTCTTCCGGAAAAAGATTCCGTGCATTCTGGGTGGCTCGCTTTTATAGCCCCCTCCATTTGTTCTAGAAGTTTCTTTTTTATCTCACTTCCGATTTTCAATGTGGACTAACCAGATCTATTAGACGTGTGAAAATTCTTGTCGTAGCTTCTATTGTAATATAACAGAAAATAGAATCTCATTCTGCCGGAAACCTCTAGTTTTTAAAGCGTGAAACAAAATCTCGTTTCTCTTTTTTCACTATTTAATTCGTTTATACACGCATTTGTCACACACACATATATATCATTTAAAAATGACAGAGTCCCTACCCCCGGTTTATGTATTTGTAACCACCACGTAATAAACAAAATTAAATATTATATATATCTACATCTACATGTGTTTACCGATTAAATAATTTTATTTGTTACTGAGTTCGAATCCATTCTGTCACAATATATATATATACCTTCTTACAAAAACAAGGGAAAGTGTGCATGACTCCAGAAATAGTTTTTCTATCAAAAACTTCCTTTTTATTATTTAATAAATTATTCAAAGTAATACCCCTTTTCCAAGTAATTTTCTTATTTCCATACAAATTACTACTTTTATATACAATTCTATAAGAAGACAATTTAAATGACAAAGAAATAAAAGCATATTTTTCTTTATCCTTTATTACAAATATTACTACTAAATAAAATACTTTTAACAAATTTATGAGAGTATTCAACACTCAAATAATCTTTATAAAATTGACCTTTTTGAAACAAAGCTACTCCATTAGAATTATTTAATCTCTTATTTCTATAACAATAATTTCTTAAAGCAGCTACTTTACGAGTTCTAGATTGATAGCTATCAGATTTAATTATAGATCTTAACTCTTTTATCTTAACATAATGATTACATACCAAAGAATTATTTTTTACATTCTAATCTAAAAATTTTAATTCAATCAAATCTAACCCCCCTCCTTTTATGAACATATTTTATAGAAGGATCAAAACAAAGTCATTTATCAACTCTTTCAATTTATCATTTTTAACTACAAACAAACAAACAATCATCAACATTTTACCAAAATCACCCTTTTCTCTATTTTGTTGTAATATCTTATATAAATACAATTTATCCAAACCTCTTCGAACACATCTTATATAAATACAATTTATATAATCATCAGCATGTTTAACAAATAACTTTAAATATGAACAATCTTTCTTAATAATTTCCTCTTCCAAATAATTAATATAAACTGAACAAATTAAAGGAGAAATAATATAATCTATTATCCATCCTGCTTTAATCTTATAAAAATTACCATTATAAGTAAAATATATAGAATCCTCCAATAATAAAAGCAAATATTTAATAACTTTAATCTTATTCTTTGACAAAGATCCATGTGTAACCAACATAGACATAAGAACATCAATACTGCTTAATCTATTAACAGATTGATACATATTCTCATTACCAAGCTACCAAATACTCAATAACTTTCCATTTTAAAATTATTAATCTTATCAAAAGTCCCAAAAGAAGAAGAAACTGTAATGATCAAAATCAACAAATTGTTTTAAAAAATTATTCTAGAACCTAGAAATATCCTACACAATACTGCCGGTAAAATCAAAAATAAATCTTAAAGAAAAACCATCTTTGTGAGTCTTAATATTCATAAATATCTTAGCTGGTATAAAGGCATTAGGATAACATTTTAAATAATCTACTCTATTAAAAAATTATAAATTTACCATTTTTTTATAATATCTATTAACTTCCTTTTAATCACATTACCAGCATTTTTTATTAAAAACATATTTACCATTATTTAATTCTTTATCTATTTTCTCCCTAAATTCAGTTCCTTTCATAATGACAAACTGGCCAGCTTTGTCTTCACGAGAAATGATCATATGATTAGCAATTAACCTATCCTCAAGATGTCTAACATCAGCAGGATTAACAATAAAAAATTTTCTTTGTTTTTTTTTATGTATATACAGCCATTCCTCTACTTTCATACTTAATCGGTTTCTGAATTATGTACAAAAGTTGAAATGTACGAAAGTAGAGCAATGTTTAAAAAAACCATCAAAAAGAGTTTTCAAAATACAGTGTAGTACATGTATTTATTTTTTATTGATTAGTATCTGGTGTTTTGTTTATAAACTTGTCAAGTGATAATTGAATTGTACTCTTTTTTTTTCTTGTTTTTTATGATTGAACATATTGACGATTAACTTAAATTATGCACACAACCAATTGAAGCAAAAGATTCGCCACTTTCAGAATCTTTGATTACTGCTCTTACTAATGAGGTAAATGAATTTATAGGCAAAAAATATTGCAGTAGTAATTTTTTACAAATCCTAGTTAATTATTCTATTTGCCTGAATGCTTATTTAAATAATAATTTAGACCTGTACAATAAATTTCCTAGGTTTGCTTTTTAATGGGAGAGTACAAATGTCTCTACAGAAGTGATATTTTTGTTTTCCATTTAAACGAGATCTTAATCTGTAAACAAAAAGAAATTAAGATAATCTAGTTATAACATGATCAATATTTTTTTATAACTAAGAAATTTATAATTATAATTTTTGAAAATTTTATTATTAGAACTTTATTCAATAATAAACAAATTAATAATGTATCTATATGTATTTCTAAACAGTAATAGTCTTGTTTATATAACATTTTAAATTTAAACAATATAGGTCTAACTGGAAAAAATATTTCATCAGGATCATCATTTGTCAATAATAAAATATAAAAAATGATTTTGAAGAATAATGGATCTATAAAAAAAAATAGACAATAGATTCAGAAAACAATGCTTTTATTCATCCATTTATACATAAAATATGAGTAGGATAGGGATTTAATAAGTATTATCATCTTGCATCTATTATTATTTACTAAAGCTTATACTAAATAGCTTTGAAATAATGAAAAATTATGTTGCTATAATAAATTTATAGTATGGAAATATATTTTGTTTCAAAAATTTTAGCATATAGTTTATATTAGCAAATAGTATTTCACCATTTTCCACAAAACTGTTTGCTATTCATGTACTTAACACACACATATATATAGAAAACAGATTCTTTTTTAATATATATAAATGCCCATACCTACAAATCATTTTAGTTTAAAAATTGCAATGCCTATACAAATTAAGATTATATACAAAATTTTTTTTTTTTTTAAATATAATAATGCAAAAAACATTATTTCCTCAAAAATAAAAAAATAATAAAATTTATTGTACTTTTTCTTGTTATCAAAATGGATGATTTTCTCTTTTTATTAATTCATGAAAGAAAAATTCATTTTTCAGAAATAAATGGCTTTTTTTTTCATTGTATTGTAATTAAATCAATAATTGTCATTTTATTACTTATAAGATGCATTTAATTGCTATGATCATTAGCTTTATGCTTCAAAGCAATTTCAAATAAAATTTTGTTTTTGAAGAAAGCAAGCAAGAAAAAATATGTATAATTTTAATGTTATTAGTTATTTAACGTAGATTGTGTTTAAAGGAGTTCAAAGATCATGCATTTGAAAAAATCAAAAGAAAAATATCTAATCTTTAATTATATTTGAAATTATATATCAAAAATATATGAAATTTAATAATTTTATATTTAATAACTAATTGAAGTTAGGTTTGTCATTTTTGTTAATATCTAAATATTTAATGTTTATCATTTGAAAAAATAAAGCTTGTTATTTATTATATGCAAAAAATGTGACTGGTGAGTTGACACTAAAATGTGCATTGCAAAAGAAGAAAATGTTTAGGATCATAACAAAAGATATAATAATATACATTAAAATTTGCATCTTTTAAACTAATTTACTAGTTTAATGTTTTATTTTTTGTATATTTCCTTTTTTTTTTGAGACAATGTATAAGTGCAGTAATGGATATTGGGACATTAGATGTAACAACTCAACTTTATGCATTGTTTGAGAAATGACAAAGAATTGTTTTAATTAGAGTAATGATATTTAAGCTGTGATTTACTAAAATAGGATATATAAATAAATTATAATTAATAGAATATATAGATTATTAATATTTTTTTTACTTAATACACAAATAGAAAAAAATTATTTTTGTTTTGTATGGAAAATTTGATTGACAAAGTTATTAATTATTTCTTTTATCATATATGATTTTTTTCCCCCTAATTTTAGAATGGCTAGTTTATGAACAAGTATGTATTGCAGCATTAGATTGTTCAAGGCAAAATGTAGCAGAAGTAAGTGTCATAGTGTTATTTATTTAGTTTTAATAGTTTAATAATTTAATTTGATTTATGGATGTGTGTGTTAATCATTTTCTATAGTACATACATATCTATACCAGCAACTGATAAACAAATATGGCCATTTCTATTCCAATAAAAAAAAAATTGCTCTAGAAATTAGTTTTGCAATAACTATATAATCCAATCTGTGAATCACAAATAAATTCATATGTACAACATGCTGACTCTTTTTTCTGTTTATTTGATATTTTGTGATGCTGTCTTAATTTTTCAGAAAACCTTTCTTTCTCAAATATTTTAGTACCATGTCTAATTGTATCTCTGCAATGTAATCTATGCTATACCTTATCTTCCCAGTGGAAACAATTAATATTTTACTTCTTTAGAATGTCTTCAAAATAATATTTATATTTCTTCCATGAAAAACTATGCTCAAGTTTTATCCTTTAGAAAATTTTGCATTGTTAATTCACTTTCTGTGTCTAATCCAATGAAGTTATTATTTTATAATAGTGGATTCTACAGTATTAGCAAGTTGAACATATTGATTAGAATGATTTTGCCATTGTCTTTTTAAAATTTTTACAGAGCATCCTTAAATGAAACTTTTATAATATTTTTTTATTGCATTGATAGTGTCCAAGTCTCACTTCCTTGCAATAAATTAGTTAAAATAGCAGCTCTATATACAGTTAACTATTAATTGCTTTTAAATTATGACTGTATTAAAGAAAGCTTATGGTACTTCATATTTATTTAGATATAAAAGAATCTTGAAGAGCCCTGTGAAAAATACTATTAAGTATTACAAAATGGAGATCATATAATAAAAATCAGTAATATGCTTGAATCAAATTCTAATTTTATAATTTAAATTGAAATATATGTTATATCATAAATTTAAAATATTATAGTCTTAAGAGTATAAATTACTAACTAAATATATTTGAAGATCTGTGGTTTTAAAGGATTTGATTACAGTAAGTCAATGCCAACTAATTATGAGATGTATTTCAGTGAACTAGACTTTGTAAATAATAATGGCATAATAAAGCTCTTGATTATGATAAAATGAGTCTTCTATAGTGATTGTGGGTAAGATAGGTAGGAGAATAAATCTTCTGAAAATAAATTGTATTATTTAAGTGAAGATAATGATTAGATAGTGAGTGTTAATTTCCATATCTTATTATTATAATTGGATTAATTATTCCAATAGGAGTTTAATCACGGTTTAAGTATGCTTTTATTTAAATGGTTGGATCTTAGTAAAATCCCTCTTATGATTCAATTTTTTAATTATCAATCTAATGGTTATATTATATTTAGAATAGAATACTTATGATCCCTGAGATAATGATAGGATAGCACTAATTATTTTAAGTAATGTAATTTTGTTAATGTTCTTATTTTGAGATTCTTAAATCATAAAAGAGTAGTTTAAATCATTATTTAAATGAAATATTATGTTAATCATTGTTTGTTATGGGGATTTTCCTAATAATTATAATAGGATAGTAGCAGGAGAATTTTCACAATAGCAATGCCATTGTGGATTGTATTGTATATACTTATCAATGTTAAAGCCACTCTCTTGTAATTCTCCCTAAAGTCTATCTTATGTTTTGATGTATCAAAAGTTTCAAGCCCATAAAGAATCTTATACTTTATTGTTGTTATGCTTGGTTATTTATTATTGAGCTAGTATAGCAGAGGGTAAATAGAGAATGCAGGGTAAAGTAGATGTATGTTGGAAGAACAGGAAGGGAAGATTATATTATTTATTTAAAATTAAAAAAATGTTCTCATTAATTTTGCTTCAGTAAATGCGTGAGTGAACTCAGTAAAATATGTCACCTCACTTTATTATTAATAGATATATTATTTTTTAAAATTTTATTATTTATGTTTGCATATTAAAAAATGTCTTTATTATGTGTCTGTGTATTAAAAAGTACCATACACTTGAAATTTAATAAACAATACATATTCTATTCTAATCAGTGTTTATCACAAAACATGATCTATTATATGCTATTAAATTTGAACACAATGAGTGTTTGAAACAAAATATAGCATAGTTTGTGGCTCCATTGTAATGCTATATAATCCTCTCTTCATTCAACAATCGTTTCTGTATAAATATCAAATAATAATGGATATCGATTTTTGAATATGTTCTTTTATTTGTTTAATCAGTGAAGATTACTGCTATTTTATTGTTATTATCATTGCCTGTATTGGCAAGTGCAATTACAATATTATTAACTGATTGAAATTTAAATACTTCATTTTTTGACTGCTGATTTAGGAGATCCTATTTTATATCAGCATTTATTTTGATTTTTTGGACATCCTGAAGTATATATTTTAATTCTTTTAGAGTTTGGAATAATTTAGATTGTTATAATCAATTAACCAAAAAAAAAAAACATAATTCTAATTCTAATGAAGAAAGGAAAACTGTGATCTTTTATTTTTGTACAAAATTAATGTTTTTGAAGTGTTTATTTTTTTTTATTAATTTATATTTTTAATATTTATTAATTACAATAAAGCTATTTATAAATTTTTAGTTTATCTTTTTGTTTATTTATCTTTAGGAATGTTTGGAATGTCTAGATAGACAATTTCCTGGTAGTTTACGGGTAAAAAAACTTCATGCTATGCGACTAGAATATTTAGAAAGGTAAGTTGCAAAGTTTAAGTCAAAACTTAAAATATTAAAAGCATTTTTTTTTATTTCTGCTAATGATAAAGATAAATATTTTTTTGTCTTATCTAAGAGTGTTTACTTTTCTTAATAATTTATATAGGTAGCATTTTTTAAACAAACTATTAAGATTTTATTGAACTAAAGGTACTCTATTTTTAGACCACACAATCCGCTTGATGGTGCTTTTTATGTGCAAAAACACATAAAAATGTCATTTAAGCGGCCAAACTTATGGTCTATAGAACAGTTCTGTTCATATTAGCCGTTGCAGGACTAGATGTCGTTGCACACCAATATTACAACCCACTGATGTGTTTCATGAAACTAGGCAAATGCGCACACTTCATAGATCGCTGCCATATCATGTGAAGGTGTATAGAAGTAATGATATTACACCCTACCTGACATAGTATTACATAATAATAATTTTAAGCTTGTCACTGCACTTCCATACATAACTTGCAAGGTTTTTAACAATTGGAAAAGGGTAGGGACAAGCACCATTGCACAGAACTCACGCGTAAACTCACATTTGTGCGAGAACACATACGAGAAATAAAATGGCTGAAGTTAATTAATTTAGACTTTTTTAAAAAAAAATAAATATAATACCAAAAATCGGACAATAAAGAAAGGCCGGCCAGGTAACGTTATATTTATGTATTTTAAACTGTATATAACACGATCAAGTGGCCTGGTACGGTATAAAAATACAATACCAACTAAATAAATAATCAGTAGATTAAAATCTTTGAAGAAGAAATATTAACCAATATAATTAAAGCACATTTGTGAATTCAATCTTACAATACAATGAAATCATTGAAATCTAGTCATTCATAACCCAAAGTATGAAAATAAAAATTAGAAATTAGCAAAAAAAAAGTTGACTTTTCTGGTTCAAATTGTAGCTTTTTTGCACAGTGATAAGAATATATTACATTATTATTATAGATAAAAAATGATCACATAATTAAAATTATCAACAAGAATTATTTATGGTCTTTTGCATTTTATCATTTTCATTACGAGAAGAATGGAAAAAAGTTTAGTATTTTGTTTTTTTTCTTTTGCAAATTTACTGATATTTTGATGTTTTAAAAATATTAATAGTAAATTATTTTTCTGTCTACTAAATTTTCTTTTAAAATTTTAGTTTTTTATTAGGTAATAATATTGTATTTAAGCATATATATATTGAAAACAGACATATATAGAATTTATACTGTTTATGGATTTATGTTATCCATGGGGAACTTGGAACTAACTGTCAGAATAATGGTATCTCAAGTAATAGAACATTTGAGGTAATGGCACAATTACAACAGACGTTTCTTGGAGTATCAAGGTATTGGCTCAAATTCTCATCAGTTTGTGGTAAATAATATATATGTAGTCACACCCAAGTATGCTTACATATTTAAGATTGGAATAAATAATATTAGATTTATATTAAAACATAATTAAAAAGATTTGTAAATTGTATGCATTTCACCCCTTTTTTGTATGTTTTGCTTTATATACTTATTTGTTGCTGAACTAATTAAATTAATTCAGTAATAAACAAGTTTGCAAAAAAGAAAAGGAAATGCTGTATGTATGAATATTTTGAATCTGAACTTAGTTTTTTTAAAAAATGAATAATTTGTGGAATATTTTATGAATTAGATTGTGTATATATGTATGCTAGCTGTATTTGCAGAATTGCTTGCATTAATAGAATAAAAGAATGTAATGTAATAAATAATTCAAATATATTTAAATAATATTTATGTGACTTAATACATGATAAAACAGCAGATAAAAATGACTATTGTAATACGCTTTTATAACAATATTGTAGATCATTTTTATCTGTTGTTGTTGTTAAATCATGTCATATAAATATTATTTAAATATATTTTAATTATTAATATGAGCAAAGTTGCAAGAACGGCTAGTAGTCTAAAAAATTCTATACAAAAAAAGAAAATCAAAAATCCACACCTATATAATTACTTAATCATGTGAGAACATACTTAAAAGGAAATTTGTATAAATCGCATGTTTAACACCTGACTGGCTGTCTGAGAAACAACATTAAGTGCATATGAAAGACTGGCAACTTTCAATTTATTACCAATTAAAAGGAAATTGTAAAATCACATATTTAATTTATCACTCAAACAATATAAAATAGTTTTGTTTTGTTTTTTTTTAAATCTTACTTTATAACTGATCATAAATGACAATTCTTGCTGAAATGAACAAAAATTTCAAGCTATTTTAAATCTTCCCCAAAAAATAAAAAAATTTGCAATTCAGTAGAACATGAACAAAAAAATTCTAACTTTATAACTTTTTAGGTAGTGTTCTGTTCTATCATGTCAGCCGCTTGACAGCACTATTTCTAGCTAAATTGTTAGAAATATGCTGTTTCCATGGCTGCAGCCAAGCAGATAGCCTTCTTTCTACGATAAAACACAGAAAGACTCGGCTGCCGGCTACCACTGCGGCTTTTTTCTATGTTAAAAGCACAGAAAAATGCCTTCATTGGCTACCGTAGTTGCTTGTGTTATGCACTTTATCGTAATGCTGGGTTATCTATTTTCACCACCGTATCGTATGAGGATGTGTTGACTACATCGTGTCTAAATAATTGAACTTTTCAGGTCCAACTTTTTTTTTCATGTGAATTGACCTACTGGTACCTTCTAACACTTTTAAAATTGTTATCACTGTTCCATCAGGACTGTGTACTCTCACAAATTGGAATTTAGCGTGCGGCACAGCACTAACTATTTCGAAGATCTCGATGAAAGTAACATATCTGCGAGAAATTTTTCAAGACAAGTAAGATGGCTGCTTCGAACTCTGAAAATTGGCAATTTCCAGACACCGGAGTTGGCTTTGATTTTAATAGTTTGTTATAATTATTAACTTTAGTGGGTAAATTGCAATATAATTTATTTTATCTTCCCAAAAAACAGTGTCTGATTAACTATTGTTCAAAAAAGGGTAAAATTTACTTTTATTTTTATTACAAAAAGTACCGTAACTTTTCCGATTCACACCCAAAGAAGACCATCTCTAATTACTGCCCAAATAAGTCTCCGCTATATTTACTATTATTCGTTATTAAAAAAGTAATGTAACTTTATGGATACACACACACACAAAAAAAATGCCACTCTCTGATTAATTACTGTCCCAAAAAGGTCAAAGTCAGCTTTCATTGTAAAATTTTGTTTGAATTTGTTAAAGACTTTGATTTCAAAACTCAGTGTCTGATTAATTAAAGTCCCAAAAAGGCTAAAATTTACTCATATTTTCTATTAAAAAACGAACGTAACTTTTTATATCCACACACACACACCCAAAAAAGCCAGTCTCTGATTAATTACTGTCCAAAAAAGTCTCGAATGTACTATTTGCTATTCGAAAGTAACGTAATTTTTTATCGACACGCCAAAAAAAGCCAGTCTTTGATTAATTACTGTCTCAAAAAGTTGGCTTACATTTTTATATTTTGTTTGAATTTTTTAATTTTATGGAAATTGTAATATAATTTACTTTTATTTTCTATTCCAAAAATAAAGTCAATAGTTCTATGGAATCGTTGGCCCAGGAACGTTATATCTATGTGTTTTTGCTTAGTATCAATGCCATCAAGCAGCTGGCACGATAGATCAGAACACTTCCACTTTTTATAAATGAGAATTTGATGGTGAAAT
The DNA here is from genome assembly GCA_028023455.1 of Epiperipatus broadwayi. Taxonomy (NCBI): domain Eukaryota; kingdom Metazoa; phylum Onychophora; class Udeonychophora; order Euonychophora; family Peripatidae; genus Epiperipatus; species Epiperipatus broadwayi. The sequence continues at coordinate 4,603,762 of JAQFVV010006226.1, forward strand.
TGTTTTAAAATATTATTTTGTAGATTCTATTGAACAATGCTCTTTTTAAAAATATTTTTAATTTTTTTTTTAAAAATGATAATTCTTTTAATTAAATTTCATTTACTTATTTTTTAAAATTTAGTTTAAACTGAAATCTTAAAAAAAAAAAAAAAAGCTTTAGTCGTCTTTAATCTTTTAATCATTGCTACCTTCTTTTTAATTCTTTTTATATTGCAAATTACGAAAGTTTTTCAAATAAGTACCATAAAACAAAAATGTGTAATCTACAAAATTATAGATAAAAAAAGAAAAGAAAATCAAAATTCCAAGCCAATACGAAATTTACTAGAATAATGTGAGAATAAAGAAAATTGTATATCCATGTAAAGTGGTTCTAATTTTTTTTAAAGACAATCTTATTTTATAATTGATCACAAATTATAATTTTTTCTGAAACGAACAAAAATTTCAAACCATTTAATTCACACACACAAAAAAGAAAATTATGTATTTAAGTGAAATGTGAATAAAAATTCTAATTTACTTTATAACTTATCATAAGTGACAATTTGAAGGTAAAATTGTTTTAAAATATTATTTCGTATGTTTTATTAAATAATATTCTTTTTAAAAATAAATTACTTTTAATTTTATTTTTAAGATAATAATTCCTTTAATTAAATTTCATTTTTTTTTTTTTAATTTAGTTTAAATTGAAATCCTATAAAAAAAAACAACTTTAAACATCAGTGCTGCTCTTTTTTTGATTCTATTTGATGTCATTTGATTTTCAACATCTTTTTATACATCAAAATTTTTAAAACATTTAAATACCATAAAACAAAAATATTTAGCCTATAATATTATAGACAAAAAGGGAAGAAAATCATGCAAGATTTATCAAGATTGGTGTAATATTTGTTGAGTTATAAAAGTAATAGCAACCAAATTTTCACATTTACACATTAATATAGATTGAGGTAAACTTTAATAAAACAAATTTACATGTCTGATCAAAAGATCATTTATGACATATATTTAAAAATAAGACTTCATATTCTAACAAGACTAAGTTAATATCCAATTTGTAATATGTCTGCAATGTGAGATAAATTTTTTCATCTTCATCAGAAGGAATTCTGCTAAATGACTTTGAGATATATTCTCAAAATGATATGAAGATGGCCAAATCAAGACCAATTTTTCTTTTGTAAGAAATTTTGGCTTTGATGTTTATAAATATTTGTTATCTGTTTGTTAATACTTTTTAGTGTTAAATTTAATAACCAACACCATGGATCGTAGAGCAGTAATAAATCTGTTAAGATAGAATTAATTTGATGATACCTCTGGTAACATAAAGACTGGTGCTGATGGAGTTTTTGTTAATGGTTATAAAATAAACACATGATGGGCTTTCAGGGATGAGAGAGATGAGTTGTCTTTCTTATATATATATTGCAATACAGAATGAACGAATAAAGATAATAATCATTAAAAAAAGATATAATTTACATATAATCCTGGTGAAAAATTTTATATGTGTTGTATTTTCTAAAATCTTTCAATATTGGTTTTGGTTTGCTGATAAATGGATAATTACTATAAGTTTTTATTGATCATAAATTTGATTCGCTTACTGAATTATGATGTATAATATATTATTTTGTTAAATTATAGCAATATTTTACTATATGATAGACTAAATATTGAATGCAAAGTTTGAAAAAGCCAATGTAATTTCCAATTTCAGTTTATTATTTCTTCCCAACACATCATCAATTGATATTGATGACTAGAAAATAAAGAATTTTCTAGCCATTCTCATGATGACAATTATTTACTGTCTGAACAAAGAATTAAAATTGTGATTATCAACATTCATGATATAATTATCTTCCTGTGTTTTTTTTTTTTTTTTTGAGCCCACTGCATGATTAATGAAAATAATTTGTGTGATAAGACATTCCTAAGACTCCATATGTATGCATGTAATTTTGAATGATAATAGACACCATACTATATTGTTTATTAAGGCATTTACCTTATATAATCAAAAATATTATTGACTATGACATAGATTTTTTTTAATAAGATGACATGCTTGACTGGATGGAATGAATTGGGTCTGAATCAATGGTCAAAGTTCTAAATAAATAATCACTGAATAAACAAATTGCATAAAAACATTGAATTCCATAATATTTTCAATAACCAGTTTTAAGAATATGGCAGAATGATCAAAAAAATATTGAAATGTGAATTAATTAGAAGTGAAAAAAGTGTGTAAAAACATGATTTGTAAAAAGAAGCACAAATTTTCTAGAAATTTTTGGAACTTAGCCATTAAAATCTCTTAGGACACCTTTTTCCTTTTTTGGAACATATTGCAGCTATAAATAATATTTAAGCTTCTTCAGAGTATAATGATGACGGAGGAATAAAGGGGTCAGTTTTTTTTTTCTATAAGCAGAACAGTTTTGAATTAAAGTATTAGTGCAGCAATTATATAGTCATATTTTAAATATGTTCATAGTAGTACTACAACTAAATTTTGTCTTATCAAAATATCAAAGGTTTTTGAACATTATTAATATACCAATGCTCATGAAGTGCTTTTTTTTTCTTATTTATCCTTCATTCTAAATCAGTACTTTTATTTTAATAGTTTTATTTTTTGGAAAGTTTCTGCATTTTATTTTTGGTTAATCTAATTTATCTAGTTTTTCAGAAGAATCTTTAGATCCATTGTTTAGAAAAAATGAGATATATTTTTTTTATATGATGATTCAAACAATAATTATGGATTTAGTAAATAGTTTATATTTTCAACTTCTTTATTTGACTGATTCTTGATTCTAAAAGTATTATAGTTTTAATTTGATCATTATTTATTTTTTCAAATTTGTAAATGATTTCCATATTATCCAGTATCAGATCAGGATCCATGATTAAAAGTATTTTTCTATTTAATCTTCCTCAGTCATTATTTTATTTTAATAGAAAGAATGGGTGTGTACTCTTGATTTATAAAATCTCTCACAGGTTGAACATTTGACTTAGTAGATAAAATTTGAAACAACCATTTTATCTTTTTATGTGTATTGTTAAGAGCAAAGGTTTATGTAAAGCAAACAAACATCTTTCCGTGTTTAAGCAGCAGTCAATGATATTAGTGGTAAAGATTTACCCCTTACCTAATTGTTATTTCTTTTAATTTCAATACCTTCATTAGATTTTATAAAATTCTAGTAAATATTTGCAAATCAAATTACATCAGTGAGTGGATATTTCTCTTATATATTATAGGATTGAATATTAAGAAACAATTTATTTCCATTGTTAGAATAAATTCTGTTTAGATTTTATTCTATCGTCAGTAGTTAACCAACAAAAGAAAATTTTTTTACAATTAAAGAGAAATCTCACTTTTTCTACCACATCTAGTCTGTATAAGAAAACCTGAGATGCTGAGTCTATAATATATATAAATGAAAATAATAATATTTAACAATATTTTTTTCTGTTATGTTTGTCTAAATCAGAAGTTGTTTATTATATTCTTCTAATAACATGTAATAGTGCTTTGATGTTTGTGTTTGACCTCCACTAACTAATTTTATTGTTTAAATTAGATATTACAAATATCCTGTCTCATGTTATATGTTGAATTATTTCCATCTGTCAATAAATGTTGAATGTATAGAAAATTTTAATCTTTATTTAAACTTTTCAAATACAAACAATTTATTAGTAATAACACAAGTTAGTCTATTTATTAATTTTGCATATTGTAAAAACATCAACAAAATGGACAGTATTTTTGAAAAATCATTATGACAAGTAGTTTTGTTTTTCAAAATAATATCATTATGGGAGAATCTTGCTATAAGATTTCTGTATAAAAGAATAAAAACATAGTTTGTTTTATTTCCTTTAACAAAAAAAGCATCATCAAATTAAGAAGAATATATCTAATTAAAAATTTAATAAAAGATATGGAAATTTGTTTTTGTTTAATATAAAATAATGTAAAACATTATTAAAAAGAATTGTATGATTTTTAGGAAATTTACTTCAGAATTTTGCAGTTGGTATTTTGGTTGCCATCCTTTTGATAATTATAAACATATTTAAATACTTCAAATATAATTATCAATAAATGTGATATGACATAAAATGATTTCTTCTTAAATGAAGTCAGAAGTTTGTGTGCATATGTAATATGACTAGAAATCTTGTTAACCAAGTTTACCGTTTCTTCTTTTCAAAATACATACTACAAACAAACTTATCTACATCTAATTTCTTATTATCCCATTTTAATAAAAATTATTTCCATTTTACTATCCTTATTTTTCCCAATTTTGTTATAAAGACCTTAACAAAAAAATAAAATCTTTACTTCTTTCATGGTTTTTACTTATAAAATTCTCCCATTTTCCATACAATTTATTCAAATCTTTCACATCCAACACTTCAAAAATAAACATTCTCTCCCTTTTCCACATAAAGTATATCTATAGCTCAAATCCTTATTCAAATTTTTGTCTTTTTTTTTCTTTAGCATCTCTAAAGTTCCTGCCTTTATACCAGATAACAATAAGCTTCCTTTAGATTTATTATACATTCATTTAAATTGTATGTGATTTTTTATTTTAAAAACTAATATTCTTTTTCTTCACCTTTCACAATTATGTGCCTATAATACGTTCTCTATACCTTATTTCATTTTTTATATAAAAATATGAAAATTGTCTATCTTTTAATTTTACATATTGTAAAATCTTCTTTGCCCAAGTTGTCTTTTCATATAATCCAATTAAACACTATTTTTGTTTAATTATTTTCATTTACATAATGATATCTTCCATAATATGTTTAATTTACTTTTTATTACTCTCAGTAAAAAGAAATTATTTCATTTCATCTTGAATATTTTCATCTGCTGTAAACAATTTACTACCCAATGCATATCTGTCTTTTGTATTCTATGTAAAAATTTCTGGTTTTCCAACCAATAGAATATGAATTATTTCCAAATGTTAAAGTAAGCATCATCACCTCTTTGCAAATTATTCTATATACTTCATATTTATTATATGAGAAATATGCCATATTTTTAGACATCTATTTTTTGCTTTTCTTTTTCTCTACTCTATAAATCCAACTCTTTGGATAATTCTTTTTTACATTTATTAAAGTATCCAAATGTCTATATTCCTCGATTTCTTCAAGACAAAAGTCTCTCATTTCCCATTCTTCAATTTTATTCTTTTTATTCAATTCTAAAATCTTAGATTTTTTCCCCACTTACTTTGTCATATTTCTTTTAGTTATCCCATTTCTCTAATAACAATTTTACATCTTCACATTATTTACAAAAAATTCTTTATCCTCAAAATCTATCTTTCTGGCTCAACTTCCAATTCTTTTAGAAACAAAATAAAGGCAACCCAGTTTCATTTTAACTTTCATTCATTCCATAACTGACAATTGATACTTTAAAAATTATCCTTATAAAGACATCATAATTTTTTAATAATTCTAAGTATTTTTATATGCTTTTATAGTTACTTGTTGTATCTGTGTATGTTTCTGTCTGTATGTACACATTTTCTGAGTATGTTTCTGTCTATATGTCCACATTTTTGAATTTTGCTCCAGCTGAGATTTATTTTTAGTTTTAACAATTTTTTGCTTTTAATGAAAAGTTTGATAAGATAAATAAAAGTTCTTTTTGTTCAGGAATTTCCGCATCATGTATAAGTTATTGTCTTAATTGGTATTTTTCACATCTTTTTATTAAACCATAATTTTTGTCAAATTTTTTTTTTTTTAATTTATAACTAAAAAGTAAAAAATAAAATAATAAGTAAAAAGGATTTTTTTGAATAATGCTTTTATGTAAACATTATTAAAAAAACTTTTATATACACCTGGGTCTCATTTTATGTGGTAGATAGGTTCCCAGAAAATCCGCATTAAAAAAAAATTGCACAAAAATAGACATAATTTACCTTGAAAAATGGGGGATATGGTCTTTAATTTTCAAAATTCGCATAAAAGCAAAGCAACAAAGAAAAATTACTTTAAAATTTGCATTAAAAAAATAAGCAAATAAAGTATGACTAATAAAAAATTTCAAATATTTGAAAAAAATTAATACAAGACAAACTTTTTTTATTAACTACAGATTTACATTTTTCATACATATTTTAATCATTACCACTAGCGTTCATTTGTAAACTGGAAAGAAATCAGATTCGTGATGTATTGTAGCTTCTCCTTAAACAAAGTCAAGTATCCCTCAGCAATTATGCCCAGAGAAACCTATTAGCCACTTTATTTTTATTCGTGATGTGATGTACAACTAGCGCCATTTTCAGTCTTGTGCTGCGTTAATGGTTTTCTGTTTCTATATTAAAAAAATGAGATTGTAATCAAAACAAAAAAACTATACATTACCATTAGAAAGATTATTTTCAGTTTATAAAATCTTCATTTTTTTATTTTAAAAATTTAAAAGATTACTTATTTCTGTTATATATAACAAAATATACGTTTTAAAAGTTTAATTTTTTTGAATATTTATTGCGATATTTTTATATGTAAGTATAAATCTATTATTATTATTTACTCATTAGTATAAATAGGTTACTTACATAGAAGCTAAAATTCTAAATACAGCTTCAGGCCATATTCATGTTAACTGCCAATATAACGTTATATTTTTGAAAAAAAAAAAAGTACTTCATGTGAAAATAAGTTTTTTATAATTTAAATTTCTTGATATCTAATAAATATAGTGAAATATGAAAGATATTAAGAAAAAACATGAATCGCATAACTTCAAAATTGCATTAAAATAATCCGCATAAAACGAGATCCAGGTGTATATATATTATTTTTTTATAATTTCAAGACTTCTCCATAATATACTTCTATTCATTCTATCATAAACTTTTTTTATATCTAAAAATGAAATAAGTAATCATTAATTTTTTTATAAGACATTTCAGTCAACTAAAATATAAATAATTTCTTATGCTTCTCTGAAAAAATCCATTCTGAATCTATTTAAAATTTTGCTCTTTTCTAGTTAACCCTTAATCTTTTCAATGAAGATAGATATATTTCAATAATTTATAAACTAAGCAATTGGTAATGATCTATAGTTAGCTAACAACTTAAAATCTTTTCCCATTTCTTTATATAATAATTTAATTCTTACAACCTTATATTCATTTGGAATCTTATTATTAACTATAATTTTATTAATAGTTTTTTTTTTTTAAAATTAAGCCTTGAATGTTTCTCATGTTACTATCATTTCACTTGTCATCCATCTAATCCTCCAATCTTTCCTTTTGATCTCTCTTTTGCTCTATTCAATTTAGCATTCATCCATTAGCTCATAAATTAAGCTCTTCAATGAATCATTTACTTACCACCTTTTTCTCAACCTGAGTTTTTATTATAAATGTATAAAGTATTTATTCAAGTTTGTTTCTTTCATAATTCTCCCAATACTATTAATTTCTTCTATTAACTTTTTATTAAGTTCGTCTGTATTTTCATTATAATTTTATTCTAGTTATTCCTTTTTTCTTTAAATAGCTATTTTACTTAATCGTTATCTCATCTCTCAATAGCTTTTTAATGGCCTCTTTTTAATTCCTATATGCCTTCCTTTATTCTTTTACACATTTTAAAGTTTTTTCTCTCCATTTTGTGTTATTAATCCTGTTAATTCTAAACAAACATGTACTTTCAATGTTTATTATATTCATCCCTTCTTTGTAACTTATAAAATCACCATCTTTCATAATTGTTTTCAAGGTACTATTAAACCTATCTCATTGTTTATTGCCCATCCATTCTAGTTAACCTTCCTATAAATCTCATTATTTGCTATTCAGATACATTTTGAAAACTTTTAAGAATGTGGTATTGTGTAATTGAAATTTTTTATTTTATATTTATTTGTAACTAGGAAACTTCACTTTTAAACAAATAATTCAATTCCCTAATTTAATTAATAATATATTTAATGTCATTAATTAGATTATAATTAAATTTTTTATTTTAGGTATGAAGAAGCCACAAAAATTTATGAATATATTTTACAACAAGATGAATCAAACTCAGTAGGTTATTTTTTTTAACATGAATTGTCTTGCATTATAGTGTAGATTTTTGGTGTTCTGTATTCACTTATTATTAATTATATCCTTTTTTTTCCTTACAACATTTTAAAAATATATATATATTTTATCTCCCATTTTATTCATTATTTTTTCCCTTACTTTTCTTAAAGTACTATAATCTAATAATAAATGTTTTATATTTTCTATCTTTCCAGCACACATTGACCAAATTCTTTTTTATACATTTTCAGATAATTATATTATTTGCTGATGTTTAAATAATATATTTTTATTATTATCTTATCTTTTATAATTTTTTTATTAATTAATTTATTTGTTTCTCTTATTCTTTATAAGTTCAATAGGTTATTAGTATGTTTATTTCTGTTAACTACAATAACAATATTGTCAAATTTTATTAAATATTACTTACCTTAATTCGTTGATTGTCCATTGGCATCAGAAAAATAAATTCTTTGTTCTCAATTATGAAATAAGTCTCTAACTTTTTCTATGACAAGACTCTTAGAAACCATTATGTATGAGACTCGGTGAATAATTGTGTTCAATGATGCCTGTGCCACTACTATTTTACCTAATCATATTTGTTATTTCTGTAAAAACAAAATCCAAAATTAAGACATTTGTTATGCTAATTAAGAATATATAAAAATAATTCTAAATAATTAAAATATTCAACTCAAATTATTCACTTATAAATAAATAATTATTTATTTATTCTAACATGCACCAATTTTTAAACAGTTAAGTAATTGAAATCATTATAAATTACAATCTATATGATTTGTGGCACAATCAAAATGATTTATTTGTTCATTCAAATAATAAATAAGCCAGCTTTTATCCTTTTTTATGAAATAACAGTATTTCATTTTAAACATTTGCTAGTAATATATATATATAATTTAAAAAAAAAAAAGATCTTTATTACACATAGGAAAGTTTAAAAAAAAAACAGAGGGAAAGAGGTACCTACTTATAATGGTGTTGGAAGAGAAATCAGGTTCATTGTAGCATCAACAATATCTGGATTTTTACTTTTGAAATTTTATTATAAAACATAAAGATTGCAATTTCCTATATGTAGGGTTGAAGCAAAAATGTCATCTTGGGAATTAAAGTGTAAGCATAAGGAGCAAAGTAATAACCCTAATTAAAGGGAAAAAGCCCTGTTTCATGCTATCAACGAGTATGATAAAAGAGGAAGTAAGTAATTTAGTAATTGAGACTCATGATATTTCTAAAGGTAAAAAGAGCAGGACTCTGGAACAGAAAATAATCCTTTATTTCTTCAGACTTATGACGAAGGGAGTCAATGTTAGTATGTACCATTCTCTGTGATAAAAAATGTCTAGTGGGTAGAGATACTAGAATTTGAATTTTTTGATGATCTGTTTATTGATGATATATATTTATAATTAACATTAAAAGGCAAATTCAGATTTCAGAAATTAGCATCAATTGTGACTTATCTTGTAGTTAATATTGCTGTTTTTTATTTTTAAGAATAAATATTTCATTTTGCTGATTTTCTAATTATTTCACTTGTATATTATAGATTCAAAATTAGTGCTTAACGGTAATGGATTTTCTAGAATTACCTCACTGTTAGCAATTGTATTATTTATCTAACTAACCAATCAAAAAGTTTTTGCAATTCAGTTTTCATCTATGAACTGGATTCTCTCAGATGTCTTTAATTTACACTAGAATTATTTATGTGAAATAATGAATCATTATCTTCTGTATTACTTAATGTATTATTTATATTTCTTGGTAATATAATTAATCTCTGGTTGTCATTGAGTACAATAATAATAAGCTAGATCATTTTTAAATTTCCCTGACAATATATCTTTCTAATAAGAATTACAATCAGATAATAGAAAATTACTGCAATTTAAATTATTAAGTTAGTTATAATTAAACAATTTTAAGATTAAAACATTGAAATATTATTATATATATTACATTACATTTTGTTCAAAACAAAATCACATGAAATCAGCGCACACTTACCTACACCAATAATCTTCAGTCTATTGTCAGAGCAACATGTTGTCTTGACAACAGATCGAAGATTCTTTGTGTAAATAAGTTTGGGCTGTTTTCATATAACTTTTATATAGTAACAATATGGAATAAAGTGTGTATATATATAGAGAGAGATGGCAATTTCTTATCACCAATGAATATCACAATTATCAATTAATCTTGTCCCTGAGCAGTCATCAGCAAATATAAAGGAGCATCATCTGCATTAAACATGAGTAATTAACAGTCTTCCCTTGTGACTAGATCTAAAAGAGTTTCAAAATCAAGATGTAGGCTAATTGTCTAGCCACTGCCAAATTTAGGTCAGAATATAAAAATAATCATCTGCTTGCACATACTTAAATGCTAAAGTGTCTCATAATATGCTGATTATTATCAATGATCTGGCTGCATAGTACTATGAGAATACAATCCAACTTTAAATTAATTTCTAATCTATACAAATAAGGTGCAGTGAATGGACTTTAAATTTTATCTTGATCTTTGTGCTATTCAAAGAACTATTTGGATATCCAAACACAAACATCTCACATATATACAAATTAATTGTTATTGTCTAGAGCAGTGGTCTTCAACCACCGGTGCCGGTCCGTAGAAGTTTTTTGCTGGTCCGCGATAGACTGGCAAGAAAGTTTTGATAACAAAATAATATTTTAAACTTTTAATTAATATAAACAATTTTTATTTATTTTTTTCATGGCACTTTTACCTGATTAAAAAAAAAGAAACAGAACAAAATCTAATCAGTCATACATAAATTAATTTGTTTTTCTAGTTATCACAGATGTTTATGGGGGGGGGGGGGGTAGAATTAAATTTTTTATTACTTTTCTAAAAAAAATTAAAAATTAAAAAAAAAAAAGTTTTTTATTATACAAACTCCATATATATATAACTTCATCTAAGGCTAAGCTGTTTACATCTTTAAGAAAATTTATCTATAGACTTCTGCTGATCCATGAAACCTTATCCTTATTTTTGCCGGTCTGCGAAACCTTATCCTTATTTTTACCGGTACGCAGGTGTGAAAAGGTTGAAGACCACTGGTCTAGAGTTTTAGCTCAATGAAAAGGTTCTAGAACTATGACTGTGATCAAGAGACAACATATAAATGTATATGCTTAATCTACTTTCATTTAAATAGTTTTACTGGAATCATCAACAAATCCTTTAAAATATAATGCTATGATGAAATCAGGTTACATACTGCCAATTCACAGAACAGATAGCTGGACGAATAAAAACACAAAAAATAAATTGCAGAAACTTATTTTTTAACAATTATTTAATAAAGTTGACTAATGAATATTAAATGAGAAAATTTAAAAAAGTATGATAATATTCCAAATCTAACACTAACCATACAAGAAATATAATTTCATATAACAAACAAGATTATTTCCTGTTGATTTTTACTAATTAATTAACATTTACTTTTTTAACCAAATTATTTCCCTTTTCAGTGATTAAAACTATTTCACAGTGAAAGATAAAAATTTGAGGTTAGTTAAAACTTTTCCTTTTTTAATAATTAAATCTGAAAACATCACATAAAAATTTAAGATTAACAAAAATCTTTCCCATTCCTTATGAAAATAGAAAGGTTCATACATTTTAACATTTTGAGAGAGAACAAAAGAAAACGTTTGAACAAAAAAACCTAATCAAAATTATTTTTTACAATTAATTATTACTAATTTTAAAAAGAATATTTGGAAATGTGGATATATAAAGGAAAATGTGCACATCAACTACACCTTATTTTATCAAGGATTTCATTCTTTCAGCCTTTTTGTAGTTACCATTTCAATGTCTTTTTGTGTCAAGTTTATTATTTCTTCAAATGTTCAATTTAAAATTATAATTTCCAGCATAGGTTAGCACCAGTTGAATATCCACTATTTACATTAAAAGTTCTTCCATTAACTTTTCTGTAATTTCATGTTTTGAATTTAAAATGATTAATAATTTCCAGATCAATACTGATTTTCAAGTCAGGGTAGCACATGCTGAATTTATCTTTTATATACTAATATTTATATTAATACAAATTTTCATGTCAGTGTTAGCATAGCCTGAGATAGTCATGATTTTGGAAAGACACGCAAAGCTTGTTGCAAATTTCTTCCTGGGGTATTCTTTTACATTTTCTTTTGTGAAACATACATGGTTAGGATGGTAATGCTTAGCTTTTAGTTAAAGCTTCATACATGGTTCTCTACAAATCCATTTCAAAAAACTTTTTTCAAACAATTAGTAGTGAGGCTAGTCTTATTTCAGACTACATGTTTAACTTCTTACTATTCTCTCAAGATCTGAGCTTCTACTACTGTTTTCTTTTCAACAACTGGACTGAGTCTGACGAGACACTGAAGTCTAATGCTGTAAACTTTTCTCTCTATTTTATTTTTAACATAGCCCTTTTTATCCATCCAATCACACACTATCTTAGAAATGACAGCATTAAAGCCTGACTAATTGAGTCTCTTTACAAAAAGATTTTTTTTTTTAACTAATTAAAAAATCCAATCATACTCTTAAATATTGAAAAATTCCTCTTAATTTTTTTTTAATTACTAGAATTAGGATAATTCTTTAATTTTACTAAATATTTTTCATCTGTTTAGAGAGATAAAAATGATGAAAAAAATCAACTTTAATGTGTTGAGCGGTTGCATGTCAGACACTAATGGCAATTGTTTCGTTGAAATTTTGTTTTCTTTTTTAAATTGCACGAAAACTATAAGCATGATGTCGATAGAAATCCCCGCTTTCGTTGTTGCTTAAATCCCTCTTTAAAATAGCATATCATAAGTTTTATTAATAGGTGCATTTAATTTTTTTTTTTTTCTGGTCCCCTTACTAGATTGCACAAAGACAACAAAGGCAGAATTGCTTTATCCACCAGACTCTTTACTAAAATGAATTAAAAATATGCTGATTATTCGCATTTCAAGGCCTTCAACTCAATAAAAACGTAATCAGAATATCAGGTTGTAAGTATTGAATTTTAATTTTTTAATTATTTTTAAATTATTTGATAAATGGCATAATTTATTAATGTGTTTGCATTTGTATTCGCATGTCTGTGTAGTATATAAATTATATAATATGAAATCATTTATGTTCTTTAATATACAGTATATAAATTTGTATTCAAATATAACAAAAGTAGTTTATGTACAATGTAATTTTGGGGTTCTGTTACAAGTTTGAAGCAGCCTTATTTTATAAACATAATGATTCTCAAAAGATTTAATGATATATTAGTGTGTTTATATTAGTATTTGTGTTTGCATTTGTGTGTCTGTTTGTATAACAATGATTTTTATATATAAAAATTATAGAGCAGTGCAATGTAAATTTTAAGACTGATTATCAGATGTACAGAAAGGTTGCAGTCGATAAAGCAATCGCAAAATTTACTGGGCATAGTACCATGTGAAAATACAAACACTTAAAACCAATAAAGAGAGATTTCAAATGGTGTGTGTGTGGTGATAGCTACAATGGTTATGTATATATACCATATAGAATTATATGCAGGCATAGAATCAAATTCTGATTTTTGCCTATGCCTTGGTACTCATGCTATTGAGTCAGTAGTTTTGCCATCTTGCATCACATTATTTTCAAGTCTATAGCCAGCAAATGAGTTATATGCGTCAAGATAGCATCACTGGAGTGCATAAAATGAAGAGATGAAACTCATTTTATCATTGATGCAGACAACAGTCTACAATTTCTAATTTTAGATGATAGACAAGAAGCCAATTGCAATGATGACAAATGCATATCCATCTTTTGGGAATGATTTGTTTTGTATCTTGTATTAGGATGAATCTTTTTCTTATAGATGCCTTGAGATTTGTTAATTTTTGGGGTACAAAATAAAATAATTCTTATGTGACTAGTTTTGGAGATTCTGAAGCTACTATCTCAAGTAAGAAGTATTATATATGGTTTCAATGAGAATTTTGTGAGGAATACAAAGAAATTATCAATGAAGATGTAATTTAAACTTAATTAATGATATAAATTAGAAATTATGAACAAACAATAAAGTAATTATTATTTCAAATGTTGAAATTGTTTTTTTCCCTTATTTTTAAATAGTAATCACTGTTTGTCTTAGCTTTATTGTTTTCCTTAGTTTTTCTAGTTTCTATCAATGTAAAGGTTTTTGCTAACATTATTAAAAGTGAAGTTATTGTGAAAATTGTGTCTCAAGTCAGTTTTTTTTAAAAATTAATATGGCGCCTGGACCATTAACCTGTTAATTAATTATAAAAACAGCATTTTTTTTTTAAAATGTTAATCCCCCCCCCCCTTTTTTTTTTTAAAAAAAATAAATAAATAAATAAAATTACTGAAGAAAGAAAAACTTTTTTTTCTTTTATACTTTTCTCTTTTACAACTTACTCCTAATAAACTATAAATATTCATATTTTTAGTTAAAATGTTTGGAATTTGTCATATTATCATTTAAAGCATATAATTCTTTAATAGATTTAATAATTGACATTCCGAAAAAAAAAAAAAATTATTCTCAATATATATATATATATGAGATTATCATGCATTTATGTAAAGAATATAGATATGTTTTTCCTTTATTAAAGTTAATCTTTATATGTAAGGTTAAATGAAATGCAATAATTTCTAACCTATTCACTAAAAAGTATGCATTTGTAAATTTGTATCAAATATATATATATATTTATTTTACTGGTAACTCAGGTAAAAATTAAATAATCTCGCCACATTTTGGGAAGTTTATTATACCGGTAACCTTGAGGGACCATCTTTAAATATGACTCAACAATTGCAAATTTCATAGTCGCATCTAAAATAGATAATAATGAAGATGATTGAACCTAAAACAGGTTATATTTCCCAATCAACACTAGTATTTTGAAATAGTTTTTCTTTTCACTCGGCAATAATTTAATTTAAATAAAAAAAAAAAGATACATTTTATTCTTTTATTAAGGTGTCTTGTTATATGAATCGATTTCAAAAACCAGGATCCCACAATTTACAAAACATTTCGGCGTTTTTGCCCAGTGGTTAAACACTCTCGTTAATTAAAATATATTTTTTTTCTTAATTGATAAGTGCTAAAATGACCATTTGGAAATGAAAGTTGTTAAATAAAAAAGGCACTGACAATTTGAATTAAAACTAACAACAATTTATTTTATAATTAAAATTAAATTACATATATACATGAACACACACAAAATTAAAACTAATCATTCTAAAATGCAATCATACAACAAAGCTTATAAAAAATAAATTGATAACAATGACTAAGCAACTAATACATGTAAAATGAATGTTAACAAAGGAATCAGATTGTACTGACTAAAGGCCTTTTCAATGTAGTTCTTTTTTTAAAAGTTTTTTTAAAAAAATAGTCTTACCATGGTATTTTGCTTTTTTAATATTTCCATTACTGATTTGAATGGCATGAAAAATTGTAATGTTTTCTCTATCAAATGGTTTCCTTTTAAAAGTTTCGTTTTTCAAAATAAAGTCAATCAAGGCATGAATTTTTCTTAGGCAGTTAAATTAATCCTGGTTTAAGCATTGACATTCGAGTTTAGGGAGCTCCAGAAGAAATCTACATAGTTTATGGTAAGTTAGTATACTTTAATGCCTAGCAATGCATATTCTCTGGCCGTATCAACAAATGATCCTTGGGTTCCATATTTCTGACAAGGATGATTTTTACTTCATAAACTACAGTAACTATGAAAAAAAATTTTAGCCATGTTAAAATTGTACAAAAGTTAAAAAGTTTATACTGCCAAATTCTCCAGTTCACATCAAATTAAAACAATGAATGATTGAATAATAATCCCCCCAAAAATGTGGCTCCTTTATATTTTCTCTCATCAATTTTTTTTACCTTTTTTTTTTTAATTACAATTATACAATCGATCAGTAATTAAAACACTAATAAATTGAAGACTTATTATTTTTTAATTACTATTTGTAGATTTTTTATTTATCAATAAATCTGATCAAATTAAATTTTCTTCAAACCGCACACACAAAAAAGTAATTATTTCAATTTTTTTCTTAATTTAAGCCATCTTACATAGATTTAAGTTTTTTATTAAAATTTATTTTACTAAATGATATGTTTATTTATCCAAGTAAGATGCTTTCATATATTTCATACACACCCTCACATACATTTAAAAAAATGAGACAATAAAAACTTATTTTATTTGTCATTTCATCCTTTCTACATTTTATTCCAGAGTTTAAGGGTTTTTTTTATTTATTATTATTCACAATTTTTTTTAGATTGAACAAGTAAACTAAACATGGAAATTTTAATCACAAATGCTATACAGTTCAATTTCTGCTATTGCCTAACTTTGTCTACACTGATTAACCTCATGCATAGTCACAAAACAATAAGTCCATTTGAGCCATCTTCCAAATACCAAAGCTAAGGTATAACAAAGTAATACCTAAACATGAATACACTAGAAATTAGGGATATCTTCGACCGTCACACTTACGCTGGGTCTCTGCCACAAGTTTAGTCTTATAACTTCCATATACTTAACTAATAATAAATAAAAAAAATAGACCAAGTTAATAATTACGATATACAAATAATATAATATACTAGAAGCTAGGGAATATATTCAGTCCTCACACTTACACTGGAACCATGCCACAAGTGTAGCCTTATAACTTCCCTATGATAATTAATAATAAAAAATATAGACCAAATCACTGACTGGAATATACTGATATAATTATACTCTCTCTATTGGGTAAACACCTTTAATAAATGAAGTGATCATTTCTCTTAAAAACAAATGATGTGACTTCATTATGAATTACCACCATTTATGTCAAGTAAGTACACTTCTCTAACTTAGCATTGACATTAATTCACAAGATAAATTATTCATAACTTACATGAATCTTACAATTGACCACAAAGCCTAGCATACCATTCACTTTCTATTTTTATACTTGAATGGCTTCAATAATTGAACATTATATTTTCATTTCTGCCACTATAAGTTGTACTTTACAAAAAAAAAAACTTAGCACTTGTTATCTAGAAATATTCTAAGAATCATATTATAAGTTTTTAAAAAATTCAGGTAATATGGTCAAAATCACTATTATCATCCTGTAGCCTTATTTCAAAACAATTTCTTTATCCTTTTTATTAGATCTGGGATCATCAGTATTTTAGACTTTCTATCATTTCATTAAGATTTAGTTCTTACCACTTTCCCAGTATTTCTTGAGTGATGCTGGTGATCAACTCATTTTTAAGAACTGGTTTTTACTGTTGCTGATTTTTCCAAATCTATTAACCTCTGTCATTTCAGTTTCTACTTTATTTTCTTCATAATAAGTCTTGGGATTTTTGAATTCTAGACTTCATACTCTGCATTTTCTCTTATTCAGCTTCTATTTTGCCTAGCTGATATATCCTATCTGGTTTTTGTATCCTTTGTCTGTTCTGTCTTAATATTGGTCAGGAGGTTTCTTGGACTGCTCACTTGACTGGCCATGTATACTTGTGTCCAATGCATTTAGCAGTTCACCTACTTGCTGACTCTCATTTATTATTTTTTTACTATAAATTTTTTTCATCCTTTAACTTTACATTTCTTGTAACTCATCTACTGATTTTCCATTCTCTATTACTTCATTATTTATCTTTTCTGTGTTTTCACTGTTCTCTTCTTGCTTCTCTTTCAATTCATCAAAATTTTCCTCACATTTTTCAGAGAATCTTTCTATTATATGGTTACTTTCTTTCCTTATTTCTTTACTATTTTCTCTAATCATTTATAGAGTTTTCTCAAATTTTTTATTTATTTCATTTATATTTTATAGCATTTACTGTTTGCTTTCTTTGATTAAGTCATACAACAATTTCATGTCATCATTGAGTGATGTTACTTCAACAGATTTAATTTTTGTTTGTTCCAGCTCCAACTCTATTGGCTGTTTTTCTCTTGCATATGATTGACTCTCCATTTTTTTCTGATCTGGTGATTATTTACTCTATATGCCTATTATCACTCATTTATTTGATTTTTGAAGGGAATAAAGAAGCAGTAACTAATGTTATAAAAAAAAAAAAATCCGATACATAATTTAGTGCACTAAGTCTTATCTTGCCTGAACCTACACCTATGCTGATTTTAATTAATCCTTTTGCCTATTTAACTCTTAACTCGCATATGCCTTAACATTTTTACTTACTAACTATATCTTATAATAAATTCAAGGGTTTAGTTTCCGCTTCCATTTCAAATGATACTATTTTCAAATCTCAAATCATTTATTTTAATAAATTATATATATATTATTTGGGCACATACTTATTGGAGTATCATTAATGTATAAATAATAAACTGTAATGTATTAAAAAAATATATATCCACTAAAATTTACTGTCTTTTTTTTTTATTTTCTCAGGATGTGTTCTCATATATATATATTATCGAGCCACATATTAGAAAGTCATTTTTGTTTTGAATTCTCAGTTATAAAGATTAATCCAGCCTTACTTAGGATACCATTTTATTGTACCAGTAATTCAGGTAAAAATGAATTAATCTAGCCACATTTTGGGAAGCCATTTTATTGTGCCAGTAATCTTAAGGGACCATCTTTAAATTCGATTAAACAATTGCAAATTTCATATTCGCATCTAACGTAGATAATAATGGAGATAATTAAACCTAAAATGGATTATATTTCCCACTCTATTCCCAAAAATCAGCACTAATATTTTGAAATAGTTTTTCTTTTCACTCAGTAATAATTTAATTTAAATAAAAAAAATAATACATTTTATTTTTTAATCAGGATGCCATGCTAAATGAATCAATTTCAAAAACCAGGATCCCTCAATTTATTTAAAACAGTCTCTTTAATTAAAATATGTTTTTTTCTTAATTGATAAGTGTTAAAATGACTATTTGGAAATGAAAGTTGTTAAATAAAAAAGTCACTGACAACTTGAATTAAAACTAACAATTTATTTCATAATTAAATTATACATATACACGAAAACACACACAAAATTAAAACTAATTATTTTAATACATTCATACAACAAAGAATATAAAAAATAAATGGATAACAATGACTAAGCAATTAATACATGTAAAATGAATGTTAACAAAGAAATCAGATTGTACTGACTTAAATAAGGCCTTTTCGATATAATGGGTTTTTTTTTTTTAAAGTTTAAAAAAAAAAATTGCATGAAAAATCATGATGTTTTCTCTATCAAATGGTTTGTTTCGGTTTTCAAGATAAAATGCAGTCAATCCAGGCAAACATTTTCCATAAGCATTTAAATTAATCCTGAATTAGGCATTAACATTTGAATTCAGGAAGCTCCAGAAGAAATCTACATAATTTATGGTGAGTTAGTATACTTTAGTGCCTAACACTGCATATTCTCTGGCTGTATCAACAAACGATCATTGGGTTTCATATTTCTATCAAGGATGATTTTTGCTTCATAAACTACAGTAACCATGAAATATTTTTTTAGCCATATTTAAAAGTTAACAAAAACTGAAATGTTTACACTACCAAACTCTCTAGTCCAGATCAAATTAAAACGATGAATGAATGAAGAATAATCCCCTCCAAAAATGTGTCCTCTTTATATTTTCTTTCTTATCAAAATTTTTTATATTTTTTCTTCTTTTAATTGCAAGTATACAATCTATCAGTAGTAATTAAAAGGTAGTAATAAATTGAAGACTTCTTATCTCTTAATTACTAGTTTGTAGATTTTTTGTTTATCAGTAAATATGATCAAATTAAATTTTCTTCAAACCACACAAAAAAAGTATAATTATTTCAATTTTTTTCTTAATTTAAGCCATCTTATATGGATTTAAGTTTTTTATTAAAATTCATTTTAATAAATGATATGTTTATTTATCCAAATAAGATGCTTTCATATATTTCACTTCTGCACACACATACATGCATAAAGTTCTTAATAATATTTTAAATCTAAAAGAAGTTTAAAAAAATTTTAACAATTGAGTACATGCTTGCTATGCTGGATGACCATTATAATATATATATAATAAACTCTGTACCTAAATTGTAAATAACAAAACACACATATATCAAAGTATTAAATAGAGTAATTGCCTTTTAAAATATTAGCTGCTGTGTGCATTGTTACTGCTGTTAATATATATTGATATATGGTTCCCATCAATCTGGTGTATTTCATTGAAAACTCAGTTGTTTGTTAATATTTTAAAAAATAATTCTGTTTAACACTAATATAAATCTTTTATTATATGCATATATGTGTATATTAATTAATGGATGTTAAGTAATGAAAAATACACAACTATAATTTGTTCCTTCTTACTTTAGTTAATTTTTGGTTGTCTGCTATTGCCAAAAGTTTATTGCATTATATTATTGTTATAAATTTGCATGGTCACATTGAATTAAATCTCAAAAATTAAAAAAATGTATACACTAAATAAATAAATTAATATTATCCTGCTTTTCATTATCGTTGAAAACATATTTATATTTGTATAAAATATCATTAAAAATTTTAATATTTATAATGATCTATGTATATATCGTCATTATTTGCAGCCAATAGATCCACATAAATATCACATGCTGTTTCATTAGTATATTTATTTAACATATGATGAAGCTCTTTTAACTTCTGCAATATACTTTTCTTTGTGAAAAATCTTAATATCCTTTCTAATTATAACTTTTTATTTGTATTTTATTGTCAATCATATCCTCCATTCTTCCAATGAAAACAATCATTATTGCAGTTGAGCAGATTACCTTTGAGATAATTTTTATAAATGTGTCTGCCTTTCCTAATAAAACAATGCTCAACTTTATCATAAAACACTTTTTAGGAAGTCTGTTAATTTTCATGTTTTAATAGTTCAGTTCAGTGAAAATATAACCTTACAATTGCAGAATTAATGTTAAGTTCATCAAATTGAACAACATATTAATTGGTTTTACGATTTTGCCTTTGTAGTTTCAAAATCTTACTAAGCCATTCAATTAATGTTCTGGAGAAATTGTCTTTTAGCAAAACAACCTAATTATTACTGTGATTACAATACTGTAATTCATATATATAATGGTGTGAAATAGTTTTACAAGAATTTGAAATTGAAATTCTTATTATTTTACCTTTTAAATACTTTTTTTATCATTGAAGGAGATAGGAGTGTCAAAATTGGAAGTGATAATGGAAGATGAGAACAAATTATAGAAAAATACAACTTTAGAGAAAGAAATGAATGTGGTGAAAGACTTAAAATTTGTTTATTTTAGAATATAATTTGATGATTTAAACACCCATGTAAAAAAAAAAAAAAATTGCAGGAAAAATGGTGAAAAAAAAAGAACACAGCACTATCTAAATACAAAAGAATTAATGTTATTACAATAATGTAGTACTTCTCAGAGCACAGATATAATAATTGCAAATATCAAACTATAGCTTAAGAAATTAAATAAAATTTATTTAAAAAATTTTGAAATCAAAATCAATCTATACTTAATGAAAAATTAAAAACTTGGACAAAGTAGAAGAATTAGATTCAAGATTTTACATTCCCAGTAACACTTAAAGGCAGCTATTATTGAAATTATATTAATGAGAATGAAAAAATTAAGAAAATTGGATCATACAAGAAATATTGAAAATACTATAGAAAAGGTGAATTCTTAAAAAGCAGAAGCAAAAAAAAAAAGGCATCATGAAGAGATAAATAAGAATAGTTGAAAATTCAGTTCAGAAACATATAAAAATATAATGGCAAATTTAATAAAAATAAATGGCATCCAAAATTGAGGATAACAGAAAAAGATAAAAAAATTATCACTAGCAAGAATGAATTTTTATAGCAGTTTCTGAATTATATTAAAGCAGATTTTGATGAAAAAATATTGAAAAATTAAAAAAAAGAGAATACAAAAATTATACTATAATCTTATATTACTGGAAGAAGTAAAAAAGAGCAATGAATACATTGAAGACTAATAAGAGCTTTAGAAATGATGTAATATCTAAGGAAATGATCAGATATAGTGTAATTTAATTTAAAAAATTTATAGTCTGCATAATATTGTATGAAAAGAAGATACTATAACTAAAGCATGAACGAAATTATTATTAGTGCTAATCTATAAAAACAATAGCAGAATAAAATGTGTAAATTACAGAACTATTGCACTAATTAGTCTATAAACCATTTAAATGAAAAATTAAAAGCTTAATTAGAGAGGCAAAAACTATTTAAAAAGACAATATTAACCATAGATATTCCTAATTTTCAGAAACATTGAAATGAATTTAAATTAGAACTTGCTAATCATTTTAAAATATTGACAGACTTTGAAGATGTTTCAAACTTAACTAAGATCAATAAAGACATCTGATACAAAAAATAAGTAATTCACTAATAAATTTTCAATTGAGGAATATGAAAATATTTTAATATGATCCATCAAAAGGAATTGAATATTTGGATTTCTGTAAGAAAATATGAATAGGCAAGGAAAGCTATTGACAAGAATAAAAAATAAAAGTTTTAGAAATACAAAGCATCATAGTATTAGAAGAAAATTATGTCAGTAATAAGAAGAAAATGATAGAACATTACTAAAAAGAGGGATGATATACAATGTGTGGAAGAGTTTTATAATAAATTATATAGTAATAAAGAATAAGAAAATTAAAATAATCACTGCAATTGCATCTTCTGAATTGCCAAGCATTTTAAATGAAAAGATCAAACATGCAATTAAATCTATGTAGAAAGGAAAAACTCCAGGAAAATGATGGAATTATTATTGATATCATAAAAAGCAAGGTGAAGAAATAGAAAAACTGTTGACAAAACTATTTAACTAATGTTAAAATAATAAAGATATATTAGATAATTGAAAGAATGGACTTGTATTTTTGATATTTAAGAAAGGTGATAAAGAAATTCTATGGAAAATTTTTCCTAGGATAATTACAGCTCGTCTGTATCAAGCTTTGGAGTGAAACCAACTAAAGAATAAATTGGATTTAAAAGTGATTTTAGCAATTGCATCCGAATAGTGAAAGAAAATATAAAAAGGACTAACAATATTATTTGTCTTTCTGATCTAGATTTATAAATTATGAAAAGGCATTTGATTCTATAAGCATTTCCATGATGATTAAAGCTTTGGAACATCAGAATATAGACCTAAAATATAGTTAAATTGTTAAAAATATTTATCAAAATGCAATAATAGTGACATGGTGGTATTAAGAAGATTAATATTGGTTAAATAAGATGTACAAGAGGATGATTTCATATATCCAAACATTTTACAGCAATTTTACAAAAAAGTATTTTGGGGATTAAAATGGGAAGCTAAGGAAATAAAATTACACGGAGAGTATTTAAGTCATTTAAATTTTGCAGATGATGAGATTATTTTTGCAAATAATGTTTCAGAGATTCAGAAAATAGTGCAAGTAGATCTAAAGATAAATATTAAAAAGACTAATGTAAATAATGTTCAATAAATTTTCTTAAAAAAAGAAAACAAAAATTAATAATTATAAGTTAATATACAAATACTTAGATGGAAATGTAACTGGTGAAAGTAATCATAGAATTAAATTTAGATGGAATGATTTTAATAGAAATAACTTTATATTAAAAGGAAATATGACTGTGTTTTAGAAAGGAAAATTTTTATTAGTTATTGCTTATAAATCTGAGAATTGGACATTTAACAAAAGAGCAATATAGAGACAAATATAGAAACATATATTGAGAATAGAGAAGGATCAAAAGCAAAATATATTTGCATAAGAGATCAAACAATATCATTGGCATTATTGAAAGAATTTAAAAACTGAATTGATATACACAGTATTGCTAGAAGAATTGGTAATAGATCCTGGAACTTAAACTGGATCCCAAGAAATTGTAAAAGACGTAAAAAAGGTCACATGTAAGATAGAACGATGAAATAAGGTAAGTCTATTAGTGTGATATGGAAAAAAGAAGCTATGAATCAGAGAAACTGATGAGACCATCATCTTGCATTGGATTGATAATGATTAAAGATTATGATGATGATTATTATTCTGCCTTATTGCAGACAAAGCCAAAAGGAAAGAACTTATATCTGTGTTTTGTTGATATTTAGAAATCTTAATATCATTAACTAGAAAGATTTTTGGCAATGCTTGAATCATATCAAATAAATAATAAACTAATTAATCTTTTGTAGTCTAATTTACATATTGACCACACTAATATAAAGGCATATTTTTAACTGCACATTTTTAGTAAGCACTATGATCCTGGCAGCGATTGCTGCCAAAAACTGCCTCAGTGCATTTAAGACTTTCTTATAGTTTGGATTTACCTTTTCAGATTAATTTGAACAATATATATTTGTTAGAATTACATAATTGTATGAAAGGAATATATACTGTTGAGAATATCTTTAATAATTGAAAAGCAACCATGAGAATATGTGGAGCACATCAATGCATGGAATGATAATAAATAAGATATGCGGATGATATAGTAATTATTGAAGAAGATGGGAAAGCACTGAAATCTAAATCAGAAATGCTAAATGAGTAAGCAAAAAAATATGATTAAATCAAAACATATTATTTAAGAAAAGAGAAAATGGGAGTTGGGGGGGGGGGGGTTTCAAAATTGATTGGAGTGAACTAGATAATATAAAAAGTTTTGTATATCTTATAAGTTATATTATTAGCCAGTGCAAAAATATGTTTGTAAACCAAAGCAAAGTTAATTACAAATTAAATCTACCAGATATGCATATTTTCCAGTGTGTTATTTTATATGATTGTCTAACATTGCATTTGAAAAGAACATACTGCAAAAGAGTATTAGCAAGATAGTAAAAAATTTCTAATGAAAAAATGTCCAAAAATGAAATGAAGAGAATATTATTTTAAAAAGTTATAAAGAGGAAACTGTATGATAAATGAATGGAAACTACAAACACTAACTTTTGTTATTAATGAAGGCACAAATAAATGTGGGAGGCCCTACAAAATATGAACTAATTTTAAAAGCAAAATGAGTGGGTTGATGAAGAAAGCATTTTATATTTATTAGCGCTGAACTCATGGTTTCTAATGATAAATTAATTTGAACCAAGAATAGGATGCTGTAATGTTTTTCTTTGAATATTGTACTATCTGAAGTAAACCATTTAAATATTTCATATAAGCATTTGCAATAATCATTGGCATGAATATATATTTGTCAGATTTTCATGTTGCATCAAAAGATTGAGAATAACTGACATTTCTTCCGAATATCTTTGCATAATATTCTCAGAGATAAATAGAATGGATCTAAAAATAAAAATACCAACTGTCACTTATCATAGTTTGTTACTGTTCTGATAAATTGTCATAAAAAATAGTTATTATTGTTGTAGAACATTTTCAAAATTTGTTTCAGACTGATATGAAAATTCTATGTTTTTGTTGGCAAGATATTCCATATTTGAAAACAAAATGATTAGAAGAAATATAGTTATCATTTTTTATAAATAGAACTTTTCCCCCGCTATTTGATGGATTTGGCTTAGGATAATTGCTTTACTGAAAAAAATGTTATAATTAAATGTTAATAAATTTTAGCAATAATTTATTTGTTTAATTATTATAATTTACTATTTTTTAATATAATTGAATATAATAAAAACTAATAAAGAATTAACCCATAATCTTGCTAATCATCCAGTAGTGATTGGTAAATGAATATATAAATAGCTATTCTTAGCAAGAGAGAAAAGTATTAAGTTAATTTGGGTTGGTTGAATGATGTCAATATTCTGATTATAAAAATTTAAATGCAGGACTGCAATATATGATCTTTACTGTTGTTGAAGAAGATGACATGCTCCAATGGGCAATATGACCATAGAACATACTGTTTTTCTATATATTACTTTTGCAATGGTTTTATGAATGCCTGAAAAATTGTACTATTAAAAAGTGAGATAAATTTATAAGGTGTAAAACTATTGTGGTAAGTATTAAAAAGATTGGATGGAAAAAAAAAACATTTATTGAAAATAATTGAACCTAGGAATTGGATACAGCTAAGTAGTAAAAGTTAATCGTGGACTCAGCACCTATAGGTAATGTTATCCTTTAATTCACATTAGAAAAAAATCTTAACATAGGGAAATAAATTCATTGAGAATCATGCAAGAGATAGAAAATGGTATTGGAGTGGCTTATGAGTTTGCCCACTGCTAGATAACTACTGTATATAAATTGACTTTTCTGATAATTATTCATTTCTTCTCATTCAAACCAAGAATATAAAATAATTTTTATTAATATAAGTACTTACGTTCAGTGATCCTGTATGCTAAAACTACCAAACTCTCATCCAATTTTCATGTATACATATATGTGTACTTAAGTATTTAAATGCATTATCAATGACAAATCTTTTAATATGGTTTGTAAGTAAGTAATTAATAAATACATGTCTGTTTTATTTTAGCAGATCTTTATTATATAGAAAAATTTCACTTAATGAAAAATTATAATCTAAAAATAGAGGAAAGACATAATGGAAGTTAATGCTTTTCATTTTTTAAATGAAACTAGATTTTTAAAATTATTTTTTTTACTAAAAATGTATTTCCAGTAGTATTGAATAATTTTCATGTATATAGGTATAGAGATGCACACATAAATATTTATGTGTAAGAAATGTATTTTATGTGCACAAATGAATAATTTCTTGCAATTATTATTGATATTTGATTAAATTCTATTTCTTATATTTTTTCAGGTTGTTAGAAAAAGGTTAATTTCTATTTTGAAAGCACAAAATAAAATACCTGAAGCTATTAAAGAATTAAATGAATATGTAAAAAAGTAAGTTTTTTTTTTTCTTGTATGTATTTTTAATTAAACAATTACTGTGATTTTGATAAGTTACTATCAGTTTGATGTTGACTCCAGTAATTATGTAAATAGTTTTTTCCCAACAGCTTTTGATCTTCAGGCCTAATTACTTAATACGATTCCCAAATAGTTATATCTATTCACCATCCTTAACTTTATATCCCCAATAAAAATTCTTTGTTTTCTCTTTCCCCAGTATTAATCATCATTACTTTTGATTTTTCTTCACTAAACTTAATCCCCATCTCTTTATCCACCCTTGAGCATGTCCTGAGCATAACTTCCATATTTTTCTTTCTTTCTTTCTGCACACGAAAAGACATCATCTGCAAATAAAAGCCCGATAATGTTTCTCTCTCTTGCCACCTATTAATGGTATCTCTATCCCTCTTCCTAATCTTTCTATTGCTTTCTCCATTTCTCTCAAATACAACAAAAACAAAATAGGTGACGTAGGGCATCCTTGCCTTAGTCCCATCCCATTTTTAACTTTAACTGATTCTATATTCCCTAATTGATATGTATAGTAATTATTTTTATATAATTTCTTAATAATATCCACTAAAGCTCCATTCCCAAATTTACTGAACTTACCCATAATCTATTCCTATTTACTCCATCATATGCCTTCTCTATATCCATAAAAACCATTTATAATTGTCTATATCTACTCATATCCATAAGCTGTGTAACTATAAATAAACTATCCTAACCCATCAAAAACCTCCTTGCATTTCTCCCACTATGTTATTTTCTTCCATCCATTTTGCAACCCTTCCAGCTACCATATATAAGAAAACTATATAAAACTGATGCTACCGCTATCGGTCTATGATTGTTTAACTTTCTATGATCCTTACCCTTTCCTTTAAATAATAACCTTACTCTTGAATTACTCCCAACTATTCTCTCTTCTGTGCCATCTTATTAAAACACGATAATAATTTTATTTTTGCCCTACGCCCTAAATTCATTATCCTCTCTGCTGCCCATCCATCTAAACCTCTTGCCTTTCCACTTTTTAATTTCTTTCCTGCCTCATTCAGTTCATTTTCTGTAAACCTAATATTCCCATTACTATATGCTTTCGTGTTGGCAATCACTTTGTCCTTCACATCTTTTCTATATCCCTTACATTCTTATTTAATGTTGTCTAATTCTTTTCTAGAGCTACTCTCTATTCCCTCATCATCTAGTAGTAGTATTTCTCTCTATCCTACATTCCTTCTGTTAATGTATTTTTAAAATTTTTTACTCCCATCTCTTCCACTTTTATTAATATCCTCCAACAATTTACTATTCAATTTCATTCTCTCTCTATAATTATTTATTTTAGCCAACTTCTTTTTTTCAATGTACTTTTTCCATTTAATATTAACATTTTTTTAACTTTCTTTGCTCTTCAATATATCTTTTTAAAATAATTACAATCTTCTTACATCTTATTATTATAATTACAGTTTTAATTGTTCCTCGCAGTCTTTTTCAGATGTACAAAAATTTAAATATTATAACAATACAACCAAAACTGTACTGTATATCAATAAATTAACAATCAATTTATACATATAATAACACTTTTAAACACTATACATCATTTATTATATTACTAAATTACTCAATCCCTAAATGCTTTAAAAAAACTTTAATTAATTTTTAATTCTTTAATATTTTATATTCCCTTTTTTATACATTTTAAAATATACTATCATATATATACACCATAATACATCCTCCCTATAAAAATTTTTTAAAAAATACATATATCTTAATTTTTATACATTATTTATTATATTACATTTCCTAATTCTTTAACTTTTTAATTTTAAATCTTAGAAAACTTTCACATCCATTTATAATTTAATACCTTTTCTTTTATTTATATATATATTAAATATGTTGTACTCCATTCATATAAATCTTTATTTGTTATTTTATTCCTAAACTTTATTTAATTCTTAAATTTAAAATTTTTAATTTTATATTTTAAAACTTCTTAAAAACCTTTATTCCTCTATTACTTATATACTCATTAAATTAATATACCTGACCTTATTTCATCATCTTACATGCTCATATAACATTATAATCATCTTTACTCTCTATCAATTCCTACTACCATAAATTTATTCTTACATTTTTATTTCTATTACTTAAATTATTTAATATATCTTTTACCTCATTCTGTTTCTCTACTTTTCCCTTTCCATTATTTTATTCCACTATCCCATCATCCTCCCAACTTCCTTTTTCACTTGCTTTAACACAGTTTCCTCTATTA
Organism: Epiperipatus broadwayi; assembly: GCA_028023455.1. Taxonomy (NCBI): domain Eukaryota; kingdom Metazoa; phylum Onychophora; class Udeonychophora; order Euonychophora; family Peripatidae; genus Epiperipatus; species Epiperipatus broadwayi. The sequence continues at coordinate 4,633,256 of JAQFVV010006226.1, forward strand.
TATATTTAAACAAATTTAAACATTTTAATTCTTTATTATATTTATTCCCTTCACTTTCCTCTCACACCAACCTTGTTTTTACCCCCCATCTCTTTTAATATTTGGTTTTATTTTCTTTATTAATAATGCCTCCCTTATCTTTCTATCCCTTCTATCATCTGCATAACTAATTATCCTAATATCCTTTCCTAAATTATGCCCTGTCTCTATAAGATGCATATACACTGGTGATGCTTTATTATATTTAAGCTGCATTAATCAAGTATATATTGAGTTTTTTGTCTCACTTATATACTTAATTCTAATTCCTCTATCCTTACACATCTTACATTCTATCTCATATACCCCATTAATATATTTCTTTTCTTTATTTATATACTTAATATCTAAAATGTTTATTACATTCTTATTATTTACTTGTATATTTTATAACATTCTTAAAATTTTTATTAATTTTTCTAATTATATTATTAATGCTTCTAACTATACTACTATCATTAACTTTTATCCCTATATATCCCTCTTTCTCACTTCTTTTTATTAATTTTCTCCCATTTTTCTCCTCTTTTTTATATACTTCTACCTTTCTTATATTCTTTCTTATTACTTTTTCTGGATAATCATTAATTTTAAACTCCTCAATTATTTTACTTACTTTCTTATCATGTTCTCCATAAGCAGTACAATAATTATTTGCTCTATACACTTTCGAACTCATAGAACTAATTTTAAATTTTTCATCCATATTAAACCCCCAATTTACAACATTACTCTTACCTATTTTTCTATACACCTCTATTTTTACTCCACATCTTCCTTTATTATATTTCTTTCTTATCATTATATCTAAATATGTTAATCTATTTTCTTTCTCCCATTCTATTGTACAATTCATATTCTTATCCAATTTATTAATTTTATCTAAATCTCTTTTAATTTGTTTTCACTCTTATTAAATATCAAGACAAAATCATCTACATACCTTTTAATTAATATTGGTGCATTTTCATCTTTTATCATTCCTTCTTCCATACTCTGCAAATAAATTTCATTCAACACTCCATTCAATGCACCTTCTATCAACAACCCTTTTTTTTTTGTTTATAAAACTCCCCATTAAACTCAAATGTAATATTTTTATAACATAATACTATTAAATTTTCATAATATTTCTATAGGTATTTTTATCTCCTTTTCTCTTTCTTCCTTATACCTAATCATTGCTATTTTAATCGTTTTTTCCACATCAATATTTGTATACCTAGATAACACATCTATCTTTAACAGTGTTAAATTATACCTATTATATTCCTTTACTTTACTCTTCTTCACTAATTCTTTATTATTCTTTATAAATGTTACACACACTCTCTCTCTATTTACATATTTCCTAAAAAACTTTCCCAACCACTTCTTTGTTCTTGATAGATGTGATGTAATGTATTATGGCTTCTCCTTAAACGAAGTCAAGAATATCTCAGCAATTATGCCCAGATAAACCTGTTAGCCACTTTCTTTTACATTCCCCACTCTAAATTTACCCATAATCTGCTCTATCCCATTTCCACAACATAATTTTTGTCAACTCTATAACCTTTATATCTAAATCCCCCTTATCTTTTCCCAAACCCAGCATAAAAACCAATAATTCACTTTCTGTATAATCACTCTTTTCATATTTATTTTTCCACAACTTCATTATATGTACCCTTTCTGTTTTCAAACATTTACATTCAATTAACAAATGCCTAATATTTTTAATTCCTTCCTTACATAATTTACAAAATAAATCACCCATATTTTTCCATTTACATGTATATTCTTTTGTAGCTAAAGATCCCGTTCGAGCCTTAAACAATAAACTACTTTCCTTACTATTATCATAAATTAACTCACACCTAATATTATGTTTATTTCTATATATATTTAAACTCTTTTTACTCTCCATACTATTTCTCCATCTCTCTAACTCCCTAGTCTTTATTAATAAATTTATTCTTTTATCCCATTCCTTACTACTATAACACTCAATAATCCTCTTAACACAATCATCCCATCTTTTGTACAAATATACTGATATAAATTCTTTATCCAAATCTTTTGCATAGCGCATTACCTTTCTCACCCATCTTGTTACCTGCCCTTTACTCATAACCCAATTAAATACTATTTTAGCTATTCTTTTATTATCCATAAACTGCAATCTACCAAACATTTTCATTTTACTTTTTGCATCTCTCATATGAAAACTTGACCATCCCATTTCTCCTTGAATTGCCTCCCTTGCTGTCCATACTTCTGCATCCAATGCATGTCTTCCTACTTCCCTTTGAGCTTTTTCTAAATAATCTAATATCTTTTTACTAACATATAATGCATCATTACCATATGTTAACCCTCCTACTGCAACTCCTTTCCATATAATTCTAGCTACATCATATTTATTATATGAAAATACTGTTAATTTCTTTATCAATCCCTTTCTTTTCTTTGCTTCATTTATCAATTTTTTCTCCCATTCATCCAAATAATTTTTCTGATTACTTAAAATAATTCCCAAATAACTATATCTATTCACCACACTTAACTTAATATCTCCCAATAAAAATTCTACATCTTCTCTTTCCTCAGTATTAACCATCATTATATTTGATTTTTCTTCACTAAATTTAATCCCCATCTCTTTACCCACCCTTGCACATGTCCTCAACATAACTTCCATATCTTCTCTTTTTTCTGCACACAAAAATATATCATCTGCAAAAAAAAGACCTGACAAAATATATACTCCTTTACTACCTATTAACGGTATCTCTATCCCTCTTCCTAATCTTTCTATTGCTCTTTCCATTTCACTCAAATACAACACAAACAAAATAGGTGACATAGGGCATCCTTGCCTTAGTCCCACACCATTTTTAACTTTAATTGATTCTATATTCTCTAATTGATATATATAATAATTATTTTCATATAATTTCTTAATAATATCTATTAAAGCTTCATCCATTCCCAAATTTGCTAAACTTATCCATAATCTATTTCTATTTACTCTATCATATGCCTTCTCTATATCTATAAAACTCATATATAACTGTTTATCTGCATTCCTACTCATATCCATAAGTTGTGTAACTACAAATAAACTATCTCCTATACGCCTATCTAATCTAAAACCTCCTTGCATTTCATCCACTACATTATTCCCTTCCATCCATTTTACAACTTTACTAGCCACCATATACGAGAAAACTTTATATAAAACTGATGTTACCGCTATCGGTCTATAATTATTCAACTTTCTATGATCCTTACCCTTTCCTTTAAATAATAACCTTACTCTTGTATTACTCCAACTACTTGGGAAAACTCTATTCTGTGCCATTTTATTAAAACAGGATAATAACTTTACTTTTGCCCTATATCCTAAATTCATTACCATCTCTGCTGCCCATCCATCTAAACCTCTTACCTTCCCACTTTTCAATTTCTTCTCTACCTCATTTAGTTCATTTTCTGAAAAACTAATATTCCCATTACTATATTCTTTCATATTTTCTAATATTCTATCATTCACATCTAACATCTTTTCTATATTCATTACATAACTATTTAAGATTCTCTCTAAATCTTCTCTAGAACTACACTCAGTTCCCTCATCATCTAGTAATACTAACTCTCTCTCCCCTACATTTCTTCTTTTAATATAATTCCAAAATTTTTTACTTCTATCTCTTCCACTTTTATTAATATCCTCCAACAATTTACTATTCAATTTCATTCTCTCTCTATAAATATCTATTTTAGCCAACTTCTTCTTTTCTAAGTACTTTTCCCATTTAGCATTAATATCTTTTTCACTTTCATTATTCTTAATAGCACCCTTATATTCTCTACATGCTTCTTTCCTTTCTTTTACACTTTTACTAATTTTAATTTTTTTATTACTTTTATTCTTTTCAATATTCTCACCTAAAACCCTATTTGCAACTTTTTCTACTTCCTTACACCAATCCTTATACTCATCCCCAACCCACTCTTCCATTATTTCTTCAACTTGTATTTTATACTCTTCCAACTTATTCTTATCATTTACTCTCCATCCACATCTTTCACTATTATGTCTACTTTTATTTCTATTCTCCATCACATTACTAACCATTTCAATTACAATGAAATTATGATCACTAGTGCATACTTTTTCTTCATTATCAAATATCTTAATTTTCCGTATTTTATTTATTCCCTCTTTCTCTACCAATACATAATATATTGTGTGAAATATATTATTTCTGGACCATGTGTATTGTCCCTCATAAATATTTAATAAATTTCCAATACTCAAATTCACTTTCTGACAAAAATTCTTCAAAAGCTGTCCATTTTTATTATCTACATCATCAATTTCTTCAATATGTCCATTCATATCCCCTATAAACTCTATACAGTAGCGCCATCACTGCAAGCCAGAGTAATCAATGGATGCAAGAAGATTTGTTATTACTGAAGTTTTCGTGATTCAATTTGAACCTTCCATGTGAAATTTATTACTGGTTGTAACATTGTTTTAATAGGTTGTGAATGGAATTAATTAACTCATTTCATTTCTAAGAAATTTAATAATTATTTACATCCTTGCCTATTTGATACTAGACATTTTCAAATTTTGTAAGAGTTGATGCTAAATAAATGAGAAAAAAAACTATATTTTTTGAAAAGTTCACAAAAAAAAATCCAATTGGACATGAAAAATTTATAGATTTTTAATTTTACTGCTTGATTGTAATTTTACAATAATATAAAATCAATATTATATTATTGCTTTATTAACTACAGTTGTTTATAAATTTTAAATGAAATCTTTTTTTTTTCTATTAATTTGTAACATTTGAAGTAATTTTTTTTAAAAAAATTAAAATTTCTCTGTAATTTTTATTAAATCATAAAGTAAGATTTAATTGATGTTTGATTAATATTTTGTTTTTAATAATGACATCATTACAATCTTTGATTCCTGATTGTATAAATAAAGTGAAGGAAAAATCTGTAGCTAATTGACTGCAATAAAATATATTGCTTACTACTTTAGTATTCAAATTCCATATCCTCCACTACCACATATCACCAAAAAGTGTTATGAAGAAATAAAGTATTTGATTGTTTTAAATTTTTAATTTATTTATATCTCTATTTTTAAAATATATATATATATTGCTAAGTAAATAATAAAAAATATTAAATAAAACTTACATACGTGCATAATCAACATATAAATCTGTAATCAGCATATAAAAATTGATATTGCAGTTATGATCAAGTTAACTTTTATTACCATTATTCTTATAAACCCATTCTCCACTATATAATTATTTATCAATTCAATAATCATGATATTTTCTTAGAAACAATTAACTCTAAATAATGTAAATTTCCTATAATTGTATTTTAAACTTAACCTATAATTTAGTTTATTGTTATTTATGAGAGAATTGTTTACGATATTTGTAATTTGGATATCTGCTAGTATAATTTTTACTGTGTACAATCTCTTGGAATATTCAACAACTTTATTAGCATATTTTCATAGATTTTCTTTTTTATTATTATTGATAGTTTGGAAACTAAGATCACTTATGTATATTTTATATATAGGAATGCTAACATAGAACACTACTATTTTATTTGACAACAGTAGCATTAATATGGAAGTATTTAATGCTTGCTATTATATATACACCTGGGTCTCGTTTTATGCGGTAAATAGGTTCCTCAGAAAATGTGCACAAAAGAAATCGCACAAAAATAGACTTAACTTACCTTGAAAAATGGGGGATATATTCCAGTAATTTTCAGAAATCATATAAAAGCAAAACAACAAGGAAAAATTACTTTAAAATTTGCATTAAAAAATAAAGAAATAAAGTATGACTAATAAAAAATTTCAAATAAAAGACAAACTTTTTTTATTAACTACAGTATTTAATTTTACATTTTTTCATACATACTTTAATCATTACTGCTATTTGACAAAATGCGTTCGTTTGTGAACTGATGAGAAATAGATTTGTGATGTGATGTACAACTAGCGCCACTTTCAATCTTGTGCTGTGTTAATGGTTTTCTGTTTCTATATTAAAAAAATAAGATCGCAATCAAAACAAAAAAATTATACATTATCATTAGAAATATTATTTTCAGTTTAAAAAATCAATAAAATCTTTGTTATTTATTTTAACAATCTAAAAGTTTAAAATTTTTGAATATTTATTGCGATATTTTTATACGTAAGTATAATCTATTATTATTATTTACTCATTAGTATAAGTAGGTTATTTATATAGAAGCTAAGATTATAAATACAGCTTCAGGCCATATTCACATTAGCTGCTAATATAACGTATTTTTTTTTAAAAAAAAAAGTATTTCAAGTCAAAATAAGTTATTAATAATTTAAATTTCTTGATATCTAATAAATATAGTGAAATATGAAAAATATTAAGAAGAAATATGAATCGCTTAACTTCAAAAATCACATTAAAATAATCCACATAAAATGAGACACAGGTGTATTCTAACTACTCACATTTTCAATATGATACTTTTTTATGTGCATGATTGCTAATTTGGGCATATATAAAATTTATAAAATTATTCATCCAAATATTAATTCCAAATCATCAACAACTTACTTACTATTTGTGGGAATTTTATTTTTATAGTCATTGGAAGTTTTAATAGAAGTATTGTTTTCTGGGTTATTTTTACAATCATCTATATCTTAAGCACTCTTTTTATAAGTATTTTATATGGGAAGTTGGTAACTAAGTTAAGGTATTTTTAAAATATGTTTTTCTCACCTTTAAAAATGATTTATATATATTGTCAGACCAATACATATATATATTGGATAATTATTTTGACTTTTAAATATTGCTCACGTAAGAATCTGAGCGTTTAATCATTTATTTATGATCATACATTTTTATTACTTTCAGTATAATAGATATTTCCAACTAATAAGTATCTGTACACATCATTGATTACATGCTAGCTATTTAACCTGAATAATCCTGAACAAGATCAATATGGCATTTTTAAGAGAATTCTTCTTGAGTTATTTCAAATGCTTATCACATCTATTATTATACTATCGTATCATTTAAAATAATTACTATATTGATTTTCAGTAGCAAATGAAAAAGAGTTTAAAAAATCCTTACTTAAAAATAATTCCCCATTTATAAAATATTTAAGTGTAAAATAAATAGCTTTCAAAAAAAAATAAAAATACCAATCAGAAAAAGAATCAAATTGTCATCCTGTTATATACTTGTGTAATAATATGAGAATTTAAGTGATTTTAATCAGCTTTGATCAAAGTAAGGGGAAATGAAAACTCATTTTCATAAAAGAAACCACTACTGAATATTATCTAAAGCTTTCTAAAAATGATTATGTGTAAAAATAAATAAATATTTTAAGATTTGCTTAAAAATATATATATATCTTTATTTATTAATCTCAAGCAACTCAAATATAACCCAAACCACTGTCTTGCTATTCAAATCCTGTTTCATAGTATAGAAGTTCTTCACTTTCAATTCCTATCATTTTTTATACACTAGATATCATATATATAAAAAAGAAATTGCAATTATAAACAAATTAAACATTATATAATTTATGTACTAAAGTACAATCATATTTAATTCCCTGAAAAGTTATTTGGATGTTTTTTTATAAATATATTCAAAAAAATATTAAAGAGAACTGACTACAGAATAAAATGAAAACAAAAAATAATTTTAAAAATGATAACATGTGTATGTTCTTTGTATTATTATATTTATCCTACAGTTGAATTACAATATTGTAATAAATTTGAAAGATGCAACCACCTGTAATAAAGCAGGCTGGCTTTATATATGTTATTATCATCATCCTCTACATGTTTCACTTAAATTACGACCATCTAAATGTTCCAAAGCATTTTTATTTACATATTTGGTTATATTAAAAAATGCCAATAACTAATTAAATATCATTTTGTGTAATGATCACAAAAACTCATATTCTCAATACTTAATTTTTTTAGTTCTTATTTGAATGTTTGTGAAATGTTTAACAGAATTACTTAATGAAGATCAGAATTAATTTCAATCAGTCATTATTGCTCATAAATTATTCAGAATCTGAAGGAAAGAAAATACCATTCACCTAGCAACAGATTTATGTTGTGCCAAAGCAACATCATCACTTCCTGTGATGGAATCCAATTATAGCATCATCTTGTCTTACCAGTGAATAATTTGTCACTAATGGATTTCTTGGAACTATTTTCATTTCTGAAAAAACTCATTGCTAGTAAATAAATATTGCAGTACTATTAGTCCATACATGCTCCACGAGAGGAAACTAAATTTGAATATCAGCATTTTATAGTTAATCAGTTATTGGTGATAACCAACTTATCCAGTTTTTTAAGTGACAATAAAACTCTTATGCCAAATTTTTGTTATCATCACTATCAAAACAGAAAAAAATTCTGAATCGTAAAATAAATTAAGCACTCTCTTTCATGTAGTCCCCAAAAATATCATAATCATTCAAAATAATTGAAAAAATATTTTGTAAAATATCAACCAATAATCACTGATTTTTATTTTTATGTCTTTAAAAAAACATGGCATTTCTTTTCTAAATTTTATGAGAGGCATATAAAAAGGAATTGTTTCTAAAAATGAGTTTTGCAATAAAACATTTAAAAAAACGTATTTTTTATTATTCAGTGTTGTATCTATTGATTGCAGAATACTTCTGCCAAAATTCTGAAAGTTATTTCAACTGTAATAAACATTTAATCACTTGTATTACATTTTTGCCTACTTTCAGTTAGACATAATTATGCAATATCTTTTAAAAAAATTTTCAATGGTTCAAAGATTATACGAGTGATAAGCAATATATGGCTTTTTAGTTTCAATATTTTCCATCATTAAAACTAGTGAAGACAAATATTACCTTCTAAATAGCAATCAGAATTTTATTTTTAAATTTTAAAGTGTGTGATTGATTTCACTTTTTTATTTAGAAAGTTAAATAATACTGTGCATCTTTTTTTTTTTTGACTATTAGGAAAGTCCATTTGAATGATATTTTTTCTCATGACAATTTGGAAGGGGGAAGGGTCTAAACAATTGATATACAATTTTTAGAATAACAATTACTTTAATATGAAATTAGAAAATTATATATTGTACACCACTTCTGGGTTCTTTTTTTTTTTTGTCATTTTGATTAAAACTGTTTGAGGGAATAGACTTGAATATCTTAACTTGTCACTTTCTATATGTCATAAATTTTCCAATTTGAGGTTTTTTAAAACTTTTCAGTAGAAGTAAAAATAGTTTTGGAAAAATTGGATCACTTCTTGTATATGCTTCTTGAACTTGTTTGTAATTTTAAAGCAGTTGTAATAATATTTTTTTATTAAGATTTTTTTTTTTTTTTACTTAAATTTTTTTAAACCTTAATCATAATTGATGTCTGATTTATAGAATCAAAGAACTTTTCACAATTATTGAAGTAAATCTTATTGGATCCAAGTTTATAACTAATATATACTTTTGAGTTGCTCATTTCTTAAAGTAAGATAATTCATTATATAAATTTCACTTCCAATCTTTTGTTTTTTTGATTAGGAATTGAGTGTATATGTATTTATATTTATATAACACAATGGGATTTTTCTGTTGTTGTTTTTTTAAAAAAAAAAGATAAAATCTTTATGGTCAAATAGAACAATAATTAAAAAATAGTAACTATACATGAGAAATTAGAAAATACTATAGTGAACACTTTATATATATAAATTCACTAGATGGAGCTTACCACTAGCTCCAACAAGCTTTAATTATAAGTGCCAAAAGAGAAAGAATTCAAAATCTCTATCGGAAAATCCTCATCCCCAGACCAATTGGTTTCGAGCTTATGTCTTACCTCAGTGAGGAGCTAGGATTTCAGACACTAGATCTAAAACTCCAACTCAAGCGTCAGCCCTTATTTAATATGTTACTATCAATTTGAAAACCTGAATTTTTCAGACACATAAATGTCTTCAAATCCAGCCTTAACCAGGTAGCAAATTGCTGGATTTGAAGACATTTATGTGTCTGAAAAATTCAGATTTTCAAATTGATAGTAATGTATTAAATAAGTGCTGATGCTTGAATTGGAATTTTAGATCTAGTGTCTGAAGTCCTAGCTCCTCGCTGAGGTGAGCCATAAGTTCAAAACCAATTGGTCTGGGGATGATGATTTTCCGATAGAGATTTTGAATACTTTCTCTTTCGGCACTTATAATTAAAGCTTGTTAGGAGCTAGTGGTAAGCTCCTTCTAATGAACATTTTAGTACAAGCTTAAAAGCAAGTTACATATTTTGTGTCTTGTTTTATTAATTATTATATAAATTCACACATAGTGTGTATATTTTTGACTACACATTTTTATGTTTAATATATTTTTAATTAATATTGTAACGACGTCTGTGCCCGTTACAAACGTCGTTACAATATATATATACTTTTTTTTTTCTAGATATATGAGTGATTATGAGGCGTGGATGGAACTTTGTGATTTATATATTTCAGAATTAGATTACAGTAAAGCAGCATTCTGTATGGAAGAACTGCTCATGTCTAATCCTCACAATCATCTCTATCATCAACGATATGCTGAAGTATGTACGATTTTAACCAAAATAATAATTGTTTCGTTATATATATATTCATAGTAATTTAGAAATTATTGCTAGCTATACATTATTTTCAGAAAATCCCACTTATATTATTATTTACTTTTCGTTAACTATAATACCATACTGTCTATACTTTTTATTTTATTTCATTTTCCTTCAATCAGGCATCCTTACCTGCTTCTGAAGATAATCTAAAATTTTAATTGAATTTCTATCTTCACTTTCATCGGTGTACCCCACAAGTCACTCAAATCCTTTTCTCTTTCTATTTCTTATTTTATTCTTCAAATACTTAAAATTATTTTTCTAGATTTTTCACATTTACTAATTTCCTATAACATATCCTTCATTAATGCTATACTTCAAAGAACATACCCACAGTTAATTTTCAGTTGTTTCAAGTTAATGTTTATTCTCAAATGTCTCTTAATATAAGGCTTTGAATTTTGGGAATAAATGCTTGTTTTTTAATGACGGGATGCTTTTCACAATATCAGCATTTACTTTTGCTTTCAACTAAAAATTGCTAGGCATTCATTTACTGGATATCTTGCTGAGTTGACTATGAACCAGCTATTCTACATCAAAGACATGGTAGATTAATAATATACAAACCATTATATAACGAATGTGTTAAATCCAATTCCACTTCTTAATTTCTTCAATAAATGTAACCATTATTTCATCCCATTTTTAACATCTTTAATGTTCTTTACTGATATATTTTTCTCCAAAATTTTAATTTCAAAACCCTCCATTTTCCCTTCTTGATGAAGCTATGATATTTTGAACCAAAATGTGATTATGTTTATTTTAGATTATGTTAAAATAAATAAAGGGATTGCAAATAATGATGAAGTACTTATGCTAATCAAGTCTGTCATTGGCTTGGTAGGAGTACATATCACATTGATTGCTGATCCAATTTTGGAAAAGAACATATTTATAACTAATTTTTTTTCTCCTTAGATCCGGTATACACAGGGTGGTTTTGAAAATATGGAGTTAGCCCGAGCATATTTTGCACAAGCAGTAAAACTTAATAATTCTAATATGAGGGCCTTATTTGGCTTATTTTTGGTGAGTTGACATTTAAATAAGACTTTTTAATTCTAAAATTTATTTTAATATTGTAATTGAGTTTTGTTTTTGTTTTTTTGTCATTTGAATAATTATATCAAATAATCTTTTAATTTGTATATTACTAGAAATTGTAATTTTTTATTGTACTGAAATATTTTGACTGTGTTTAATAGTTATTCTCAGTCTTTGCTGCAATATTTTAATCATTTCATTATCTTTGTATAAATTCATCCACTTTTATTGTACAACTATTAAAGATTGAACTGTCTACAGATGTAATACTATTAATCTGGTAACTGATGTTCTGATATTTTTTAATCCATTACAATTATGAGGGGCCCTTCAAATTTTCATGACCACCAAATTTGATTATTTTAACAGAAGTTATGATTTATTTATGTAACATTTTTTTAAATGTAATCTTAATCACATATTTTTTTTGGTAATAGTTGGTTAGGTGTATTGTTGTTAAATTTGATGTGAATGGATCATTAGAAAATGAACTACCAATTAGGATTTCAATACAAGCATAGTATTCATATTTTAGAAACAATTACTTATAAATCAATGACTGAGAGAGGAGAATTACAGAAGCAAATAGAAATAAGAAAGCTATTACCAAGAATTAATTATTTTTTGATAATGAGATTTCTTTATATTCCTATTATAAGATCTTATGCATAAAAAAATTTTAAAAAAATTAACAAGGTAATCATAAAAGTGTTTTTGGAAAATTCTAAGAATATTTCAAATATTGATAATGAATTTGAATTATTTTTATTAATCATAATGTATGTGATTTTTTTTAATACTGTAAATAACTATCAGGAATATTTATTCCTGTCTTTATTTATAGTTTAGCAATGATGCACTTAAATACACTAAAACCTTAAAAAATTATAGATAAAAAACAGTTTAATGATTATTCACTGAAGTGCTTATAAAGACAACTGAAATTTTATAATTCAAAACATTCCACATCTATTTTTTGGAAAATGTGTGTGTATATTTGTAATTTGAATATCATAACTAATTTGTACTATAATTTAACTAATAGTCAAATATCAATAAACTGATGCCTTATTTGGGATTGCTTAAAACTAAAGAACTGCTTTGAACCTTCAAATAGTTAAAAAATTATGATTTCAGTGCATTTATGTTGTACATAAATACAAATTAAAATAGATTTCACTCTTTGATTTATGAGAATGTCAATAAACTATGCTTAAACGCTTATCAGAAATAGAAATGGGTTGCATCATTCCATTTTTTTTTTTTTTTAGTTTATTGATGTTTGACTATTGCTTAAGCATAGCCGAATGAGAATTGCAGTTACTTCAATTTCATATTGTAAGTTATGACAATTTCGATTAAATTTAATGTCATAGTAATTATAAGTTTAAAAATTGGAAATAACATTAATTGTAGTGATTAGATAAAGTAATGTATTTTTTTAACAATCTTATTAATTAAAAACAGTAAAAGTCCTGCTTTATTTAATTTTACAAGTAAAAGAAATATGAAGTATTTTTATTTACATTTATTTAAAAATCCAAAGTATGGAGTGTGATGTCTTAGAGCTGATTCAAGAATTTGGCAATGTCTTTTTTTTTTCAGGCTTTTTCTTTGTCTATTCTTGTTTGTTAAATTGACAATTACTGATTTAATTGAAAAGTATTTGTGAGCTACTTTAACTAAGAGAGGTTGTTATAATAGTGATAGTTTAAAAAAAGTTTGTTATTGTAAACAATAATGTCATGATTTTGCTATATTGGAAAAAAATATATATATATGAATTTCTTAGACGTATAAAAGTCTTTTAGATAAATTATTTCCTATGTGGTTAATAAAATTCTTTTTTTTTTTTCATTTATCTGTGAGAAATCTTATATAAATTGTAATGAAATTAATAGATAACTAAAGAGAGATAAAAATTTTGAATATAAAAAATATTACATCATATTATATTATGCAATAATCATCTAACAAATAAATTAAATCTAGATGTTTCTGTACATTATAAATATATTTATTTTAGTACTAATGCAAATGAAGTTTATCAAGTACAATAATAGTTGTATTTCAGAAAACATTTTGCTAAGAGTACAGAAAATGAGGATTGAAAAATTCACTCTTTTCATTTTTGTTTTAAATTTTGAAATAAATGTAAAATGCAAAGCTTCTAAATCATGATACAAAGAGTTGAAAAATTATATTGTTGCAATCCTTTTTATAAAAAATAATATATATTGTACTACTAATGAACAGTGCTACATGCAAGATTGTTGTCTAAAATTATTAAAACAAAATATTACATTTAAATAATGAAAAGATTTTGAAATTAAAACTTTGATGAAAGAAAGAATCTATAAAAGTTAAGTTTTCTTTATATAAGCGTAGATCGCCAAAGGGCAAACATGTCATTTGTTAGTATAAGTTTTACTATTTTTTTATAATAATAATAATAATAACAACAACAATTAGAGGGGGGATTAAATGGTCATTCGTAAAATTTTACAAATTAATTAAAGAGTAATTCGGAGGGAAGGGGGATTTAACTGAGAAAATTTAAAACTATTAAAAAAAAAAGAAATATTAGAAACTAAAAAATCTCTTTCCATTTATTTAAAATAAAATAAATATATGTGTGCGTAAATAATGATGATTTTAAATATAAAGAAAATAATAAAATGTGTGCGTGTTAAAAATAAAATAAAATATGAAAGTTAAATATAAAAGGAAAGTTCATAATTGAAGTTAAAAAAAAAATCCCTCAAAGATTGCATATATTGATAAGCTACATAGGAATGGAATTAGCAATGGCTCCTAATTAACTAATTAAAATACATAAACAACAGGACTAATTAATGCATAAGAATCCCCTGATTGCGGACCCAGGCTGCCATTTGATGACGACTTTTTATTTAGGTACTTACAATTGCAGATCACTTTCAAGTGAAGGAAGATTGCAAGAATTAGAAGAAGAACTCTCTTATATTAAATGGGACATTATTGGACTTTGTGAAGTTAGAAGAAAAGGTGAAGAGACAATTGATTTAAAAAGTGGACATATACTCTATTATAAAGGCACAAATATTGGAAATACAAGTGGAGTAGGATTTATTATAAATAAAAAGTGGAAGAACAATATTGTGGAGATTGATGGTGTATCGAACAGAATGGCAAGATTAGTTATACAACTTAATAGCAGATACCAAATGCAGATAATTCAGGTTTATGCCCCAACAAGTTCTCATAGTGATGAAGTAGTAGAAGATTTTTATATGGATGTACAAAAGGCTTTTGATCAGAGTAAACACCATTTTAAAATTGTTATGGGAGACTTTAATGCTAGAATTGGTAAAAAGATGAAAGTGCTGTGGGTAATTTTGGTTATGGTAATAGAAATGAGAGAGGACATAGACTTGTGGAGTTTGCAGAAAAAGAAAAACTTTATATTATGAATTCTTTTTTTGAGAAAAATGTTAAAAGGAAATGGACATGGAAGCATCCAAATGAAGGTACAGCAGAATTGGATTATATTTTGACTAACAGGAAATACATATTTCAAGATTGTAATGTTCTTAATAAATTTAACACAGGAAGTGATCATCGATTAGTAAGGTGTAAGATACGTGTTAATGTAAAACTAGAGAGACAAAAATTATTAAGAAAAACAATATTTACAGTTGATATTCCTAATCTTCAGAAACATTCTAATGAATTTAAATTAGAACTTACAAATCGGTTTCAAGTATTAGTAGATTTTGAACATGATTCAGATTTGAATGAAATTAATATGAAAATAACTGATACACTTTTGAAAACTGCAACAAAGATAGCTGGTAGAAAGAAACAGCAATTGACCAATAAAATTTCTACTGAGACTAGAGAATTTATGAAGAAAAGAAGGAATATGAAGATATACAAAAATGATGCATTAAAAAGAATTGAATATCTCAAATTTTGTAAAATGGTGCGGGAAAGAGTTGAAAATGATATAAGAAAGTATAACTGTGAACTAGCAAGGAAAGCTGTAGAAGAAAATAAAAGTCTTAAGAATGTAAAACAACATTTTGGTATTGGTAGGAAATTTATATCTGCAATAAGAAAAAAAGATGGAATTATTACTAAAAGGAGAGATGACATCATGAAATTGGTAGAAGATTTTTATCAAGAATTATATAGTAATAAAGAACAAGTACCTCCTATATCTATTACATCTTCCAAATTGCCCAGAATTTTAAATGAAGAAGTGAGACATGCAATTAAATGTATGAAGAAAGGAAAGGCTCCAGGTAATGATGGAATTATAATTGATATATTAAAAGAAGCAGGTGAAGAAATAGAAAAAATTTTAGCAAAGTTATATACCAAATGTCTAAATGATAAAGACGTTCCGGATGATTGGAAGAATGCAGTAATAATATTAATATTTAAAAAAGGTGATAAAGAAGATATTAGAAATTACAGACCTATCAGCCTTTTATCAGTTTTATATAAAATTTTTACCAAGATAATTACTACTCGTCTACAGAGAACATTGGATTTCCACCAACCAAGAGAACAAGCTGGATTTAAAAGTGGTTTTAGTACAGTAGATCATATCCAGGTATTGAGAGAAGTTATAGAAAGGACAAATGAATATGAGTTGCCATTATGCTTAGGATTTGTAGATTATGAAAAGGCATTTGATTCTATAAACATTTCTTCAGTGATTAAAGCATTAGATCATCAAGGTATAGATCCAGGATATTGTCATATTTTAAAGAATATTTATAAAAATGCAACAGCAACAATTAGATTACATAATGACACTGGGAAAGTCAACATTGAGAAAGGTGTAAGACAAGGTGACTCCATATCTCCAAAACTTTTTACAGCAGTGCTGCATGAAGTATTTTGTGGATTAAAATGGGAAACTAAAGGAGTGAAAGTAAATGCTGATTATTTAAGTCATTTAAATTTCGCAGATGATGTAGTTGTTTTTGCAAATAATGCTTCAGATCTGCAGGAAATGTTGCAGGAATTATCAGATGAAAGTAGGACTAAAGATAAATGTTAAAAAGACTAAAGTAATGTTTAATCGATTTGCTCAAAATATGAAAATAAAGATTGATTATGATGAATTAGAAGAAGTTAACAGTTACAAATACCTTGGTCAGATTATTAATACAAATGGAAACATAATGGAGGAAATTAATCATAGAATTAAACTTGGTTGGAGTGCTTTTGGTAGAAATAACTTGATACTAAAAGGAAATATGCCTATGTGTTTAAAAAGGAAGGTTTTTAACAAATTTGTTTTACCAGTTCTTACTTATGGATTTGAGACTTGGACACTTAATAGAAGAGCAATTCAGAGACTTCAGACCACTCAAAGGAGTATGGAGAGATGTATGTTGGGAGTAACAAGAAGAGATCCTAAACGCAATGTATGGGTAAGAGAACAAACAGGTGTTACTGACCTCATTGAAAAAATTAAAAGATTGAAATGGAGTTGGGCTGGACATATTGTTAGAAGAGATGATAATAAATGGACAATTGAAATTTTAAACTGGATTCCAAGAGATTGTAAAAGACCCAGAAAGAGACCACATGTGAGATGGATGGATGAAATAAGAAAGTGTGCAGGGGTGATGTGGAGAAGAGAAGCTAAAGATCGGAGAAGATGGATTAAACTTGGAGAGACCTTCATCCTGCAGTGGATTGATAATGGTTGATAATGATGATGATGATGATGATCCAAAATTTGATCTACAAAAGCAGCAGATTTAAAAAAAAAAATTAATTAAAAGATAACAACAAGATCAGATAAGTAGAGCCAAAAATTTCATCAGTCAGTCATTCACGTATCTAGAGTCAATAATCTATTAGACTTATTTTTCCAATGAATACAATACAGTGCTAAGCAGTTTTCGGAGCATGTGATGAGCTCCAACCTTCATCCGCAAGAATATCAGCCTTCTGTCTGTCTAATAATTTGAAACCGCCAAAAAGTGTCTAACTGCCTTGAGTAAGAAGTAGCCCAGAACCACAATTGTCAGGACCGCATCAGAAGCCTAAAATCCAAGCGGTTAGTAAAACACACATGCAGCAGCAAAGAACAAGAAGTTATAATGTTTAAAATCCTATAGGTAATAACATTTTCTTATTCCAATTCCTGATATTAATTAAAGTAACCATTGCAATCTTTGAGTATTTCCAGAGTCAGCATAAAATGAACTATTTATGTGCAGGTTTGGTGAAATGAACAGATGTTGGTAGAACTTTATTAAACATACAAATAGCTTATGATAAAATATATGTGCATGTTTTAATGCTTTGTACTTAATTTAATGCTTTATGTTTATGTTATGTTACTATTGTGTGTTTTATTAAGAATGTGTGTGGTTATCGTATATAAAATCATTGTTTATTTAATTAAAAATTTATAAAATTAGTTTACAAATTATATTAGACATTTTATTTAAAATAAGGTATTTGTATGTTAATCATTGTCGGTCAGTTTTTAATTATACCACTAAGAACAACTTAGCAGAGAAGTTATGTATGCAGTTATTGTTATATTATAGTTTGGTTGAGCTAGTTGGGATTTCTTAGGCGCTGAATTAGTTTACTGTTATTCAGGGCAAGTTAACTACTTCCTGTAATTAGCTGGTGCCTGAAGTTTACTTCAAAACAAAAAAGTGCTCTGAATGACAGGAGTTGAATCCAGCAGTTGAGAAAACCTGTGGCCTGGAAAGGTGGTTATGTATCTTATGTAGCTTCGGCCTAGTCATAGGTACCCTCTGGATATTATGCTTCTCTGCCTAAGGGACCAGTGTGGTGCAATACTTAAATTGCAGTTGGAGTAGATCGAATTTATATTAAATAATTGTATCATATTTTTTATATATAAAAGGAAGTCAACAGCTTGTTTATAATGTTTTCATATTTTGTTTTATTAAAGAGTAAATTTTATTTTGTATTTTTTTATTAAAAAGTAAAAAAAAAATTATTTTATACTTTTTTTTATTGATCTACTACCCCACCCGGTTCAATATATAATAAAAAATCTTAAGCCAGTTCAAAATCAGGCATGAGATGTAGTAATATTGTTATAAAATTTAGGTATGAAAATCTAATATTTGTATACATATTAGACTGTTTCTGAAAGAAATTATGTTATAATGTAACATATACAATCAAGATTTAAGCATAATTGTTTTATATATTGATAAGATTCTTATGAATTTTTGACGTAGTTTTGAAAGGTAATGATGAATTTTTAGATATATTTTATGAACAATTATTTGTATTGAAAATACAGATCTACAGTAAAAGTTTATATTTAGATTCATTTTTTGAGAAATTAAGTAAAGTAAAACTTTGTCCAGTACTTTATTTTCTTTAAATATATTTTCATACTATTTAAAATTATATCGCAATATATGCAGTAAATTTTATTTTTAGAGTGCCAGTAATCTCGCATCTTTACCAAAATGCAATACCCAAAAACGTAAAGAAAATATCAAATATGCGATGTGGGCTGCAAAACAAATATCCGAAAAATATCAAGTAAGTATTATTTAGTCTCAAAAACAGTTAAAAATTACTTTCTTATATATACCAAATCATTTGTAAATAAGTATTTGGAAGTCATAGGGTGCCACGTATTGTGGTTCATTAGAAACAAGTAACTTACTAGAAATAACAGATTGCATAATTGTGTCGCTTTGATATCTGATGATTTTTCTAGCAAACAGGATTTTTTTCAGGTAGCCAGTTATAGCTTATTTAACCATTTGATCATTATTTTGAATACTATTGATCCATTGCAAGATAAAGATTCATAATTTATATCACATTATCTTGTCCATCTCTTGGGATACGGTTTTTAAGATTTTCATTATTCATTCATTGTCATATCTACAAAACATGTCCATTATTTAATCTTCTTAATTTTCCCATCATTTTTATTAATACTTGTTTATTCTTTCTCTAATTTACCATGTGGTTTGCAGTTCCTGTGCTGTTCTTCTATTAAAATTCACAATTTCAAATTCATAAATAACTTACGTTTTCAGGAGTGTAGATGTATTTATTTTAAAAACTAA
Source organism: Epiperipatus broadwayi (assembly GCA_028023455.1). Classification (NCBI taxonomy): domain Eukaryota; kingdom Metazoa; phylum Onychophora; class Udeonychophora; order Euonychophora; family Peripatidae; genus Epiperipatus; species Epiperipatus broadwayi. The sequence goes on from JAQFVV010006226.1 coordinate 4,653,195, forward strand.
GTTGTTTTTAACAAATGCATTCTATCCCCATTAAATTTTAATTTTGCTTTTTCATCTGAATTAATTAATCATTTGTTCAAAGAATTTATTATATTCATGTGCTAATTCATTGCTATCAATCTTTATTTTTTTTTTCAAAAACTTTGGACACTATTTTAGTAATCATATCTTTTTTAACATTTCCTGTAGTGTTGAGTATTATTATGTGCAAAACCTCTATTTTATTTTTATATCCCATTTTAATTCAAAAATATTTTGCGCACAGCTATTAGAAAAAATTTTAGAGGTGGATTCATTCAGCTTTATACTGTTAACTCTTAATCTTCTCAATGCCACCATATAATTTAGACATTTTCGTAAATATTACTTGAGAATTTGATAATTTCCTAGGTATGTGTTATAATATCAAAACTTTAATTATTAATAGCAAAAATACTTAAAAAATTCCATGCAAAATGGTGAATTCATACTCATTATTTATTTTTTAACTTTCCTTAAATTCAAATGTAATCTGTTGTGCTGTAATTGCTTTTATTGTATTTGTTAAGTGGAATCCAAAATTGTTTGATGATAATTTGTAATGATCTTAATAATATATATATAACTGATGAGCCTATATGCTTGGTATTCTTTTTATCTCTTTATCTTGCTTTAATATCAAGTTAGTTTTACAGTTTTCTAATCATTGTTTGTCTTTATCATGTAGTTGGTCACAAATATTATTTACTGATTAAATGTAAAAAATTGTAAATCGCGCTTTGAATATTTGTTAACTGTCTCAATTTATTTTATTAATATTTCTATATTTTTTTATTAAATTCTCTCCCAAGTTTGGTGGAATAATTAGATAAGAGAATGCTACAATCAAATGATTAAAGTTAATCAAAACTAAGTAGCCATGAATGATTATATCTTAATATGTGGTTATTTTTAAACTGAATGTCTTTATTATGTAGATATTTTGCATATAACTTGAGAAATATTTTCTCTGTTTCTTTCAATATATCTTTAATAAATCCATTCTTTCCTGTAGCTTTTCTATTCTTTCTTAATTTAATAGAATATTTGACATTTTAGTTGCTACATTTATTGTACAAGATTTTTTTTTGTTTTGTTTTTCTTTTTTTTATTATTATTAAATAGTTTTTCATAGAAGTCTTCCACATTTTATGATGTCCTGTTTTAATAATAATGTCATCTTTTTATTAAAATAAAAATGGAATTTTGCTTCCTCCCATTTAATCAAGTTGCATCTTATGAACTTTTTTCTGTAGTACTTGCTTATGAAATTTCATATTAATTATCTTGCCTTGATAGAAAATTTATTGTTGAATTGTTCCTCTTTTTTTGTTCGTTTGTTTGCTTCTTTAAAATTTCTTTTATCTTATTAATTTTTAAGTCTGAATTATTTTGAAGATTAGGATATCAGTTATTGTGATTGTTTTTCTTAAAGGCTTTTGTCTAATTTTGCATTATCATATCACAATCCTGTAAGATATCTTCAATTAGTAAAAATATAATATCACTGTCCTATACTTACATTTGGATGCTTACAAATATATAATGTAAAGCTTTGCTTTTTGTATGTAACTTGGGAAATATTTTCTCTGTTTCTTTCAATATATCTTTAATAAATCCATTCTTTTCTATAGGGTTTTCTACTCTTTCTTAATTTAATAGAATATTTGACATTTTAGTTACTACATTTATTGTACAATATTTTTTTTTGTTTTTTTCTTTCTTTTTGGATGCTTCCAAATATATAATGTAAAACTTTGCTTTTTTAGCAAATTATGTATGTTTGTCCTTTTATTTCCATCTCCATATTTAAATTTATCACATTTTCATGTTTTCCAATTCTTGCATTAAATCTCCCATAACAAAGAATTTTAAATTATAATATTGTTCATTCATAAATACTTTGTACATTGCACAAAAGCTGTCCACTTTATTATCGAAATTAGAACTAGAAACATTCTGAATTATCTGCATTTATATTATAATTTTGCTACTCTCTCTATTATCAATCATCCACGACTTTACAAATCATTTATCTTTATCTTTTTATTCTAACTTAAGTAAGTATGACAATGTCTTGCTTAATATGAATATTAATATTAATGAAGATAATATAAATTAGATGTTTTTGTTTAAAAATGTGATCTATGCTTAAAATAATCTAAAACAAATAGATTTAAGGAATTCTTTAGCTTTAATCACAACAACGGTCTTGATTGATGATTCAGAACCTCTTAAGAATGATGGGCTGTAATTTTTTATAATTTGTCATAAATATTAATTTACAACTTATTTATTTAATGACATTACATTCTTTGAGAAAATTTTAACCAAGATGATTCAGTTAGGATCAGACATACACACGACCAAATGCAATCATAGGAAACTGTTACAAACTCATGCACAGACAATTATTCCCATTTTCAAGAAAACCTAAGTGATACTCATACTGGAACTATCAGCCCTGAGATTGTTGACCATGAGTTTTCATGATCCCAAATTTGAAATGAAAGCCAATTAATAATTCTTTATGATGGCTTTGTATGTTGATGAATAGCATCCACATTCATTTACTATGTAAATGGTAATAATAACCACAATGATAAAAATATATAGAATATATATTAAAAGTTTATTCTCATTTTTTTTAAGATCTCAGGAATTCCATCAAAAACAAATTCTTTTTTAAAGTCTTAGGCATCTGGCTATTTTTATCTGAAAGATAAAAGATGCATTAACTTTAAAACAAAAATACAGTTATAATATGATTTATTTTTACATATATAAAGTGATCTAAATATCACTCCATTTTTAGCAATTTGAGGCTTATAATTTGAATTAATTATAATCCCTTCATTTGTATTCAAATTAAGCCAAAGCTGTGTGAACCACTTAACATTGAAAAGGACTTCTAAAATAAACTAAAGACTGTGTTATTTTAATTGATCTAACTTTAGTTTATGAAATGGGTGCAAATCTCAAAAAATTTTAAATACTCTCTGATAGAAATTGTTGAGTATTTCAATAATTACTCCACTAAATCCAGAATATAACTGTATGGTCATTCAGAGTTTGTGATACTTTTACTTAATATAGTCATTAGTAATTTTCCATTAAATAACAATGAAGCATGTTATAAAGTTAGTATAATCTGCAATAAAGGTCTAAAACATAACCCTATCCTATTCTTAGATGACAACCTCAGATTTTAATTTAACTTTTCTTATCTCCCAAAAGGTAAATCGAAAATAATTTACAAAAACAATTTCCTTGGAAAAATGATTGAAATTCTAGTTTCTTAGCTGAACACTGTTTGTTTCTATTTGGAGGGAAAATGTTTAAACTAAAATTTTGATATTTAAATATTTCTGACATATTAAAGTCCTTTCCTTTGCAATGATTACTCGTTATTTTATATATCCCTATAAAGCAGTGGTGGAGGACCTCTGTTCCTCAAAAGCTCTCAATCCGGCCCAGAGACATTTTTTTAAAATGTACATAAAATAAATAAAACTTCTATTTAAATACATGCATGGTGCAAATAGTGAATTAAGAGTTAAGTAAAATAAAATATTTATTTTCTCAACTATATCTTTTTAATTTCATCAACCTTTGTGATAGTTCTGGTTTATTCTATCACAGATGCAATATTCCACTAAATTATCTATATTGTGTAATCTGGCTCAGATCGACCCTGAGGACATTTTGTTTGCTTTTTTTCTAGTGATTTTCACAGACAAATATATACTAGCAAAATTAAAACTCTAATTTTACTTTGTTCTGTTACTATTATTTTGCATTTAATATTTTTTATTAGGATAGCTAGATCAAGTAAGATAAGAAAAATTGACATAGAAAATCACACATCTCTAAAGAAATGGACCAACACATTTTTTTTTTTACAGGACGAAATAGTAAATTGATGTGCCTGATAGGTCTGGAAAGTGTATCAATTAATAAAGAACACAATATTAAGAGGTACTATTTATTAAAATATTCTGATTACAACAAAATTGTTAGGGAAGAAAGAAATATTAAAATAGAAAACTTGAAAAGGAGTTTCAACAAGTGAATGACATGTTTCATAAAAAGTACAAACAACTCAGAAAATTCTGTGAAAGCAAATTACATTATATTTAAAAAAAAAGCAGAAAATTCCAAACCATCTTTTCTGATGGGGAGTTTATAATACTGCACTGTAGCTACTGTAGAATTAATCTGTCCAGAACAAAAAAAAATTGAAAATATAAATATATCACAAAGAATAGTTACAAAGCAAATTGTCATTAAATATGGAACAGTCATTAATAATAATGATGTTACTTTATTTTTAATTCATAAAAAAAATTATGACCTTTGTTTAAAAAAGGAAAGTTGAAATAGGCTTGCCAGTTGAAAAGGTTTCCAAATCTAATTATTAAGAGTAAATTAATTAAATTTTTAATCAAATGTAGCAGGCTAATTTTTAAATTGATAATTTTGTATAGCCTGTGATTGATACTATAACTACCCAAATAGTCTTGGCAGAAAAAAGGTTCACTCCTACTATAAAACCATTGAATAACAAATTATAGAACATATGTAAAAATTATTAAATAAGTGAGATCTAACTATTAACACAAGATATAGTTCAATATATAACACATTCTTCAAGTCAAAATCATATCAAAAAATCTTACAAAAATAAAGATTTATGATTCCGAAATAAGCCTCATGAAGTTACAATTTCTGATCTCAGACAATATTAGAGCCATATAGGTTTAATTCATTTAAATATTATTGCAGTTTTATAAATAAGTTCAGCTTGGTGATTGCACTCAAGTTAACAAGTACATTTTCATTTGAGAGTAAAGATTTAATAACGAGGAAAGATTAAAACAAAATTTTCTGTCTGAATGATTGAGATAGAACTGTTTGTTCATTATTGTATCATTATAAAATAAGCCAACATCAAATACTATTAATAATATTATTTTCAGAAAACTAGTTGTGATTCTTCTTTTTATTGAAGCCAAAAATAATTTTCTTGTATCCATAAGAGAATTCTGCATCTCAGTAATATGACAATTCTGAATTCCAAATGTTTAATAGCTATTAAAATTTAGTATATATAGTAGATACATCTAAAGAACAAACATTAATTTTCTTGTGAATATGAATGGAAAATTATCTATTTTTTAATATAACTATTATTTTAATCTTAAAGCACAATAATCTATGACCAGTTTAACAATCTGCTCATGCTAATATGAACTTCTTTTGTATTCTGTTTTGTCATGAATGCATTCATGTTCTTTTTATAGCAATTTTTCTGGAAAGACATGTTGTGCAAAAATTCATTAACAACAAACCCTTTGAATTTACACAAGCATACCATTATTTTCAACAACTTTTGTTCAAAGCTATATTTGTATTAAGATGTGTATTAAATTCATCATGAAAGAAAATTTGATCTTTTAATAGTATTGCTGTAATAATGCTATCCAGAAAGAAATAGAAGTTTTCTCCTTTTTTGAATTCTCTAAATCTAATATTGAAGCATATGCAATAATAAAATAAGCATTAGTAACATTGTGCAAGCTGTTTTAAAACTATTAATCTTTTCATTGATACAATGAAAATTCCAAGAATAAAGATATTAAATTAGACTTTAGAAGCATATCCAATACTATCCATTCTTCTTTCACCGATTGATCTACCTTTCCAGAAAAATCTGTAGCTATCTATCTGTTCCATTAAATTTTTTTTCTGATGAAAACAAATTTTATTAAGAATAGCTTTAGTGATTCTTACTCTTAGCAGCTACTTAGCCAATGTGTCTTTCATTCTGATTTTGAACAGTTTGTATTATGTCAAATAAAGTTTGTACATTCCATATACTTATATTAAAAGAAGAAAAAAATTATTACTCTTTTATTACTTTCATTGCCTCCTACTTTAGCACTATTACTGATAATATTTCTGTCATAAAAAAAATATATACACCTGGGTCTCTTTTTACGCGGACTTATTTAACACGATTTTGAAGTTACGCAATTCCTGTTTCACCGGAAGTCGAACTCCGATAATGCGCTATTACTTTAAATAATAAATTTCGCGCACTTACGTTATATTGAAAGTAATAGCACATTATTGGAATTCGACTTTCATCTTGGTAATTTCAATATTTTCAGTGCTTTATAATAGTAAGATTTTATGCAATAATGAAATTAAAATCATGATTTCCACATTTTATGTATACACACATTAAATTTTACAAGATTATAATGTAAATTTGTTCAAACATTGTGCGTGTTAATTTTGCATTTTAAATCACATTCTGATTTTGCTTTTTAAAAAAGAACGTAATCAATTATTAATCATTTAGTGTCCACAAGTTTATTTTTAAAAGGTCAGTAATAGCAGTGGGCACAATTAAATTTGACAAAAATTAAAATCTGATTTTTAATTGTAATTAACAATTTAAAAATTACTTACGACGACTTGAAATTAATGTGATGTGAAATTTGATTTTTAAACAGAATTGAAAATTAAAGACAAAAATAAGAATTTAATTTTTAGTTGTTAGTTTCATAAACAATTAATAAAATCATCGTCTCAAAGATTAATTACTAATTACGTTGTCACCAGAAAACCATTGACACAACACGAGTGTGAAGTTGACGCTAGTTGTTTGCAAACGAACGTGTTTTTCGGCAAATAGCTATAATAATTAAGATGTGTATAGAAAAATGTAAATTATTGTACTGTAAATTACGCATAAAAATATATTATTTTGAATAAAATTAAATATTATAGTTAAACAAAGTTTGTCTTGTATCAATTTCTTTCAAATTTGAAATTTTTTATTAGTCATATTTTATTTCCTTATTTTTTTTTTTTTTTTGCGTGAATTTTAAAGTAATTTTACATTGGTGCATTGCTTTTACGCGAATTTTGAAAAATCACAGACCGCACCCCCCCCCCCCTTTTCAATGTAAGTTACGTCTATTTTTGCGCAATTTCGTTTGCGCGTGCTTTTTGAGGAACCTATTTATCGCATAAAATGAGACCCAGGTGTGTATAAGAAAAAGAGTTGTGCATATTATATATATTGTCTCAACTCTAAAACTATCTTCATTTGTATTTAGATATTGGTGAGGCCTATACTTTTGTAAGCCTAATAAGACAGTATGAACCGGATAACAATGTAATTGAAGGCTTTAGAATCTATCAATTTTTAGTTAAAATAATTTGATATATTTTTTCCCCTATAATCTCTATTTAGTTTTGAAAACTCATTACTAAATTATGCATTGTATTTAAAGAATATTATTATTTTAAATGCATTATGGCTTTGCCTATTAAACTTTTAAATTCAGTTTTGTTTCAACTGATCATTTATTATCTTTATTATAACAGCAGAGATTTTGATTAATGAAATATAGTAAATTCTCAATTCATCAGAAATGCATATATATTTGGCATCTATTATTGGCAAATCACAATTTTAAAACTATTTCTGTACGAATAGGTTTTTTTTTAATTTGAAAGGACATGCAAATACTACTAATGGAGTACTATTACTATATATATTCATACACATTTAATTTGCACATTATAATTACATTTTTATGGTTTTGTTTCTAATAAAATTCTTTTCGTTTTTTTTATTTTTAAAAGCTTATTTTCATCCCACAAATATTTTTTTTTACTGCATTAATTTTAACCCCCGTTTGTTAAGCATACATTATGTTCTTGTAATAATATTAAAACTATATAAACATATATGCATATACTTTTTGAAAATAATGTGTGTGAAATGTTTTAAATTATAAAATCTGAGCTGTATTTTACATGTATTTCAGTGACTAAGCATTAAATTGTTCATATTTATAATTTTTTATAGAATTCCATTTGTATTATTTATTTTCTATCTTCTCTTGAGAAATGATGGAGCAATAGCTCATTGTATTTTATTGTCTAAGTAACAAGAAAGATTGATAGTGATTTTGTGTATTCAAAATCTTAGGATGATTTATGTTCCAGGTTTTTAGCTAGCAAGTAAAAACATTTTAAGATGTTCATTATTTTTGCATTACTTATATGAAATAAATATAATTTTCATTCCGCCTTTGTATTTTTCACACTGCTTTTTTCAATTATCTATAGTTTGATTGTTTAGCAATTCTTCAGAGCTGTAAAACATAATAGCATTATACACCTGGATCTCTTTTTGTGCCGATTTTTTTAATGCGATTTTGAAGTTATGTGATTCATGTTTCTTCTTAATATCTTTTTAAGCGGTTTTCTTTTATGCGATAAAGAAGTTTATATTTCACTTAAAATCGGGATTTCCCTGTTTTATATACATGCATTAAATTTTACATACTTTAAATGCCTGTTGGAAAAGGGTTTGGCAATAAATGTAGATACCTTAGAAGATTTAGAAAAAGATAATGAAACAGAAGTGGAACCTGTTCATTTCACAGCAAAAATGATTTGAGAAAGTCTTCAACTTTCTAATCAATTGGAGAATCATTTTTTGTTAATGATATAAATTATGCAACGAGAGCTAAATAGTTTTATGTCTGTGTTATGTAGGTGTATGTTTATATTTTCTTTTATACACATATATACATGGAGAAACCTTTAGACAGAAAAAAGTTACAAGTAAAAATATTTAAGAACTTTTAATTTCTACTTAAAAAGAATGTATCTTAAATATTTTTACTTGTATCTTTTTTCTATCTAAAAGTTTCTCCGTGTATATTGAAACAGTATGATTTATTTATCATCCTGTTTCACCTACTATGTTTCGTAGTAGTATATTTTTTCTGGTTTAAACCCATCCAAGTTCACGTATATTAGTTAATTTAATACTAAAATATTTATAATAGCATATATTTACGTGTGTGTGTATTTGTATCAGCGTGCACATCTAATAGTTATGTTAATGTTTATATGTTTATAATGTATATGCATTTATAATCTTAAAATTAATTTAAGTTGTGAACATCGTTGTGTGTGGGAACACCCCTATGTATATATGCGAAGGGAACTGTAATGTCATAGATTTAGTAAACATTACAGATTTTCTAAATTCGTTCTAAATTATTTTTAAGTTATTTAATTTACAGAATCGTTGGTATTCACATATAATTCTTAAATTCAGGGGTGTCTGTCTTATGAATATGCTAGAATGTTGACGGCTTAAATCTCTTTTTAAAAAAAAAGAATCGAAGGTTATAGATTTCTCAGAATTACTTTTCATTAAATGGCAATCTGAGAACCAAAATTTTAAAGCTGTTTTAAAAATAATGTTAAAAACAAAGACAAATCATTAACTCGGTCCTGCTTGTCAGTAGCTAAGCCAGATGCTTTTGTTCTTATTAAATTTATGCTGGCTGTTAAAAATTGAAAATTAAAAGTCATAAACAATTTTTAACGGCTTGTGAGGGGGTAAGAAAGATGTTTATAAAAATCCCAGTTTTAATTTAAAATTAGCTAACTCTTAATTGTGATCATATACAGCCAAGTGCTATGCCAAAATTGATGATGAAGATTTGAGGCTAGAAGACCTATCATGCCTTCTTCCTTGCAGGGAAATTTGTCTAAGAAATGGAGGAAGTTCAAAACAGCAGCCTGCCGAAGCCACCAAGAATGAAGCAACCCATCAGTGAATGTTAGTGCCTCGGCATGCAAGCTACTTCAGCAAGATGATCAGTAACTAATCTTCCGCAGAGCTCTTAAACTAAGTTTTAATAAATCATTTCTATAATTTTCTAAAGCTAGCTATACTATAAATGTGCACAAACTATGAAACTAAAGTTATTATTAATAATTAAAACTCTGTAATGAATTTATACTTATTGATTTAAATATCTAATGTAACCTTATTTAGAAATAATAAATGTCAAGTCTTGCCTAATTAAAAGTTAACTAATAATATTTCTGTAATCATGATAACTATTTTAGTTATTATTCTTGATCTATCCAATCTGCGGATATGCCTTCATTACTTTGTTTATTTGATATTTCATTAATTATGCTGTCATCCCTCAGAGCAGAGATTATTAATTATAACAATCAAGAGATAATTAGACTTTCAGATAATCTTAAATTGCTTTTTTGCACATAAATAAATGTCCAGTCTGAAACCTACTTTTATATATGTTGAACTACTATGTTTTAACTTAGTATAATTCAGGTTTGCATGTTAATGATTGCCTTTAGTTAAATAACAGCAAGAATGATATTTTGAAACATATAAGTAACTAGATAAGCCCTAAATATGCTTACGCCTCCTTAGTTCATTGTTATAAAACATTTTGAAGCACATTATTACTAGATAAGCCCTAAATATGCTTATGCCTCCTTAGTTCATTATCTTAAACTATATAGATTTAACTGTAAACTAGATCATTTAATTAACTCCTTTTAGCATGTTTAGGTATACTAATTTACGAATGGGCTTACAGTAGTTTCGCAAATCGAAACTAAAGGTTTAGCGCTTGATTAATTTTAAGGTTAATATTTTAGAAAGCGTTGCAAATATGTCTTTATGAAGCACATTTATGCCTTGCTATATGTATTTCTTATCAGAATGGACTTTGGTGTAAGGGCCACCCCATTACTCTTAGTTCGGACAGCTTTCTTTTACAAATGGGCTTTGGTTTTAAGGACCACCCTATTATCTCTTTTTAGAACTGGAACACAAGGGTCCAGGTTGTTGTATAAGCTGCTCTGATCACCCGAACTAAACGCTCATGTACTTTGTGATAGCAAGTCACACGGTCCACAGGAACCGAGTAATTGGTACTGAATCCTCTGAGTAATTGCACTTTCGAGTCACAACCATTATTTAGTTTATGTAATGCCGTAGTCTCTGATGCAAAGCGCCAGTTTGTCTTCCTTTATATTATTCGGTTCAGCATGGATCTGGACTCCGGATCTAGTGTTATCTTGTATGTTTAACTTTAGCATGGCATAGCATCAGTCAGGCATATTAACTGTAAATAACCAAATTAAGAGAGTGGCAAAAATTAATTGATGAACATGTATAAAGTGTAGAGATGAGATTTTGTACCCATCCACTCGTCATTATACACCTGCTGTGTAACCTCCTACACTATTGCCATATTGTTAGTTTTGATTTCTTTTAATAAATATATATAAAATGTATTCATGTTCAATGTATTATTCATAGCCTGTTACCATTCAATTAAATATTTTAAATTATCATGTTAGTTTAAGTCCACATATGCATTATCTAAGTAGCCATAGATGTGTGTGTTTAGTTATTTATATAGTAATTTATTTCCTGAGTCTCATGTTCCAGCCTTTTTTAATGCTGGCATGTAAACTAGAAGAGTCCGAATATAATCTCATATATGTCATTCATAGAATAGTAAATCTTGGAGCATTGGTGGAGCTGAGGTGCGATTAGATTTGAGGTCTCAACCCCTCATCTAGATCAGCCTTGGTATAATTTGCCAAAGCTCTAGATTTTGTTGCGTGAATGTACAAATCTGACCGTTACAATATATGTGTATAAAAGAAAATTTAACCGTTAGTCATTATTAACCCAATCGTGGAAGCATGTTATATATATATAGTTGCACTCATGGAAGTGCATTCTCTAATAGCTAGACATAGCATTCTGGATATTGAGAGCTTCATAAACAATTAGTAAAATCATCATCTCAAAGTTTAATTACCGATTACATTGTCAACAGAAATCCATTAACACGGCATGAGATTCAAGTTGGCGCTAATTGTATTTCCTCTGGTGACGAATCTGATTTCTTACCAGTTCACAAACGAAGCCGCATATTGTCTAATAGCGATAATGATTAAAGTATGTATGAAAAAATGTAAATTAAATTACGGAAGACATGACAGGATATTGGAAAATCAAGATATAAAAATGGTGACAAATTCATTTTATTCAATTCAACTTGATGAATCAACAAGGCACTTCTCCTTTGTTTTGCGAGGGTTGAGTATGAAGGAGAGTTACATTATAGGAATAACTACTTTGTTTGCTCAACTTGCCAGGTAGAACAACTAGCTCAGATTTTTGAAGCACTTAATACTTAGTTCCTGAAACATAGAATTGAATAGAAAAATATATTGGAATATGTACAGACAGTTTTGCAAAGGTGGAAAATGTTGGTTACCCAAACATTTTGTCTAGAACTGCATTATATATCATGAACAACTTGCAGAGAAAAAAATGTCCCTAGAATTACACAAAATATTACCGGATGTTATTATTATTATAAATGAATTTCAACACAAAGTGCTCAATTCTCAAATATTTGAGGCATTTGTGAAGAAATGGGTTCCCAGTATACTCATCTTTTTCACTCTGAGATGAGATGGTTGTCGAGGGGCAACATACTAACCAAACTTTGCCCTACATGAAGAAGTAAAACTGTTTTTCCAGCAGCAAAATAATCCGAAATTAGCCAAGTTTGCATACCTGGAAGATATTTTTTAGCTGTTAAATGAACTAAACATATCCTTTCAATGACAACTTAAGGACATGTTCACATTATGAGATAAAAAAGGATGCTTTTCAAAAGAAAATATTACTATAGCAAATGTGGTTGGCTGAAGATCTGCAAATGTTTTCAAATTTTGCTGAATATATGAGAGATGGATGTCAACTGTCAGGTATTGACCTTTGTTCAACAACCTAATCACTCACAGAATCTTTTGGTTGTTGTTATCCAAAGAAAGAAGATCCCAGACATGGCAATATGTGGATAATAGATCCATTTGCTGTAAACATTGAAGATAGCAATTTAAGCATGAATGAAAAAGAAAGCCCATTGATCTATCATCTGACAACAGTCTCAAAGCTAAATTCCAGTCATCCTTATCAAGACCTCATTTTTGGCTCTCCATAAAAAGTGAATATCCATTGCTGAGTGAAAAAGCAATTAAAATTTAGATTCAATTTTCAACAACATATTTGTGTGAAAATACATTTTCATTTGTCACAGCAATTAAAACTCTGTACCGGTTTTGGCTTGAAATAAATATGCTCTCCATCTTGCAGTAACGTCATTGGAGCCAAAAATGCATAAACTTATTTCAAACAAGCTGGAACAAATATCACACGAAAAATGTATTTTAAATAAGCTTCCATTATTTTGTAATAATTAAACTAACTAAGAATTTTGTTACAATTAAACAACCATTAAAGATTTTATGATTAAATAATCATTTATAATTTTGTTATATTAAATAGGTGAAATTTTTATTAATAAAATGGAAGTTCTTTGATGATTATTTTACAAAGTATTTTATCTTTTTAAAAAATTCATATTAGTGGTCCGAAAGATTGGCAACTGCTGACATAACAGAATGTATCTATTAACTTACTGCAAAAACATTTAGTGATATATATATATATACACACCACAAGTATGAAATTGATTTAAAGTAAAATTATACGTATTAAGTGAACTTCATTTAACTTGAAATAAAACCATGAGGGATCCAAAAACTAATTAAATCGATCCCTTATTATAAAAAATTGGGATCGACTTAATTAATTTCTAAATCCCCCTTGCTTTTATTTCAAGTTAAATCTAAAAAACCCAATTGTGGTTGAAGAAACAATTATTTTTCTTCTTTTTAATATGCAATAAATAAAATATTTAATATTAATAAAAATCTTGTTATAGAAGGTAAAGAAATATTTTAAACAGGAATGACATATTTTAGTTTTAAAATTATTAAATTTAAATTAGTTTTTTTTATATATGTAAACATAATATATATATTAAAAATAACTAAATGTATAATTAATGGTAAATATATATATTTGTGTAAATATAAGAAATAATATAATGCATTTCTTTTTTACAATGCTGATGAAGGTTGCTAGACATTTGAAACTGTCGGATGATTGAATTGATTAAAACTTTGTGAAATGTGCAAAGGAGTAAAAAAATATTAAGTTATGTATATATTGGATTGCCATTCTGTACATTTTGTTTTAATAATACTTCCTACATAATTTATTGTCACAGAACAAGAAATTAATTGGATATAGTAAAAGACATTGATTGTTTTGTCATTCTGGTCCAGCAGTCTACTATAACATGTTAATGCTATCTGGATAGTTTTTGTATATTGCTTTTCTGATTTTAATATCAATTTATTTTATTAATTATTCCTAATAACAAATGCTTTTCTGAATACATTTTTATATGTAACCACAATACTAAAATGATAATTTTGAGTAAATTCATATAAATCTCTGTGATTATTGATATATACTCTTCTTTTTACATTTGTTTTTATTATGTATTCTCTTTGCTATATTATTATCAAATTTTATTATCTTTGTTTAGGCACAATTGAGTAAGGAACAAGAATCTCAAATGAGAGCACTGGAAAACATGCTAGATTCATTACAGATATCATCCACCTGAAGTCTCTTCATCTTCATTCTTGGAGAATTAATATATATATATAATTATTTAAATGCTGGCATGCATTATGCATTCCTGCCTTCAACCAAGATAGTGTTTCTTTTATGAAGGATAATACAATTGATTGTGAAATCTAAGCTCTTTTTTTTTTAAAGTTTAATGTGTAATATATTTTAAATAGCTTAGTGCTTAGAATCCATTGTATTGTTTGATGGATTGAAAATTACAAAATAAAATTCTTTTCTGACTGATTTCCATCATGGAGTGAATAAATAAAATTCTCTCCTATTATTTATTTTAATTAATTAATACTTACTACTAATTTAAAATTTGATGTTGAAAATTTTGGAAATGTAAAAAATGAATCTACTTCATGGAATAGACAATGCCTGCAATGTTAATATCATACCTCATTTTGTGTTGGCAAATAAAATTTTATTAGTTTGAGGAGAGGGAAAATAAACTTCAAAAAATAGCTCATATTTTATTCATTTTGTCTATTAAACTATCATGTAATTAAGACACTAATATGATTAAAAAATTAAGTGATCTTGTAGAAAGAATAAATTATGGGCATTAAGTATAGTTTGGTTATCTTTATTATTTTGAAACAGAATAAAAGTATATCAACATGATTAAAAAATTATTTGTATTGTTTTATATTTTTAATAAATTACGTTGAATTGAAAAGGTGATTTAGTTTTTAAGAAACTTATTTTCTATACAATTTTTCTTTCTTTTTAATAATTTATAGTAATAAGCCATACCCAAATATAATAATCTTCAAGATCTGTGTAACTTTATTGGATTTCAACAATTGTCTGAAGGTTTGTGATGATAGCATTTTGTAGCATGTTACTTGTAATTACATTGAATTATTTTCATCATTTAGTTGAATTTTTAAATGTTTTTAGAAAATTCAATCCCTATGTATACTTTAATAAAGACATCCAATTGTTAGTAATAACACACAGGTTGGGTACATCACTGTAAAATCTGAACCAATAAATCTTGCCTGAGGGGTTGCTAATGGAAAATCCTGGGAATATTGAAAGATTTATTGAAAATAAAAATTACATTCAACTATATAAAGCAAAAATAAAGCCTTCACAGAAATGCATTTCAGTTTAGGAAGTTTTTAGCAATCAAAAATTTATTTTGCCTCATTCTGTAATTCTTCACAAGGTCAGTAATAACCGAATCTCCAACTAGGTTATTTAGCACTGCATAAGGTGCATTCTGAAATGGTACTCTACTTTGCAAAATCAAAACAAAATTAAAACTTTACAATAGAAAAGTTTAAACAAACTCAAATAGTTGTAGAAAATATCAATATTTTAATCTGCAAGAGAAATAATTTTCTAAATGAAATTTAATAAAAATTCTTTTACAAATGATTTGTATGCCACTTAAATTATTGTTTTCTTTATTGTGTCTGTGTGCATATATATAAATTATAACTTTTTGGGTTGTACTGTATATTGTTCTCCATTAAACACCGATATTTTTGGAACACCAAGGAGTTTTTATGAAATTCCATGTTTTCAGTGCTCAAGAGGCTATGTGGATCAATCTAATAGACGAATTAATGTCAGAATTAAAGAACAGAAATGCTTTTCATCAAAAAATTAGCACATCAGTTTTTACTTCCCATTATTTAGAAACTGGTCACAAACCTAATTTTGACAATACAAAAATACTTGCTAATTTGGAAAGATATGATTTAAGAACTATGAGAGAGTCAATTGAAATATTAAAGAGACCTACTGGTTTAAATAGGACTGATGAAGCACAATGTATTCCAGCTATGTGGAAACCTCTCATTTTATCTAAAATTAATAGATAAAAATACTGAGGGAAATAAACATTTTGATAAGCCTCATATTGTGAATGCTGAACTTAAATCTCATTTCTCATCTCGCACACAGTCACGTTATTTTTTAAGATCTAACGGATTTTCTTTCAAAAGTTAACCTTGATAATGGCAGTTGCTAGTCCGTCGAAATATCGGTGTTTAATGGAAAACAAAACATGGTACAGCCCAAAAAGTTATAATTTATCTATATCATATAACCGTGAAAACATTAAATATATATATATGAATTGAATATTAATGTTATAATGACTCCATGTTCATTACAGATGTGATTATTGTCCCTACTTGAACTTCCAATTAAATTAGAGCTTTATCATATCTGTTTAACAGCAGCTTTCATTTTTCACATGTAATTTAAATATTAAAACTAGTTTCAAATTTAAATAATTTCTGTTGACAGTATGAAATAACATTGAAATATTTCAAATCTAACCTAGATGGTGAAAAAATATTTTTCTTCTGAAATTAGTACTATAGTTCAATTTCTTATTTTTATAGTAAGTTAATTTTAAAAAAAGTAGTTCATTTAATTTTTGTCATATTAATATTGACTGCTTAATGCTTAGTATTTATGTTGATAAGACTATATATTGTATACATTAATATATATGATTGGGTGGTGGAGGGGGATTGTAAAATTTTTAAATGGCACTAGTTAAATGTATAAAGTATATAAATAAGAAAATTATTTAATTTATACAAAAAAATTTACATTTTAAATTTCTTGGTATTATTATGTTCCATTAATCTGCTAATTGTTTATAGCTCTTCTTGGCTTCCAATCTTCTCTGCAACTTTAAAGGATTTTCAAAATATCTTTCCCTAAAACTCATCTCCAAATAATGATCGTCATGAGTTTCACATCCCGCACCTGGAAAATACTAAGAGCAGGAAAAAATAATTTACAAAACCATTTTTAAAAATTTACAAAAACTGCAAAGAAATTTATAATATATACATAAGGATGCTTTTAATATAATGTGTAAATTACTGCTATTTGATCTTATTTTGAACTGAAACTACACTTCAGTTAGTTGTAAAATGAAAATCATATAAAAAATACATAATGGAAGCCACAAATTAAAGTTATATAATTTTTTAATGAATTTGTTATTAGAAATATTTAAAAAAAAAGTGCCACAGATAAAAAATTTGAAAAGTAATACATCATATTAAAGCATTACAACTGGTTTTCAAATAATTGAATTTACAAATTGTGATTTTAATATACAATGGTTTTTCAAACTTAAAAAAATAAAGATATATAAATATATTCTTTATTATTATTATTAGATGCCTTGAAACTGATGTAAATGTTTAATAATCATATGAATTGCATCTCTCTAAAATGATTTAATATTGTTTGATTTTTCAGATTGCTCTAGAATGTATTCATTATTGCAACAAAGCATCCATCCATCTTCACTGTTCCCTCCCCCATATTCATTCTTTTCTAACAAATTATATGAGCAAAATAAGACAACTATTGTTTCAAGTTAAAGTTCAGGTTTAATATGAGTGAATATCCATTTGTTTATTTTCCTTGCTCTCTGTGATATTTTCAAATTAACAGCAGCATAGTTTAAAAATATTAATACTTTTTCTATTCTTTAGAAGTTTTTATTTTTGATAGTATCTTTTTTTTTAGTGAAGGCCAACTTAATAAATCTACAGATATTAATATTTCTTATATAAATACTTTCAAGCAGATTGTTTGTTCTTCAAATTGAAGAACACTCATAATTAAAAACTATTTTTACATTCATAGGTGTTGAAAATGCATTATGATGAAACTTTTTTTTTAAAACAAAAAATCATTTTTAAGATGAAAACTAAATAATTAAATTGTCAAAAATAATCACTTTGATAAAATCTTCACTATTGAACAAACAATTAAATCTTCAAAAGGAATCAGCAAGAATGGCAATCCCTCACTTAGACTCTTAATTAATGAGTTTTGCGAAATTTTTCTATATTAAACCTCTAACATGATATAGAAATTTGTTCCTCTGGTGTTCCATTTCTAAAATCATCCATTTTGAGGCAATTCTAATCATTTCTATATCTATGATTTTTTTGAATTTATGACAACACAGAATAGTGGACAAGGATTAGTAGACAATGGTGGCAGTATGGTTTGTTAAAGAAAGATTTAAATTATTTTGATAATTCTGAATTTTACAAAACCTTTGAAGCACTACCTATTCTGTTTTAATACCCCCCTCCCCCTTTCATACATTAAAATCACCATTAAATATATTTTAATTAAAACTGTAAAATATAAATTGTATATTAATTTTCTAAATTCTAATCATTTCAGAATAGTATCTACAAGATTTCATTAATGCTATACAAATAACTTCTGATATTCCACATTAAATGTTCATTATTATAACATGCTCAAAACATACTAGCAACTAGAAATGATTAGTTTTATTTAAAATTATATATGATTTTTTATAAACATATTATACTGCCACTTTTTAATATATATTTTATATTTATCAAAAATTATATAATTAGGATACTTTTTTTTTTTGTCATTGACTGATGATGACTGTCTATATAATCAAAATATTTTTTATTTAAAAGAAAGACTTTATATTGGATAAAAAATTTGAGTCACTAAATAATTTGCATTATTTTTGCTTTCTAATATTGTAAAAATCAATTGTAAACTCTAAAATCTATGACAACATTAAATAAATAAAAGAATGCAATATATATATCCTTAAATTTTTCACTATTTTCAAAAAATTACATATTTTAATATTGTAAATATAAGTATGATAATAAAAAAAATTACATTCCCTAATAGTGGTATTATTTTCTATTCCGATTTATTGAATAATTATATTAACATCATTCTTAGTGATTATAAAAGCGATGAAAATATAATTCAATATTTTCAGACAAATATTGAAATGTTTATATTTTTTACTGGCGTTTGGCACTATTAGTCTAAAACATGGAATAATTGTAATTATGAAAATTGTAATAAACTAATATTAAAAAGATATTTCAAATTCAGTAGTGCATATATATTTTTGGGAATATTTAGAATTTTATATCAAGATGCATAAGGAAAGATTTATTCACATTTTTTATCTACCATTTAAAAAATCCAAAATATTTATTTTAGAAAATATTAACAAAAATTAATAAATCCAACTAAAAAATAATTATTCTTACTTCTTTAATTTTTTCCATTGTTATTAATCTCCGACTAACAGAAGAAGTTAGAGTCTGCTCACTATTCCCAATAACTTGAAAACATGAGTGCTGAGGGACATTCTTGGGTGTATATCTAATAATTATAAGTATTTGACTTTAAAAAACGAAGAGTATGAAACATTATACACTTATTATAATCGAGGCATCATATGATTCACTCTATTTATTAACACTACACAATAGTGAACCATCTTTTCATTTATTACCATTTAATAGAAATATTGTTTATTCAACGGACAATGAATGTTACTGACCAAAGACTAAACAATAATTGTCAAAAGAAATCTTTTTAGCTTAACACTTTTTTTTTTTACATTGATATTAAAATTTTTCAATGTTTTTTAAAAATATGTTTGACTGAATATAAATCATGTCCATGAAAAAAATGGAATTGATTACAATTCTTACTTAGCCAGAATATAATTATATATGTGATTATTGACTATAAAAACCATCTCATTTAATAATTATTTATAGTTCTATCTTTCACACTTCCAAATAAAGAAAATATGTTTTATATAAAATAAAATCTAGCTAGTTGTGATAATATTTTAAGGACTTTGTAAACATGATGAAATATTTCTATTGAAATGAGTCCTGTGAGTCTTTCAGTAACTTACAATCTGGAAGCTGGTTTCTATATGGCATATCTTATTCACAGTATACTTACTAGAAAAGTTTCAATTTTCTGATTCATAGATAGAAATTCAGCTTGATATTTTTTATACTGCAAATTATATGCATATTTGAATAAAGATATTTATAAAAATTGGAATTGATAATATTTTTATTTGACAAGAATATGCTTGCATATGTGTTGATTAATTAAATAAAAGCAATATATTAATATATCCATGGTATGATTTATAAAAAAAACACTTTATTATAATTCCTACAGGGCTAAAATGTATAATATAAATTGAACAAAAAAACATCACTTTTAATAATTGTATTATATCTTCCATATTTTCAAATAAAGCATATAAGATAAGATTCTAGGTAATTTTGATTTTTGATAATAAGTGTTTTACAATTCAGAAATTGGC
Source organism: Epiperipatus broadwayi (assembly GCA_028023455.1). Classification (NCBI taxonomy): domain Eukaryota; kingdom Metazoa; phylum Onychophora; class Udeonychophora; order Euonychophora; family Peripatidae; genus Epiperipatus; species Epiperipatus broadwayi. The sequence goes on from JAQFVV010006226.1 coordinate 4,673,801, forward strand.
GATAATAATACTAATTTCTTATAATGAATTATTAGCTGATGCTTTAATACTTTGGATTCATATATTATAAAAATTTTAATTCTTTATTATAATATATTGATATAAAAGATTATAATATAATCTTTATATATATATAATATAAATTACTTAATTCATTTGGCTTACATACTACTTTTATATGATCAAACAAAAACATCTCTTTATTATCATTAATGTAAGCTTAACTTATTTAATGTCCAGGTCGCCATACTGAATTTTTAAAAAACTGGCTTGAGACACAATTTTCACAATAACTTCAGTTTTAATAATATTAGAACAAAAAGCTTTACATTGATAGAAACTAGAAAAATTAAGGAAAACAATAAGGCAAAGATAAATAATGATAACCATTTAAAAAATAAGGAAAAAAAGAAATTTCAACATCCGACATAATTATTACTTTATTGTCTGTTCATAATTTCTAATTTATCATTAACTAAATTTAAATTACATCTTCATTGATAATTTTGTATTTCTCACAAAATTATCTTTCAAACCATATATAATATTTCTTATCTGAGATAATCCATAGCTTCAGAATCTCCAGAAGTATTTGCATAAGAATTCATTTTGTCCCACAGAGATATAATTTATTTGCATATACCTCATTTGCTAGCTATAGAATTGAAAATAATGTGATGCAAGATGTGGCAAAACTACTGACTCCACAGCACGAGTACCAAGGCATAGGCAAGAATCACAATTTGATTCTTTGCCTGCATACAATTTCATGTGGTATATATATAACTATTGTGGTTATCTCCACATACCATTTGAAATCTTTGTTGGTTTTAAGTGTTTATATTTTCACATGGTACTATGCCCAGTAAATCTTGTGATTGCTTTGTCAACTGCAAAATGTCTGTATATTTGATAATCAGTCCTAAGATTTATATTGTATTGCTTTATAATACCTTAAGTTTATATATATAATGTGCTCTATAATACCTTAATTTTATATATATATATAGACATTACTTGTTATATGAACACAGACCTGCAATTGCAAACCTAAAGACAGTAATATATAAACATAGTAATAAATATAGTAAAATAAACATAAGTATAAATTATTAAACCTTTTGAGAATCATTATGTCTAGAAAATAAGATTGCCTAATAAGAGTCCCAAAATTATATAAATGTTTGTTGTAATTGAATACAAATGTTTAAATTTATTTACGTATAATAAAGAGCATAATATATAAATTATATACTACTCAGACACCAATACAAATGCAAACATACCATTTATCAAATAATTTTTAAAAATTTACTATTCAAATAATTAAAAAATAAAAGTTTTAATACTTACAACCTGATATTCTGATTATATTTTGAAGTCCAAATGTGAATTATCAGCGCATTTCTGCCTTTATTTTCTACATGAAAACTAGTAAACTGAGGGGAAAATAAACAAATTAAATGAATGTATTCATAAAAAAATCCAATTTTTTTCGTGTTTTAACAAAATGGACACGATTAGAAAGAAAATTGAAAAATGCAATGAATGCTGGGATTTCTGTTGACACCATGCTTGTAGTTTTTAAGTAATTTTAAAAACAAAATTTCAATGAAGCGCCACTGCAGCGTTGTGTTGTCACTAACTACTCAAAACGTTGAGTAACCAATCATTTTCAGATGACACTAGAGTAGAGAATTTCTTATTTTAACATAAATAACAAAGTAAAGCAATTCAATTATTCTTGTACGCTATGTTAAAAATTTAATGAATATCATTCATGTGGCAACTATTATGAACTAATCTCATAAGATAAATATGTGGAATTAACCTTAATATTTAATGATAAATATTAGAAAAACATGTTTTTTCTGTTTAGAAAACTAAGAATTTTAGTTAAAGCCACAAAATGAAATACAAAATTCTGATAATTTGATTGTTTTACCAACATATGTTACATCAATAGAATCATTAATCGGATTTATTTTTATGAATATGTTATTGATAATGTTACAATATTTGAGGAAATGCTTTGAGGCAACCCCAATTTTACAATATGATTAAATTGATGAAACAAAAAAAAAAGTGAACTTGTGAATTTTTCAAAGAATATTCTGTAGAAATGCTCATTTTAATGTGACTTAATATCACAAAAAATGAACGAATACAAAATGAATCGTATAAAAGAATAATCAAGCATTTAGGAAAAAATTGATTTTTTTAAAATTATTTATTCCAAATCTGTAATTACAATCAAATTTTTTTCCTAAAAAGGCAATAGAAGTTGAAAAATTGTACAACTAATAACTTTTAAGGAAATACTTTATTAATTTTATATACAACCACATTTTATAATCATTGATCAAAAAATATGAGAGGGATAAAAATTTTGAGAAATGTAATTGAGCTAAAATTAGCTTTCCAACCACTTTTGTGTAATGTCTAATGGCATCTGATAATTTACAAGCAGAAATGGTTAAAGTCTCAGAAAACAATATTCTGAAATCTAAACAGTAGCAAGAACGATCCTTTGAAATATGGAAGATTGTTGCTGAATATCCAAACTGCTTCAACATATGACATAGTTTTAGTATAAACTAATAGTGTTTTCATATTAATTTGGCTGCAATGATAAACACTTAATGGAAAGACCAAATGAAACTAAAAACAACCATACTGAAAATAAATATCCATTTCTTTTTTAGATATAATCAATTTCAAATAAATCATCAAGTTACATACTATTAACTAAATGCATTCTTAGAGTGTAATGTTTTAGTACTTGCTGAGATGTCTCAATTTATAGAACTCCTTGAATTTTTTTTAAATAAAATAAAACACTTAAGAATTTTAATAGATTTTTGATACTCTAATGTCAAGAAATTCATGCAGTAATCTGCTGCCTTTCAATACTTAAAAGTTATCACCTGTCTTAAAATATTAAATTGTTTAAATACTTATTTCATTAAGAATAGTCATTTTTAATACATTTACCTAAATACTTATTTCATTAAGAATAGTCATTTTTAATACATTTACCTTGCATCATAATTATTTGAATACGATTTTTTTTAATGATCTAAATAAGCAAAGTAATCTAATTAATAGATACTTACTCCAGTTTACTGACGGGTAACCAATAGACTAAACGACCGTAAAGTCTCAAAGTTCGAGCAGCAAAATTGAGCAAATCTTCAAAAACATGTGATAATTTATATTCAATTTTAGATGGAATGTGAGAATCAGGTCTGCAACAAACAATAAAATCTTTTGTAAGAAGCCAGTGTTAATGATAATTTGCTTTATCAAATGAACAGTTAATATTTAATAAAATAATAATTGAAGCTTTTACAAAATTATGCATACTATCAAATGAAATATAATTATTGAAAAAAGAACAATAACAAAAATATTTAAAAAAAAAAAAAATGACTTTGTATTTCAAATATTCTGTTTTTCTAGTGGAATAACAAATTTATTTCATTAAAATTACTGAAATGATATTTGAAATGCTGTGTTTTTTATTTGTTTTTTTGTAGTTTTTTTTTTTTCTAGTTATATTTTATTTTGATATATCAATTTTCTTAATTAGTGAGACAAATCCTCCATAAAAGTTAACCTGCTCTAAACGATTGATCTTTTTCTAATTTTATTAATTAATTTAGGAAATCTGGAAAATAACTATTTGATTTTTCTTTAATTCAAAACACTTTGTACTGCACCAATAAATTTCAATATACTGTTTGTGTTTTTAGTTACATGTAACATAACAAAAATATTTGAATTATATCCACGTTCTTTCTATAGACATAACTTGTAATTATTTATAGCTGCTGTAAAATAGATAATTCTATAACATTGACATTTTGAATATAATATCTTGAGCTTTTAACATATACCCTGTTAAACTTATTCTAGCCAATACAACTCAGTGTTTGGCAATTGTTTTGCTCTATTATTGTAGCTATTTGCAAGTAATAGTAATACTTTTAACCCTCCCACCCCCCACCCCCCCAAAAAAAAACTTCTGGAATTGCAGTCTTGATTTTTTTTTTTTTTTGTAGATTACTTTAAAATGTGTTGAATGTAATTGATCTAAGAACACTGGTGTTACTTTAATGATATAAAGAGCTTGTTAAAATTTATGATACGGTCTAACATTGATATAAATTAAATTACAGTAAGAGAATGGTAAGCAACAAATCTTACTTGGTTATCTTTGTGCAGATAACTGATATACAAATACATGCAGTTTTTGCAGAAATGGCAATAACCATTTATATAGATATAATAATACATTAATTACATATCAAATATACTTATATGTATCACTGAAATTTCAGATTTAATCCATATTATGGAAAATAGAAAATTTATAATTTTTCATACAATAATTCGAAAGTTAATTTCAATGATGTTTTAAGTGAAAGTAAAAAGAATTTTAGAATAAATTGTGTATTACGTAATAATCATGTATATATATTTCAGATAGAGAGCAATCTGAAAAATAGACCAAACATTTAACTTCTACTCATATAGTTTATTCTAAAAAAGTTCTATGAACAAATTTTGTCAGTTTTACAGCTATAAATGAAGTAGAAAATATAAACTTTTAAGCAGTTATTAAATGCTTGTGTTGGTATCTACAAAGGTTTTTTTTTTGTTTGAGATCATTAAAATTAATATTTCTTCTCTGTATTTCACCAAAGCAGCTTTATTTCTGGTACATACCTTATGGGGAATCTCCAATTAAACTATTTTTTGATTGAAATTCCACAGCTTTGTCTATTTACCCTCAAAATGTCAAGATAAACATTTGTCAAAACATATTAAGATATTCTTTTTTAAAGCAATGAGGCAACCTAATTTTAATTAAGTCTAAACAATATTAATTGAATCAACTCTTGACTTGCAGAAAGTGAGAAAATTTTTTTCATTGATGAATTCCCATGTCATAGCTCGTGAAATAAGCTCTTAACAAGCTTTGACATAATGAGATGGAGCATCTATAAAGATAGTGTCTAACTGAAAATCTTCCAAGAACCAACTGTGTTTAGTTCCTAATAATTGCAATTCACAATAGCAGCAACAATTTGTTTTATATACATAATTAGCAAAGTTGCATTGGGTATCAAATTGGGAAAGATGTAAACTTTGTTATCATTACATGTATTTTTTGCTCTGACTATAATTAAATTACTATTTAAATGTAGCATCATATGGTGTTTTTTTTATCCTCAAAATTTCTGCATAATAACTATTTATTTTCCCATTAAGAACTTACTCTGAAAACTATTAATCAATAGTATTCTAGCCAATAGACAGATCCAGAGAGTAGTCACAACATCAATTCTTCCATTCTCTTCCTTGCCCATTTCTTCAATTTCACATAAGTCTTCCCATCTCATATCATCCAATAATGTCAATCTCTTCTGTTCTTTTTATTTCCACTCACCAGTTCCTCCAAAACATCCTTCATTAAACTATAATTTCTTAATATATGTCCAATCCAGTGTCTCTCTCTGATATTTTCAATCAATCTTCTCTCCTCATTTACTCTTTTCAAAACTTCATTTGTTATTTTATTAATCCAACTGATTTTTTCCATTCTTCTCCACATCTCAAAGGCTTCCAATTGTTTCTTAATTCTATTAATGTTTATGTCTCACAACCATACATTAATACACTCCATACATAACAATTAATTCTTCTCTTTCCAAAGGTCCACAAAATATCTTTCTCTTCCCAAATCTCTCTTTTGCCAATGCTATTCTTTTAACTTCATCTTCACTTCTTCCATCCTCACTCAACCAACTACTCAAATATCTAAATCCCTTCACCTGTTGAACCATATCATCATGGATTCCAATTTGCAGTCTTTTTGCATCTCTCCAAAGAGTCAAATCTTAGTCCTGCAATGTAGGCCAGAGGGGTATTGCTTTTTCACATCTGCAAGAATTAAAACTTTATCAATTGACCTACCTTACTGCAAAGATTGTATTCCAGTAGAATTACTAAATTCCCCATGCAGACCGGCTTCTGTGGACGACAATTGGCCCGATTTCAATCTGTCAGCCATTTTATATATCGCGAAGGTGTTCTTGTGAAAACGTGACTATTCGCATGAGCTTATCGAAATCTTGCTTGGACCTACCCTTTCCATATTGATTTGAAGGTTCCACGTTGATTAGGGAAACATGGCAATGGGTGGACAATTGTTAGAAAGTAATAGTAGATCAAATGATTTGTAAGCTAATTCTTTTGACATGCATATTTGAAGAGTTGAGGCAGGCTTAAGTCCAGACACCACACGATACTGTAGTGAACATTGAACTGTGAGCATTGGTATAAGCCGGCATCTGTTCTGTGCTTTATAGCATAGAAATGAACACCATCATCAGTGGCCACCAACTGCCACATATTAACCGGCCTCTTTCTGTGCTTTTTGGTATAGATATATAGACCTAGAAGGTGGCGGCCGCATAAACTGCATATTTATGTGCTTTTACATATAAATAGCGTCATCAAGTGGCTGACACGATAGAATAAAAAACACGATTGAAATTTTATTGGTCAATTGCTGCTTTTTTCTACCAACTATCTATCTTTGTTGCAGTTTTTAAAAGTGTATCAGTTATTTTCATATTAATTTCATTCAAATCTGAATCATGTTCAAAGTCTAATAATACTTGAAACTGATTTTGTAAGTTCTAATTTAAATTCATTAGAATGTTTCTGAAGATTACGAATATCAACTGTAAATATTGTTTTCTTAATAATTTTTGTCTCTCTAGTTTTGCATTAACATGTATCTTAAATCTTACTAATCGGTGATCACTTCCTGTGTTAAATTTATTAAGAACATTACAATCTTGAAATATGTATTTTCTGTTGATCAAAATATAATCAAATTCTGCTGTACCTTCATTTGGATGCTTCCATTTCCTTCTAACATTTTTCTCAAAAAAAGAATTCATAATATAAAGGTTTTTTTTTTTTGCAAACTCCACAAGTCTATGTCCTCTCTCAGTTCTATTACCATAACCAAAATTACCTACAGCACTTTCATTTATTTACCAATTCTAGCATTCAAGTTTCCCATTACAATTTTTGTACATCCATATAAAAATCTTCTACTTCATTACTATGAGCGCTTGTTGGGGCATAAACCTGAATTATCTGCATTTGGTATCTGCTATTAAATTGTATAACTAATCTTGCCATTGTCTGATACACCATCAATCTCCACAATGTTGTTCTTCCACTTTTTATTTATAATGAATCCTGCTGCACTTGTATTTCCAATATTTGTGCCTTTATAATAGAGTACATGTCCACTTTTTAAATCATTTATCTCTTTACCTTTTCTTCTAACTTCACAAAGTTCAATAATGTCCCATTTAATATAAGACAGTTCTAATTCTTGCAATTTTCCTTCACTTGAAAGTGATCTGCAGTTGTATGTACCTAAATAAAAAGTCATCATTAAATGGCAGCCTGGGTCCGCAATTGGGATTCTTAGCAACTTCCGCCTTCGGCTACCAACCGCTGCCTTGGTACAGCCTCCTGGGAATAAGGGTCATGATTTATTTTTGTCTATCATAATTGTATATATCTATTGGAAAAATATTTATCATTCACACAAACATTCATTCTGCCTTACCAGGCAACTGAGAAGAAAGACCATGGTGTTTCTTGATCTTAAACTCAGAGATAAAAAGCCAATAAACTCTCCACACTGGCTAAGGCATGTTGGTGAGCAGCCCATCTATGTTCGTATATTATATGAATAATCACATAGTAATAACAGCTGCAGTGACAAGAACATATGGAGTGGGCATTAGGAATTTGCCCTGCTCATTCCTTTAGGGCCTCCAAGAGGAATCAAAGGTCTCCTTTCAGTTAATAGCAAACTATTTTCTGCAGCTTAAAATCCTTATAGTTCTTAAAAAATCATCAGGCGAAACTACACTATTATAAATCAAATTGTTAAGTCCAACTGTTTCCTTCATAGTAAATTCTTCTATTTCTCTCAAAAATTCTATAGGTATTACTTCAAATCCAACAGCCCTACTATTCTTTATTTGTGTGACTGCCTTTCTTATTTTATCCGGCAATATGTCCATACCTCTATCATCTATTTCATCATTTTCAAGTTCATAATTAATTAAATTATTTCCTCTACTAAACAAACACTGGAGACATTCTTCCCATCTTTTTAATATATCATTGCTATTAGTTAATCCCCTTCCATTTTTATCTGCAATCTCACTTGCTACCCGTGTCTTTTTCTCCCAAGTAATACTTCGTATTCTATCAAATACCAGATCATGTCTTTTCACCTGCTGAAGTCTTTCTAACTTTACATTTTTGCTCCAACCATTTTTCTTTTGCTAAATCTGTTTCTCTTCTTAGTTCATTATCAAATTTCCTACATGCCCTTTGCCCTTCCTCAGTATTTACATTCTTCCATTGTCTCCGCACTTCCATCTTTTCCAACATATTCTTAGTTATCCAAGAACATTTAGCTTTCCTTGCAACAATAATACCTATTTCATTTTTTGCTGTTTTCAAGAATCCTTTTTTAATTCTATTCCAATAATCATCAGAGCTATTAATATATTTCTCATCCTGAACAAATCCTTTTAAATTCATTTTCACATACTAAACCAAATTTTCCTTTTCCATTTATCTCAATTTATCCAAGTCCTATCTTGCTTATCTTTTCCCTCTTAATTCTTTTTAAACTCAACTTTAATTTAGCCATAACCAAATTATCATCCGAATCTATATCAGCACCAGGCAAAGCATGTGAACCCTTAATAGCATTCTTATATCAATTCTGAATCGGTATATAATCAATTTGAGAACATTCTCTGTCATCTGGAACTTTCCATATATACAATCTTCTAATATGATTTTTAAAACAAGTCTTTGCAATGACAAACCCATTTTCTTTACAAAATTGTACAAGCCAACTACCTCTTTTATTTTTTTTTCCAATACCATAATTTCCAAAAATTTTCCCTTCCCTACCTTTCCCCACATCAGCATTCCAATCTCCCAATAGCAACATACATGCATTTTTTTCCATCACATTGAATACTTTCTTCTATCTTGTCACATGCTTCATCAATTTCAATATCAGTATTACTACTAGTTGGCATATAACCTTGTATAATTACCAAATCGCTAGGACTTGCATTTATTCTCATCACCATCAGCCTATTGTTAATACAATCAACCTTTGCCACACTATTCCAAATTTTCTTCCCCACAGCAATGCCAACTCCATTAATTAACCCATCACCACCCGAATAAAATAACTTTACTTCTCCACATCCCTCCCACCTCACTTCGCTTAATCCCATAACATTAATATTATTTATGTACAACTCTCTTTCCCAATTCTCCTCAAAGATTTCACATTTCAATTCTCAATGTATGTTCTTTCAATGAATTATATTTATGAGGATTTCGCAGGTTGACGCCCTGAGTAGCCTCATATCCACTTCTGCTGGGCAAGACAACAAAGTCATTCTTAACTAAGGTCTCAACTCCAAACATAATGGTTCCTGTAGACATATTCATAATAAAACAAGGGAATTATAAGACAAAGTAGTAGTATACCATTGCCTTATTTGCCCAGAAATAACCATAATAGACTTAGTGCGCTAACCAAATCTCATAAAATGAATATGTTTCCTCCTCATCATTGTCAACTATAGTGATCTTCCGCTGATTTGGAAGAATGCTGTTGCTGACTCAGCGGGGTGTTGACTTATTTAATGGCAGTCAACACTCGCCATTATACATCCACCATCATACTAATTATGGCATTTTATAGAAGTAAACATGTCACTGTCTCCTTCACCACTTCCTGATAGTGAATGTTGCCTCATTGTCAGCGACTGCTTATTCACAGCTAACCTTCATATCTGAAGGTCATTCCCCTATCTGCAACCTGGGGATGTTCTGGATGGTATGGGACCCATGCCCTATTCCCAGCTGAAAACTATATTCAATAAGATTTAATGAAAAAATTAATTATTATAAGTTTATACAAAATTATATTTCACTATTAAATAAGTCTTTAACATATTTAATTCAATTTTCTATTTTTTACTGTTTTTAATCTAAATTAATTCTTAAATCATCAACTATTTTTGTACTTTAAAAAAAGACAATTTTATTATTATTATTATTATTATCTAAAAGTCTTCAAAAAATTCCTTTTTAAAAATACAAAAAGAAGTTTTTATACAAATAAAAAATTAATAGGTAAAATATCCTTAAATAACTCATTGTAAGGCAAAGATCACAAAGGAATAGAGAAGATGACAATACTCATCAGATTAGTTGGTTACCAAATGATAAAGACTTCAGTGTTTTTTCCTTATTTGTTTACCTGCTAGCTAGATATTTATTTACTGATTAATAACGGAATGACTATCTGGGTAAGTTATAAACTGGGTATCTAAAATAAAAATCTTTAATAAGTTCATTTGTAAGTCATCAGCTGCCTATTTCAAAGTTTCTGCAAATTCAAACTCCCAAATCATGGGTTTGGCAAGAAGATGTGCAAGATTATGAAAGTAATAATAAAATTCTAAGTTAAAATTTTCTCATCTATAAAAATATTTTGAAGATGATTAATAAACAAATACTAATTATTTTGAGATTTACTTACAATTTCTGTATAGAATTTTTTTTTTTGCTTCCAATTTTAATGGTCGATTCCCGAACTCCATAGGGAGCTATAAAAAACATAACATATGTAAACCTTATAATTAATTTAAGATTGCAATATTATGATTTTTTTCATCCATTTTTTTTTTTGTTTAATGAAATAAATGACAAATTCGTATACAGGAAAAATAAAACAATGCTAACACAGTTCTTGTCAGTAATAACAAACATCTTAATGTTTACACACATTTTATAAAATTGCATTTTATATATATAAAATTTGAATTAATAAAACTAAACATTTACAAAATTTACATTTTATATTTGAATTAAATAAATTTTGATAGTCGTCGAAGAGCCACCATATCCCACTGGATGGTGCCATTTTCGCGCTAAAACACATAAAAATGTCGTTTCCGCAGCCGACACATTCGAACCCGCGTTTTCTATAATACAACTTTTTTGTTGTGCTACAGATTGCAGGCCGCTATGTCGCGTCGCAGCAAATACATTTTCTGAATTCGCAGTTTATAAAATGGTTACGGCTTGGTGAGAGGGTGTGTTTTTTTGAATTGGATGGAAATGTTGTTTTCATTGGATTTGTTTTTATTTTAAAGTATTGAAATGTTCAGATTTTGTAAAGTAATAATTAACAGACTTTTTACTCCTTAGTGTATTGAAGTTTTAAGTGGTAAATGTTGACGAGATATATGTATAAAGTGAGTTGGAATTAGGTAACGCGTCAAGTAATGTACTGTTCATAACATTCCATGAGACAAACAAGATTCTACCGTGTGTATATTTTTGAAATAAAAAAGAGCGTTAACACAAAAATATCAGTAAGAAAAGTACAATTGTACACTGTTTTTTTAAATGTCATAAAAAGCATATATTATAAACACGTTTAATAAGTAAAGAAGACATTTTATATATATATATATTTGTTGTTTAAAAAAGTTTTAGTTTCTTTTCTCCAACTACTGCTATACTTTGTTGAATATAGTTTACGTTTATTGTTATCATTTATTTTATAGATGTTAGTAAAAAAAAATATTTACAAAAATACGATTTTGATATTTTTTTATTTTAGCATTACAAACAACAGAACACTAACCCTAAATCTAACCGTAACAACTTTTACTTTTAGTTGTCATTCTATTTGAAATAAAAAATAGTGGTAATATCTGTTTATCTGTAAAAAAAAAAAAAAAGTAAAACAAAGACTAAAAAAGTAAAAAATAGCAATAACACAATAATATCTGTTTCTCTGTAAAAATAAAATGTAAAAGGAAGACTAACAATTTTTACTTTTTATTCCGATTATGAGTTTTTAAACAACAAAAAAAAAAAGCCGTAACCCCAATAAAAAAATCTCTGATAGAAAATTGATTTTTCTAATAAAAAGCAAATTAAAAAGACGAATCAAATTGTAATTTGTTTATTTTATTTTACATTTATTATTATCATTTAATTTGTATATGTTAATAAAAAATAATATTTCAAAATTAAATAATATTTAAAAAAGACGATTTTCTTTTGTTTTTATTTTCGCATTACAAAAAACACATCGAAATGATTACAATTAACGGCCTGGGAATGATCATATTTTATAGCTTAAGCGTGAAAACTGTGCCATCGAGTGGGATATAGTGGCTATTCGAAGACAACCATATAAAATATCTTAATTACATATATTCTCAGATAATTCAAATTAAAAGTATGGATAGGTACAAATAATATAAAAAGCACATCATAAACTTACGGTCTGTTATAATGACATCAAAAAATTTGGAATCCCTCCATAGAATTCTAGAAGAATCAGCAATGAGGACATCTACATATTTGTCTTCTAATCCATATTGATGCAAATTTGCCCGAATACTCTCACCAGGTCCTCTGAACTTCTGTTTCGAACGAGTTGATTTTCCTAAAGTAAAAATTATACTAACTATTTAAGAAAATACATCAGTAACAAATCAATGCCACAAGATTTTTTTTGGTGTATTTTCTATACGTTAACTTTTATCATATTTTAATTTTGAAAGTGATATATCTTTTCCTTATCAAATTCTTACATTTGATTAATCTACTAGAGGCTTTGGCCTATTTTAAAAATGATTTAGTATTTAACCAATATGTTTTGGTAATATCTCCAGAAACAAAAATATATATTTTATAGAATGAGATAAGTTAGTTTTCCAAGCTAAATGATTTTTGTCTACTTCAGGTTTCCTTAAAAACTCACCAATTACGGTTGACTTTTCTACTTCTTAGTATAGCAACTGTAATTTGTAATTTAAGAAAAAAAATTAAAAATAGACCAAAACTTATTTTCATATTCGCTGTGAAAGTCTTTATATTTATATATACAATATGACAGTTACTTCAATGAAAATAATTGCAGGCAATTATTTAAATACACTTATGTATAAAACAAAAGAAAATTTTTTAAAGTATATAAAATAATAAGAAAAGATAAATTTAAATGTATCTTGTCCAAAAAAAAAATATCCAATATATTTTTTTTACCAGGATTCACTATCTACATATACATGCACCAGTGACGAAGTATGACTTTTTTAAGAATGGAAGAACACTTCTTTTTTTTGTTTTTATTTCACTTGCCACAACAATTTTTACATAATAGCGCCTAATATCTATATATATTACACACATCTAGAAAAATCAAACTCTCTTACCTGTAAATCAGAGAATATATTTTTATTTGCCAAATCTTTTTAACATTCTTAAAAGTTTTAACTGTAAATTAGATCTTAGCATTGTTTGAACTTCTTATAATCTACAGGAATGTGTTAATCAAGTTCATTCTTTCCATATATAAAAACAATTCAACTGTTAGTAAAAAAAAATTGAAAGTCAATAGTAATTCCATACAAAAAAGTAATGAATTTAAATTGCTCATTATAATCAGATTGTGATTAGTTTAAATATAGATAATACACTATCATTGAAATAAAATCCTTGTTTTTTATTTCACCTTTGAGTGGTAACTTTTAAATTGCACTTTATGCAAAAAAGTGAAGCTTATTATTATTAGAAAAGAATTATATGGCTGAGCACTTTCAGAGAACTTAAGTCTCCATATTCATAGCCTACTTTAAGCGAAGTTTAGTGGTAATTTATGCAAAGTTTTCTTTCATAAAGACCATTTTCTGGAGATTGTAAAGCATGATTCTTTTCAGTTTATTGCATAGTTGTCATTTGCAATAAAGCATATCTCCTTAATCTTCCATTTTATATCATTACATTCAATGCCCTTGCCATAGTGGGTTCGAACACATGGCCTGTTATTTTTTGGTGCTCAAAGAATATGGATTTGTTTTCAGTATTATTTAGAGCTTTCCTGTATAAATAATGATGTTGAGATGTTCTGGTGGGAATGTTGGGACGAGTCTCTCCATAATATGCTGCTCTAAATCCATTGATTAGGCATGAAATTCTATAAACTGCTTGGGCTATTTGATCATAAGGTATTTTGTCTTTGGTATTGTTTATCACTCTGTTTGTTGTAGGTGGGTGTGGAATCCTAATTCGAAGGACTCAGAAAATATTTTATAATATTTCCTAGCAATTGATGGTATGTAAGGTAGCAGCATTATTGGTTTATTGTTTCTAACCGTGTCAGTTTGTAGCTTAGTTTGAAATTGTCTAATCTTTTTGTAGATAATGTTGTGTGAAAATCCAACATTTTCCAGATCTTTAATATAATTTGTGAGGTTTTTTTTTTGTGGTCGGCTTCAAATTTACATAGTCTGTGATTTCTGTGCAGGAAGGATGTGAGTCCAGCCAATTTATGTGAATTGGTGAGTTCGAGTTTGGATGTATAAATCCTCGAATTTCCAATGGCTTGACTATCATGACATAGGTAAGTTAGTGTGGGTCTCTATGAACTTGAATATCCAGATATTTAACATTATGCTGGAGGTTTTCTGGTATGTTAATTGTTAAGAAGGTTTGTGTTTGCAGCTCTTTTTGAATATCCGTTATTTGTTCTGGTGCCACTATGAATATATTGTCGACATAGTGTGTATATATTATTTTTGGTTCAACTGTGTAGTACTTAATATTTGCTTTTCAAAATGATTGAGGAAAATACTAGCTATTATCCCACTTATTGGGAGACCCATTGGCCATCTGTCATTCATTCTAAACCATTTACCATTAAATGTGGCCACAATATTTTGATTTCATCTATTTCAAAAATTCCACTATGAAGCTCAGCTGCGCTTGTGGGCAATTATTATTTTAAGTTCAGCTACAATAATGTCAATCAAGCTTTTACGGTTAATTGACCTGTATAGCTCTGTTACATCCAGTGATGCAATACTAAATTCAGGTTTAATTCTGGCCTGTTTAATTTTGTTAATGAAATTCAAAAGATGAATTAATAGAATGTGTGCCAAAACCTATTCTTTTGAGGAGTCATTGATTTATCATTTTTGCGGTATTGACGTAATGCGCTCCACCGAAGTCTACCATCAATCTTAACGGTGCATTAGATTTATGTAACTTAATGTTAGCAAAGATTCTTGGGGGCATAGATGCGGATGAATAGATATGATATTGGGCCTTTGAGAAGGCTTTGTTGCAATGTTTGTGAAGTATAGATGCTATAAATTTCTCTTTATTTACTTTATTATTAAAATTGGCTATCTCTTCAAATTTCAAATTGCCAATCTGATTATTAATTTTATTTAAATAATCTCCTCTGTTTATTAGAATGAATCTATTCCCTTTATCTTTTTTAATACAAATGATATTGTTGTCTGCTAGAAACTTTTTCGTGCTTTTAATTTTAGTGCTCCATTCATCTATTTCCGGGTCAGAAGTTGTATTGGATTGCCTTTGCGAGTTTGTTGATGAACATGTCTTTTTGGAGATTGTCCATAACATTCGCTTCTACATCCGTTATTAACTCCATCATAGGATATCACCATTGGCTGCCTACGAACCTCGGTCCGAGTTCCAGTATGTTACACACCTCTGTAGGTGGAGTTTTACTAGTGAGGTTAACGTATGATGTTTTTCTTTCTTCAATGTTGATATTTTGTTTATTGGTGAGAAAAGAAAACTTCCATTTAAATTTACACGAAGTTAAGCAGCTAAGTTATCACATTTATTAACAATTTGTTGCGGGACTGCAATATTTTCACTGATTTTCCACCATCATTTTGTATCTTTCTTTAAGGCATTATTACATCCCTTTATAATTAATTTAAGCAGAGTTCGCTGCATTTGCATTTTTATTCTGTTAAAGTTGTGTTCTGACTGGTTAATTTTAACTTCACAACAATTTGGGAATACTTGGAACCGATCACATTTCTGCAAAAACTCTAATCTCTGTTGCAACATACAAATGGAAATGCTGAGGCGTAATACATGTGTGTACTGTACATCTAGATTCATAATTGAAATAAAATCCTTGTTTTTTACTTCACCTTTGAGTGGTAAGTTTTAAATTGTGCTTTACGCAAAAAAGTGAAGCTTATTATTATTAGAAAAGAATTACATGGTTGAATGCTTTCTAATAATAATAAGCTTCACTTTTTTGCATAAAGTGCAATTTAAAATAATATATTATCAATAATTTTTTCTCTTCCAAATCCTTTTAACATTCTTAAAAGTTTCAACTGTAAATTAGATCTTAGCATTGTTTGAACTTATAATTTACAGGAATGCATTAGTTAAATTCATTTTTTCCATATATAAAAACAATTCAACAATTGGTAAAAAAAATTGAAAGTAAATTGTTTAAACTGAATTAAGTGAATTTTTCCACGGAAGCACTCATTCCATTCAATACATGGATGCTTCGTCCCTGATGCAAACATACATACAATGAGTAGTTTATATGAATTTTAGTAATCAGTATAAAGTTTGAGTGTGGACATATATAAATACTATAAGATATATTCAGTGTTTTAAAAATATATATCACTTTGAGATTATTTCGCATAGTTATTAAATAAATGAAAAACTTTTAGTATAAGATTTTTTTTTATAGAGAAAAGATCATACTATCTTCTCACTTAACCTCATTTTTTTATAGAGATTTGTCTGAAATACTTTGGCTAGAAAGAATGAATTTAAATCAGAAATGCTATTTTTTAAAGCTATTTTTAATGTCTCTATATTGTAACCAGTTGGATTACATAGCACACACTAATATAGTGTGTGTGCATAAATATATATAAAGTTGAAAGGAAAACTAGAAATAAACAGACAAAAATTATAGTAGATATTTTATACATTCATTGAAATAAATAAATAATAACACTGATTTAAAATATTGTTTTATAAATTAAACTTTTAAAAGGTCTGAATAAATATATATATATTGTATTATTATTATTATTCTGATTGTGAAATGTAAAAACACAATACTTGTTTTTGAATTTATTTATTTTTAATTAATTAAAACGTTTTCAAAGGGATTACAGAGATAAAAATAAAAACTCAATCAAGGTGTTGTTATCACCTCAGACGATTTTATAAAAAGACTGATAAAAAAATATGTCAGTCAGTCTGGATAGTGATTTTTGAAGAGAACAGTCTGGATAATAGTTTTTTGTAAGAAGGGTCAGCTGAAAAGTTGGTTACAATATTTTGTTGCAGCTTGTTGAAGTTTGCAGCAGTTGGTTTTAGCTGATTATAGAGTTTGCAGAATAGCTACCATAAAATGATATACCTGAAGGCAGGACAGTAGACTGTTTCCTATGCAGGAGTTTGAATTCACATGGAGAAAATGACCCACTTTTTTGTGCTGAAATTCATAGCCTTAAACCTGGAGAGGACGACTGCTTGCCTGAAATCTATCAAACCAAGACAGCTGCTTGCCTGAAACAATCCTAGAAAGAAAGAGGCCAACTACAGACGAAGATTTCTGGATTGCATACTTTTACCTGATAATGACAACAAACCTGGATTATATTTTTCTAATGGACCAAAAGAACCAGCTTGCTGAATAAATAATTATATATATGATGTATCTAAAGGCAGAGAAGCATAGATAAACATATATACAGCTGTGGTGAGTAGTTATATATAATAACAAAATTTTAAATAATTTCTTTAGTAAAATGACATTTTAGAAGTGATGCTTTTGTACTTTTCATGTTTATGGTGGTTGTATAGTTGAGCAGGGCTGCCTGGATGCAGTGTTTTCATGATGCTCTGAAGTATAGGCTCGGCTCTGCCTAGATCTAGATGTTGAGTTCCCAGAGTAGTCCAGTGGTGTATATGTAGGCCTCATGAATAGGCCTTGGTCTCATGAATAGACCTCATCTACACAAGACTCACAAGAGATGAGCAGGGCTGGCTCACTAACTGATATTTTATTTCTGGATACTATTCCTTGTGGATGATCTGTCTGGGTACTTAGAAGGGGTAGTGCTTAAAAATGAGGTGTTTTCTCGTGACATCATGGGGTCTTGTGTTCTGATAGTCCATGCTTGGCTATCTACTTATGGTATGGGGAGCTGCAGTTCACGTATTCACTTTTCCTATCTCACCTTGCCTACTTCATCAGCATTAAATATTCAAGCAGAAAAACATTTTAAAAATATATTGTTTCTTAATTCTATAAAACAATTTTATCTTTCGTTTATTGAAAAAAAAAAGAGAGAAAGACATTTTAAATCAATCAACAATCATCTGTTAAAAATTTGATAGTACTATTTTAAGGAAAAAAGACTATTCACCAAAGAGAATTAAATAGTGAGAATAATCTGTAATAATTTTATTGTGATAAATACTAATGTTATGTAGATACATTAATTTATCACACGTTTGTGCAAATTATATATATATATATATATGCGTTTCAGTAAACCTACTATATAAAATGTATATCATTTAACTGAAACTTTAATCACTGAGTTTTATGGTTTATGATTTTGAAATTATTTTGTAGCAAAACAAATAGGTTATTTCATGCATACACATGTATATGTGCATATGTTATCAATTATAACACACATGTAAATTTTAATCATTTTTTGTTGTTATTGAATATTAATTGAAATAGATTAATTGTATAATAGAAATCGCACGTCTGTGCACACATATATGTAAATCCATGTAACAATTTAAATTTTGAATAGTAATTATGTAAATCAGCAATGTCTAATTTTTTTATTGTATAAGACTTAATTTATATGTATAGCCACATAAACCTTAATTTCAATTTCTTTAATTTTTTTGTTATTAATAAACTTGTATTTAATTGTTAAAATTGTATTGCATCATCTCTTGATCACATACAGTAATAGAGCTTATGTTCTCTGAGCTAGATTTGTGCACGGGATGAATATATAAATGGGGATGTGTATTTAGTGTTTTTGGGCATCCAGAGATGATCAATCATCATCCTGGTTGGTGCAAAAGAGAATACTCTTTAAAGCCCATGCACCATCTTTTATTTTAGTCTTATTAAAAGTTAAGTTTATAGTTGGCCAGTACACTAATGGTGCTTAAGTGGCCAGAGAATTGATGATGATCAGTGTGTTTTAATGTACCAGCATTACTGTTTCGATTTCTGATTACTGTGTATTTTAATGGATGGGCTCTAAGCTGGTGCATCCAAGTTATGATTAAATAACTGCCCAAGGTGGCAAAGGCTCAATAGTTAGCCTGGTCTACAGAAGACCCATTTCCAATCCAGTCACAAGATGAACTGTTGATTTTACTCTGATTTATTGTAGATTTTTTTATTCCCATCAATGATGATAATGGATGGTTATTACTCTTAAGTATATACTTGCACTTATTTTTTAAATTATAATACTTTAGTTGCTGGCTGATCTCTCACTATTCACAGAGTTCTCATGATCTCATATCCCCTTAAATAAATATTTAATTATATATATTTGTATTAATCTGGGAGTGATGATGATTTTGCCATCACCCCACATTCATTTTTTCTTTCCTTCTATCACCCACCCCATCCCGTTACAATATTAATAATTGAAGTGCAAGATTTCTCTCAATTTAAACATTGCCAATGCAATTCAAAGAATAAAATATGTAATTAATAAATGAAATACTTTCAAACCAAAGCATAAAACAGTATTTTTTTTAATAGAAAAAAGATCATTGTCTTCTCCTTTTACTTCATTTTCTTATATAGAGGTTTATCTGAAACAGTGGCCAGAAAACATGAATTTAAATCAATTGTACTATTTATTTTAAAGCTATTTTTAATTGATATGTAAAATTTCTCTCAATTTAAACATTATCAATACAGATTCAAAGAATGAAATATGTAATATATGTCAAGTATTTTAATAATATGTAACACTTTGAGATTATTTCTCATACAACTGATTTATTAAGTACATAAGACAACAATTTTTTATACATACAGAAATTGAAAGAAATCTCATACGACAATTACTGGTATAAAGTAATTAAAAATAGCTTTAAAATAAATAGTATAATTGTTTCTCTGGCTAAAGTGTTCCAGACAAATCTCTAAATAACAAAATGAGGTAAAGAGAAAAGACGATCTGATCTTTTCTCTTTAAAAAAAAAAAAAAACATTGTCATATGCTTTAGTTTGGTAGTATTTCATTTACTTAATAAACTAGTTATATGAGAAATTTTTAGAAAAGCATAAAATAATTTATCATTTGAACTTACAATTAGACTTACCCCTGCCATGAATCAGCATTAAATCAATATCTGTTCCCATGACATAACCTCCAAAATAGGCTGCAGCTACTAAGAGACTACCTATACATAACATATATCAAGTGGTAAATATTAAACTTATACTGTTGACCTTAGTAAATAAATTATAAAATTTATTCATAAATAATTGTTATATGTCAAAACTATTTATAAGAATAGAGTAGAAACTGAAGTTTAAAATATGAATTAAAACAAAAATGTTGCAGAATACCATTAAAGTGTGCTAAAAAAAATGAACATACAAAAAAAAAAATATTTGAATATGGGGGAATGGGTGATATGCAATTGACATTTGGACAAGTTTTTTTTTTTAACAAGCATCAAGTTAAAATAAAAATTTGAATATAATTATTTACCAATATTTAATTGATATGTGTACAAATAATACTTTTAGAAATAAAGCTGGTAGGATTAACTCCAAACTGATACATGAAGCATTTTTATTATCTGAGCTATCAACTCATCAAACTATCATTGATATTGTAGTTCTCCATTGCTTATCCTACCTGACTTCAGGCAGACAACTCAGCATGTTATAGATTACATGATCACCATTTCTTATGCTTGCTTAAAATTTATTAAAACAGGCAAAAACTCACTATACATATTGCCACACAACAAGCTAGAGTAATCAATGGATGCCAGACGGCTTGTGCATAAAATCCCCATCTAGTGCCTACTCATCCAATATCCCCAGACTAGTTTCTGGCTTGTGGTCTTCGTCAGTGAGGAGCCTTGGATCTGAGAGCACTGCACTTAGATCTTAGGATCTAATGCAACTCTTCAGCAGCCACCTTTTATTTCCACTTAACTTTAGCTGCCAGAGGGTTGCATTAGATCCTAAGATCTAGATGCAGCACTCTCAGATCCAAGGCTCCTCACTGACGAAGGCCACAATTCAAAACTAGACTGGGGATATTGGATGAGTAGGCACTAGATGGGGATTTTGTGCACAAGCCTTCTGGCATTCAATGATTATTCTAGCTTGCTGTGGGGCAATACATACAGTGAGTTTTTGCCTGTTTTAATAATGTTATACATTATGAATACATAATAATCAACAGTCAATAAGTTAAAAATAAGCTGCCATTTAAGTTTTCCAGAATTAAGTTTATTAGTAGTATTAATTCAGATAATTATTTTTAGAGTAAGCAAGAAATGATATAAAATTGGAAAGAAAACAAACAAAAACCAGTTATTTGTAAAATCAAGTATTACTCAAGCATGGTCAGATTATTTTTTTTCTTGATCTAAATAAACCAATAACATTCGAAGATTATTGAATTACAATCCTGAGTGGATAGAAATTTCAAAAAAATTTGCAATTCTTCATTATGGGAATTGAGGAAAGAGTTTAACTATAGCAAATCTGGAAAATAGCAGCAGCATCTCTGTTGTATAGGAAATCTACAATCTATACTTCTTTGGAAAATATCCTACATAGATTTTAAAATACTGGGCTTTCATGGAGATGAGTAACAATTGAATATCACTATATAATAATGACATCTATCATTATCCCAATTTGTTTGGGACAAACAGTAAGAAATTGAATAGATATATAGTGGTCTTTATTTGAAAGCTGAAGTTATTGGAATTTTGGGTCATTGGCCTAAATAACTTCTAAAATGCAAGTTTATGATTTCAAAGGTCTTCTAGCATTGGATACTGTAATTAATAAATAAAATAAATTTGGCCATCAAGCTAGGTACTTTTTATATAATCTTGATGCAAGATAGTATAATGCTTGTCTTAATAAAGACCAGACATTGAAAGCACTGCCATCCAAAATTTATTGACTTATCTATGGCTACCTAAAAAAATCACAAATAATATATGATTTTGTTACCAATAAAGCAACAAGGCTGTCAATTCAAATGAAATATAAAATAACTGAAGGAAAATAGCTGTACATTCTACCATCTATGATATCTTTAAATAATTACATGAGTGAGTTGTGATCTTCAAAATCTTAATGAATATGTGCAACTTTTTCAATACCATATTGTATGATAAATGCTTAAAAATAATAATATCTAAGTTTACTAAAGATAAATAATTTAATGATTATTCACTGAAATATAATATACATAATGTATAACTTGTTAATTTTAAGTACAATTCAGATATTATAATTCAAAACATTTCGCTTATTTGCAAAATATGCATATAAATGAATTACAATATATATATAACTTTAATACAATAATTATACATATTTTAAAAAATTGCAGTATTAATTTTTTTTTTTTAAAATGAAAAAAAAAAATTATTTACTTATGACAAATTTTACTACTTCAGTTATATCTGAAAATTCTTAAGACAACAGATTGTTTCAAATAAAACAAAAATCTCTCATTGACAACAACTACAATGCAGTATAGAAACGTACAGACTATAAGCAGTATCTCATACCATTCCTAAAAAGAGTATTTGTTTTATATAAATGTCATTTCAAATTTGATTTTTTTTGTTATAAGTATTATTTACAATACACATTAAAATGTTTGTGTAAATTTATTTAAAAAATATAGCTATAAAATTTCAAAAAATAAAATTACTTTTGTTTAACATGATTCAATTGATTGTTTCTTATAATCAGTTATTATGAAATAAATTTGCTTTTTATTATTGTTGCCATTAGTTGCAATAAGTTTTATAATATTTGTCTTAAAAAGTAGAAAAAATTAGCTATCATTTTCAAAAAATGGGGGAAAAAAATTTATAGCCATTTAGATTACAAACAGTATGAGTTTTTGCTAAACTTGAAAAGAACAACATAAAATTTATATTACATGAGCTAAATTAATTTGATTTTTGCAAAACAAATATTTAGGAAGGTACTGAGTTGGACACCTGCTCAATTTAAATAAATTAAGGCATTTGAAAATTGATAGTGAAAACACAACCTAAGTAGCTTTTGAGAGTTAATAAAAAAAATTATAATAAAAAAAAAAAATCTGATTTTTTTTAACTTAAAGAATTTAGAGAGGAAAAAGCAATTGTTTTTTATTTTTGAAAAAAATTATGCCGATTCAAATTTTTTTTAAAAAAAACTATTTTTGTAGACAGATATTGTATGTGATTTTCGATGATAGGTGCCAAAAAAATGATAATTCAAAAAACTGGATACATGTTTTTATACAGTCTATTTCTATGGCTCTGAATTGTGACCAAATAAAAGAGAATAAGGGATTAAATCCAAAGGTTTGATTGTGGATTAATGGTGTGATTATTTTTATTTTCCTCATATTGATTTAGAAGATTCATGCTTATACCAAATTATGATTCCTTTAACTTAAGATTTAATATGCATTTAACAGCAATAACTCATTTTAAAATATATTTCATTTGTAAGCATAATTCATGGATACCAGAAAGTATTCTCCATTTGCGAAAAGCAATAAAATAAAACTAATATAGGCACCTGTTTAGTCCTTTATCTAATATCTTAAGCATTCTTCTATATAGTTTGGTGCAGTGATAGAGTGGCAGACTCCGGAGTTTAAGATCTAAAGATTGAGGCTCAAGTTTGTTACTTCCAATGCTCAAGTTTCACATGAATTCCAAGCAAAAAACCCTTTGATTATTTTCAATTAATTCATGCTTACAAATATGACTCAAGAAGAGTGATGTAAAGTGGAATACTGGATTAAATAATTCACATTAGGAAGTTTAAAAAGAGTATTCTAAAATTTTTATTTATATTATTTTATTAAAAATATTTTAATACAAAAATAAACTTTATAACTTGTATTATTTTAAGTAGAAGGGACTTACATTATAAGCACATGGGCTGTAATGTTTGTTCTAATATGTCAACAATGTCTTGTTGAGTACTGAGGATACCACTAAGTAATACTTCTGAATATTAAACAATTAGTACAACCATTCCATTGCTATGCAAACTGGATGAATATCATCTCTATATGTCAGTGATACATATACAGTGAACACTTGGTTTATTTTTTCAAGAAGTCAGAAAAAATAAATGATAGAAAGATGATAGAATAGTTTATAAAAAATTATATAATTTAATAATTATTTACTAAAATATTGTATATATGAAATACATCTTATCTTGAAATACTACTCGGATATTATAATTCAATACATTTACTTATTATCTGCAAAATGTTTATGTATATATATACACAGTACACACATATAAATACAAATTTAATATTACAGTAATCAATATACGTTTAAAAAATTGAGTTACTATTAATTACAATGTTTAAATTAGATTACTTTTTTTGAAAATAAATAATTTAATCTAAAAATTTGTTTTAATTTTATTTTTAAAAAAATAATCATTGATAAAGTAAAACTTTAAAATAAAGGGGTAAAAATTTCACATAAACAAAATACGTCTCCCTTTTAAAGAATGAACAGTAAAATAAGATACTTGGTGCAAAGTTTCTAATTTAAAAAAAAGTAAATGAGAGAGAAGATATGATTGCTATTTTTTTTTATTTATAAAACAATAATAATGTTTTAAATCAAAAAACACTGTGTAGAAAAATGTGACAGGACCAAAATTGGTCAATGTCATGGAAAATGACAGCTTAAAAAGCAATGAATCCATAAAAATATATATACTGTATTTCTATGGCACTTATTTCAGGATCAAAGACAGAGAATTGACGTGGGAAAACAATATATGTATATTTGATGGATCAAGAGTTTACTGTATGTATGTGGCTCCAAAACTGAGTTACAATATCCTGTTGCCTAATAATCTCAATTTGTCTTTCAGTAAGAACTTAATATAATTCGATTGCATAAGATGATCTGATATCTGGCAAATTTTGTGTTTATATATATATATATATTGTAGAATTATTTCTGTGTATACAGTTTTCTGTTTATGTTATCAAAAAAAAACAAAAACACTGACATCTTTTTTTTAATAGTTTTTATTATTAAATTTCCGGCATTTATACCTCTTACATAGATTATCTTCAAAATTTTAATACATAGGCATATTAAAATTTCATATATTTTATTATAACAGGATGGGAATAATTGAGATTGTACCTGGAGTGATGGAAAATCATCAGCACTCCTAGGCAATTTAAAATGTTTTTTATATTAATGGAGCATGAGATCAAGAATATCTCTGAGTGATATCAGTCCCGTTAACTCCTTAGAACAACTATAAGTATAATTAACCAAATTTACCAGCAGTATAAATAAGTATAAGTAATACTCGTCAATCAACAGTCAATCTTGTGACTGGATTTGAAATTGGTCTACTGTAGACCAGGTCAACTATTTAGCCTTTGCCAGCTTGGGTAATTATTTAAACCTTAATTTGGATGCAGAAACCTAAGCGCTAATCCCAAAGAACATTATAACTAGAAAAACAATAATGCTGGGATATTAAAACATGCTGATCATCATCAATGCTCTGGCCACTTAGTACCATTGATGTACTGGCCAACTATAAACTTAATTTCTAATAGAGTCTAAGCTAAATAAAATATAGTGCATGGGTTTTAAAAGATATAATCTTATGCACCAACCAGGATATATTAATCATACTGGATGCCCCTTAAGGACTAATATACATTCCCTTTCATATAATCATACCGTTGTGCACGAATCTAGCTCAGTGAACATGAGATCTATAACTGTTACAGCGATCAAGAGATGATTTATATAATAGTCTAAAAACTTAAAATCAAGTTACTTGAATAATTTTAACAATTGATTATAAGTTTATTAATAACAATATCAAAAAAATATTAAAGTCTGTAGAACTTGGCTATGCACATATCAATTAAGCCCTCTGAATTTTGATTAATATACAATAATAAAAAAAAAATCATCACATTGTGATTTACAATGATTACTATACAAAATTTAAGTTACTAATTACTATGGTTCACATATATATAATTAGCGCAGATGAATACATTTGAATTATCAAAAAAATGATTAAAATTTATATATAAGTGTGTATTTGACACTCATTGATATTTATACACAGATGTGCAGTACAATTGATTTATATTTCAATCATCATATAAATACAGTAAATGATTAAAATTTTTAAGTTATATATATATAATACAAATACCTATGCTAGATTTACTTAAACATGTATATATAATTGAGCACATATGTGCGGTACAATAATTGATTAATTATATAAATGAAATTCATTTCTATCATACCTAAATTTATCAAATAATAAATGACATTAATTTTTAGAATAACTAATTCTATTTTGAATATATATAAAATTCACATATACACATGTGTATCAATAATAAAAAAACCAGTTTATCAAATTCTATTACAGCTTTCTTATTTCTTTTTTAAAAAAAAAGTCAATTTTCAAACAATAATTGTCGATTGATTAATTATTAACGCTTTTAAATTAATCTAAAACATCTGCTTCTTGGTTTTAATTAAAAAAAAATTATACTTGCATTTTAAGTCATATTGTTTTTTAAATGTCATTTTTAAGGAATTACTAAAACATTTTTTTCAAAATATATATATATATCAAATCATCTTTGGATTTATCCCTTCTTTTGGATGTTTAACTTAAGCAAATAATTGATTTGTTTTATACTAAGTTATAGGTTAAAATGTCATTTTAAGGAATATTAAAATAACTTATTTAAAATTTCATTATATATATATAATGCTACTCACCACTGAATATATGTTTATCTGTGCTCTGCATACATAGATAAACAGCAACATACGTATACCCATTCAAGCTTTCTCTTGTTAAAGCTTGGTTTTTGGTCCATCAGGAAAGTATAGTCCAGGCTTATCATAGAGAAAGATAATTCAGATAATTTGTTGGCAAACCATGAGCTCCCTTCTATCTAAGGGATGATGGGCTTTGCGCCAGCAAGCTGACTTGTCCACATTTAAGGCTTTAAAGATAGTTCTTGCTTCTGCCCAGGATTATTCCAGGCAAGCAGCTATCTTGTCCACATTTAAGCAGGCTAGTGAATACAGTAGTGGGTCTGGCTTCATGATTCAAAACTCCAGCATAGTAAATTAGTAGACTGCAGCTGGACTTGTCCCTTTGCCTTCCTTCATGGGAGTTCTGTATAACTCTCCAACACTAACTACTGCTATCCAGATACTTCACAAAAATATTAAAACAAAAACTATAGCTAGCTTGCTGAAGTAATAAAAACACATTACAGACTGTTTTCAGTCTAAGTTTGAAGTTTTATCAAAAGTATGATTGGAAAGAATTGATTTCAATTAACTTTAATCCTTTGGAATTTTATAATCTACAAAGATTTTTAAAAATAGATAAAAGAAAAGTATACAAGCATTAATTAAAAGATTTCAAAAATAAATCATGCTCATTTTTAAATTCAAAATCAGTATACAATATTAATTTATTTATCAGACCTTTTTAAATGTTTATTTATAACAAAATTTTATTTTAAATCCAGAGTTAGTTAACCCTTTTACTATGATTATTTTATTCCAAAAAATGTAGAAAATATCTACAAAAATTTTTGTCTGTGTGCCATGTAACCCAATTAAGATTCCAACACCCCACCTTCACATTGATACCCCATCCTGTTATAAATGGGTACCTAACTGAGGGCCGATGATGATCATGTAATGGTGGCAATCATTATAATGGCTGCCCAACTTAGGGCTGATGATGATCACAATCATCACCAAAAAATTAACACTCAACTTGATCTCAACCACAACTGAGAAAGAAAAAAATATTCATTTTATGCAGAATTAATTTTAAAAATTACTGTGAAATTTTATACAACTTGTAAACAAAAATAAATTATTCAACATTACTCCTACAAACAGCATGGCACACATTATATTTCTTACATTTTATTATTATTATCAATTGTTCCACATTATTTTTTACATAATTGTATTTAACTAAATAGGAAATACGAATTTAGTTGTTTCTTTTTTTAAAACTTTGCGTGTTGGCTTGCTATAGTAAATCAATATAGCGCTAAAAACACAATAACCGCAAAGCTAAAGATGTGTAATATTTTATTAAATTATACGCTGGACGCTTTCAAGAGACACGGCTCTCAAATTCGTAGCTCTTATTGTATAATGGCTGTTAGTTTAATTATATGCATTTACATATAATTAAAGTAACAGCCATTATACAATAAGAGCTACGAATATGAGAGCCGTGTCTCTTGAAAGCGCTCAGCGTATGATTTAATAAAATACTACACATCTTTAGCTTTGCGGTTATTGCGTTTTTAGCGCTATATTGATTTAAATAAGAAATAAAAAATTATTATTATTCCATATTTAATTAAATAAAATTGTATAAAAAAATAAATGTGATAAATTTAATAATAATAAAATTGTATATGTATGTGATATTTATAGGAGTAATGCTGAAAATGTAATATTAATATTTTTATTGTTTTAATTTATTCTCTTTTATTTGTTTAATTTATAAGATGTATATAATTTCAATTTACATGTCCAGTATAATAAAATACTTAAAATGACTTATTTATAAAGAGGTTGAAGCATTGAAAATTTAATAATAACTATAAAAAAAAATCGGTATTATTTCATAATAGAAACAGAAAAATAGATATTATATCACTAAATCAGAAACAAACCAATAATTTGCAGCAAGCATGAGAGAAGTATACATTTATTATACAAATTGTAGATACAAATAATATACAGGCAATGTGTCCCAATGAAAATATGGCTGTTTTTTTTTTCCCAAGCTGCCTGAAGATCCATTTCTGAATCAATGCATGTGTTACATAGCAATGTAGTTCACCCAATTAACATAAAAATTTTAAGGCGCTAGCATGACTGTATCAGAAGTTACAACATGAAATGTGTTTTTTGTCCTTGACACAACAAAACACTAACATTAAATTTTTATTTTAAATTGGAAAACTGCTACTGAAACATATGAATCATTTAAACTGTTCTTGACAATGAAGCCATGAGCATCTTCAAGTGGTTTGTAAGATTTTGTGATGGCCGGGGGAGTACTGAAACCAATCTACAAAGATATGAAACACATTCAAATCTTAAAAGTTTTATGTTAAATAGAGAAATTATATCATTACACAACACATGTTGGTTCAAAGATGGCATTACATCTTTTCAATAGAATGCACTGTATACACACACACACATATATATATATGCATGGACAGTATATAAGCAAAACTATTTTTAAACTGTCTATAGCAGAGCAATATATTCTCAACAATTTATCAGAAAAACATACAAGAAACTTCTCATTAGCCTCTTGCTAATTATGCGTGATGACTATTTAAGCAGTTTTAAATTATTGCTTTATTCTCTAATTAAGAGTAGATAAATATCTAATTACTAACTAATAATGAATGATTAGCTGAATTCATTTATGTCTGGTTCCCTGTAAGAAAAATTCTAAACCTGATTACCCAGACAAAGGTCTGTATGCATAATATATTGAGACATTTAAATTGTGAAAAAATATTTAAAATATATGTTTATTCTTTTTACCTGTTCCAACAAATGGATCAAAAACAAATGTATCATTTTGGACTTGACCCATATTTGACATAACCATGGCTAAACCAGGATCCATACTTGTATTACCTATAAATTTCCTTTTCTTCAAATTAAAATAGTCGATTTTGTCCCGCTGACCATCACAAATCTAAAATACAAGAATCCTATAAAATAAATATTTATCAAATCTAATTGATTTTTTGCAGATAATAATAATTTAAATGTACACAAAATGTTTTAAAAAACAGTTGTTTAAAAAAAAATCAATTAAAATTATATTTTGAATCTGTACAGAAAAAATGGAAATAGGAAAGATTTCAGAATTATAAAGATGAAATATTCTTTTGGTAGTTAGACAGCTGGTAGTTATTTCTCCTTTATTAATATAACTAAATAATATAATTAGCTATTACAGTCTCTTGGTTAACATTTGCATTAATCTTTCATTATATTATGCTTTATGTGACAATTTGAAAATGTTAGCCAATATAATAATTGTATCAAAGTTCATATATTATCATCCTATATTCTTAGCCTAATTATATCTCTTAACAGATCATCTTCTCAATGCACTATTCTTTATCATTCTCTGTAACTACACCCTTAACATATTGTAACCGGTTTTTTTACTCTATTTCTTAAATCTTTTTCATAACCCTATTTATTTGTCCAAATCAATTTTTTTCATTTCTGATACTTCAATGTTTCCAACATTATTGTTCCAGTTTATTTTTATTAGTCTTATCCCTATGCACCTCTCAAAAGCAGTTTTTTATTTTTTAATTATTCATATCTCATTCTATGATATTGGGGATAATGAGTTATCCACACTACCAAGTTTCCAAACTATACAATATTGTTCAGATAAG
This sequence comes from Epiperipatus broadwayi, assembly GCA_028023455.1. Taxonomy (NCBI): domain Eukaryota; kingdom Metazoa; phylum Onychophora; class Udeonychophora; order Euonychophora; family Peripatidae; genus Epiperipatus; species Epiperipatus broadwayi. The sequence continues at coordinate 4,704,583 of JAQFVV010006226.1, forward strand.
ATTAGCCATTAAATTATCATTAAATGTCATCTACCATAGAAACTTTCATTGGAAAAATGTCTGTTTTATTTGCTCTTAAGTTTGAAGGAATGATTTAGATATAGCAATTTGGAAATGAAATGATTTTTACTCAGACACTTTTAAATATGTGTTATTGAACTATTTTAAATCAATAATTCATGAGTAAAACTATTGGCCCATAATATACAGAGGATATAAGCCTCTAGTTATATGTTTGACTTATTTTCATCATCCTGTTAAATGTTTTTAGAAAAATTCAAACAAAGTTTTATACTTTTCTAAATATATTTTATTGTAGCAGTAGCACACAAGTAAGTATATAATACAACATTTTAAATGGTATTATTATTCTCTACTCTTCAAATGTTTCTGGCCTGATCAGTGATGACTAGCATGGAATTGAGCTAGTAACCTTTAGATCCATAAATACAGAATTTAAGATGATGTTTTAACCATTCTGTCAAAAACACAAGTCAATTGAAATTTTATAAATTACTTTTGAAAGTTTTGATTTCTTCATTTTTACCTTTTAAGGGAAAAGATAATGAATGGTGTAACGATATATAAATATGTCGTTACATTAATTTAAAATAAAAACTTAAAAGTTCGCAAATAAAAGTAAAAAATTAAACGCTAAAATTAAAATGTTTGTTAAACGTATATACATTCGCACAGAGGCCAAACTTTAAAAATATTTTTAAAAAAAAAAAAACAAATAAGTATTTGAACGTACTTTTTTATAAAAAAGTACAAGATTTAAAAATAAAAACAGGTATTAATTAATGTAATCTGTAAATGGAAATGATTGTTTATGAATTATCGAAAACCAAACTGGCCCTTGGGCTCTTGTATAATTAAAATGATCTGATGAAAGATAGATAAGAAAATAAAGAGAAATTAGCTTGACCAATGGAAGCACTAAGCCTTGGCTCGGACCCTAACAAAAGTGATGGATTAGTGACGTTTTGTTGATTGAATCCGTGTGGATAATATAAAAAGGGAAATACTGTTTTTTCTGACAGTTCCAGCGTTTTGTGTTTGAGAGATGTGGTAGGATGCACATACCACACTCTCTATTTAAAAAAAAAAAAAAATGAAAAGACTGTGATACCTTGAACCAGCTATTGCCATCTCCAGAACATTATCTTCCAATGGAGGCATCGCGGGAATTAAAAGCAGAAACCTGGACTCTTCTATCGTGAGCTATGAACTTTACAAATTAACAACAACAAAAAAAAGTAATTAAGAACTTTCGTCATTGTTTTTTTTAAAGATTCAGCTAATTTAAATTTTAAAATGAACTCTTATTTGATTTTCAAATTAATAATTGATTGTTTAAATTTATATAGTTAAGTTTTGCTAAAATCATTTCCATTTTATTATTTTTATTTGTAGTAATATTTATTGTAGAAATTATTAAATGCATTACATTTAAGTTGGGTATAGACGTTGCATAGATTCGTTAGTGGTTGATTATATTGTGGTTTTCACAGTCGATTAGAATATATAAGTCAACGATGTCACTGCGATGTCTTATGATGAACACCAAAGGGTCTCCTGTATTCCCTCAGCAATTGACGTTATCGATTGACTTTGTATTTTGATCGATTGTGTTTAATTTGGAATGTTTTTGACCGTGGAATCTATGCAGCCGATCTATATGCGACATTATAAAACAAATTGTATAAAAATAATCTGTGCGAACGTATTTAAATGTTAAATTTAAGTCGGGCGTGAATGGCTATATAGTTTTGTAAAGTTATATTAAGGGAGGGTAATCTTAGGTTATTCATTTCGTAGTTGAATTGGTTCAATGGATTGGATATATTTGTGTAATTGTAGATGTAGTATGAGATCCGCTATGGGCAGGATTATATATATACGCCACACACCTTCTGTTTGCCTATGGATGGGTTTGTAAGACGGCAAAGGACCACAGTCCATTCCTATGGAGTTTTATGTTTATTGTTCTACTCGCCAACAGATGTAGCATTCCTGGTTGGTAGAGAGACAATTTTTTCTCTAATTCTACTTGCTGTTCAGATGTACATTCCTGACAGTATAGTATTTTGTGTTGTCGTATTTTCATGCTACATTGAATACATAAATGTATCGGATGGATTGGCGCCGATTTGATTGCGAAATTTGTTGCCTAAGGTTAAATCAGGGAAGAATATTTTCTTTTCAAATGCAGATCTATGTAGTCTATTCATACTCGACTCACTAAATAAATATTAAACTCATGGTTGTAATTTACTTAAATGTAAAACTAAAGATTAATAGAAAAATCTAAAATGTTGAATTTATTCCTCAAAATTTAAATGTTATTTTATATGTGCGTAAATAAATATTTTTATGTGTTAATTTCTGGCAGTGGCTTTTATTCTTTTATATTTAAGATATAAAATTTATATTTTATTATCTCTGCTACTCACTGAGCTAGTGACAATGGGCTAATGACCAAAATATAAAATAAAGTGGAATCTTAACAGCGCATATCTGCCTACTGTATAAAATTTTTTAGGTTTAAATGCCTAGATGGTGCCCTGGTAGTTGCAGATACGTAGATTGCTGTTTGGATCGTTATAATGGTATTCAAACATGGAATATCACACTAAGTTAACTTTTAGGGGTTATTTGTCATTATCATGGGAGTAACTTTTTTAAATCAGAAAAATCCTCATAGATATGTATATGAAATTTCTACTAAGTTGCCTTTATCAGAATACCTTCTTTCCTTAGAGAGAAAACTTAAATTAGTAATCTAAAGGTCAACGATTTAATTTCCATACAAGCTGTCATTGCTCAGACCAGCAATACCTGAAAAAAAGAATAAAACCATTTTAAACAGTGTGTTTTAAATTAACTAACAATCAAATACCTTTAAAAAAATATAAAGTTGAATTTTTCTAAAAACATAAATGATGGAAATAGTTCAACATTAAACTACAAGATAATTGATGGATATATGCCATAAAAATACAATCATTTAGATCAATAACTTATTCAATACTCCCTATACATATAAATGCTGCAAGAGTTATCAGATGAAAATAAGCAAGTAGCACTAAAGGTAAATGTTAAAAAGATTAAAGTAACGTTTAAAGGATTTTCTCAAAAGATGAAAATAAAAATAGATTATGATGATTTAGAAGAAGTTAACAACTACAAATAACTTGGTCAGATTATTACTGCAGATGAAAACACAATGGATGAAAATAATCATAGAATTAAACTTGGTTGGAGTGCTTTTGGTAGAAATAACTTAATATTAAAAGGAACCACTCAAAAAAGTATGGAGAGATGCATATTAGGAATAAAAAGAAGAGATCAAAAATGTAATACATGGGTAAGAGAACAAATAGGTGTTACTAATAGTTGAAATAATTAAATGACTGAAGTGGATTTGGGCTGGATATATTGCTAAAAGAGATGATAATAGATGGACAATTGAAATCTTAAACTGGATTATAAGAGATTGTAAAAGAGACCACATTGTGAGATGGATGAAATAAAGTGTGCAAGGATGATGGACTGAACTTGGAGCAATCTTCATTCTGCAGTAAATTGAAAATGGTTGATGAAGATGATTAATAATAGATCTGCAAACTGATTATAATGTCTAAAAATTAATTTTTCTAAAGGAAATTACAAAGAACACCATACATTTTATTTTAAAGGCAAATTTTCTTCCAAAGACCATGGAAGGAAAGTGCTCATTTGCTAAAAAATGTTAATAAAAATAAATTCAGTATTATTATATATAATTTTATTGTAAAAAATTTAAAAATGTGATTACTTTTTTAGCAAATAGTCATAAATTAGAATTATAAGGAGATCATCAATGACAAATTATGGATTGCCCATCTCTCAGTCCTAAATTCAGTCCAATAATGAATAATACAAAGGTAGGATATTAGCCAGAATAAATTACAATTTATGACAATAATTATAATGCTTTGTTGATAATGTAATTCAGTCTAAAATAAAAAATAGCGAGAAATCAATAACTAGGAATCTTTTGATAAAGTGAAGATTTTCGGAGATGTAAAGGTTCAGAAAAGTAAATTATTTCAGACACGAAAGAAAAATATCTAAGGAGGAAATTGGAATTATCCATCAATATAGCAGATTAAGACAAACTAAGTTTATGAGATATCAAATAAAGAGAGGGATCATAGCTATGTTGATAAAAAGTAATTACTTGTTATAGGAATTTATTATAGATTAATAAACAAATGAGATCATTCAGTGTGCTGTAAATAAAATGAAAGATCAACGGATGTTGTAAAATCTTAGGATAGAGTTAGAACACAAAACAGGAGAAGTGATATATCTAAAAAAAAAAAAATAGCACATTCAAATTAGTCATCTCATGATAAATAAGATATATATAGAACCCATCTACAGACAGTCTCTTATAACCATTTGAATAAAGCTGAACAAATACCATGGAAATTTTACTTCAATAAAATCTTTCATGGAATTTAGCTGTTGCAAGAATTTTATATTCTTGTGATGATATAAACATTTTACAGATTTTTCTTTTAAATTCAAGCCCCTAACTTTTAGGATAAAAATATGTAATGCTTTTGCTTTAACATTATCAAATTCAATTCTAATTTAGGTATTTTTCTATTTTCAAATTCTTTCCTCAAATTCTGAACTTTAATTTTGATTTCAATAGTAATAAACTTGGTCTTTCCATTCCAGAGATGTCTCCATAATCAAGATTACTAAATAAATGCCTGATCGCAATAATAAAATCAAAGAGTAGTTTCTGGCTTATTGATCTTATTCAATAATATGCATTATTTTGTACACAATAGCTAACAAGAAATGTTTTTCAAACGTATAATATTAAAACATCCTATATTAAGTGGTCTAGGAAACAGATTGGCATTACTATTTGGTATTTACTGATTACTCAATCTTGCAAAAGTTGATTTTGGAATGAAAATGTTTACTATTGTCAAATGTTCTTTAGTTGTAATTCACGATTATAATAGAGGAACAAAAAAAATTGAGTCATTTGAAAATTCAGATGTCAGTTTGATGATTAAAATTCTTAGTAGTTGTGATTAACAGTGCTATAGATTGAGTTACATCTAAGAAATGAAGATTACACAAACTTTTGTTGATAATAACTGATATTTTTGGAAAAACTACACTTTAGTTTTTTATAAGTGCCCTTTCTTTACAATGACAATTTCTAAATCAGTATTTATTGTTTTTTTTTTGTTTTTTTTGTAGCAGTAAGTTCTAAATGAAAGCATATGTGTCACAAGTTAGTAGTAAATCCTCTACAGTTTGTGCATTTATTAATATCATAATGTAAAGAAATGAATTGGATGGCAGCACTTGAAACAAACTATAATTTGCATTCTAACATGGATGGTACAAAACACAGTCAAATAGAGAAAATAAATGATACTAATGGTCTTATAACAATATTACTCTCACATTTAATGTGTTGGAAGATAAGGTGTTTGAGTTTTTGATCCATAAACAGTATTTTTTATATTTCTAACATATTTAAATCAAACTTCATATTAGTGGGTGTTACTTCATTCTGCATCACTAGCTAAAATTCTTGGATTTAATTTGTTCTTTTAAGATTTTTTTGCTCTAGATATTATTTATATTTATATATCATTTGCCTTAAGAAGTCAAATCTTTTAGATATTAGACAATACAGTTTTCAAAATAAATTCTGTATTGCATGACTTTTTAGCCTACACTTCTGAAATCTCATTAATCCAGAAGGCTAATTTGCTTATCTGCACAACTTTCAATCAAATGTATCATAAATTATTTCTTAACAATATTTCTTTATAGTCTATATTTTAAATATATTGACCCATTTAATCTATTTTCCAACCATTAAATTTAGATTAAAAGAGGGTAGACTTATCTAATATTTATTCCTTGAATTGATACCCCAGTTCTGATCTTTCAAATCTTTATCATATGTATAGTTTTTCTACAACGCACTTTATACTCAAACTTTTAAAAAAAAAACCCTCTGGTTTCTTTTGTGAGTTAACTTTTTTCATTAAATTTGAACTCCAAACAATAACAAAAAAATCATAAAACAGAGCTAATTTGGTTCAATAATTCTTCCACAGTTCAATCACATCTTTTTTCTAAAAAATATTATTTCATCATTTCTTATGTAATTTTTGATTCTGTAACTCATCAAAACTATCCAAATGTGTGAGAGATAATACTTTCCTAAAATTTCCCATGACATGTTCACAATTTTTCTATTGCCAAAACTAATCCCTAGAAACTTGGTTTATTTAGATCAAAAGAATTTTCTCCTCATTGATTTGTCATTCATATAATGATTATATCTAACTTTCCATCAAATTATGTTGTCAATTTGGATGAATCATATCAGTACAGTCTTCATTTATTAAATATCATCCAAAACATGATAAGTTTGCTAATCAATAATTCAGCTCTTACTTCACTTCAACTCTTCTCTCAGTGATAATCTATTACTGATCTATCTTTAGATACTATTATAATCATTTCTGAACTTATATTTTTATTCCTTCTTGCTCTTAAAAGTAAATACTGTACTCTATTTTATTTATTCTTCCTTAATATCCTTATACTATTCAACTTAACATATGATCATACTTCCAAATCTTTCTATCTTCTCTTTCAAAGTCATTTTTATAAACTCTTTATTTAACAATTTCTCCCCTCTTTTATATAATATTCATTTTTTTGAAAATATATCTTTTCCACATAGACAAAATTGTGTTTATTTATTTTTTTAATTAGTTTTTACTTTTTAGCATTCATTGAATTATAACTTCATTATTTTTTTTTTTTTTTTGTTAATTGCTTTCAATAAAAAAAAAAAAATTGTTAGAAAGCATTTTGTTGATAATAATGAACTATATTTTATGATATCCATTGATTTCCACCTGTTAACAATATCATAAAATTTGAATATGGTGGGATATTATAAAAAGAGATGAGATTAAAACATCTAATTTTTTCACATGAAATAAAGTGAAAGATAGTTTAATAATTATATAAAATTATTATATACTTTTTACTTATAAATATCTTAGAATTTAATAATAAAGAACTGAATAAAAGTTTACTATTGTTTTAATGATATTTTCATCTTTCAAATTATAGACATTGTTAAATTATTTGCAAATAATTTCCTAAATTAATTAATTTTTTTATAATAATTCATGTCAAAATACAATTGTGAAAGCCTTGAATAATTATGCTTTGATTCATTTAAACTTATTATATTTGGTTTAGCTAAACTATTTATTTTTCCAAACTTCTCTTTATCCCAATAAGTTTGGATAATCAAATCCTACTATAAATATTTTTGGTTATATTTTTATTCTTCTATTAAGACTATATGACAATAAACAGACCTTAATAATTATCACTTTTATTTTATTCAGTTATAATGTTCTTTTATTTTTTATAATTTATAATAAAATACAATATACTTTTAACAGATACAAAAAAATTACCTAATAAAATTTTAAAATATTTGATTGTCCAAATCTACATGGTTTAATTGTTTGGGGTTTTTTGCACTTCATGAGTTCTACTTCATTAAATTCTTCACTGCTGATTTTTGACTGCTAATGAAAATCATTTTTCTTACATATACATTATTCTCTGAATAATTTATTATCTATCCAGAAAAAGATTTTTGAAAATGGTTAGCCAGTAATCTTCTGCTTTGAACAATCATTAAACTACTGCTATTGAACATTATATCTATTGTGCCTTGTTTCAACAACAAACTGCATTTGAATTATATTTCTATAGTTTGAATTCATATGAAAAAAGTGCTAATAATTTGCAACATTTACAAAAAGAAAATTATTTACTATATCAGTTTATTTTACAAAATATATATCCAAATATATGCTAACACCAAATGAAAATTAACAACAATAAAAATAATCATTTATTATAAATATTTCTATTTCCAATACACTCTTCCATATGGGTAAGTAGTTTCATCATAAGCCAGAAAGATCTTCATTGAATAGGAGTCAGGCTAAGTAAGATATCATGATGGTAGAGAGCGGTAAGATCATTACTGGCCCTGGTTAAAATGATATTGATAAGATTTAAAATTAAATAACTAAAGGCATAGATGAAGGACATTAATGATTATAACATGGCAAAGAAAAAAGCAATACCAAACTTTTGTTTTTTTAGTTCCAAAAAAAACTTATGGGGGAGGAGGCTTAAGAGATTATGTCCTTGAGTAACAGTTATCTAATCCTTGGAGTCTAATAACAATTCAAATACAAACACATGTTAGCTATAAATTTGTGATGTTTGTACAAATCAAGAAAATAATCAGTTATTTTTAACCATTAGTATATGAGATATATTTGTACATACCTGTAGATAAATACTTACCAGGTTAAACAAAAGCTGAGTGGTGAGTTTTTGTACCTTTCCTTACATTTATCTTCTAGCTAATAATAGCTAGATAGTCATGTGTCAACTAATAATTGACTGGTTAAGTGAGTTACTTAAAGGTTAATTATATATATATCTTAAACTTAATTAAAAATTCTCAATTATGTTAAAAATGTCTTATTTCTTATTTTATACTTTTAAAAATAATAAAAAAATACATTATTTTCCTTAAAGATTAAATGCTTTTATTAAATTAAAACAAATTCATTGATATTTTATTTTTATCAAGTCTAATGGTCTGAATATTTAATAAAATGGAAAAAAAAATTAAGTCCTAGGAATAAAATCAAAAACAGAATTTAATAATCCAGTATAATGTATATCCATCAAAACAGCATGTTCTACAATATAAACAGAATGCATAAGAGTGAAGTTCTATATGATAATTCACATATATACCAATTTGAATAAAATTAATGACATACATTACGTTAGGAAATATATAATGATACCTCATGATTCTGGTTAATGTAAAACAATTATATTGCTTGCCTTAATACTATTGTTATATCACAAAGTATTGATATTTATTATTATTATCAACATGATGTTATTGCAGATGTTGATTTCCAAGTTAAGATTTTTACAGATTTGTTGTTGTAATATAATTGACTAAAAAAGGAAGAGAAATGCATTTGTTTACTTTTAATATTTACTTATGTGTTCAATTATATAATTATTTGAAAATGCTTCATTTTTATTAAAAAGACTAAGAAATATTTCAGATTTTCAATGATAAATTACATTGTTTGAAACAAAAGAAAGCCCATCTGTGTATTGCTATTTATAAATTTATTATTATTTTTACTTCTTCTAAAGAAAATAATATTATTGTGAAAGTTAATGGGGAAAGGAGAAGATATTGTCAGAGAGGGTTTTGCTTTTTACTAAAGAAATTTTTTAAAAAAATGTATGCATCATGTATATATGTATTATTAACATTTAAATGATTATATTTACTTACCCATCGACAAAAGTAAATAGTATAAGGCTCTTCTGGAATTTCTTGGCAATTTACTCCATAGTACTCCACCAAATGAAAACTATGTTCTGGATTGTCTAAATTAACTTTACCATCAAGTGGTAAAAAATTTAAATCCTTAAAAAATAATAATATAATAATTCTTTTGTAAATAATTCTTCTGATTAATATAAATAATTCATATATATTTAGATTCTTGAAAAAAATAAAATAAAATGGAAAATAAACTAGGAACCGGGGGGGGGGAGTAATTAAGGCAGAGTTAATCCTCTTTATTTCAAATTATTTGACAAATTTGAAATTATTTGACTATGATAAATTAAAATCCCTACAAGTATTATTTATGAAATAATCAGCTAAATGTTGATGATGATATTTTGAATGAAATCTCAAAAATATATAAGAGCAGACTACTATTTCCCTGAATGATAAAGGCAACTATTTATCAATAAAAAGTTATAAATAAATAAAAAACCAATTGCTTTTTAATATAAAATTTAGTATTTATATTTATCAAGACTTATTAAATACTTCACATACTGCAAGTAAATCATTTTAGATATGTTTTGTAGAATGAACTATATAATTATTTGCAAAAAAAAATGTTATCAGTTGAGGTGGATTTATTTGCTATATTTTGGTATTTAATGTTTGTTAGGTTATCAACAAATAATTTATACTTAAGAAGAGAAAAATTCCTGTTCACTCAGAAACAAACAGATCATGTCTTACTAATACTGACAGAGGAGTGAAACAAAAAAACAATGATGAAATTATAATTGCTTAAAAATAAAAATATCTTTGCCTTCAAAAATAAAATAAAAAAGATATGGAATAGCTTAATAGCTATTAAAGCATATAAATTTAAAGAATTAGTTAGCACATAGTTGCATAATGTCTTTATTTATATATTACTTTCTTTAGGACTAGCTTATGTATAAAGGATATATTGTTACAGAAAACATGATCATTTAAAATATATTCTGAAATGGTATTAAGTATTTTAATTTCACTGAGATAAAAAAAAAATTGTGCTAAAGAAAATGAACTCAGTTGCAAGCCTGGTTGATAGATTTGCTGTGAGATGGAAGCTAAACCTTATCCTATGCCAATAGATAGAATAAAATAAAATAATATATTAATTAACGTTTTTTTCAAAACCAACAACTTAAGAAATGAATAAAATCAATGGAACTACCAGGTGGCTATCTAGCTATAGTCTACTATTGATAAATGGAGTTTCTGGGCAGATGACCTATGAATGGAAATTTCTGACTTCCATCTAAAAAGCCATTTTATATTATATAAAATATTAAGCTGTTAACTAGTTATAAATGAATAACTAGAAGTTCTATAGTATATATATATTTTTTAAAAATAAATCGAATAAAAATAATCAAATGGTTTATTAATTGGCAACTCAAAGAAATTCAAGGCCTATAAAAGACAGAATTGGAACCATACTTCTTAGACTTTGAACTCCAAAGTTTGCTATTCTACAATTGTATTAAACCAAATAAGGCAAAAAAAAAATAATTAAATGGTTTAAGATTTCATATGAACTTTCAGGACTAGAAGTAACAAAATTGAACTGTGATTCATGAATCTTGCCATTCTACCATTGCATGAAACAATGCTGCACATATAAATTATAGATAGAGTTAAAAGTTCTAAGGAAGAGAGTAAAATCTTGGGAGAGATTCAGAAAAGATTTTCTTCAGGGATATGGATAGACAATTTATTTATTCATAGTTATTCAATCAACTGAAATGTCCTACAAGAAATTAAACCATAGTTTATTACATTTTCAGATAGAGAATAGACTTATGATAAGGTTAATAGAAATAAATTGTGGAGAAATCTTGAATATATGGAAATAAGAGTTAAGAATAATTAAAGATATTTAAAAGATAATTTATATGAATAGAAATTGTGGAATATAACTCAGTGAGATTTAAATGTGAAATCAGATTGAAACAGAGATGTCCATTATTATTATTATTATTATTATTATTTATTTTGTTTTTAAAAAAAATTGCGGTTGAGATAGAAAAATTGGGGATAGAAGTGGAGACTAGCATAGTTCATGTTTTTACGGATGATATGGTATATTTTTTAAAATAACATAAAGGATATATAGTTGTTATTAAAAAAGTATTAAGAAAAAATATTAAGTTTAGTAAAAAAAAGGACTAAGAATTAGTTTTTAATGGAAAAAATAAAACTGAAAGATATAAATTGGAAGACAAATTTGCATTGAAGACATGGAGAAACATAGATATTTAGGTAATCTGTTAAAATGTAAAAAGAAATTATACAGACAAAGGAATTATACAGACACTTAGGAGTTGAGAAGAAAAGTAAAAAAACAGAATGGGATTGACTAAAAATTTGATAATGTTTCTCATATAATAAAAGTGAGATGTAGAAAAATATGTAAAGGAGTAACAGTATATGCTTTAACATTTGAAAATGAGCTGCTTTGTATTAACTAAGGACTCAGAAATTTTTAGATGGAATATAAAAAGAAGTAGTTATATATATTTTAGATGGTTAATTTATAAACATCAAATAAGGTTATTCAATGGTTAATGATGGAAATTAAAGGCAAATTAAAAATGATTGAAAATTACAAACTATGGATAAAAACAGATTAATAAAAATAGTGTTTAGTTGGATTATATAAAGTAAATACCAAACATAAAGGGTATGAAAAGTTTTACAATATGCAGATATAATAGACAATTATATGAGAAATGGAATAAATATTTAGAAAATGAAAGATGAAAAACGAGGGTAATTATAACAGAGAGAGAGAGAGAGAGAAAAAGAAGTAATGATTATTAAAAAATTGATATGAATAAAAAAAAAATTAGTTTGAATTTATATAAGTGTAAAATTACAAAGTATGAAAAAAATGTAAAATAACCAGAGGAAACTTATTGGTGCAAGGACAGGAGCTTCAGATATTAGGGAAAGACAAAAATGGAATAAGGAATTGCAAGCAGATGTAATTATATAGTGATGGGTGGAGAGTATTGAATATTGTTTATGGAGCATAGGATGTTGAAAGAAGATCAGGATAAGTTATATAATGAATGAAAAATTTAAAAGTAAAAAGAATAACAGAAATAGAGATTTAATTACTTTTTGTTTTGGCCGTTATAATAAAAGTAAAGAATATGATAATAGAACAATGGAATTAATGAAATAGTTTTATTAAAATAAGATAGAAAAAAAAATGAAATAGGGCTGGAAGATTGATTTGATAATAAAGAATAAGAAATAGATGAGTTTATAGTAATATACTAATAGCTTCAAAGGAAAGAAATATTTAACATGGTTAACAGGTTTTCTATGCAAGAAAATTTTTGACTTCATCTACGTTGAAGCCACAATGAATTAAAAAAAAAAGAGTTAAGAGTTATGTAAATATATATGCAGATATAAAATATGAACAGATGCATGATAACATATATTGTTTTTTAATGCTAGAGTAAGAACTGTGGATATTATAGGAAAAGATAAAAATGGGATAAGAATTTTGATTGCACATGTGGTTTGTGAGGGGATGAGAAAGGCAAAACTCGGCTATTTATTTTTAGAGTGAGGATGTTGAAAAAGGATCAGGAAAAATTGAATAGCGATTGGGAAAAATGAAAGTTAAGAGAGTAAAAAAATTAAAGATTTTTTGTTTTAAATCTTTATGAAATAACATGAAATATGAGAATAAAATGTTGGAACTAATGAAACAGCATTTATTAAAATGAGATAGTAAAAAATAAATAAATACCTAAGAGCGAGAAGATTTTTCTGTGATTTATATATATAATGATTTCAGTTGGAGAGAATGTTTCACTTGACTAACAGTCTCTGGGGATACAATCTATGAACAGAAATTACTGGCTTTGTTTATTAAGAAACTATTTTACATTACACCAAGTTTTCATCTTTTGCTAAAAGGTATGGGATTTGTGCTATTCTTCATAGTACACATCTTTTACTCTTATTTAGCTATTCAAAGCCCAATATGGCTTGAAAATTTTAACATAAATTAATCAGCTTTCTTTGATAGTAGCTTCACAACCATGCATTTTAACCTTAATTTTTAAGATGATTCTTTTATGATTGTAGATACCTATTGAGACCCTTAAAACATAATGTATTGATTTAGTTCACTATCATATAACTCTATAGATTGATTTAGCTTGAATTTAAAATTTTGTGACTGAATTTTTGAACCACTGATTTTGAATATCAAAATATACATAATAATTGGCTGAAGAGGAGAACAGTATAAACTCGGTGACTCTAAGTAGAAGAAAAAAATATATAGAAAACAGTAATAGGAGTTTGATTGCAATGCTACTTAGTTTCCTTTGCTTTCATTCATTTCTTAAATTATGATATCCAGTGTTGGAAGAGATATCCCTGAAAGAATAATATGGCATTAACTTCCATTCTTCACTGATTTCTTGTTATGTTATGTGAGAGTTACATAACAAAAAATATTAATATCTTTGATACATTTTTATTTCATTATTTATTATTTAAATAAGAGCTAAATATTCCACATATATGGCTTTAATTTTTTTGATAATTTGATATATATATATATTCTGACGACCACATAAAGTCGTCGTCACATGTATATATTTATTAAAAATTAGATAAATTAGCTACTAGAAAGTAATAAAGGTGAAATGGATTAGCTACTAAATTTTTTAAAAAAAGAAGAAAGAAAAAAGTTGAAATTCAAATGTTGAAATTACTTTGGATTTTTGTAATAGTAAGAGAAGGGGAGGGGAGTGCATAAAGAAATGCATCTCTTTCTCTCTTTTTAAAAAAAAAAAACGAGTAAGTCAAATGCTTGGAAGTTATTTCTATTTATTGTGGGAGAGGGAAAGGGGATGCATAAAGAAATGCGTCTTTTCCTCTCTTGTTAAAAACTATATTGTAACAAGTTAAAATGAATTATAAACATAAATGTGAAAAATGAATTGTAAACTTTAAATAAAAATTAAATGTAATATGTAATATAAAAACAATATGGCCGTAGGTGTGAAAGTCTGTTGGACTAATTAAATTCCTCACAAAAAAAAATGTATAACAAGGAAAAGCTTATAACTACAGTTAAATTAATTAAAACCTACATTCCAGCCACTAATTAAATAAAGAAACATGATGATAAGAATTGGTTGGAAATCTAAATCTTAATTAAAAATTTACAAAACAATGAACAAAAGAAAGACAGTAAGAGAATTACAATTATTATCTGTTCATTACTAGTAGAGATTTTGAGGAAGCAACAGCTCAAAGAAAATGAAAGAAGTGCGTGGCTAGTGGCGTTAAAGGGACATGGGTTCGTATTCAATCCGTCTCACCACTGACTCACAATGTAAGATCTATGCCTGACCTGCTAGAGAGACCACCGCTTCTGTGACTGACAACTTAAAAATCTACCTAAAGAATTGACAAGAAGTAAAAACTGGAACGAGAAATAACCCCACAAACTGAGAGAGAAAATCAATCCAGCCGACAGTGAAGGACATAACCGTCTCTACAAAAAAAGGGATGATCTCCCACTGGACGATAAAGAGCTCTCGAAAGAAATACCCATGGAAACAACTACAAGGAAAACCTAGGTAAAAAGCATGCATGCATTTTAATTTTTTAATGTTCGCAAATAAATAAACAAGGAATAATTTTGATAAATTTAGAACTCTACCCAATAGGACTTCAAAATAACTTTTATATTTGATCTGTTTTATTATGTTTTATTATAGCCACATATTTATATAAGTGTGTGTGTTTTTTTTATTATTGTTATCATGTATTTTTTTTTATATAACAGTGAGTGTTATTAAACATATTTATTCGTAAATTGCGTATACTTGCTTTATTCTCCTATCATTAAGCTACGACAGGGGGGGGAACTGTAATTTAGTGATTAAAGGGGAAGGCTTATTTTTAAAGGTATTCATGTGCTGCTTGTTCATGCGAATTTCCCAATTATAAAAAATAAATAGCAAGCACTGGACATTCGTTAAATTTCTTTGAAATAGTTTGCTTTGTTCAGCAGCCGAGGAATTCTTGATCGGGAAAAATAACGCCAAGATAATATGTACGTATTGCCTTGGGGTTCGGTCAAGGGTATGGATATGAAGTTAAATTTGTATCTGTATTAGCTCTCTGCTTGTATTGTAATGGCGTTGGTTAAATAAATAAATAAACAATATCCATTACAGTTGGAGGCTAAGCCGGGATATTTCGGTTAGCAAAACTGCTAATAAACAAATAAGATAATAAAGAATAAAAAAGTTGTAAAAAATAAATGTATAAAAAATAAGTATAAAATATAATTGAAAGTATAAATATATAAATCTACCATCCAAATAACCATTTCCGTTATAATATATATATGTAGTGAATTATCTAATATTGGTTGGTAAAAGAAAGTTTATTTATTCTTAAAAAAGGGGGAAACTACTCAAACCCTTACTGTTATTCATTGATTGTTTCTTTATAAAGAATGTTGAAAAGATTTTGTCACTGGCTACAGAAATGTGTAGATGAGTTTATGTAAATGTATGTGATTGTATATATACACAAATGCATTTAAATGTGTGTATAAATATATATACTTTTACATTTAAATTTATTAAAATTAATTATACACATTCATGCAACAAAATTATATTATATAACAAAACATTCTCACATTTTCAACATTGCAATCACAAATTTACAGCTTAGCAATGATTAACTTACCATTATCCTAGATAACTTTTTCTCAAAACTAAGTGATTTTCCAAATGATTCTATTTTTATTCGGAATGTAGAATCTTCTCCATTATAAGGCACCTAATGAAAAAAAAAAAAAAACTAGCAACAGATAATATGGTGACATATAATTGGATTCCCAGTATAGATTTTAATTTATAATTAAAAAGTATGTATGTAGCCTGAGCATACAAATTTACATTTATGGCATCTCAAATTTTTTCAATCTTGTAAAAATTTCATCAATAATTGCTATGTGCTGATTTAATCTCCATTTAATTTTTTTAATATTTGCAATATAAAAAGTGCGAGTTTAGGAAATCTTTTTCTACCACTTCTTATTACTCCCATGCATAAAGGTTTGGAAAAGTCAACAAGGTTACAAATAAGTGTACAATAACTATTTTTCTATATTCATCTATAAGTGTCAAGTAGTTCAACATGATCACAATCCTTGAGATACCTATGCACAGGTTAAATGACTCCTGAAGATCAAAAAATTATTGTTTCTTGACAGAGTTAGCGCAAGCAATTAAAATGTCATACAAAAAAAAAAGACTACTATGCTAGTATTGGGTAAAGCAATATGGCAAATGTATATATGGTGTTGGCAAAGACTTTTGAGAATACAGTGGATAGCTAAAACATGAACAATTGGACACTAGATCAATCATATCAAAACTCTCTTATTATAAGATAATCTAATTCATTACAAAAGTGTACAATGCTGAGAAATAATCTGAAAAGTGATGGAGTCTCCAACATCATAATAATAACAGAAACACTGAAAAATAATAGAATAGACCATTCTAAAAAAACACCTACCAAATGATCATCAAATACTGATAAAGATTAGACAGCATTTAATAATAATAAAAAATGAGATACTTATTTTTGTGTCTGATAAAAACATAAAATATTAATATCATGTATAAAAATGAATTAAATAGTCTAATATGTCCATAAGAATTTGTTAAATACTTTTCTTATAGAGGAACTTCACATATAAATATTGATTCTTCCATTGATCTGGCTTTGTAATGTTGCGTTTAATGTCATTTACTTGCCATGCAATTTGAATCTTGTTTTAAATTCAACTAGAGCTTGGATATTTACACAGATAAATAAAAAAAAATTCAAACAACCTTAGGATCTTTAAGATACCCCCCCCCCCTACCAATCCACAGTTTACTCATCTAATCATGTAATATTGGATAATAAATGAGTATATGTCAGTCAGTACTCTTTTAGCATATATGTTATCCATTACATTAAACCAGTCCTGAAGCCATACATATATATATATATGCACACACACACACACACATATATATATATGCATGCTTCATATCAAATTTATATTTAAATAATTTTAACTCTATTATATGGAAATTTTATTTAAAATTTAAAAATTCGGCTAATTAAAATTCCTGAACATTTTATTTTTATAAAATTTATAAAGGCAGATTAATTATAGGTCATAGATACATTTATATTTGTTATAAGCAAGCATAAGAAATGGTGATCATGTGAAAGAAAATTAGATGTCAATAAATAAAAGGAAGTTAGGAAGTTGTACACTCAAGATATTTATGTATTTATTTACTTATTGTTAATTTAATTGGTATTATATTTTTATTCATGTATATACTGCAATAAAGATTTATATTATTGTTATCAATTGCCATGGTGATCACTGATCTCAATTTCATTTATACTTTTACTTTATTTTGAGTTTAATACATATCAGTGAATGACAAAGATGGGCTTATAACATTAGCTTGTCATGTTCTCATTATCAACAACACACCCATTCAATATTTGTCTCATGATTTGTATTTCTAGGGTGCTAACAGTAAAGTTAATGTATCAAGGTATGGAGAAGTAGCATGAGTATGCAATGAGTAAGCATACTGACTTGCATGGTGCTCACAATTTACAAATAGTTGTAAGTTGGGATGAATTAATATTAATTTTTAATTAATAGATTTATTCATATTGTAACGATCCGGAAGAAGGAGCTTACCATAATCTACACTACAGCGCGCCATCTAGGCATTTGAACCTAGAAAAATTTATAAAGTAGGCAGATACGCAAGTCAAAAAAAAAAAAAATTTTTTTTTTTTTTGATTTAATATATTATGATTCCGGTCGTTAGCCCATTGTCACTAGTTCAGGAAGTAGCAGAGATTTGTATTTATAATAAATTCTTATCGAAGAATATATAAAAAAGAATAAAATAAGCCACTGCCAGTAATTAACACACAGACATTTATTTACGCACATATATAAAATTTAGCATTATTTTAGAATAACTTTTACTGTGGATTTTAACTTGATTTTAGAATTTAAATTTACATTTTAATTTTTATAATATTATAAGTTTTCATTTTAATTAAGTTTGCACAGATGGATTTATGAAAGTTTGTTTTATAATGTTGAGTATAGATCGGTTACATAGATTACACGGTTAAAAACATTTCAAAATAAACATAAACGATCAAAATACAAAATCATTGATACCGTCAATTGCATAGGGAATACAAGAAACCCACTGGTATTCATCGTAAGATACCGCAGTGACACCAATAACTTAAAAGACATTCGAATAAATACATTTTAGATACTCACCGTAAGGTATCATTATTTACCGAATGTCTATATATTTTGATCAAATATGAAAACCAAAAACATAATTAACCGATAACGAATCCATGAAACTTCCATACCCAACTTAAATTTAATGCATTTTTATTTAGAGTGTCGAGTATGAATAGACTACATAGATTTGCATTTGAAAGAAAATATTCTATCCATATTTAACCTTAGGCCAAAAGTTCGCAGTCAACTAATGTCAATTCATCTGATATATCAATGCATTCAATGTAATACGAAATATGGCAGCACAAAAAGGTTAAGAGAAGAAATTGCCTCTCGTCAGATAGGAATACTACATCTATCTGACAAGAAGAGCAATAAAAAAAAAACTCCATCGAAAGGAACAGTGTTCTATGTCTTATAATCCCTTCCATAGGCAAAACGGAAGTGTGTGGCGTATAATAGCGATTCTGCCCGTAGCGAATCTTGTAATACATCTACTAATTACACCAATATATCCAATCCAATGACCCAATTCAACTACGAAACAATTAACCTAAGATTACCCACCCCTAATATAACTTTACAAATCTATATAGCCATTCACGCCTGACTTAAGTTTAATATTTATATAGTTTAATTTACCGAAAAACAGAAATCATAATAAAAACTTAAAGAACAAATAAATAAAGAAATGGAAATGATTTTACAAAAGAAATACATTAAATAAAATTATAACTAATTAATAAATAACGTTGATCAGATAGGATTCTATTTCTTATAGATTAAATACTGAAAGTTTTTAATTTAATGTTCATTAATTATAAAGTTCTTACGGTTTTAAACAGTTCATTTTTATCCAATGCTTGCCGTTTGAACGTGAATTCCCACGCCGTCCTAAAGAGATTGTTTGAGTTAGCCGTTGTTTTTTTTTTATTTATCTGGAGGTCTTTTAGTTTAGTTGGTCCTTAATGTAGAAAAAACGATGTCATTTCTTTCTTTTTTTTTTAAACAAAACTGAAGGGATTGAAGAGTGCGTCTTTTCAATCCCTTCTCCTTCAACTCCACACTAACACATATCTGTCCTCTCGTAATAACTAACTAATAATTTCCAAACTTTTCCTTTTATATTAATTTTAAGGATCCAATGGACATTACGTCATCGATGATGATATGGTCCTTTCGTTGAGGTCCGATTCCATTGTTTTTCATTCATTGGCTATTAGTTTCTATTGTTTTCCTATCTGACCGATGCTTATACATTTAAATGCCCAAGGCTAGTTTACATTTGACTAATTAAATTAATCATTTCCATTTTTTCAATAACATTTTAATTTGTTTTGTACAAACTTAGATATATTTTTATCTTTAAATCTTTACTGACAATTTAGTTTTAAAATACTTTTTCTTTTTTTTTTAATAAAGTTTTATTTTAATAAATTGTTTTTTTTCATCTGTGCGATTATATAGATATGAGTTTAGTATAGGATTTTAATTTTCAATTTTTAATTCTTAAAAAAGAAGTTTTTATTTGCGAACTTTTATTCTTTTCACGTTTAATAATAAAAAAACAATGTAACGTACGTATGTGCCCGTTACAATATGTTATATAATTTGATAATTCCCAAAAGTGGAAATGATAGTATTTTGCTCAATAACTATTTACTATTTCCACCATTACAATCGTGGTGCAGCAATGTGTGGCCACAAAAAATACTTTTCTTTTCCTACCATTACAATATATATATATTCATAAGTTATATTTTTTACCTAAAAGTCATTGAAATTTCATATCTCATTCTAAGCATTATAATCTATACAAATATATAATAGTAAAATATAATTTGGCCCTGTAAAATTAATAATTATAAGTGTACAGAGACTTTAGCTTAATATTAAGGCTAGCTGGCTGTAAAATCATACATTCTTATATCAAATCTGAAAGCTGAGGAAAAAGAAAAAAAAATCCTGAAAAATTAAATCAAAGTATTATATATTAAAACATTAAATTGTTACATTTTAATTTACAAATGTCAAACTTACTCCACTCACAACTTTGACACAATCCAAGTTTGACACTTGTAAATTAAAATATAAGAATTTACTATTGATAAATAATGAACTTATTATAAAGACATAAATGAGAGATTGTGATCTGGGCCAAATGATAAGTGCTAGTTCAGTGCAAAATGCATCATGGAAGTCATTTGTCTTTTAAGGTAACTTTATTCATATGTTTTAAGAATGTATGATGGAATAGAAGTTATTAAGTACATCCAAGGCTTTTTCATCATGTAACACAGTAGAATGGCATTCTGGCACTTTCTTTAGTATATTTTTAATGTTTCAAACATAATTAGATGAAACAATATTGCACAATACATAATTATAATCCATATTTATATAATTCGAACATGTTTTACAAATCAGATGAAATGTGGATGGATTCAAAATTGGGCTCTCATGTAGTGAGAAGTGAATTCATGTGCAGCCAGTAACATTTGACGTTTGTGATTGAATGCACCTGCTGGTGATTAATAATATGTGGAATATTTAATTTATTTTTACACAAATTTTACATTTTATTTTATTTATTTTTTAGTATAAAAGTTTATCCCAAGTTTAAAAATGAAAAACATTTCCAGTTACTCCTCAACCATTGGTCCCACTTTTGTCCAAAATGAAGAAACAAAATATGGAAATATTGTTGCAAGTTGATGTTCTAGCAACATCTCAAGCAGATTTTGAGGTGCAATGTCAAATTCAAAATGATTGGCCGGATTGCTAGTCACTGGATCAAAAAAAAGATTTTTGCTCAAAAAATGAATTGTTGAACATACACAAAATGAAACTTGGCTGCATACTTTGCAGAAACATTGAAACTCATGGAACTGAAGCAACGATGAAATTGAAAATTTCCAAAGAATGGGTCAACAATGAAATCACCTATTCTGGGAAAGATAGGAAGTTACAATTGAACTCACTTTGAAAAAATTTTTTCAATCACAGAGAATGTGCTACTTATAAAGCAGCATTAAAAATTAATTTTTGAAGCTGAAATAAAGGAGATTGCAAACATTTTTTTAAAATCATCTTATGAAAAAGTAATATAGTAAAAAATTTTCAAATTGCATATCAAGTAGCAAAGGAAAATCAATCATTCTCTATTTTTAAAAGTGAAAATGATCAATAAGAACTGAATGGAATTGAAATGGGTCATATTCTTCATTCAACAAACTCATGCATTAATATTGTGAATCATGTAAGTGATGAAATGTATTTAAAGAAATTGTTCAATCGAAAAGCTTCATTGATAATTGATGAATCAATTACTATAAGCAAAAACCCACTATTATTGTATTTTTTTGAATCTGTATCGAAGTGTTGAAATGAATTCATCGATTAATTTATTTTTAGACTTGATCAAACTTGAAAATGTAATGGCAAAATGAATATTTGAATCCTTATTCCAATGTCTTGAATTTTATGGGATGAGATTATTTAAAAAAAAAATTTAATTTCAGTAGCATGAGACAGCACTGCTGTGATGTTTAAATGTAAAAGTGGAGTGAAAGATTGCTTATAGTTTGACATTGTGCTAATCATAGATTAGAATTATCAGTAATTGATGTTGTAAAGAAAATTTCAGGAATCAATAGATTCAAATCATTTATTGATAAACTTTGTTTTATACTATGCATCACCAAAAAATAATAGAGCGTTACATACGTGCAGAATCACTAGGTGTTGAGCTGCTAAAAATTGGAAAAGTTTTAAGTATTAGATGGGTAATATCTACTTTTCATTCAGTTTTGCTATGTGAAATAATTTTGAATCTCTTGAGCATCATTTTGAAGAAGCAATGATTGATCCTAAAAGAGATAAAAATGATAAATGTACTTATGATGGCTTAAAGAAAAAAATAACATCTATAACCTTTTTATTGAATGTATGATGCTCTCCAAGAATTGTCAAAACTAAGTTTGGATCTACAAGATTGCAATGTAAACCTTTACATTGAAAATTGAAAAATAAATGCACTAGTTCAAGTTTTTGAAGAAAGAAAACAGAATTTTGGATCCTTTTATAAATGGGCTCACTTCACACAAAAGTTTCAAAAAATGATCCTTCTATTGACCCAAAAACATTTTATGCCATGTTGAAAGAGTCAATTGAAAAAAGAATGCTAGATAGGAAAGATATTGAGTTTGTACTTTGGGTTCGTATGCTAAATCAAAAATATTGGCCTGAAGATATTGATATTCAGTTTACAATTGGAGAGATGGAAATTAGAAACATGTAAAAATGAAAGAGAATTGATTCGTGGATTTTGCGAATACATTCTCAAAAAAACATATCCTGAAAAACTATTGTGTTTGATATATGCTCTGAATTCTATTCCCATTTCTTCAAGTGAATGTGAATGTGAGTTTTTGCAATTACCCCCAATAAGATCTTCATTGAAGAACAAAACAGTTTCAACACTTTTGTCATCAAACTTGTTGGACGACCTTTGTCACTTTTCGATCTTTCAAAATACGTTGATCTGTGGTTACTCAAATGACATCATTCAGCCATAGATACTAACACTAAGAAAATTAATGGAGATGATTTGTCAGTGGAAAATTAGACAAAACTTTGGAAATCAGTATAAACATTTATTCAATTATATGTAATTTTACAATTTCATTTTACATTTAGTTATCAGTTGTATATTTGTATTTGGTTGTTTAAAATAAAAAATTATGATAAATTTTGTTTTAATTTCTTTATTTGCTTAATAGCATTGTAAAAGCTGCTTTAAATTTTATTTAAATGATATTTGAATATAATTTTCTTTAGTAAAAAGCTTGACAAGAAGTGAATTCCAGCATCTTTTTTTATTTAAAAAAAAAAGCCCTGAGTATACTTATAAAATGCTGAAATTTTTCAAATGTTAGGTAGCCTCTTGGAAATCAATATCTACATAATAGTGAACATGGATATTTACCAAAGCCAAAACATAAAAGATGAATAAATGAAAAACAAAAGAAAGAAAAACTGTGGCAAACAAGACAATGTTTTGTATACTATGAAAAACTAATAAAATAATTGATAACTCCAATTGTACAAAAACCATCTCCTGGATCAATCCTATGTTTTTCATTTCTTTACTTTTTAACATAAACTCTGTATTAGAAAGATTAGCATAAGAGATACCTGATTAGCATAAGAGATACCTAAAACAGACAACTCAATATTATTTCTGATATAAAGGTGTTTGATAATAATGTGATTTTCCATTCACAATAGATTATCTTTAAAAACATAAAAAAAAAAATTAAAAAAAATCTTCTTAATTATTTTTTCAGCACTTATTTATCATACTCACTTTGTATTCTACATAACAAAACCATTTTAGGAGAATAATCAAAAATTAGTTCTTAATATGGCATCAATTATAGTAGTTTAATGTCAACAGGAAGATAAATTTGAAAAATACTATAAATTTCAGAGTTCTCAACTAAAAAATAAAATTTAACTGAATTTAAAATCTGTGTCAGAATTAATTTTTTAATAAATCATAACCATATAAGTTGAACTGTGCTAATTTGAAAAACAATAATTTCTCTAAACTTTCTCAATATAAACAAAAAATACAGACAAGCCTAAACCGCAAAATCTGTTTAAATGATTACACTTAAAACTGATTCCACTTTATTGTTGATAGTATCAAAATTTAGAAATAGAGAAAGAACTGATTCAGACTAAATATTAAAAAAGTAAAAATGATAAAATTAAACCTAGTTATATCTCACTATTAATAATAACACAAAAGTTAGTACAGAAAACATTGAGTGGAATTATTCTTCTTTCTTTTTCAAATGTTTCTGTCTGAATCAGTGCCAATGTTAGCAAAAAAATTGAACTAGTGATCTTAAAATTCATAAATATTGTATTTAAAATCATGCTCTAACCAACTAGGCTATTTTGATTAAGGCTTTACTCATTAGAAATTCCATATACTTATCAATGATGGTCCTGATTCTCCATTATTTTTAAAATTTCTTATAAATTATTGTATTATATTGTAATCAAATTGTAGGGCATACTATACTTTTATAGCGTAAAAATATAAACATTAATTATATGTTAAAATTTTATTTTTGAAATAAATATTTTTTTGTACATTATATATATTATTAACAATATCCAATTATAAATTTACATTGAAAAAATAAATGGTGCCCGCCATCTGGTTGAAAAAATAAATAGTGCCCGCCACCTGGCCGGTATTATAGAATATGCTCTTATATGCAAAAAGGTTGGGGACTCCTGAACTAAGCCTTCACATGTTCTCTACCCACCATCTGAAAATATTATGATTTTTCTTCAAAAAAGAAATAATAATAATATTTATTTAGCAAGCTAGATTGAATTTTTATACTGTAATAGTGATATTAGCGATTAAGCCAATGCACATGCGCTTTAAAGATAAATTATAAATGAATACTCTCACTTTTCCAGACACAAGATATAAGTTTAATTTCAATTAAAGAATGACATATCATAAATTGTAAAGATTTTGTAAACATCATTCGTTCAAGTATAATAAATGTAATTTAAAGTGATTGCTTAACATCTTCACACTCATTTCCATACGCTTAAGATTTGCTCATACACAAATGTTTGGGTCGAAAGGATAGGTGATTCATTCCATCTTTTCTAAAAAACTATATCTTGTATCTGGAAAAGTGAGAGTATTCATTTATAATTTATTTTTAAAGCACATGTGCATTGGCTTAATTGCTAATATCACTATTATAGTATAAAAACATAGTGCTATATAAAATAATATCCAATTATATATGTTTAATTTCAACTAAAAAATGACATATCGTAAATTGTAAAGATTTCGCAAGCGTCATTCATTCAAGTATAATAAATGTAATTTAAAGTGATTGCTTAACATCTTCATGCCCTCATTTCCATACGCTTAAGATTTGCCCTTACATAAATGTTTGGATCGAAAAGGTGGGTGATTCATTCCATCTTTTCTAAAAAAACTATATCTTGTGTCTAGAAAAGTGAGAGTATTCATTTATAATTTATCTTTAAAGCACATGTGCATTGGCTTAATCACTAATATCACTATTAAAGAATGTCTTTTGTAAAATTTTTGAAGAACAAATAAACAAACAAAAAAAAAATGTAGGAAAATCTATCTCAGTTACTCTTAAAATTGCTACTACTAATATAATATGTATAAAAAAAGAAAGAGTATTTCATTCAGATTCATGTAAGTAATATCTACATATTGATTGAAATTAAAATTTTATCTTCTACTTCACAAACAATATTAACATGCTTTCCAAAAGATCAATTTTTTTCTAAAGCAAAGAACCTTACAGTATAAGAATTGGTAATATTTAGCAATACAAAATTACTTCTGGAAAATAATTCATCTCAAAATTAATTATGTTGGTATGTTTTTCATTTACTCCATAATTACACTTTATCTTATATGAATTTATTCTTATTTAGACTAAGAACATTGATATCAACTCTCTACTTAATATGACTCTGCAAGCTCTTAATACCATCATTCTTAATAATGATTTTAAATGTAATTATAAATAGTACTGCCTTTTGTTGTTAGTATAACCAAATGCGATATAAGTTTGAAGTCTTCTGCTTTCTTTTCAATATTTTCTTTTTATTTAAACAAAAAAAAACCTACCATTTTTCTGCCATGCATTTTTTTTTTTTGTGATATTTGATGCTTCCATAATCATTGACATTGCCTTGCCTGTTCAATTTCTCTTTAAAAGAGAGATGATTTCAGATCCCCATTAATTCACTAATGTTTCAAATCAAGTCATTATTTCCACTGTTGTTCATCTGTAACAATTATGCTAATCTGACTCAAGTTCAAACAAATAATCAATACTACATTCAATTTCCAGCTCTCAAAGTATAAATTTGCAAATCAAATCTGGAACTGACTTGCTAATGTCTAAAATACTCTCAAATCTATTATCAATATTGAGATCCAGTATTATACATTGTTTAACTACTAAAATAAAAGATAATTATCTTTTTCAGATAGCCAATCATGACCATCAGATTATGTACATTCATTCCTAGCTCAACAAATTTGGTGAAGCTTATAACAAATTGTTAAATTTATATTTATTTACTAATCACTGGTGTCAAAAAACAATGACCACATTTGATATAGCCATATTGCAATATTTTGTAAAAAAAAAAAAAGATTACTGCTGTAAATCAATCTACTTAAAGGTAGCAACATAACAAAAAACAAAATCTTGCAGAAAAATTTATTATCTAAAAAATCTTGCATCTAGCAGTCAACTTTATTTTGGATAATCTCTCTAAAACTTTTTTTTCAACATTGCATTTTTATATTAATAATTTAACATACAATATCATCAGAAGATATCAATCATGAAAACTACAAAATTTCCAACATCATTTCAGCAAGCAATTCATGAAATATTCTTATTCCATGAAATAATTTTTTGAATGAAACCAAACTGATTTTAAAACAGCCTTTGATTTCAGCAACTAGAACTGCTATATCTTATCATTTTATTAGCTTTTATCACAACATAGATATTTAGTCAAAAGTACTGTATATATTTCAGAAAAATCATGAGTCTTTCAAAATTATTTGCTCCTAGCAAGAGCATAGATTATCATTAAGAAATGCAAATTCAGAAATACCAAGCAACTGAATACCTCTATCTACTTCATTTCGACATAAAGCATATTCAATCTCATTTGTTGATATTTTCCTCATTTGTATGTGGGTTTGTGATAATTACTTTAGGTTTTCTTTGCATTTCAATGAATTGATTTAAAGTTTAATTAAATTATTACCTCAGTGAAGTTACTGTTAACAGATTCAGTGATAAAGTTAAACCTTTTATTTCATAATTACTCTACCTTGTAGTTATGTTTAGAATTAGTAATGCAATATTGGCTGATTTATTTGCAAACCAAGAACTATAGATGAATTAACTGCAGCTTATCCATGATAAGTTATCTTATAAAATATTAAACCATGAAACAACAGAGGTCAAATTCAACAAATATATAATTATATTAAATTTATTACGCGCTAGCAGATAATATAATAATAACATGAAAGGCTAAAACTTTCGACAGAAGCGCCTTAAAAATGCTCACGTGACAGCCAATCAGATGTAATAATGACTGCATGGAACTCTCAATTCAAGAACACAAGCCAGAACTACGAGAAAAAAATGGGAACCCACCTTCTTCTCTACTTAAAATTTATATATAAATGTCAGACTCAAGCATTCCAAACTAAGAGCAGGAAGCTTAAAACACCACATCTAATTCACTAAATATTATATATAAATAAACAACACGAAATCTTTCGATTTACAACCAAGCAATTTTCAAATCTAATGAAAAGATAGTAACAAATGTAAATATATTAAATCTGCTAGCACTTAATAAATTTAATATATTTACATTTGTTACTATCCTTCATTAGATTTGAAAACTGCTTTGTTGTAAATTGAAAGATTTTGCATTGTTTATTTATATATAATATTTAGTGAATTAGATGTGAAAGTGTTTTAAGCTTCACGCTCTTAGTTTGGAATGCTTGAGTCTGACTTACTTATATATAAATTTAAGTAGAGAAGAAGGTGGGTTCCCATCTTTTTCTCATAGTTCTGGCTTGTGTTCTTGAATTGAGAGTTCCAAGTGCAGTCATTATTACATGTGATTGGCTATCACATGAGCATTTTTAAGGCGCTTCAGTCGAAGGTTTTAACCTTTCATGTTATTATCAAATATATAATTGTAATGTTTAATTAATATTATATATATTTGCAGCATAATTAAAATATTTACTTTTAATATATTAAAATATAATACTTTATATAAATATTCACACTTTTTAAATGATATTTTTATAATCATTAAATAAATTTAAAACTTACATAAGTTTAAAACTTCATTATTCCTTGATACAACAACAAAACTAGCATACAAATTTTACTTTAATCATTTATAGTTATTTGATCATTTTTAAAAGCAGAATAACATTGATCAAATCATTAATGATTTGTCTTATTTAATTAAATGCATAATAAAATGTTTTTAAAATGAACTCATAATTTTTAACTTATAATGATTTGTAAGTAAATATATTAAAATATAATACTTTATATAAATATTCACACTTTTTAAATGATATTTTTATAATCATTAAATAAATTTAAAACTTACATAAGTTTAAAACTTCATTATTCCTTGATACAACAACAAAACTAGCATACAAATTTTACTTTAATCATTTATAGTTATTTGATCATTTTTAAAAGCAGAATAACATTGATCAAATCATTAATGATTTGTCTTATTTAATTAAATGCATAATAAAATGTTTTTAAAATGAACTCATAATTTTTAACTTATAATGATTTGTATTTATTAATGAAAAAAAAAACATGTCTAGCGACTTTAATTAATTGTAATAAGGATTAAAGTATTTCATTACATTTATTTATGCTCAAAGAGTTGCATATGAAATCAAAAGGCATTCATATATAGGCATATCAATTTCAATTGATTTTGTTTGATTTTTAAAATTCCTTTGACAAAAATTAATTAAAAAAAGACTAGTGTTATGTCAAAATCCAAAACCAAATCCGTTTAAATATCATTTAAATTTGTTTTAATGAAAATTTAAATATATATTGTAATATTGCATCATAAACCATTAAACCCCCTCATCAATAAAAATATTATAACTCAACACACCAACCTTCCTGATATAAAAACCACTACAGACTATATATATAAATGTAGTAAAAGTAATCTAAATAAAATGTGATTTTCAAAAGGAACAATAATACCCAGGAATATTATTATATAAGGAAATATTTAATTACTTATATAACTTATATATACCAAACTAAACATTCAAAATTGACAAAATTTATAATTATTTCTTTTTGTTAACAACTTTGTCATAAATGATTGTACAACATATGCATCATAACAACATAAGAATAAAGATGACCGAATTCAAACGCAAGCAACAAAATTACAAAAATTTAAAGGAAAGAAATAATAATTAAAAATCTTTATCATTAATCCCTTATACATATATATGAATGTTAAAACATTATGTAAATAATCAACTCAATACATGAACTTAAACTCGTGATTTTAAAAGAAACAAATTAACACCAAAAAAAAGAACAACTTCGTTTTGGGTAATTGAAAAAAGATATATTTTTTGAATGGCATTTTTCTTAAAAGGGAGATCAAAAAAAATTTTTTTGACTAATCAACATCCACTTCGTGAAAGTTGTGATCAACTTTCGTAGTTAAAAATTATGATCAACAACCATCAAAAGCAAAACTATAAAACAACAAGGAAACCTAGAAAAATAAAGAAAACAAAGGAAAGTCAATTCAACCGATTAAGAATTTCAAACTAGAAAATCCAAAGACAAATTGTAAATCTATTGCTATTTCAAGAATATTTTGAAATCTCTAACTGAAGAATCATATCAATTCTAACCTGAGATTCAGAGGAGAAGAATACCTAGCCACCCAATAAATTCAAAGACTATATGTAAATCATCATCATCATCAACCATTATCAATCCACTGCAGGATGAAGGTCTCTCCAAGTTTAATCCATCTTCTCTGATCTTTAGCTTCTCTTCTCCACAACACCCCTGCACATTTTCTTATTTCATCCATCCATCTCACATGTGGTCTCTTTCTGGGTCTTTTACAACCTCTTGGAATCCAATTTAAAATTTCAATTGCCCATCTATTATCATCTCTTCTAGCAATATGTCCAGCCCAACTCCATTTCAATCTTTTAATTTTTTCAATAAGGTCAGTAACACCTGTTTGTTGTCTTACCCATACATTGCGTTTTCGATCTCTTCTTGTTACTCTCAACATACATCTCTCCATACTCCTTTGAGTGGTCTGAAGTCTCTGTATTGCTCTTCTATTAAGTGTCCAAGTCTCAGATCCATATGTAAGAACTGGTAAAACACATTTGTTAAAAACCATCCTTTTCAAACACATAGGCATATTTCCTTTTAGTATCAAGTTATTTCTACCAAAAGCACTCCAACCAAGTTTAATTCTATGATTAATTTCCTCCAGTATGTTTCCATCTGTATTAATAATCTGACCAAGGTATTTGTAACTGTTAACTTCTTCTAATTCTTTATAATCAATCTTTATTTTCATATTTTGAGCAAATCGATTAAACATTACTTTAGTCTTTTTAACATTTATCTTTAGTCCTACTTTTCTACTTTCATCTGCTAACTCCTGCAACATTTCCTGCAGCTCTGAAGCATTATTTGCAAAAACAACTACATCATCTGCAAAATCTAAATGACTTAAATACTCTCCATTTACTTTCATTCCTTTAGTTTCTCATTTTAATCCATAAAATACTTCTTGCAGCACTGCTGTAAAAAGTTTTGGAGATATGGAGTCACCTTGTCTTACACCTTTCTCAATGTTGATTTTTCCAGTATCATTATGTAATCTAATTGTTGCTGTTGCATTTTTATAAATATTCTTTAAAATATGACAATATCCTGGATCTATACCTTGATGATCCAATGCTTTAATCACTGAAGAATCGAATGCTTTTTCATAATCTACAAATCCAAAACATAATGACAACTCATATTCATTTGTCCTTTCTATGATTTCTCTCAATACCTGGATATGATCTATTGTACTAAAACCACTTTTAAATCCAGCTTGTTCTCTTGGTTGGTAGAAATCCAAAGTTCTCTGTAGACGAGTTGTAATTATCTTGGTAAAATTTTTATATAAAACAGATAAAAGGCTGCTAAATATACAAGTAACGATGCTTGGCTAAGTATAAAGTGACTTTGTGGGAAAGAATCTGTCAACTATGGATCTATAATAGCAAAAAAAGAAATAATATTCAATTTAAATCAGCTGATATCCACCTACGTTTAAGATTGTGTTGGACGCACTATTAAGATCTTATGATTCCATCTCGCCAACCCAAGAGATACCATATAAAAAAGTAAAATTCAAATCATCAGGAAAAATATTCTAAAGTATTCAAACCCAACTAACCAAATTAGAAATTCTAAATGTGGGCATTCTCAATATTCACAAGACTTTTTCTTTCTCAAACTTTCAATAATTTTAGATTGATATTGTATAATTAATCTCATGCATATATATTTTTTCTTTACTTTATTTCTTTCCTTTACAATGGGTCAATCTATCTATTTTAAAGGGGGGGGAGGACACTACCATTTTAATTTTTTAATTGAAAATAAAATATATATCTAGATAACATTTGCTTACAGATGAATGTCATCATCATTAAAGACAAAGATAAGAATCTATTTTGCAAAACATTAATTGCCTTCATTAATAAAGGGAACAATGTCATTTGTTTATCCATACTAATTCTGTTTATTATTTTATTTATTTTTTGTATGAATCACTAAAAACTCTTAGTATAAATGAGCTTTACTATCATTACTGAAACAAATAATGGCAGGAGAGAGTTTTTAAAATCATAATCTTCATAGGTCAAAATAGTTAATTAATGTACATATATTTTCATTTTGGAATAATAATTTCAATGACTATAAATTAGCAAGCAAGCAGTATATAAATATTAATAAAAATTTTAATCATTTTTTTTATCTACTTCTACTGTACAATAGGATGTTAAATTGTTATCCTTTGAAAGGGAAAAAGGATTTGGAATAATAAATACTGAAATGATAAATCAAAAAATAAACATGGATGTCCAAAATCAATAAACTATTATTATTTTTTTGTAAATAAAATTATTAAACTTATTATTTTAAAGTAAATTCAATTGTCAGTGTATTTCATCATTAATTCATCATACTCATTCTCTTATAAAATTAATATTATCATACCCTGAAATAGAATACCATGCATATACTCAGTGAGCTTGAATCCTGGGATATAATGGAAATTAAAATGGAAAAGAATGAATGGAACTATACGGAAAAATCCTGAGACTCCCATATATGTTTATCTTATTCTTCCATGTTTGAGATTGAAGTTGGTCATGATGATCTTAGAAATTTTAAGTTTTCACTTCTTCTCACCCAATTTGATGGCCTAGTAGGTTTTCCATCACACAAGGCCAAGTCCCATTCTGTTACACTATATATATATAATCATTGTTGAAAAATAGGTAAAAAAAATACTAAAGCTTTTATTTTTATTTAGTTTAAAATTTGTGCAGAATTATTTATTCAGCAATAATATATTATTATTATTTAATCAATAAATAAAAATTAATAGTTTAATGCTTGGGAAACCATGTGATATTCAAGCACCAAAGTGACACACTGAGCTTCTCAAAAATTTTTAGTTCTCAAATCCTTAGGATATTTAATCAATTATAAATTATTAAAAGAAATATTTTATATATTACATAATTACTGCAAAATTACAAAATGCCAGTAAAATTATTCTCTCATATAGATAGAAAACAGTTGTTTTTAAAATGTTCCATCCACTGTAAATTAATTTTTTTAAAAAAAAAAGAAAATCAAAGGAATTAATTTTTCAATTATTTAACTTTCATTCTGCAGAAATTTTTTTAAGTATTTTGTTTAAAATTTGTACATCATTATTAATACACAACTGAATCTATGCTTACTATGTACTGACTGGTTTGTTATGTAATAAAGAGATATATTTGTGTATATGTGTTAGATTGGTCAATACAGACAGTGTTCGGTCATTCTAGAAATAATAATATGCAAAAAGTAGAATTAAGCAAAATGCAAGTAATCTACATATTCTAATCTCCATAACAAATTGTTTAACAATATACAAATTAATAGTTGTTAAAATGCCCGCAGATCTTCTAATGGAGAGAAAAAAAGTAGACTAATGATACTAATAGAGCAGAGTGAAAAAAAGTTTAATGTGTGCAGTACAGTTACAGACCGGATAGTGCAGAAGAAAAGATATGCAGTCAAATTCAATTAGACTGATTCAGAGATATAAGTGAACAGTAAGATGCTTACTGAAGTAAAATGATAAATGTTAATAAAGTGAATAGATATTTAAAAAAAGACTTAACAAAATATGTTCAGAAATTAATATTATTTGTGTTAAGTTCAACCAGCCAGTCACTAGTGAACCTACTAATCAGTATTACTAACATATATTAGTCTAGTAAATAAATTATGTTATTAAACCATTGTGTGTGTTTAATTTAAATGATAGAATATGAGTGAATGGTTGCTAGCTTAAAATCTAGCCCTGTACATATCAATGCTTAAGTATAAATTTTGACTGATTAAAATATTATTTTAATATTAATTTTGAATTACTGCTGCTAAAAAAAACAAAATAAAATTTTAAAAAATATTTAATACTCAATAATTAAACAAATTACCAACATTTTCATTTGAATTTTACAACTATTCCTCAAATCCAAACACCCAAAGAACATAACAACAAAGAGAAAAATAAAATTTTAAATATTGTAAATAAAATAATAAATACAATAACTTAAAAACATAAATAATTGAATAAGATTGATCAAATACTCACCCAAAATTCTTCTGAAAATCCTTTAATTTTATTATATACTATTTCATGTGAGATTCCTGAAGTGCAAATTTCATATATACTTCTGAAATTTGTGTAAAAAAATAAATAAACCACAATATTATTTAAGACATAATAGTTTTTAAAGAAAAATTGTCATTTTAAGATTGTAAATTAATTAACAAGGGATTATGTTACAGGAATTGAAAGCATGCTTCTGCAATTTGTTTATTATTTAATCTTTAAAAGAAAAATGGTGTCATGATAAAGTATGTTTATAAACAAACACTATATATATAACATACATTAAATTTAAACGATCTATAGGATTACTATTTTTAGATTCTTAATATGATAAACACAAGGCACAAATCAATGTGGTAATTCAGTTCCTCCTATACTCTTTTAGTTCTATCAAGGTAGCAATTATGATAATCTATATTCTTGATTCAATAAGACTATTTACTAAAAGCCTAACAAAGATTTTATCCTTGAAGCAGTTCTATATACAAAAGTTATTAGTTATAAAATCTGATCAAGATAGAAACCATCAAAAATATTAATGTTAACTATTCCCCTCTTTTTAAAATCAAACCTAATCACAAAGTATTTTTAAAAAAATAGTGAATATTTTCAGTAGTGATATCAATTTATTCAAAGCCAATTAATGTATTTTTCAAACACTTTGTACAAATTATTAATGAAGCTATCTAAAGTTTTTATAGTAAACTTACAAATGTACACATACCAGAGAACTTATAAAAAAGATAAGTCAATTCTGTATATCAAAATAAAAATATGCTGGGTATATACAATTAAAACAGGCAAAACTCACTATATATATTGCCACACACAGCAAGCTAGAGTTATAACAACAGTTATACTCAAGCATAAGAGGTGGTCATGTGATGTTTAGTGGCTTACATACAATTAAATTCTCAATTAGTAATTTTCTAAGATCAGATTGAGTTTATTATTAACTAGCAATAATAACGTACCTTACATCATATTTATGAATAGATGTATTCAAGATAAAAATGACTCCTGATCATCATACAAATGGCATTCTGTCTATTCATAAAATTTTCATCATGCTTTTTCCAACACAGTCTGAAATGATATTTTGCTATTGACAAGACTATTATCAACTACTGCTAACATAATATTATTCTACATTCCTACTGCCTAATATAAATAGGGTAAAAAAATATTACTAAATAAATAAATAAAGCAAATAGAAGACAGTAGAGCAAAATAGAAAAAAAAAGATAATTTAGATCAGAGAAGCATAATCATTTTAGATTTGCAAACCAATACTTATTTAATTCAAAGCCGAATACATACTGATTGAACTGATTACACCCAGGGTTCGCACCTGGTAAAGTTTATGTAATTAAAAATTGTATTAAGGAAATATGTGTAGCTCGTTATTTCAAAAATTACTGTAATCGGAAACATTTATATATATTCAAATACTTTTTCCCCCTTGAGTATTAATGCAATATTTGTATATGTTTGTATTATTATTTATCTATATTACAGTACAGTTGATTACTAGCAGTGCTGCTTCTGCCAACTGTCTTATTATATGTAATATGCATATGGCAAAATGTCTTCTAAGCAGTCACAAAAAATAAAGACATGCAAAATGTTACCTTTAAAAAAATTACATTCATCAAATAAATTATTACTATTTATTTCGCTAAATTATAAATTAAATTATTTATGTATATATGAATTATTTCTATAACAAGGTACTAAGTTTAATAAAGTTTAATTAATTTATGCACGCAATTTGATGTACAATTCAAGAAACTTATCTATACTAAACTCTCTTTTTTTTTTCACATAAAATAATAATAATAAAAATTTGTTCAATTAATTGCTTTAAAATCTTAAATATTATTCTAAAACTATAAAACTCTAAACTGCTAATTTATATTGTGTGCCGCAATTTTTCAATACTTTTTAATTAATAGAAAATTATGAAAATAATTTGGATTAATTTAAAGCAAATTTAAAAATTTTAAATCAATATAAAAAAAAAATTATTTTCAATTATTATCTAACCTTTGTGAGGAAATTTAATATTCTAACTATTTTTTCATAGGATATCCAATTTAAAAATGAGAAAGAATTGGGGGAAACCCCAAAATGATAGTACCAAATGAAAATTAAATGAAAAAAAAAAAAATACAGCTGAAAAGCAAAAAGATGCTTTGAACAAATTTTTAAAAATTCACAATAATAACACAGAATCAGAAAGGAACAATTAAAAAGATGAAAACATTCATATAAATGAAAATATCTTTAGAAAAAATGTTCAGAATATTAAAATAGTTGTAGATAATAATCCTGAAAAATACATTTACATGAAGGAAATAATGTGTCTGAGAATAAAGAAATAGTTAATGAATTACTAAATATAACAGATAACTCTGTTACTTGGCCAGTTAGAATAAGCTAGCAAATAATAGACCACAGAAAAATACAACCAAAAAATTTTGTGGATGAATTTCCTTGCCAAAATAATGGAACTCATTTTTCAAAAGTTCACCTTAAAAGAAAAGGAGAAAATATTTTGTTTCTATTGTCGTCTTTTTTTGAATTATATGAAGATTGCTTTGTCCACATCAGGATAAATAATTGACCCAATACCCATATTAGACTGAAAGAACATAAAAATCAAAACATCATTTGGTTCCCGTATTAAAATGTGCAGAAATTCAAGGGATTTTCAGATGTGGAAGGTATAGACAAGATATAACAGAAATTACTGAATCAAGAAAAATCACAATTATATCAAGTTTTTAGAAATGAATGACTAAACATCATATGATCACTATTTCTTATGTTTGCTCATAACTGTTATTAAAATAGGCAAAACTCTCCATACAGTAATGCCACTCAGTGCAAGCCAGAGTAATCAATGGATTCCAGAAGGCTTGTACATAAAATCCCTATCTAGTGTCTACTCATCCAATATCCCCAGTCTAGTTTCTAGCTTGTGGCTTGCATCAGTGAAGAGTCTTGGATTTGAGTGCTCTGTACCTAAATCTTAGGATCTAAGGCAACCCTCAAGCAGTCACCTTTTATCTATACTTAACTACAAAACTAGGAGTCTAAAATTGAAAACAATATTTTCAATCCAAGTTCATTAGCTTATATAGTCATATAGATCTGAACTCAGTTCAGTATCCATACATTCTGGTGTCTTTGGTTCTAACCACTAAACTTGACATGATCATCATTTCTTATTCTTGCTCATAACTGTTATTAAAACAGGCAAAACTCTCACCATACAATAAAGCCACAAGCTAGAAACTAGTTTGGGGATATTGGATGAGTAGGCACTAGATAAGGATTTTATGCACAAGCCTTCTGGCATCCATTGATTACTCTGGCTTGCATTGACTGCCACTACTGTATGGAAAGTTTTGCCTGTTTTAAAA
Source organism: Epiperipatus broadwayi (assembly GCA_028023455.1). Lineage (NCBI taxonomy): Eukaryota > Metazoa > Onychophora > Udeonychophora > Euonychophora > Peripatidae > Epiperipatus > Epiperipatus broadwayi. The sequence goes on from JAQFVV010006226.1 coordinate 4,742,534, forward strand.
ACAGTTATGAGCAAGCATAAAAAATGGTGATCATGTGATGATTAGTGGTTTAATACCAATCCTGCATAATAGGATAGTGGTGGCTGTGGTTATTAAAGAACCAAAGACACCAAAATGTATGGGTACTGAACTGAGTTCAGACCTATATGACTACATAAGCCAATGAGCTTGGATTGAAAATATGTTTTCAATTTTAGACTCATAGTTTTGTAGTTAAGCAGAGATAAAAGGTGGCTGCTGAAGGGCTGCATTAGATCCTAAGATCTAGGTGCAGTGCTCTCAGATCCGTGGCTCCTCATTGATGAAGGCCACAAGCCAGAAACTAGTCTGGGGATATTGGATGAGTAGGCACTAGATGGGGATTTTATGCACAAGCCTTCTGGTATTCACTGATTACTCTGGCTTGCACTGACTGGCACTACTGTATGGAGGGTTTTGCATGTTTTTGAAAATAATTATTATCACTGATACATTTGGTATTTTGAGGATCTCTGTCAAAAACATAGGTGATTCACATAATGAAAACTTTCTAAGAATTATTGAACTACTAGGAAAATTTAACCCAAAAATTCAAGACCATCTTCAACAAAACCAGCAAACAAGATTAACATTATCTAAGCAAAACAATTTAAAACAACTTAGTAGATTCAATGGGAAATAAAATCCAAAACCAGTCAGAATATATATACAAAAGCCTACAAATTATTACATAAAAAGTTTCACCGCAACGCATCAGCGTATTATTAATTACAAAGTGAGGGTGAAATAAAATTTGATATTACAAATTATAAATTAAATAAAATCAAATGAGCACTTTGCTACAATTCTTGCTGTATTCCACATATCAGCCAAGAACAAATGTTCCTCACACTCGGTATATCATATGGTGTTCATGAACAGTTTATTAAATTTATAAATATAGAAACCAGATCTGAAGAAAATTTATACACAGTGCTAAAGTGAGAAATTATAATTCTCTAGAATAAATATTAATAATATCATGGGGCAAGGGTATGATAATGATTCAAATATGAAGGGAAAATTTTCTGGAGTTCAGACTAGTCTTTTAAAGAAAAATACAATGGCAGTTTATAAACCCTATGCTTGTCATAACTCTGACCTTGTTTTGGCAGATACAGCTAAAATTTGCTCTGTTGATTTCTTTGTTATACTTGAATCCTCTTATGTTCTATTATCATCATTGACAAAGAAATGGTCATTTCTCCACAAATATGTCACAGGTATTACTATGAAACCTCTTTGTGAAAAAAGGTGGGAATATTGCATTCAGAGTGTTAAGACAGTAAAGTATCAAATAGATGAAGTCTATGATGCATTTCTTAAAAAAATCACGTTAAAAGTAATGCAGAATCACTTGTACACTCAATTACAAGTTTATAGTATCCCTCATTTTTTGGTACAATTTACTTTTCCAGATAAATTTTGTTAACAAGAAGCTTTAAAGTGATTCTGTGAATATTTCTGTAGTGATTTCATTTGAAAAACTATTAGGTTGGTTGACCAAATACAGGGATACTGGGTTTGATCAACTATTAGTTGAACCAAAAACACTGCAGAAGATTTGGAAATAATTCCAGAATTTCAAAATAAAAGATTCAGAAAAAGAAATATTTTAGCTACAAAATCAATGATGAGCCAATTGTTAATTCGGCAAAACTGTTCAAAGTAAATTTTTTTTAATGGAGTTCTGAAAAAAGCAAAACAATTATTACAAACTGGATTTTAACTATTTAAAAATCATGGATTTATTTGAAACTTTGGAAAAATTTCAAAAAAATAGAAAAAGATAGACTAAAAAAAAACGTACCATAATTACAAATTGCAATGAAAAATACTAAAGCTACACAAAAAGACTTATCTACTGATTTTGTAACATAGACAGATTTAAATGGCAAAATTTTAGTTGGTGAAATAGAAGTTCTAAAAATTATTCTTTCATTATAATATTACAAAGAGCCTTCTAAAAAGGTTTCAATTTCTAGCAGATATATTTAACCATATCAGTGCCCATGGCTTCTGGAGAAAGGACATTTCCTAAATTAAAACTAACAAAAATTTCTTGGAATCATAGGCTAAATAGTATAACAATCCTATCCATTGAAAATCACAAGCATAGCAACTCGATTTTAATTCAATTTTAGTCTCTAAGCAAAAAAAAAAAATAAAAAAGGTTTTTAAATATTGTTTTATATTACTTCAATATAGATGACATAAAGTTTGTTTAAATTATACTATTCAATTACAAAAAAAAATGTGAATTTATCTATAAAATTTTAGAGCCAAATTTTGAAATGTGCTCACAAAAAATAACAATCTGACTGCATTAACTGAATGGATACATGTGTATCCACAGTATTAGAAAATATTAACAACTATAAATATTTTAGTTAAAATAAAAATACATTCAAACATAATGAATTCAATTAACATGAAATTAAACTAGGATGAAGTGGGGGGTTTTTTCTTTTGTAGAAATAATTTAATATTTAAAAAAAAAAGTGTTATGTATTTACCACTATATACTTGAAATATTTGTTAGAAAAGCAGTACAAATATTGCAGACCACAAAAGAAAGCGTACGTTGAAAATAACAAAGAAGAAATGAAATACATGGACAAGATAACAAATAAGCTATTACTGACATTACTGAAAAATTTAAAAGGCCAAACTAAATTGAGTTAAACATATCGTTAAGGTGAATGACAATGAAGGACTGAAACTTAAGACTGAGTCCCAAGAGATTGCATGTATGACAGATGGTCAAGAAAGTTCCTGGTGTGACACTGGAAGAAAATTTATAAATTGGAGAAAATGAATTAAATTCAGAAATACTATCCAGCAGTGGACTAATATGGTGTTAGATTTCAGAATAAGTTCTGGCCTACATACTATTGATGTCTAATTAAATTTATTAACTTTCTCCTAGCATAATCCAAATAGAGTCTGATCACATGATTGACCCTATGATACAGAACTTTTAGAAAATGAGAAGTAATTGGCAATTATATAATCATTATATTCTGACATTGCCAAGTTAAGTAGCTGTTTTATCTTTTCTTTTTGCAATAGGACAAATAGCTACCAAAACAAGTCAATGTTACTAAAAAAAACTAAGACAAATAATCCCCTTAAAATTTCAACAAAATGATAGATATATAATGCCTACTATTCTATAAAACTACATCTTGATATAATGTAAATAGAATTGATAAGGAGTGATGAAGCAGACAAATGTGGTAATTAACAAAAAATTTCAATACTTCCAATATCTGATTATCACACTTCATACATACATACATATATATATATATATATATTATACAGAATTAAAAACAAAGGAAATTTAAAATATGCACAAAATATATCAAATTTAAAGCAAAATTATAATCTTTTTACAAAGAGTTTTCATAATGTTTAGATTCATTTTTATTCATTAGCAACTATTCATAAATGGACCCAATCATACTATCAACAGAAGAAAAAAAAAGAATAGAAAACAAAGAATAAAAAATGACCATACAAACCGCAAGTTGTATTTTGCTTTCAGCCTTATCTTTCCAATGAAAGAATCAATATTGTGCTTCCCTAATATCTTTTGAGATAATCTTCATAATATATATATAGGATGTTTCTCCCATAAAAGACATGATCAAGTTCATTACAAAATATTTTTTAGGGACTCTATTGACTTTATTTGCTTCATCTGCCCTATATTATTTTATGATAGTAGATTCAATATCATCACATCTCTAAAACTAAAAAGCATGACCATTGTATTTTTAAAATCTTGTGAAGATTTCTTAAATGAAATTTTATCAGTATCATTATATTATATCAATAATAATCCATATTTTACTTTCATAAAATAAACTGAAAAAACAACAACTCTATAATAATTCATTTTGCTGTAATCGTTATATTACTAAGATGAAATACTCTATATTTTAACATGTAAAATGCAGCAGCAATTCAGCAGATTTTGTCAAAAGCTAGAAACAAATTTTATTTGCTAAATTAGTATGATTGATTATAAATTTAATAATTTTTAGGTGTGATATTCCATCTAGTTGATAAATTAATTTCATTGTGTTTAATATTTAGAGTGCTTTTAATTCATAGCCTAGAGGAGTTTAATTTACTTCCTTTGTTTACATACACATTGAATTATGTTTAATTTAAAGTTTAAATTATTGAAATATAATTTTGTAAAATGCATTGTCAAATTAATTATTATTATGATTGTACATTTATAATTTTTATGGACATTACCACTGACTACAATTTTCTCAAATTTCCATTTATCCAACTATCTATCAATCTTTGTTTATGCTTAATAATCAAAATGTCACATGCCAATAACAAATCCTCTAGAGGAATAAATCTGATCAAGAGCACTTCAACATCAAAATTCAATTTTCTATCTAAAAATTTATCAAAATATTTAAATTGATTCACATTTTCAAACTGTTAACCATCCAAGCTAAAGTATACATTTTTCTTCCATCATATGCTGATAAAACAGTTAAGTTTCTGAAACATTAATTATTAAAACAAAATTTTTAGAGGTTGTTTTAAAAAGATTAAAAAAACATACTGCAAATTGTCTTTTGAATCAGCAAACATAGCACATCCATCAAAAACTTAAATATAGAAGCCCAAACAAACTATTCCACAAATCTATGTCATAAAAATGAAAACAAAATTAGAACTGTTACATTTCAGATTTTCTACTATTAGTAACAACATTTACTATAATTCCATCACATAGAAGCTGATCAATAAAAGCAATATGTAAATTATATCTTGCTTGTAATAATTTTCTTTCATTTATATGGCAAAAAAAAAAAAAAGAACTATGTCTATAGTGTTTTCTAATTCTTTAAAAGTACATTGAGTTTTTAATATTTATTTATGTATAAATGGAAGCAACAACATTCAACAAAATCCTAGAAATTACTTTTGTTTTAGTGGATAATAATGATATTTATAATGACTGCAGTCTTTTCTATCCCATTTATTTGCATAAATTGTAAGAAGAGAAGCATCTTCAAGACCAAGTAATACAATTACATGATTCATATATTCCTAACAATTCCAACAGTTTGAAACTAACATACTACCACCATATTTTAAAACTGTTTTTAAGGCTTAACTGTGAGTTGAGATATGAAGGATATTAATAAAGCTAATAAAAAATAGCTAGGCAGAGAATATAGGCAAATAAGAGAAATTACAAAAAAAAAATAATAATGTTGAAAAATAATAAGGATAAATAAGTTGTGTAATAATGAAAGATGAAATTGTAAAAAGCAATAACTAAGATGAAAGATAGAAGGAATTGATGAGATTCTGATAAATTCCTATAAGATTATAAGGGAAAAGGGCTTGAGAATTGATTAATATTTATAATGTAATTTATAACTCAAGAGAGTGATCACAGATTTTCTCGTGATGACTTAATTCAAGAAATATGAGAATTTTAAAAGAATTAGCTTAATTTAGTATAAGGCTGTACTATTGCAGATCTTGAATAGATAAATTTTGAATATATTAGACATACTGAAGCAGTCAATCTGTGATTCAGATTGAGCTTCATAATCCATCGTATAAACCAACCACCCAGCTGGGTTCAAACCTATCATCCTATTCCATTTTCTTGATTATTATATGTATACTATGTATATATATACATATATGTCAAAACATATGTACAAACATTAAATAATCAAATTAATTCTCATTTAATATTTTAAAACAGAAATCATGTATGTACATTAATATATATACACAACGGGTGTGGATGTATAATAATGTATATTAATAATATTATAAACATTTGTATAATATATGTCTTTTTTTTTTTAATTTTTCTTTATTTTCAATATAAAAGGGCAGGAAAGATGATGCAACATGTTGAGAAGGTTCTGGAAAGCACTCAGAAAACAGTACAATAGGCGTAATCAATCTACTATTCGAATTTTATAATAATTACTTTCTTCAATTAAAATTATTTAGTTTCAGATTTAAACTCACTAATGAAAATTTATTTATTCCAGTTATTGATTCAAATCTATTTTGAAAATTAGAAATAGATTTGAAAATATATTTTCAAGCCTTATCGACTACTTGCATCTTCTATGAATGCAGGGCAAAAGGCATAGCTTGGTCTTATTCCATTACAGGAGATAAGCCTACACAGCCATTGCCTCAGGTTAAACTCTTAATAGCATTCTTGGAATAATCTGGCAGCATATAAATAGGGCCAAAATTAATATCAGAAAAAACACACTTTTCTTTTAAGAACGTGTCGCTAACTTACTCCATGCTGGTCAAAATTTTAATATGACTCTTGAGTAGAGGGAACCAAACCACCTTTGACCGATCTTTCAAGATCGTCTCCTTGCCAAAATGCCATTTAGCTGCTACCAACTCATGGACTGCCCCAAGTTATAGGAGAAATAATGAGTCCTGAAGAAAAGCTACCTGCCACCAGATCAATTTAGTAATGCCCATGGATTCCAGAGACTGCCACGTACAAGCACAGGGCTGTAAATTCGTCGGATCTCCAAATCATCAAAAGGTAATCAATAATTACCACCATCAAAGAGTTTGTGCTTCATTAAACTAGTTCATAAGCCTGATTTAAATGTCTGCTCTACCTTAACTACTGTAATCTCCGGAAATGGCATGAAGCCATTGATCTATAGTCTAATATAATCTAAACTAAGTTAACGATTCTCTATAAACTAACTAAACCATCCTGCAATTTTTATTATACTTACTTTATTATCATACTTTGGTGCGGTAAAATTATTTATTATTGTTATTATTTTATATGTTATACTTTACTTTTTAACTTAAATTAATATGCCAATCAAACTCAACCTCGTGAGTCCGTCCTTTAAACTCCCTAAAGTAAAACCCCTCTGCTTTGTCGGGGTTGATAGCATCCCAATCATTTTTGTTTATTAATTATAAAAATATATATGCTCGCTAGGTTGAGTAATATTTAAAGCATGTATTATACTTATGAAAATTTGATTTATTTATTGGTACACCCAAATGAATCAATCGGTTCACTCAATAGGGCGAACTTAATATTTTCTATTAACACTATACAATGATTTCTTTTTATTTAATGTTATTTCGATGATCATATGACCACCATCTAAACAGTTTTATAACCAGTTAAAGTCATGCCCTCATCAACTGATTGGGGTTAAATACACTCTGACTTAATGAAAGAATGTGGGATTTGTTTGCCAGATATTCTGAAGGGAGTATGTATTAAATTAGAATTATTTTATGTTATTTATTAATTACTATATAAGTAATCCCAGCTTAATGCAGGCTTAGAGTCTTGGTCATATCATTATGCTAAATATCCAATTATTATAGGTGGTAATTATTTTGTCGTTAGTGACATTCTTCTTTTCTCTGTGTTAATAACATAGGTTAGTCTTCCAAAAGTTTGGGTACTTTCTCCAATGGGATATTCAGAATGCTGAACCCATTTTATATACATCTCACTTCCAAAAACGGGTATTCGCTCTACCCTGGGATCTTCGTTTTATTATACGGTACGCTCTGCTTTGGGGTGATCTCGGAATAAACAACCCTTCGCAACATCCGACCTACTTGCTCCTTATGCAAAAACTACTCTGAATGAATTGGAGATTTATTTCATGTTTACTCTCCAATATTTAAGCATTGTCTTGGATAAAAGAAGAGAATCAAACTCTTAGCTGCCATTATGCCAATACCACCATTTCTTAAATGTTTGAATATATGCCTGTGTCATATCTTTGCGTAGTGCTGAAATCAATCTAAACCTGTGCTCTATCTGTGTATGTGAAATTGTCAGCCCCGAAGATTCTTGCTCTGCCTTATTTTTTTAGTTATACGTAAACCCCATATTCATAAAGAATTCATAATTATTGTTGTTAAGTTAACATTGTAAACACGAGATTAAATCAGTCTCACAGGAAATTATATTAAATCCATTCAGTTCTTATTTGTAAATGTATATTATTATTGTATTGATATTCATATCTATGGATGCAATAAATAGCACTCATCACTTCACATTAATATAGGCGTGAGAGCGATAATAATTAAATGTCATTAATCAAGGAATGTGATATCAATGTACTTAAGTCAGTCATCAACAATTTCTCTATATATATGTATTCCAATAGCGTTAATAGGGTTCTAGGATGAAAGGTTTACAACGAGCATTGGTATATTAATCGCACCAGAGTTACCGCACATCCCAAGGTGTAAATATATGCATTGAGTCAAAATTGGAATGTATTGTAATAGTAAGAGCCTGTGACACAAATCTATAAAATTAAATGTTTTGGTTGCAGATGTAAGTGCAACCTGCAAACCCAAATTATGTATATATATAATCGTTTATTATATTATTAAATTGCATTTTTAAAATTGCTTATCCATTTCATTCAAATCATTCAGTTATCCACTTCAGATCCCAATTTATTGTTTGTGACTTCCAGCATAACTGGATAGGGTTTAAACCCAGATTCCTCTTAAACCCAGGTTCCTCTTAATAGATTAGTACCTAGTAATTAGTTCTTTTGTAATCATGATCCTATTAATTATCTTTATTGAGCTGTCACTTAATTTATGCTATTTACATCATCAATCTTTAGAGTTCTCTTGTTTCTCTGCTGTATCTCGGCCAGGAATTGAATAAATTCATCTGTATCACTGGGAATGTTGTTCATAATGTTATAGATGTGGAGGATGGGCAAATAGGTTAGAATACATGATTGCTCCAGATCTGTGTATCTCAGGCATGACTGAATTCAAGGTACTTTTGCTTGGATCCTAGATCTTGTTGCAGGAATATACAATTCCGACCGGTACAATACTCCTATCTGAAGAACAGTTTAGATTTAGAAAAAGGCAGAGGGATGAGATGGATTTGGAGTACTGAGAATCATTGTTAAGTAGTAATATGTAGATAGATGAAAATATCTATACGAGGATATATGCATATAGAGAATACAAGGAGGGACCTAAAAATAATCGAAGTAATTCTCTGGTTTGAACACCTATTGTAGTATATGCTTCAGCTGTTACATACTTCTTGCAGGGACCCTTATGCATCAATCTGCCATAGTACATCACTACATGATATCATGGGCCCATGTAGCAATTTTTTTTTGTAAAATGCATTTTCCGCATTTGTCAATTTTTGTCTAATTGTTGAAATGTTTGAACAATTAACACTCTTTTTTTTTTTTTTGACACAAATGGCATTTTTCACTCAGATTTAGTTCATAACAGTCAGAGATTTTATCTGCAAGTTCTGAACATTTAAGTGATACAGAAAAATGTAAACATCCTGTTTTGTGCAAAGAAAAGAGTACAAACTCTACCCCAAAATAAGTCTTGAGTGTGAAACACTTAATAAAATTCAGCATGACCCAGCTTATTTACCAACGGTATTCGCTTGATCTCACTGCATGCAATTATTTTTAAATCTCTCGAATAAAAAAATGACTCAATTTTTTTTTTTTTTTGCGGACTTAGAACTGAAAGGAAAAATGACAGAAGTATTAAAATGTATCAATTTGCAAGGGTTTTCGGATTACTCTGAAAAGTGACAAACTGGTTTAGACCAGTGCATTGCATGAAATAGATTATACTTTTTAAACAAATTCAATTTGCAAGACCAAAAAATAAATATATAATTTTTTATTACCAAATTCTGGTTATTTTTGGGGCCCTCTGTGTATATAAGTGAAATGAAAAACATCAAAAAAGTTTAAATACAAATTAAAAGAGGTTGATTTAAGACAAAGGTGATATCTATGTTCTAGTTCATTAAATATATATTTAAATAAATTGTTGAATATTGTTTGATAAAAATAAAATTGAAATTGAAATTGAGGCTAATGGTGTTTTGACAAAAATAGAATTGGAATTGAATTAGAGGGTTAATTTATCATCTCTGCTGATAAGATAAATACTACAAAAGACAATGTCATATAGTATTCAAGTTTGTAGAAAGTCTAGATAAAAATAAATGCTAATAAAATTAAAGCAATGGAAGCAAGTTTAAAAAATATTAAGAGTAAATTTTGGATAGAAAGTTATAGAGCAGGTTAGTTCTTTTAAATATTTGGGAAATTGAATAATTGGTGATGGATATAACGCTAAATGAGTGAGAATTGCAATAGCTAAACAATTTTAAATAAGAGTTAAAAAATTATTCTGAGAGCCACTAAAAAAAGTTTTATTTAATGTTTTGTTTGGATTATTGTCAAATGAAGTATAAACAATCAGGAAAAGTTAAGGAAAAAAATTGAAGATTTTAGAAAATACATTTGAAAAAAAAATGGAAATGATAAATTGGAAAAAGATAAACAAAAATGTTAAAAGAATAAATGAATAGAAAATTGTGAGGAGAAATTTGATTGTACTTAAAAGCAGTGAAATTATGATAGATGTATTAAAAGGATGTACTAGATATAGGAAAAAGATAGAAGAAAGAAATTGATTGACATAAAACCACTAAAACATCACATGACCACCATTTCTTATGCTTACAGAAGTTGTTAGAACAGTAGCAAACTCTCCATACAGTAGTGCCATCCAGTACAAGTCTTAGTAATCAATGAGTGCAAGATTTATGCATAAAATCCTATCTAGTGCCCACTCATCCAATATCCCCAGACTAGTTTCATGTTTTCATCAGTGATAAACTCTGGATCTGAGAGCATTGTACCTAGATCTTGGGATCTAAAACTTTCCTCCAGTGGCCACCTTTTATCTATTTAATTAACTATAAAGCAATAAGCCCAGGATGAAAACACGATAGTGTTTTCAATCCAAGTTAATTCACTTGTGTGGTCATATAGATCTGGACACTATTTAATATCTATATATTTTAGTGTAAACTTTCCAAATACAAACAACTTGTTAATAATAACACACAAATAGACATTACAGATTAGTAATTACACAACGTTTCGAGTAGTATTATTCTCCACTCTTCTTCAGGTGTTGCTGATCTATATCACAGTGACAATATTCACTTAGAAGTTAAACTCACATCTTTAGATTCTTGAATATCGAATTTAAGGCAAACGCTCTATCAACTGAGCTATTCTATCAAAGGCTACATTTAGAAGAAATCTGATATATGTATATATGAGGGTTGGTTCAAATCCTCCTAGGTCCTTCAATTTTTTTTTTTTTTTAGAAAATTCAAGGAAGCTTCTCATATGACAATGGTAAATAATTCTTTAAGTCAACCCAGTGTGGCAATACACAATGTATGGAAGCCTCTAAATAATCTTGCTCTTAGGAAAAAAAAATTGAAGGACTCAGGAGGATTTGACCCAACCCTCATATATAAATATATCAAATTTCTATTATATGTTGCCTTTGACAGAATAGCTCAGTTGGCAGGGCGTTTGCCTTAAATTCGATATTCAAGAATCTAAAGGTGCGAGTTCAACTTCTAAGTGAATATTGTCACTGTGCATATAGGCTAGCAACACCTGAAGAAGAGTGGAGAATAATACTACTCGAAACGTTGTGTAATTACTAACCTGTATTGTCTATTTGTGTGTTATTACTAACAAATTGTTTGTATTTGGAAAATTTAAATAAAGTTTAAAATTTTCTATACATTCAACATTCACTCATAAATGATGGAAATAGACCAACATATCAATCTTATTTTGGTGTCTTTGTTTTTTAAAAACCACAGTCACTGATTGGTATAAAATCATTAAAATGTCATATGATCACTATTTCCTCTGTTTATACAAGCTGTTAAAACAGTAGCAAACTCCCCATAACAGTATCACCCAGTGCAAGACTTAATAAACAATAAATCTAAGAAGGTTTGTACATAAAATCCCTATCTAGTGCCTATTCATCCAATATCTCCAGACTTAGCACTAGATAGGGATTTCATGCACAAATTTTATTGCATCCATTAATTACTAAGGCTTTGCATTGGTGGCATTACTGTATGGACTGTTTGCTACTGTTTTAACCACTTGTGTAAGCATAAGAAATGGCATATCATGTGATTTTTGGTCATTTTATGTCAATTCTTCCCATAACATGATGACTGATTTTTTTAAAAACCAAAGACACCAAAATGCATAGATATTAAATTGGAATAAAATCTATGTGATTATGTAAGTGAATTAGCTTGAATTGAAAACATTATTGTGTTTTTATCCTAGGCTAATACCTTTATAGTTAACTAAATAAATAAAAGATGGCTGCTGGAGGGTTGCATTAGATCCTAAGATCTAGATGCAGTGTTCTCAGATCCAAGACTCCTCACTAATGAAAGTCAAAAGCTAGAAAATGGGCTGGGGATATTGGATGAGTAAGTGCTTGATAGGAATTTTAGGCACAAACCTTGCATCCATTGATTACTAAGACTTGCACTGAGTGGCACTACTATATGGAATTTATTACTATATTAAATTGATTGATGGTTTTAAAAAAATAAAAGAGCCAAGAGTATTTTAAAAGTGGAGCAAGAGACAGAAGAATTGAAGAATGTAATATGGTATGATATAACACATGAGACCTGTCTATATGTGACTGCAAAATATCAAAAATGCATTTAGATAAATGATTTTAATAAATTTAGATTATCAATGATTAATAATAACTTTTCTAATTAAATCAGTTGTTCTATTAATAGAAGAAAACACAAAATTATAAGATTTTATTGAAATCATTTCACATTATATCAGATTTGTTTTTTACCATTATTAAAAGAGTAAAATTTTCAAAAAAACATTAATAGGAATTGAAAACAAATACTTCAATAAAAAAATTCCCATTGAAAATGTATTTTTTTCTCATAGCTTATAAATTTAAAAGTCCTTAATGCATTTTACAATTGATCTAAATTTTTGCCTTTTTTTTTACTCGATATTTTGTAAATTCATTTCAGCAACATGTTTCACATTATGCATACTCATCCATTCTATAGCTTGAGAATCCATAAGAAGTTTGAGCACTGAAAGTGGCAAAGATGGGCTGCAATCCATGGATTTTGAGTCTTGGATCTGCAATACTACATTCACCAAATTATACAAGGCATTGGCATTAAGTGGCAAACTATATCAATGATAATCATAGTACAGCTTGACTGTTAGTACTACCCTATTGCAGAATTCATTAGATAGTAAACTTTCCATATAAGTACAGGGTGATCAATGGTTTCCAACTTTTTTCATATGATTACCTCTTTGCATCCATTTCCATAAATTATATTCTTCATATTAGAAAAATGTTCATAATTAATATAGTTGCTGCTATAACTATAAATAAATAATTTAACTATTTATATACATATATATGTAAATCTTGTGGAAGAAAATGAATCTTCACAAGTGCTATTGGATTAATATATTAATTTTCATGCACTCATCTGTAAACAAGACTTTTAAAAGCTTAAGTGAATCACTTATGAGAGTGTGTAAATTTAATATATCAATCCAATATCACATATGTGAAGCTTCATTTCCTTTCACATGATTCCTATATATACATAAATCACAATATTATTTATTTACACATGTTCAGAGTAATATAATTCAAAGTCATGGGTATTTAAAAATGAAAAAGTTTTTCTTTCCTGATATATAAACTCAATTTCTACAAATAATTTATCAATTAAAATATCAAACTCATAATAAAATAAAGTTATTATTCACATATAAAGTGTGATAAATAGAGTAGCTAAAATTCAAAAAACATTAATCAGAAAAACTATTTTCCAAGCGCTTTTGGTACCTATACCAGAATCATGGCAACATATTGGAACTGCAAATAGTTTTTTGTGATTAATGTTTTTTGAATTTTAGCTACTCTGTTTATCACACTTTATACATGAAGAATAATTTTCATTATCTGTCAGAGTCTTTATATTATTTATTTAATAAGATCAAGTCTTGATTTAAGCATAGTCAACGAGAGTGTGTAAATTTAATATATCAATCTAATATCATATATGTGAAGCTTCATTTCCTTTCACAAGATTTATATATATATTGTAAGAGACGACTTACAACCAACCATCACACCTATCTCAGTTTTTCTTGCTGTTTGAATTCAAGCCAATTGATAGGCAAATAATTTATCCTACAAATTTGTTATATACACATGAAACATATATATAAACATAAATAAACTAATATGTTTGTTTATTTGTAGAAATTAATATTTATATCTATTTTGAGAAATTAATTCTTTTTTTCTCACTTAATATCATTAATAACAAAAATAATTAATTGATTGATAAGACAGATATGTTCAAAGGTCAAAATATACAGGGTCAAAATAGTTGCTAGGTGATCGGGTTTGAATAATGAAGACTAAATAAAATAATAATAATAATGTTTTATAATATTTTTTTTCATGATTAGTTTGTAACAATAGATTTTAACTAGCATGAGAAAACAATCTGGCAGGGTTTTTTTTTCATTTGTCTGAAGAACAACAAAATATCAGCACATAAAGTAAAATCTTTTTTTTTTTTTCAAAAAAAAAAAAAAAACTGTTCAGCATTTAAAAAAAACAGTAACGATATGAAATTTAAAACTTAATGTCTATATTTTAAAATTAAAACAAAATCTTTATAATGTGGATAGAAGAAAACTGGAAATTTAATCTTAACTGGTAAAGTGACAAACTTCAATATATAATTAGCAGGAATGAACTAATGATTTAATTTATTCTACAAGCTTGAATTTGTTGGTATGGAAATAAGAAAAAAGAAACGTGAAACTACTATAAATTGACAGTTTCTTTAAGCAATTTTCCTATCTATATATTGAAGCCACAATATAAATAATAATCTATAGTAATCATTGTAATGTGTTTGGGGTAAAGCCAATACCGTGGGCGTCCCCAAGTCATCTTCGATGTCATTATAAAATTATCCATAAAAATGTCTATTTTACAAAATGCTGGTGTATATCAATCTTTAATGGATTTATGCTATATGTTCAGAAAAGATAATTGGTATGTGTGTTTTTAACCAAGTAGTATGAAATATATAAATATCAATAGAGCTGGTGAACAAGAACGTTATGCATGGAGATTGACATTCAAGTTTATAAACTCTTAACTATGGACAAATGCTTGCTTTCCTCAGGATAAATATATTTTTTTGATTCATGTGATTTTTTTTGTTTTTATTATTTCTATTTGAAATTTCATGTATTGTGATTTTTTTATTTGTGTATTCAAGTTTCATTTTCAAATTTGATCACCTGCATTTTAAGAGTGGGAGCAGTTAATTGATATGTATCGCTATGTTCATTTAACAAGGTTTCGAATCTAAGCAAAAGTACCCTAAATCCACTCATGCCCGAGATACACAGGTCAGGAGCAATCATGAATTCTGCCCTATTTGCTCTTCTCTAAAACTATAACATTATAAACAACATTTCTGATGATAACATGAAATTTTATTCATTCTGGTCCCAGAGACACAGCAGAGAAACATGAGATCTACAGGGTAATTAGCATAAATAAATAATGTTAAAACTTCGCTCAATCAAAAATCTTATGTGGAGGGACAATTTATAAATTTTAAATGAATTACACATAGCTAGCATTGCAAAAGAAATATGAACTATAAAATAGTATCCATCCAGAATGAGCAAAGATAGAACAACCTAGAGATAAATATCTATTTGAAGTAATCAGTTATAACTTCTAAATATTACTAACACTATTATAAACATTTAATGGAATTCAATGAGTGAGAGTGAGTAAGACACAATGCATGAGTAATTATTAAAACATAATAATTTAATAAATACAGACAATTTAATTTACATTAGAAAACATAGCACAGATTTAATGCGGTTATTACTTTGCATACAAGCAACTGATTTAGAATGCTAATGAGTTATAGATAATAATAAATTAATGTTATCAATACTGTGATCATTACTTTAAGTAAATGATAAGGACATTTACAAATTCATCTCTAAAGAGAGGTTTACTCTTGATATGATAGTTAAAAATTTATCGTTTATGAGCATATCTGGGCCTGTACAAATGAGGAATGGGTTAGCCTAAATTAGCTTTACTGTGACAATCCTAAAATATTTGACTAATTATAAAAATGAGTGGTTTACAAACATCACTGCGCCACGTCTTATAAATAATATGAGAACTACCCATAAAAGAACTTGCAGTGCTAACTATATTGACAGCGTTTAAAATGGATAAGATGCCCGTCTTTGGACTGGAAGGCTTTATCACATATATGATTCCGCTTGTATTTATCACAAGGCGATATTCGAAAAAATGAGTGGTAAGGATTCCATGGCATGCCCTCCAACGTGTCACATGCAGAGCCTTAATACTCAAATGTTTATCCTGAGATCGGTTATACCAAACTTCATTCCTATACGAGTTACGTGAAGAAAATTCGGATTTCGGATGAGAAAATATGATAAAGCAAAATATAATTCTTTAAGATGCAATCATAAGTAAGCAACGCGAATATGGCTTAAGTCTTAAATGACTAATGAAATAATTTAAGCTTAAATAAAGCAATAATAGCATGCATAATGCCATGATAAAATAATAACCCACTCAGCATCGTACGTATAACTTTAATAAATTTAGGATGTCGAATATAGAAGAGGGAAAATATTATTTCCTATTTAACAAGTCCAAGTATTTTAAACGACAATATATTATAAGCAATTTAACTCTTAATGACGTATAAATAATAAATAGTTATTAAAATATATTAATAATCAAATTTATTAAAAGAACATAAATTGCATTTAAATATCGATAGTGATATGATTTTTAAATGATCCGCCATTAAGCATAATTTCAAAATATTTAACCGAGCGAACAGCGTTCAATAAGAAATTTTATGTTTAACTATTTAAATATTCCAAAATATCGGAATGATAATTGAAATAATATAAGTTTGCTAGATTAAAACATTAGCATACTAAAACTAATTTAATAAGATATATATTTAAAATAAGTTTTGCCGCATGAAATAAAATAATTAGAGTGTGAAACTTTAAAACCTAATGATAGATTTAAAGTACATAATTCTGTGCTTAGCGTTTCAAAGAACAAGTTTAAAACTTAAGAGAGAAAATCACAAATTTAACGATAATTAAGTTTATAATCAGTTATAAAATAAATAAAGATTACATTCTGATTACAATTAAAATTTAGGAAAGAAATGAAGTGAGGAGAATTAAGAGTTCATTCTTCGGCAAAACGGATTACCTTTAGAAGTTATGGTGGCCACTTACAATAATGTATATGAAGTTTAGCAAGGCACAATATTAATAAAATAATGGTGGGCATCTTCCAATATTCTTTACAATTAAACATAACAGTTCTCAAGTAGCGATGGCATAGCAGAAGGCAGGACAGAGACGATTTAAGATCAGGGAGGCAAATTGTTTTTACTCACAGTTCATATTGTTTCCACTCTCTACCCAAATACCAGAGAGAAGAGTGATTTGAACTCCTTCGGTGCGTTCCTAGAATTTCTGCTCCTCCTATACTTGAAATTTAGCAATATTGGAAGATGTAAACAATACGTTCCAGAAAGCAGATTAGTTAAACGTATTTTTAAAATTGCAAATAACTTTAAACTATGATTTTTGGTTTGACTTGAAATGAGAATGACATTTTTAAATTGTAATAATACTTTTTAGAATTTCTGGCATTGCTTTAGCTCTACATTAATTGTATTTATTTTTATATCTGTAATACATATACGCACATACACAATTATCTAAGTGAAGGGAATTTACAAGCTTGAAAATAAAATATACTTAAGCTAAAATAATAATTCAACTGGTTACACATAACCATTTCTTAAATAAACAGGGTGGAAGTTATGTGTATATGCGTGTGCTTAACATTCCTGGATGACCAAATAAACATATAAACTGGTTCAAACCCTACTTTAAAGATATGTAATGTCATCAGACAGTGAAGTTAAATATGTACTACAGATTTACCACTTCAGTATCGATATGTTGATATATAAAGGGGGAAAGGAATCATAGTCAATAAATATATATAATTATTAATAAAAGTAAATTTACAGATACCTCTGGAAATTCAACACTGATTCATCAAAGCGACCTCAAGTAAGGTTTTTATATAATTAACATTAAGTGCAAACTCTAAAACAAACAAAACTATATTACTTATTAATAAGTTTTTAATAATATTTACTTGTAATTGTTTATTTCTGAGTGCACAATTAATCAACTTGAGTAAATGGTCTTTTTCTTATCTTTCATTAATTTTTACCATGACTTACACACACATATAGATGGGAGTGGGAGTATTTTTTTAAAAAAAAAAAATAGTTATAAATATATTTACCTCAACCTATAAACATCATTCTAATAATTATGTTAATGGGGTAGATTTAGAATTACTGAACTCTCACTTTGCTTTTCCTTTTTGTTTTATATATATATTTAATGAATTATTTAATATCATTTTGTATATACTATACTTTGAATTATTTTGTTTCTCTAGTGTAAATAAAGATTGATTGAGGACAGACTTCTATCATGAAATCTGAATTAGGTAAATTTATTGTGTTAAGCCATCAAATTGATAGAAGACCATTCTTATTAACTTAATATTGTTTGTTTGTTTTTTTTGTAAATATTTATTATTATATGTTATAGATTATTAATAAACGTATTGAGTTGTTTAAACCAATCTGATCTCTGGTCATCACCATCATCATTATGCATTTATACCATTAAAAGTTTCATCATTGCTATTATTATGAATTTACACCATTAAAGGTTTGATGATCATCATTATGTATTGCTCTCCTAAATGATTGATCATCATCAATATTTTTTTTATATCTATGCTTATACATAGGCATATTTGGTCAATAATTATTGAAGAGAGCTGACTGCAAGAACTCCCTGAGTTTGAATTCTGTGGTGTAATAGGGCCCAAAAAAGGAGATGTAATGAATATGCACTAGTCTAAATTACATTGAAATGTAAGTAAATTATAAGTTAGTATAATAAAAGTAGATGTTATTTGGAACTAAGCATTTCAATGTGACATCTTTAGCATCCTACTCGAAGGCCTAGATCTGACAGTAGTGAGATGCGCTCCCTTTGTTATATGCCATTCCTGATTCGGTAATATCTGGCGCACACAAATGGGACGTCGAATCATGGATTTAGGATATGACTTGTTGTAGGTTGTTTGGCACATAGTATTCAAATCATCCAATTACTTAGTTTTATTTATATCATCTTATGGTAGACCCCGGAGTTCCGTTATAATATAATTAACAAAATTATTTATTTACATATGTTCAGAGTAATATAATTCAAAGTCATAGGTATTTAAAAATGAGAAACTTTCTCTTTCCTGATATATAAACTAAATTTCTACAAATAATTTGTCAATTGAAATATAAACTCATAATAAGATCAAGTTTTGATTTAAGCATAGTCAATAGGTATTGGTTTATAGAAAAATTAAGCTCTAAGCACAAGTGATTCACTTATGTTTTTAAAACATTTATTGACGGGCGAGTTCATGTAAATTTAATATATCAATCCAATAGTAGTACATATGTTAAAATTTATATCTTTCTACAAGATTTACCATGTTATAACCAAATATATATTTTTCAATAATGGAAATAAAAAGCAATGGATTAATTAATTTAAAACAAAATTTACAATACTGACTAAAATGTTTGATTACATGTGTATTGATACTGGCAAATCAACATTTGAACATTCATAAAAGCAGAGCAAAATAAAAGCTAAATTTGAGAGAAGTGTCCACAACATATTAATCAGGGAGAAATCTTTATAATTCACTCAAATATCAAAGCAAGGGAACAAGGTTTTTCTATAGGTTAAATAACGATGCAAATTGCCCCCATAATATGTATTTTGATTAAACTAATCTCTAAAACTGATTATCTAAGTAAATAAAGTATTAACTTTCAAAATATGTGCATTTTATAAAAGAGGCAAGAGTGAAAAGAAATATGTCAGATGATTAAGAATAATAAGGCAATCACATTAACTAACATCAGAGGGCTTTGGATTGTCTTACATTATTAACATTTGTGGCTTTTTTGTTATATTCAATTTTCTTTTACATATCCCTAAATGTCCTGGTTCGTATTTTAAGCTGGAAATCATGGCAATAGAGCATTTGGTTATTATTAATAGTTTATCTTTGTTTATTATATCCTTATCACAATGTATTCTAGTAATTTGATAAGAGCTATATCCTAAACTTTAATGAATTCTTTAAATTATTAAGAAGCATGGGTATATATAAATATTGACAAATTAATGGAATTTTTTGAGTATTTTTTATATATAAATTTCAATTATGATATAATCAGGTAAACTATCAATTAAGAACCAGACATTACAAACTTTGACTAACACAATTTTAAGCCAAAAGATTTTATATAAATATAAAAGACAAAACAGCCTAATCATAAAATTTATGATGAAAATGCTATATATTTTCAAATATAAGAAATAAAACTGAAACTAAAGTATAAATATAATGATAAACTGATTCAGCTATGTCATAACCTACAAGAATGCATATATCATAAGGATATTGTGAAAAAAGCGGTTCAATGTGTTTTTATATAAGTAAACAATGTATTATTATATTCAGTCATGCAAGGTAGAAATATGTGATTTGTGATTTTATTTTTATAAATATAGACTTTGAGTAAACAAATAATTACCTAATTAAAACTGTTCGAGACATGATTTTATAGGCACATTCTTCAGATGGTAGTTCTAATTCTAATAATGGAACCTTTAAAAAATATTAAAATAGGACTCATTATTCATCTGTATATTTCAATATATACAGCAAAATATCATGACTTTAATCTAATAAAAATAATATACTGTTTTAGCAATAACAAACTCTTCAGGGCAGTAGTGCTATCCAGTGCAAGCTTTAATAATTAATGGATGCAGGAAGATTTTTGCATAAAATCCCCACCTAGTGCCTACTCATTCAATATCCCCATACTAGTTTCTATTTTGCAGCTTTCATCAGTGAGGAACCTTGGATCTGAAAGCACTGCACCTAGATCAAAGGATCTAATGCAACCCTACAGCAACCACCTTTTACCTATTTAGTTAATTATAAAGCTAAAAGCTCAAAATAAAACCTTAATGTTTTCAATCCAAGCTCATTTGCTTGTATAGTCATATAGATCTGAATCCAGTTCAGCATCTAGATATTTTGGTGTCCTTAGTTTATCAAAAACCAGTCACCATCATCCTATAGGTAAGAATCACATATAATTACATGATAACCATTTCCTATACTTACACAAGCTATTAGTAATAGCACAACTCTCCAGACAGTAGTGCCACCCAATGCAAGCTTTATTAATCAATGGATACAGGAAGGTTTTTACATAAAATCCCCATCTAGTGGCTATTCATTCAATAATATCATTGATTACTAAAGCTTACGCTGGATGGCACTACTGTCTGCAGAGTTTGCTATTGCTAAGAACAACTTGTGTAAGCATAGGAAATGGTGATCATGTGATGTTTTGTTGGACTTATACCATTCCTATCTATGGGATGATGGTGACAATGGTTTTTGATAAACCAAGGACACCAAAATATATAGATGCTGAACTGGATTCAGATCTATATGACTATGCAAGCAAATGAGCTTAGATTGAAAACATTAATGTATTTTCATTTTGAGCTCCTAGCTTTATAGTTAGCTAAATAGGTAAAAGGTAGCTACTGGAGGCAGTGTTCTCAGATCCAAAGCTCCTCACTGATGAAAGCCATAAGCTAGAAACTAGTCTGAGAATATTGGATGAGTAGGCACTAGATGGGAATTTTATGCAAAAAGTTCCTGCATCCATTGATTACTAAAGCTTGCACTGGATGGCAGTACTGTCTGGAGAGTTTGCTATTGCTAATAACAGCTTGTGTAAATAAACGAAATGGTGATCGTGTGACATTTTGTTAGTAATATACTGTTTCTTCTATTTTAAATTAACAATACTTTTTATTATTACTATCATTGCACACCACTACATTTAGAATTAAATTATAAATTCTTTCTTACCTATAATTTAAATACAATACATGCTACATTTTATTCCTTACTTGCATATATATCTATTAATTGTAACATTTTATAATAACTTTTTTAATGTAAAAATTGAGTAAAAATTAAAATTAATCAGCAAACCAACAATTTAAGCACATATACATGTATGTACAGAACATTAATATAAATACATGTGGATGTAACTAATGTAAGATGTTTGTTAAATGCAGTTGTGAAAAAGACTGCTAGCTAGTCAAAACTAAAAAAAAAAAATAATGCTAATACTTTAAAAGACATTGTTAATTTTAATTTAAAAGTACACAAAAGAGTATGCTACTTTATTACAGTCAAAATCAAAATTAAAAACACATTGTAGAGTTTAATACAGCAAAATAAAATTTTAAAACATCATTTAAAGATCTTAGATATAGAAATTGTTGGAAAAAAGACAATATGTAGTTCAAACATAAGACAAAAAAATAATTGTCATACAATCTTTAAAAAAAAAAAAAAAGAACTACAGAGGAACTAGCTAATGATCAGAATTAGCTATAAAATCTAATATTATAAAGATATAAAATGAAGTATTAGCTATCCAATTATTGGTCAAATATGGATATCTAATTATCATACTTAAAGAGTAACACAAAGGGTGAGGAGGATGAAAATCTTCATCAAGTAGCAAGTGAATAGCCTGAAGATTAATGACTTTCTTTTAAAGTGGAGCAATTTGTGTTTATATCATCATTTTTAACCATTAACCACCCATTGTAGAATGGTCTCTCTAAATTTAATTCAGGTTCTTTGATCCATAGCTTCTCCTTATCATTCCCCAAAACTTCTCCATCTCATCCATCCATTTCCTATTTGATCGCCTAGGTCAGCAGTGACAAACCTTTTTATGTGCGCATGCCAAATATTACAATTATTTTTTTGTCCAACCTCTGGCATCCCAGGAAATTTTTAATAGGAAAAAAATGGTAAAAATTTAATTGTTATAAAATTTTATTAAATTAAATTAAGGGGTTAACTTAAAAATTCACAAAATAATTGTATACAATACACTTTGCCATATAAAAGT
This sequence comes from Epiperipatus broadwayi, assembly GCA_028023455.1. Lineage (NCBI taxonomy): Eukaryota > Metazoa > Onychophora > Udeonychophora > Euonychophora > Peripatidae > Epiperipatus > Epiperipatus broadwayi. Next base: position 4,765,779 of record JAQFVV010006226.1, read on the forward strand.
TAATACTAATTATAACTTTTATTAATGAGATTTTTGTTGTTGTACTTCAGATGCCAAATGTTGTATATTGCGTTCATAAGTCATAACTTTAAGCAATGCACATGCTGTGCTGGATTCATCAGTCAACTTATTTGTATAACTATCTTTTATAAAGTTTATTTCAAAAAATAATGACTTGCAAGCATAAGTTGAGGAGAAAATAGACAGTACAGCAGGTGCTAGTTTTTTTTAAACAGTTATAGGTTTTGGGAATGGCATTCCAAATTCTTCTCATTTCATATTCTGTGTTATTTTCACTTGTGTCCAGTAACCGATCATTTTCAATTGCTTCCAAGTCCTTTCTTAAATTGACAAATTTTTGTTTCCATATGGAACTAGACTGAAATTCAATTAATTGCATTTCTAAATCTTCCACGTTGAGTCATTCAAAAATCTCTATATTGAGTTTATCTAATCCGATGGTATCAGGACATAAAATAAATTTTGATGTTTCTGCAAATTGCCTGAAATCTTGATACCTTGAAAAAAAATTTATTGCTTATCGCCTGAATTACTGCAGAAAATTCTTATGTTATTTTAACTCGATCTGGTTTTTCATGAGTTTGTATATCTAAGAAGAATTTTTTGTATTTGAGAAATAGCTAAATGTGTTAGAAATAACGTCAAGGTTGAAAACTTGCAATTTACCTGCAAATGCTTCAATTAAATCGAACATAACAATAACTGTCTTGCAACTTAACATTTAATTCACACAAAATGTAAGCATAAATCAGTGAAAAACATTAATTTGCAAAGCCATTCGACATCCAGTAACTGACTATATTTTTCCATAATTTTTTCATTATGAAAAAAAAAGACTAATTTCATCTAAACAGTCCATGAATCATTGGAGAACTCTTCCGCAACTTAACCATCGAACATTATTGTACATAAGTAAACCATTATAGATTGAGTTTACCTCATGCAGTAATTCCAAAAATTTTATTTTATTTAAAGCGCATCCAGATATAAAATTCACCACTTTTGTTACAGCACTCACAATGTCTTCCAAAAACTTGAAACTAGTCTTGGCTCATAAAACTTGCTGGTGTATAATAAAGTGAAAACTAAGAACTGAATGTTCAATTTGTTTGGTAAATAAATTGAGGAAAACATTTTAGTAATTGATACAATTTTGTTTAAATCAATTGTTTTTTCTGTAAGTGCATTTACAACTGCGTTGCAAATATCCATTCCTTTTGTTGTTGTAGCTAACAATGTTATATTAATCAATTCCTCTTTAATATGATTCTCATCACAATAACGAATTGAATGAAAATTGCTAAACGAGCTGATCCAGTTATATCAGTACTTTCATCAAGACAGAGAGACACAAAGTCAGAAGAATTTATATCCGTTTTTTGCTGATAAGTTATATTTTTAGCCATGTCCAGAATTCTGTCTTTTATAATGTTCTTAGCCAAAGGCAAATCCTTTATTCTCTGAATAATCTTTTCCTTGTTTTCAAAGTCTTCAAAGAAAACAGATGCACATTTCAACCATGTTTCCTTCAAATATTCCCAGTCACTGAAAGGTTTTCTGCATTTAGCAATGTGGGCTGTAAGATGTTCATTAATTTTCAATAACAAGAAATATAATTAGATTAAAAAACTAGAAGATGATTGGGATAAATACTATTATCAATGTATAAAATATCTGCCAAAAAAAAAAAATTGAAAAAAGATGGGGTGGATTTTTCCCTACTGTATGTAAAATATGGAATAGTGTTTATTATTTAAAAATATTTGTTAGTTATCTTGTAAGATAAAAAAAAGAAAAAATGTTTTTTGTTAATATTTAAATATTTGTTGTTTTTTTTTGTTAATAAAGTTATTTTACTTAAAAAAAAAAACTAGATGTGTTTATGTTTTCCTGAAAGTTTGCGATGATGGTGTTCTGATTGTATTTTTATATTGGATTATTTCCATCATCTAATATGCATATTGAATGTCTTTAGAAAAATTTAACTATATTTAATATAATTCAATGAAGTTTTTATTTATATGTAAATTGTTAATTTTAATAATTATATTGAGCCGATAGTTTCGAGCGGCTCATGTTATATTCTTTATATATGTAAAAATTGCATATATACACATATATATTAGGCATATAATAATAAATAAATGTTGTGTATATAGAAAGTTTTTTTTTTGCAGTATTATTTATTAGTTTTTATATATATAGTGGGTTTTTGGCATTATTTATTGTTTTATTTGTAATGGGATTTTAAAAGATCAGAATAGAAAGAGAAAAAAAAAGGACAAAATGGTAGATTAGTTTTTTTTTTAATTGGATTGAAATTACATCGAAAGTGATATTAATTAAAGAAATTTTGTATTTTTAAACAATTTCGTAATTAAATTTTCTGATCTGAAAAGGTGGGGAGAAAGAGAGAAAAGAATTTAATTAATTATATTGTCGTGGCTTCTAGTTAGCTGGTGTTAAAAAAACTATAAAAAAATTAAAGAAATGCAATCACTGGCTGGGAACGTGATCAGATAAAAAGACAATGGAAAAAGGACTATAAATAAGAGACAAATCTATTGTTTAATTAATTATTAATTATTAATTTTTTTATAATAGAAGAGAGCTATTTAGAAAAAATAAAAATGTTAGAAGGCTAAACAACTAAAATCCGTCCCCCAGCCGAGGCACTAGCCAAATCCTGGATTTCATCACCGAGAAACCACCGAAGAGAAAGCGAAGTTAGCCAGATGGACAAAATTCGTTATAGTGAATCAACTCCCAAAGGATCCCGAGGAACGCGTATGGATACTGATCGATCAGGTTAATATAAACGTTGCTTTTTGCTTGAACTATTGATTGTTAAATTTAAAAACACCTCTAATTGGGATTATATTTAATCAGCCACGAACTATAAGTTGCGACAATAGAAAGTTTTTTTATATGCATATATTTATAATGCTTATGTTTACTTTGTCCAATTAATTTTATTTGAAATTCATAATTTATTTTTATTTGTATTTGAATTTTTCTTTAAAGAGGGTTTTCAACTAGCTTTAGATAGGATTCAAGACTATAGGGGAGATTAAAAATAGAAATGATTTAAGAAAGCAAATGAAAAGTTTAAGAGTGGGGTAAATATTGAAAGAGAGGGTAGGGGTTCAGAGTAATTACTGTCTCCTAATAGTAAGCCGCTTAGCCTCTGCACTGGTCAAGATTCGTACCAGTCTGGGACGCTTATATATATAAGTAAAAGCGCATGTTCCTTCGAGAACGAAAAATATATTACTCTTCACCTGTGTTGTTTTTTTTTTTTTATTTATAAAAAAAGAAAAAGAACGATAATGTTAGTCGGGTTAAGTCTATAGAAAAGAGGGAGGTAGAGGGGGTAATTATAAATGATTTGTTTCTATCAATAGTCTTGAATAAAAGAAAGGTATAAAAAAAAGGATTTTATAATAAAACTTTTTATTATTTGAAACATATGTAAGTATTCGCATTTATTTCTTTAGCGTTTGTATGTAATAATAAAACATATGACCGTAGCGTGTACACGCATATATATATAAAGAAAAAAGGGATTGCAAGGGAGATTAGCTGAATCTGTCATACGTATAAAAATTAACAGCTGCGATATAAGATTCTTCTAATTTCGTGGCTCCAGGTTATTTACTGGTGGCGCCCTCGTATGATATGATTTCAGCTGTAAGTAAAATCTTTGATTCTTGGCCTACAAACTTTAATATGAAAAGTAATGGCAAAGAGGGGTAGGCTAGAGAAAAGATAGAAAATGGCGTACCCAACGTTTTGAACCTTACTAGAATAATAAACGACCAGAGATAGGAGTTGTGAGATAAGTGAGGTTGGTTTTTTAGATGAGATCACAGAGTTGGTGTCATGGTTGGGGCGGGTTTTACACTATATGAAGTAATTTTGTTTACACAATAAATAAAAAAAAACTGTGAGACAGAATAGAAATAAAAATTTTCGAAGGAAAAGAAGAGGAGACTTTATTTGAACACATAGAGAGAGCCTAGAAGACTGTTTCAAAATATACAAAGTAGGAGAGAAAGAAAAAATAATAGTAGCAAGTAACCATTTGGTAGGCGTAGCACAAGATGAGGCCGGACAATTTTAAAAAATACATTAAAGCATTAATGTGTAGATTTTGGAACAGAGAAAGGTAAGAAAAACTGCGAAGAGATGAAGAAAGAGAAAAATATATGAAAGAGGAGGGGATGTATACACAGTTTTTTATGAAACAAATAATGAAGTTAAGAAAGGTAATCGAATACCCGATCTCGGAATACCAGATGATGAGTATAGTAAAGAGAAACATGCCAAAAAAAATACAGGATAGGCTAACGACCTGTATCTGTAAAGGATTGGAGGAGGTATTGGAAGCACTTCGAATAGAGGAAAGCATAGAGGAACAAGGTGATCGAGAAAAAACAAAACCCAAAGAGTTAAATGTAGTAATAGAGAAAGAAGAAAGAGTACAGATAATGGCTGACCAAACATGCCGGTGATCACAGTAAAAATGCAGGGAATTCAAGTGCAAGCGTTGTTGGATTCAGGTAGCCAAGTCTCTATAATCTCGAACGAAATACTAAACCAAATTAAGAATCAGGAAGGGAAATTACACATATTACCTCTAAAAAAATCAGAAATAATGATGGCAAATGGTAAGAGTTAGGCTCGACCCCATGCAGGTATATGGAGAAATACAGGTGGGAAAACAAAGGATACAACACACGCTAGTATCGATGACAAATTTAATAGAAGATATGATACTGAGGTCAGACTTTATGCATCGAACTGGCACCAAAATTAATTAGTATAAAAAAATAGCAATAATAGAAAATGAAATAATTCCATTTAGTGAACGAAGTAGTCAAAATAATAAAGTAGCACATATGATAGTAGAGGACATTTATGAGGAAATAGAGAACAAAGTAAGCAAGTTGGAGAAAAATAATAACAACTGGGAAAACCGACTAAGAGAAATATTACAGCAGCATGAACGAGTATTTGCTACGAACCCTGGGATTATAAAGGGATATGTACACCGGATAAGAGTAAAAGAGGAGACTCAGTTTCAGGGGAGATCATACCCTATTCCAGTTAAATATAAAACCAAAGTAGACAGTCAAATACAACAGATGGAACAGTGGGGAATCATAAGAAAACAACAGTCTCCTTTTATAAACTCTCTGGTAATTGTAAAAAAAAAAGACGGCTCCATGAGGGTATGTTTAGACGCACGACAGTTAAACGCTATTACTATACCAGACAGAGATGTACCACCAAGTATAACAGATTTATTGTTAGAATTTCATGAAAAGAAATACTTCTCATCTTTTGACTTAACCTTGAGTTACTGGCAGATGCCACTTCATAGAGAAGATCAAAAGTACACTGCATTTAGATATGACGGATATACGTATGTGTTTCAACGTGTGCCGTTCGGGCTGGTAAATAGCGGATCCGGTTTGTTACGCTATTTAGATCAGGTATTATCGGACAGGGTGAAACATTTATCATATATTATATGGACGACGTTGTAATAGCTTCACGTTCATCTCAAGAGCATTTAGAAAATTTATCTGTGTTTTTACAGGAGTGTGAAAAGAAAAACATTATGATCAATTTAAAAAAAAGTAACATTTTACAAAAAGAAATTTTATTTTTAGGTCATCTTGTTTGCGCACAAGGTGTAAGCCCACATCCTGATAAAATTGAAGCAATAAACAATTTTCCTCAACCTAAGAATAGGAAACAAATAAGATCATTTCTCGGCATATGTAACTTTTATCAGAGATTCTACGAGAATTTTTCTGGAGACACGGAAGTGCTTATACAACTGCTTAGAAAAGGAAGTCGATGGGAGTGGGGTGAAAAACAATGTGAAGCATTCAAAACGATTAAAGAAAACTTTCTAAAGGTTGTTACACTCGCTTATCCTGATTTTAAAAAACCTTTTATGCTACAAACGAACAGCAGTAAAGTTGGGTTGGGGGCCGTTCTATTTCAAGAAAATGAAGAAAAAAAACCGGAAGTTCTATATTTTTAAGTAGAGCTCTAAATCAAGCAGAAAGAAATTATACAGCTACTGAAAGGGAGGCGCTGGCCAAAATTTGGGCATTAAACAAACTCAAACATTTACTAATAGGATCGGAGATTATCATTATTTCAGATCATAAGAGTTTGGAGTTTATTAACAAGTGTTATTTAACAAATGATAGACTTATAAGGTGGGATTTATATCTTCAAAGGTTCAATTACCGGGTAGTACATTGCTCAGGAAAAGAAAATATAGTGCCCGATATACTGAGTAGAAATCCGGCTCCAGACAAAAATCAGAACCTAACACTAGAGGGAGGCCGATTAATCCCACTCGTGATGGATTCCGATAAAGTGATGGAAAGGGATATGAAAAGAATAAAGTTTTTTCAGGCCTCTGATTTTACATGCAAAAAACTAATACAAGGCTGGAATAATATCAAACAGACAGGAAACCATGTACGAGGTAATAATAAATTACATCGATATTGAAACGATAACTTTCCAAGCCCCTATCATTTCACCATCAAACCTAATGACACACTCATCTGTGCTAAGTTCAAACCTATTTAAATGTTAATAAATTTAAAATTAGCTCATGTCTGTATAAACAGTATTATATATTTGCGTGCGAACCAACGCTATAATTAGATAGGATTAGTAAAATTATAGCGTACTAAATTGATTTAATAATTCTAAAAATGTTTATTCTGTTATTTAAGTTAGAAGTAAATTATTAATTTTGTTTGTTAATATTGTAATTTCGTATATGGATATATAATCTGTGCTATATAGAAGAAAGACATGATTTTAAAATATGTAAAAGCCATTATCTAAAAATAATATTAAATGCTTTAAAAATTGTTAAAAGATTTCTTGTTTTAAATATATTTCAGAGAAAAGTTTCTCGAAAATATATTTAAAAGCTATATCAAAATATGTTTGTAAATTATTTTAAATAAATATGTTAAAAAGGTTTGCGTTTTAAAAAAATTTTAAAAGGTTGTTTTTAAATAAAAAGAGTTTCTATTATATGTAAGATTAAAAATAAAAGCTGGTCAAGTAATTAAAAAGATTTCTGGTTGTAAACAAGTGTCATTAACGACCACACCTGGAATTTGTAAAAAGTAAAACTAGTTCAAAATTTATTAATTAAAATCTCCTTAGATAAGATTAAGTTATTTTAAAATCTAAATTGGACAATTGTTTGAAACGAAAAATCTTAATTATAATAATAGCTTATGGAATGTTTCTAACATAAGTTATCTAAGATTTTAAAAATCTGGATTGTAAATTTGAAAACATTTAATTAAATTCCTGAGTTTAGTGAGTCTTGAGGTGATAGATTCCGATAAGGAAAATATATAAATACTCTGTATTTTTAACAAGAGAGGACAGCCATATTGTTAGTGAGAATTGCAGCCAGTATTGACAATTGTTAATGTGTAACATGTCCAGCTAAAAGTGGGCATCTTGTTGCTGTTACTCTGTGGGAGAACGGGGTTTCTCTCATCGAAATGCCTAAACCACCATCATGACGCTAGCAGAGATAAGCCTAACAGAATGGGAAAGATGATGCCACCAGCCGCCCAGTAAAACTCACCAAACCTCCAGCAAGAACTTGCAGTCCAGATCAATAATACCGGTACCATTTTATTTTTCAAACCGCAGAGTTCTGTGTAAATGTAAATAATATCTATATAAGTTAGCTAACTCTCTTTTTAAAATAATTATAAAACTAATATGAAACCAAAACTTAAATCCATTTAATTAATATTTTAATATGTCACTTGCTATCAAAATTTAATGAGTTAAAGTTTAAATAATCTGACTTATTTATATTTTCCTTTCATTTAAAGTACATTATAAGTGTCTAATTTAAAGTTATATCACTGCGGTTGTGTCTATATTTCTTTGCTTATTTTAAATGCTTATTATATTTTATATGCCAATATTTCGAAACAGTGGGCACTAATTTCATGTATATTTTAAGAAGATATTATTTGAAAATCTTCGTGTAATTTGTTTATAGCGTCAATTTTCTGCGCTGTTTCGAAATCCTATTTTTTTATTATTTAAATGATTTAATATGTGAAATGTCTAATTTAAAGTTATATTACTGTGGTTGTGTCTATATTTCTTTGCTTATTTTAAATGCTTATTATATTTTATATGCCAATATTTCGAAACAGTGGGCACTAATTTCATGTATATTTTAAGAAGATATTATTTGAAAATCTTCGTGTAATTTGTTTATAGCGTCAACTTTCTGCGCTGTTTCGAAATCCTATTTTTTTTATTATTTAAATGATTTAATATGTGAAATGTGGCTCTATTAATCAACCATTTAAAAACTTAACCTTATAGTTTTATTTAGAATTAAATTTAGCCTTGATCGTATTTATAAGTATATTTGACATTTAAGTTCTTAAGTCCATAGAAATATACTTTCCCTCCTTAAATATTTATTATCTATAAGTAACTTAATAGATCGAGCATGTCAAAGTACAGATGTAGTAATATTCCCTTTTAATAGCATAGACATTTATTATCAGGCTACACAAGAGTTGGTCCCAATTTGATAGAGCTAATATGCTATTAACTCGTATTTCATAGTATGAAATATACTATTCTTTGCTTGGCGGATGTGATATATTATTTTATAAAAATATTCTCGTTTTGCTGCTATACGTAATATACATATCTCAAGATGGAGCCACGGCATTGCCAGCACATCTCTTAAAGGGTAGAGCAGTAGCGAAGCCTGAGCCAAGGCCAGGTTAGCACTAAGTCTCCCGCCATTCCTGAACACAATGTTCCTTTTCACGCAGCATTGCAATCGGTTACAGGGTACAGGCGTTTGTCGCAAAAACCCTGAAGTTATTTCATCCATCTGCAGAGCGACTTTTCCTATTATTGTTTACCTGTGCCATAGCGCATTGGTAAAACCATATTTCAGCCAACTCTCCCACCTTAACATAACGCTTTCAGCATTCTGAAAATTTCTCTCGAAAGCCATGTTCGATCGATCATTACTTGAGCTGGTTTATGCGCTCGTTATTAAGTCATATTGTATATTTTAGTAAATGAATTCATGATCAAAGTTCAATATAATTATTTATATAACAGCCACCAATATAATAGGATTTGGCTTAAATAGATTTATAGACATAACGTAGTGATTAAATATGTATCAGTGGTAAAGCAATTCATAATACAGGCATATGTTAAACCCATGTATGAAAATTAAATGAAATTATTTATATAAAGCTATTTTGAATTGTATATAAAAAGAGAATGTGTTCTCTTATCCACCCAATGTTTGCGTACATTCGACGCTGAAATGTGTAAAACTTATCAATTTCATGCCAATTGTAAATAAATATATAATTAGTTTAATGTATTTTGTTCTCTGTCTCGTTATTGATCTAATTCAATCCAATTCCAATTATTATTTATAGCCTATATATGTGAAAACTATGCATTAAGTTAAATTAGATTAGTGATATATTTTAGTTGATTAAGAACCTCTCTTTTAATTATCAGAGTCTTATTGCTTCTCCGTGACTTATGTCGGCTATGTGGAAAGAGGTATACTACGTGTAATTTCAAGGTGGTCATTCGTAGAGTCTTGGAGTCCTGGCTTACGAGTTGAAGTGTGGTTGGACTTGGGATGTCACATTCCTAGTCTGGTCAGCTTCGGTCTCTTTTGCTTGGATTCTGAATTCTGTTACACAAATGTACAAACTTGACTGTTACATAGTATATATTTTTTTCCCCGGGTTTGGACGCCCATTGTGTGGCTATTCGATATTCCCACACCCTGCAATACCCTGTAGAGCATTTAATATGTACTAATAGTGTTTTTTTTCCTTCTATTTTAAATAATAATGAATAATATATATGTAATATTTTTTCCCCGGGTTTGTACGCCAAAAATCGTTTGGCGTGTAACTTATTTCCACCCCTGAGGAGATTATTGAGTATATAGATAAAATCTTTTGTTCAAAATTAAAAATTCTGAGTCAAATTTTTTTTTGCCAAAATAATGTATATGTATAGATTTTTTTCATGAGTTTGGACGTCAATTAATTCCATACTCGGAGTAGATTATTATTTCATTATATAAAAATTATTTATATAGATGCATAGTAAAATTTTTAAGGGGATTTATAATATATGTTGTGTAAACTTTCTTGCTCACTGTGACTGGCACCCGAGGATGATTTGAATAAATATCAAATCGTTCTCACATAAATTTTGTCATCAGGAGTAAAGAGAGAAAAGGGGGGTATATTATTTGTTTTATGTTTTATGAATTGGATTGAACGAGAAAGAGAAGGAAATAAATGTAAGGTCAAATCAAGTATTAAAGGTTCGAAACTAGCACAGACATGTAAATTAAATTATAACCATGAACCATGGAAAATTTAAAAAAGAAAAACAGCTGCAAGAGGCCAAGGGTGAGTTGCATTTTATAATTTTTTTGTTATATATATTAAATTTATTTCACTGTTAGTTAAATGTTGGGTGGGCATCAAGCGAATGTATAATGAGAAGTTAGGTGTATTAATAGAGTTAGGCATAGGTGTTGAGATGAGTAGGAGACAGATCGTTTTCTTTGTGGAGTACAGCAATTAGCCGAGTTAGTAAAGCAAACAAAAACCAAGAAACTTTAGCAAAAACAAATTGAGCCATTAAAAAGAGAAAAAAATTTTTGTTAGTATATTTAAAATGGATAATAGTACGGAAGAAGAAAGGAAAGTAGTAAGCGAAGGGGAAGAAGGGAAAACAGGAAAAGAAGGAATGTGCAGGGGTATTATATTAAGATTGGGAAAAGAAATTATGGAAGAGAGTAGCACAGAGGGAGACACGGAAGGTGAAGCAAGTATGAGCCAGATTAGGGACAAGGCATCTATACCACAGAGTGTGGCCATGTCAGAAAAGTCAGACACTACAGTAACTGAACAGAAACCCACAGAAGAAATAAAAAAAAGAATGCTGGAATATTAATTCAATGATGGAATCACTATTGAAACAAATTAAAATGGAAATAGCAACAAGCAGACAGGATGCAGAAGAGAGAGATCATAGAAATAATCTCGAAATGGAACAACGTTTTGAAGCTTTGGGCAGGCGATGTTAGGAAGAAGCAGCACAGATTAGGAAAGACTTCGAAGAAATGCTGTGTAAAGGCCTGCAGGAAGTATCCTTTAGCTGCCAACCGAATTGTGAAAAAATACAGTTTGAATTCACAGAAATGCTGGATACAACCAGGACAGAAAATAAAAATGAAATGGTGAAAATCCAAAAGGAAATCAAGGCCATGGGGGAGCAGGTTGAGCATCAAGAAAGGGATATAGGGGAGACGTTCAATAAAAGGGAGACAGATCTTAGCAGGAAGTTTCAGGAATATGAAGACACACATAGTGAGATCCGGGACGAAATATATGAATTAAAAGAAGGCCTGGCTCATAGAAGTCAAGCAGCAGCCGAGGAAGAGAACAGTATAGCACAATGTATTCAAGAATTAAGAAAAGACCTCGCTGAAATGAAGGGAGCAAAGAAAGAAAGCATAAAAAACAGTTTAGCCATTAGTCATTTAGCCGAGAACCCGTGCAAAAGAAAACTAGTATCAGTGGGGGACTCTAAAGAGATTCTTAGAAAGGAGGAAAGCAACGTCAATGCAGAAAGCATCATAAACAAAGGAAATGATCAGATAGCCACCCCAGAAAGGAATGAGTTAGATGCAGAGACAATTGGACTGTATGGGAAGTACAAATCGAAGAGTACCATAAAGGGCAAGAAGAAAAGGAAGAGAAAGGATCCATACACGATTAAGAAGAAAGCAAGGCTGGGATGGACAGAGGGAAGGCAGGAGACAACCGCAGAGGTTCGCCAGGGAAAGAACAGAGGGAGAGAGAAAGAATAGGTTCAAACCCTACTATTCGGAAATAACAGCTCTGGAAAGCACCCAAAGTATTTCCCTAGCTATGAAGGAATAGACTTAAATAGAGGATCGGGTAAGGAAGTTCTATATAGTGGAAGTGAGTGTTCACGGAGTCTAGAAATGCACCCAGCACAACCGACTGTGAGATGGGAAGATAAGTATGAGGGATATGGATGGACATCAGATGAAGAGGATGACATCATATTCAGGTGCTGTTTTAAGTCAGATAAAGATGAGTTACTTAATGTACCACCAGATCCTATTTAGATAAAATATATATATTTGTTACGATCTACCCTCCCTTATCATTATATAGTGTATAAATTATTATTATATATATATATAAAAAAAAAAAAACTAACATCCCCTTTGCATATTAATTAACGTATATCCAGCAGGATATAAAAGTTTGTTTAATGTAAATATTTGACAATATTCTATTTTGTGTGGATTGTTTTTAAACTTTTAATTTAGTCGTATTTTTTGTAGCAGTGGATAGTCTAATATGTATGAAGTTCCTCGGTATAGAATGTAGCAGGCAACTGGGTTTATATGTTTTTCATCTCTATGTGGTAACTTAATTGATTTAATATTATTAGTAAAAAAAAAAAAAAAAAGCTTATCAAATTATTTAATAGCCAACTGTAAGTAAATTCCTATTTTGTTTGTTATTTTTTTTGTCCCAAGTATTCGGATATGAAACGATAACTTTCCAAGCCCCTATCGTTTCACCATCAAACCTAATGACACACTCATCTGTGCTAAGTTCGAACCTATTTAAATGTTAATAAATTTAAAATTAGCTCATGTCGGTATAAACAGTATTATATATTTGCTTGCGAACCAACGCTATAATTAGATAGGATTAGTAAAATTATAGCGTACTAAATTGATTTAAAAATTCTAAAAATGTTTATTCTATTATTTAAGTTAGAAGTAAATTATTAATTTTGTTTGTTAATATTGTAATTTCGTATGTGGATATATAATCTGTGCTATATAGAAGAAAGACATGATTTTAAAATATGTAAAAGCCATTATCTAAAAATAATATTAAATGCTTTAAAAATTGTTAAAAGATTTCTTGTTTTAAATATATTTCAGAGAAGTTTCTCGAAAATATATTTAAAAGCTATATCAAAATATGTTTGTAAATTATTTTAAATAAATATGTTAGAAAGGTTTGCGTTTTAAAAAAATGTTAAAAGGTTGTTTTTAAATAAAAAGAGTTTCTATTATATGTAAGATTAAAAATAAAAGCTGGTCAAGTAATTAAAAAGATTTCTGGTTGTAAACAAGTGTCATTAACGACCACACCTGGAATTCGTAAAAAGTAAAACTAGTTCAAAATTTACTAATTAAAATCTCCTTAGATAAGATTAAGTTATTTTAAAATCTAAATTGGACAATTGTTTGCAACGAAAAATCTTAATTATAATAATAGCTTATGGAATGTTTCTAACATAAGTTATCTAAGATTTTAAAAATCTGGATTGTAAATTTGAAAACATTTAATTAAATTCCTGAGTTTAGCGAGTCTTGAGGCGATAGATTCCGATAAGGAAAATATATAAATACTCTGTATTTTTAACAAGGGAGGACAGCCATATTGTTAGTGAGAATTGCAGCCAGTATTGACAATTGTTAATGTTTAACATGTCCGGCTAAAAGCGGGCATCTTGTTGCTGTTACTCCACGGGAGAACGGGGTTTCTCTCGTCAAAATGCCTAAACCACCATCATGCCGCTAGCAGAGATAAGCCTAACAGAATGGGAAAGATGATGCCACCAGCCGCCCAGTAAAACTCACCAAACCTACAGCAAGAACTTGCAGTCCAGATAAATAATACCGGTACCGTTTTATTTTTCAAACCGCAGAGCTCTGTGTAATTCTGTGTAAATGTAAATAATATCTATATAAGTTAGCTAACTCTCTTTTTAAAATAATTATAAAACTAATATGAAACCAAAACTTAAATCCATTTAATTAATATTTTAATATGTCACTTGCTATCAAAATTTAATGTGTTAAAGTTTAAATAATCTGACTTATTTATATTTTCCTTTCATTTAAAGTACATTATAAGTGTCTAATTTAAAGTTATATCACTGCGGTTGTGTCTATATTTCTTTGCTTATTTTAAATGCTTATTATATTTTATAAGCCAATATTTCGAAACAGTGGGCACTTAATTTCATGTATATTTTAAGAAGATATTATTTGAAAATCTTCGTGTAATTTGTTTATAGCGTCAACTTTCTGCGCTGTTTCGAAATCCTATTTTTTTATTATTTAAATGATTTAATATGTGAAATGTGGCTCTTTTAATCAACCATTTAAAAACTTAACCTTATAGTTTTATTTAGAATTAAATTTAGCCTTGATCGTATTTATAAGTATATTTGACATTTAAGTTCTTAAGTCCATAGAAATATACTTTCCCTCCTTAAATATTTATTATCTATAAGTAACTTAATAGATCGAGCATGTCAAAGTACAGATGTAGTAATATTCCCTTTTAGTAGCATAGACATTTATTATCAGGCTACACAAGAGTTGGTCTCAATTTGATAGAGCTAATATGCTATTAACTCGTATTTCATAGTATGAAATATACTATTCTTTGCTTGGCGGATGTGATATATTATTTTATAAAAATATTCTCGTTTTGCTGCTATACGTAATATACGTATCTCAAGATGGAGCCACGGCGTTGCCAGCACATCTTCTCTTATAGGGTAGAGCAGTAGCGAAGCCTGAGCCAAGGCCAGGTTAGCACGTAAGTCCCCCGCCATTCCTGAACACAATGTTCCTTTTCACGCAGCATTGCGATCGGTTACAGGGTACCGGCGTTTGTCGCAAGAACCCTGAAGTTATTTCATCCATCTGCAGAGCGACTTTTCCTATTATTGTTTACCTGTGCCATAGCGCATTGGTAAAATCTTATTTCAGCCAACTCTCCCACCTTAACATAACGCTTTCAGCATTCTGAAAATTTCTCTCGAAAGCCATGTTCGATCGATCATTACTTGAGCTGGTTTATGCGCTCGTTATTAAATCATATTGTATATTTTAGTAAATGAATTCATGATCAAAGTTCAATATAATTATTTATATAACAGCCACCAATATAATAGGATTTGGCTTAAATAGATTTTTAGACATAACGTAGTGATTAAATATGTATCAGTGGTAAAGCAATTCATAATACAGGCATATGTTAAACCCATGTATGAAAATTAAATGAAATTATTTATATAAAGCTATTTTGAATTGTATATAAAAAGAGAATGTGTTCTCTTATCCACCCAATGTTTGCGTACATTCGATGCTGAAATGTGTAAAACTTATCAATTTCATGCCAATTGTAAATAAATATATAATTAGTTTAATGTATTTCGTTCTCTGTCTCGTTATTGATCTAATTCAATCCAATTCCAATTATTATTTATAGCCTATATATATGAAAACTATGCATTAAGTTAAATTAGATTAGTGATATATTTTAGTCGATTAAGAACATCTCTTTTAATTATCAGAATCTTATTGCTTCTCCGTGACCTATGTCGGTCGTGTGGAAAGAGGTATACTACGTGTAATTTCAAGATGGTCATTCGTAGAGTCTTAAGTCTTGGAGTCCTGGCTTATGAGGTGAAGTGTGGTTGGACTTGGGATGTCACATTCCTAGTCTGGTCAGCTTCCGTCTCTTTTGCTTGGATTCTGAATTCTGTTACGCGAATGTACAAACTTGACTGTTACAATATAGAATGATGAACGGGACACTGATATTTCAGGTCAAGTGAGGAATAGATTGCTGGAAAATAGTTATACCTCATACATTAAGGGAACGCTTGATAAATTATGTACATAGGACCTACGGACATTATGGGTCGCTTAAGATAAATAAACTCATGCAAAAATAGTACTATTGGCCAAATATGTACCGGTCTGTTGTGGACACGATACAGAAATGCCACGAATGTCAACAAAATAAACATGCGAATAAAAATTATGCATGAATACTTTACTCCTATTATACTGAAAAACCCAAATGAGTTATTGGCCATCGATTTCTATGGTCTTTTGCCTTCATTTCGTCAATACAGGTATATTTTAGTGACATATGATGTTTTTTCGAAGTTAGTACAAGCATACCCTTTGCATAAAGCTGACATGAAATCATCGATCGCTGCACTGAGATTTAAACAGTTTATACAGGTAGGCAAACCTAGCACAGTTTTGAGCAATCATGGTACACCTATTATGGCCAATGAATGGAAAAATTGGCTTCAGCAGGAGAAGATACAACACGTTTTAACCTCCATTAGAAACCCTCAATCTAACCCTTGTGAAAGGGTTATGAAAGAATTGGGGTGTTTATTTCGGGCTCATTTGAAAGAACACCATAAGCAGTGGTTTAATGTACTTCCACTAATGATCAAAATTATAAATTGTACTTACCATGAGTCCACCAGTCTGGCCCCTGAAAGACTACATTATGGCCGGATCGAACCGTCTCTTCTCAAGTATCCGGTATCTTCAGAAAAGGGAATAGTTAATATGGAAAACGATCGACGTCATGCTATAGAACAGTTAAAAAAGAAAGCTGAACAGAGGGGAAAAAAAGGGAATGTATATCCAGGAAGTTTTGAGATAGGAGAATGGGTTTATGTCAAAACTCAGCCAGTGAGCCGGATGAGTGAGAAGCAATATAAGAAATTTTTTCCTTTGATGAAGGTCCATACAAAATTGTTCAAAAAGGGGGACCTAATGCATTTGTAGTGTTAGGAAAAAGGGGAAGAAAAGGGACTTATAATGCAAGGTGTTTGAAGCCTTGTAAAAGAGGAAGTAATTAAAGTTTTTTTTTTACTTTTTTTTTTCCGGAAGAGATGCAATGAGCCGATAGTTTCGAGCGGCTCATGTTATATTCTTTATATATGTAAAAATCGCGTATATACACATATATAATAGGCATATAATAATAAATAAATGCTGTGTATATAGAAAGTTTTTTTTTTTGCAGTATTATTTATTCGTTTTTATATATATATATAGTGGGTTTTTGGCATTATTTATTGTTTTATTTGTAATGGGATTTTAAAAGAACAGAATAGAAAGAAAAAAAAAGGACAAAATGGTAGATTAGTTTTTTTTTTAATTGGATTGAAATTACATCGAAAGTGATATTAATTATTAAAGAAATTTTGTTTTTTTAAACAATTTCGTAATTAAATTTTCTGATCTGAAAAGGTGGGGGAAAGAGAGAAAAGAATTTAATTAATTATATTGTCGTGGCTTCTAGTTAGCTGGTGTTAAAAAAAACTATAAAAAAATTAAAGAAATGCAATCACTGGCTGGGAACGTGATCAGATAAAAAGACAATGGAAAAAGGACTATAAATAAGAGACAAACCTATTGTTTAATTAATTATTAATTATTGATTTTTTATAACAGAAGAAAGCTATTTAGAAAAAATAAAAATGTTAGAAGGGTAAACAACTAAAATCCATCCCCCAGCCGGGGCACTAGCCGAATCCTGGATTTCATCACCGAGAAACCACCGAAGAGAAAGCGAAGTTAGCCGGTCGGACAAAATTCGTTATAGTGAATCAACTCCCAAAGGATCCCAAGGAACGCGTATGGACACTGATCGATCAGGTTAATATAAACTTTGCTTTTTGCTTGAACTATTGATTGCTAAATTTAAAAACACCTCTAATTGGGATTATATTTAATCAGCCACGAACTATAAGTTGCGACAATAGAAAGTTTTTTTTATATGCATATATTTATAATGCTTATGTTTACTTTGTCCAATTAATTTTATTTGAAATTCGTAATTTATTTTTATTTGTATTTGAATTTTTCTTTAAAGAGGGTTTTCAACTAGCTTTAGATAGGATTCAAGACTATAGGGGAGATTAAAAATAGAAATGATTTAAGAAAAAATGAAAAGTTTAAGAGTGGGGTAAATATTGAAAGAGAGGGTATGGGGTTACTGTCTCCTAATAGTAAGCCGCTTAGCCTCTGCACTGGTCAAGATTCGTACCAGTCTGGGACGCTTATATATATATAAGTAAAAGCGCATGTTCCTTCGAGAATGGAAAATATATTACTCTTCACTTGAGTTGTTTTTTTTTTATTTATAAAAAAAAAAAAAGAAAAAGAACGATAATGTTAGACGGGTTAAGTCTATAGAAAAGAGGGAGGTAGAAGGGGTAATTATAAATGATTTGTTTCTATCAATAGTCTTGAATAAAAGAAAGGTATAAAAAAAAAAGGATTTTATAATAAAACTTTTTATTATTTGAAACATATGTAACTGTTCGCGTTTATTTCTTTAGCGTTTGTATGAAATAATAAAACATATGACCGTAGCGTATACACGCATATATATATAAAGAAAAAAGGGATTGCAAGGGAGATTAGCTGAATCTGTCATACGTACTGTCTCCTAATAGTAAGCTGCTTAGCCTCTGCACTGGTCAAGATTCATACCAGTCTGGGACGCTTATATATATATATAAGTAAAAGCGCATGTTCCTTCGAGAACGAAAAATATATTACTCTTCACTTGAGTTGTTTTTTTTTATTTATAAAAAAAAAAAAAAAAAAGAACGATAATGTTATTAGGGTTAAGTCTATAGAAAAGAGGGAGGTAGAGGGGGTAATTATAAATGATTTGTTTCTATCAATAGTCTTGAATAAAAGAAAGGTATAAAAAAAAAGGATTTTATAATAAAACTTTTTATTATTTGAAACATATGTAAGTGTTTGCGTTTATTTCTTTAGCGTTTGTATGTAATAATAAAACATATGACCGTAGCGTATACACGCATATATATAAAGAAAAAAGGGATTGCAAGGGAGATTAGCTGAATCTATCATACGTATAAAAATTAACAGCTGCGATATAAGATTCTTCTAATTTCGTGGCTCCAGGTTATTTACTGGTGGCGCCCTCGTATGATATGATTTCAGCTGTAAGTAAAATCTTTGATTCTTGGCCTACAAACTTTTATATGAAAAGTAATGGCACAATATATATAAGATAAAAACGATGATTTGTATATGATGGCATTATTTTAATAATTGCGAACAACTAGTAAGTAAACAGGACTAACATGTTTGACGTGCTATTACTAACAATTGAATGTATTTGGAATATTTAAATAAAGTTAGATTTTTCTAAAGACATTCAATACGCATATTAGATGATGGAAATAGTCCAATATAGAAATACAACTAAAAGCGGTTATATTTGAAGAATTGCTGATAAATTTTATTAGGGATGCTGACTGCATATTTTTGTTTTTAACTGCCTGAGCAATAAATTCCATTTGTTCTTTCTTGCATTTCTCAAGGAGCAGCTTATGATTTGTTTCATAATGCAGTTTTACTGAGAATGTCCTTCATACAACTGTCCTGGAACATAAAACGCACACCGCTTGATTTTAATCATCACATACTCTTGAGTCCATAAACTTTGGAATTATCTGCTGCTTGTTTTTAATAGTAGTTTTTGTTTTTTATTTTGACTAGCCATGTTGGGTAAAACAAAAAAAAATTACGAAAATTGATAATGAAAATATTTCTTTAAATTTTTCAAAAATCTTCACTTTAATAAAATGTTTAAATTAATTATCTTTAAAATTCAACTACAAAGCAATATTATTATGCAGTGCACAGGCGCAATATTATTATTCTTGTCACAACTAAATTTCAAACTCAACCGAGTACTCTGCACACACTCTATCTGTATTGACACGTCCCACTCGTGTCGTATCGCAAAGTATAGTCAGGACAAGAAATAAGCAAATTTAGAGGACATTCAATTAATAACCACAAAGCAGAGAGATTATTATAAATATAAAACTTATGAAAAAATAATCCAGTGCATGAGAATTAAACAACAGAAATTGGAGCAACTTGTTAAATTATGAACAAAATATCAATTAAAAAAAACATCTGTCACATAACATAATTTATGTAGTTGCCACATGAATTTTCGGTCTCACTTTCTGCAAATGTGTTCTTTGTCTGCACGCATTTCTCCCCCTTTGAATATAAAGTTTCTATCATATCACAATTACAACGTTATTATTCGAAAATTTTTGGTCGGCCGTTTGTTCAAATTTAGTATTCTATGGCTAGATAGCGCCTTGAATTTTTGAAATCTTGCATTTTTATTATTTAAAAATTTTTGGTCGGCCGTTTGTTCAAATTTAGTATTCTATGGCTAGATAGCGCCTTAAATTTTTGAAATCTTGCATTTCTCATTGTAAAATGAGGATACAATTTGAAAATCGATGTGCCAGAAAAATTTTCATACATGCCACCTGTGACACGCGTGCCATAGGTTCGCCACCGCTGTCCTAGGTCATCTACAATCCTATAGGATTCAAGAAATCAAGATTTCAAATCATCTATAATGATATCTTTTAATAAGATGTCCCAGTCCAACTTTATTTCAATCTCTAATTCTTTCAATAATGTCAATGATATCTAGTTGTCCTCTTAACTATATATTTCACTTTCAATCCCTTCTGTTTACTCTCAACTTAATATCTCCTCATACTTCACTGTGAAGTTTTTATATTGTTCTCTTGTTAAGTGCTCATCTCTTATTCACATATAAAAACTGACAAAACATTTCTATTAAAAACATTTTTTTTAAAAATACATAGGCATATTTCTTTTTATTGTTAGATTCTTTCTAGCAAAAGTAATCCAAGTTGAATTCTATGAATAATTTCATCCATCATGTTTCCATCAATATTAATAAACTGACCAAAGGACTTATAATTATAATTTCATTATTATCAGTTTTTATTTTCTTTTTAAAGGAAAATGCCATTACATGAATCTATATTGTAACGGGATATATATATGTGTTACATTTAAATTCTAATACTTAATGTTTTTGTAAATATCTAATACTGAATTAAAAACACGAATGTTCAAAATGCACAAATAACGAATTATTAGTTTATTAATATGTTTAATTTAAATATTGAAATAAAATAAGCTTTAAAAAAATTATAGAATCGAAACAAAGATTCTAATCTTTAAATAAAATATAATAAAAAATCTTTTAATTTTAAAAATAACGAAGAGAGTTTTTAATCTTAAAAATAAAAATTGCAAACAGATCCTTAGGGCAAAATGACCATTGAAAAGATGATTACGAAAGAGATAAAAGAGTCAAGGAATAGAAACAAAAGACTTGCTTTTCCCGCCCAAAGATATAGACACAGACCTCAGTGGAAAACCCAAAATCTACTTAGCCACAAACCCAACATCTACTTGGCAACAAACTCAATGAACCAATGAAATCTAGATATGAAATATGTTTGATGGATCCATGCATTCCAGAAATAAGGTGCCCGAGGACTATAAAAAGAAAAATCCAAAAGAAATAGGGAGTTGGAGATTAGAAAAATTAAAAATTTAAATTCATTCATCCTTGCTGAAAGTAGAAATAAAAATTTAAAAAGCTATTATAGCCATCACCCAAGATGTAATCAGCTTCATCGTGCTTCCTTCGGTATGGCCGGCCGAAGGCAGACTTCATCTCCATGGATCCCAGGATCGAACCACTGGAACCATCTTCATAAAACGTCTTTGGAAATCTTCATAAAATCGTCATCGTCCACAAGAAATGGCCCTTGCTTAACTCAGATCTTCATCGCAAAGGAACGAGCACAAAGAAAGGAAAGTATAAATTATAAATATGAAATATAAACTCTTCAATCTAAAATCTCCGAACTTTAATTTTATTTAACTATGAACTATAGACTTTCTTTCCAAATCAAACCAGAATTTTATTTTTATAAACTTTGAAATTTTAAAAGTCTTATAAGTTTGAAACATAATCTCTTAAAATATGTATTGTTTTTCTTTTATTTATTCATGCTTAATATCTGTTCGTAATAGGGTAGGGGTTTGTGATTGCAAACTTAAATTTAAAAATAGAAACGTATATCGTTATTTGTGCATTGTTGAATTTAAAAGAAAGAAAAAATAGGTCAAGTAGTATTTGTAGTAAAATAAGTTAAATATAATATGTCATCTTAAAATGATTTTAAAACCTTAAACTAAAGATATTTTTTTTTTAGAATTAAATTAATAAAATGATTTAAATGTTAGTTGAGTGTAGATGGCTGCTAGACTCGTTTAAATATATGTTAGTTTTAAAGGGGTTTTGATTTTGGACTATTTGTTTCGTAGTTGTGTCAATGCTGGTGGAGATATATATGGACATTTTCATCAATATAATGTGAAGTGTGTTAGCACCTAGGGCGACGAGTCCAACTGATGCATGACCCCAAAGAGGTAGTCATATCGTTGAAATGGACGCAGACGTATCTCCTGCGCCATTGACCCATTCCAGCTCTATGGATTGAGAGGATAAGCATGGCAAGATAGACCGCACTCCTATCCATACGAAGCGTTATTCTTTTATTGTATTACATGCATGATTCCTTCGCCAGATATATGTAAATTCCTGTACTGACAAAGGTCATGTTTCTTCAAATAATATCACGCTGTTCAGATGCACATTCCTGTCAGCGTGATTCTATGCTAACATGTTCACATTGCATTGGTTGCCGATATATATCTGGAAGCGATAGTTGGTGTGGCTGTGGACTTTTAGCCTGGAATCAAATGTTTGAAAGTCTTTTAAGTGCGTCGTCTGGGTAACTCATCTATACTCAACATTTCTAAGATTAAAAATAAAAGTTAAAACAAATAAAAATAATAGTAAATAATAATGAAACAAACATAATTTTTTTATATAATGATTTTTCAAGTTTGTGTGTCGTCACTTATACATATATGTGAATAAAATCTTTTTGTGTTATTAATACTGACAGTGATTGATTGTTTTTATTATTCTTTATTAAAAATATATTTTAATAAATATATTAAGCTTTTGCGTCTACTTGAGCTAGTGACTAGGGCTGGCAGTCATGATTTTAATAGCGCGTATCTGCCTACTCTATAAATTTTCTGGGTTTAAATGTCCTAGTGGTGCCCTGGATATTTTCACTTCATTCCCGACCATTTTAATATATAACTAATACTTCAGTTACAAAAAAGGCAAGCAATAAAATATTTTACTATTTATCAGATATAGTTAGAAGAAAAAAGATTAGGGTTTTCTTGAATACTTGTTACAACTTTTATTCAACATATTTACAAGAAGATCAAGTTCTTTAAAAGATAGAAATAATCATGAGATCACAATGAACATTTATTAATCAAAAACTAACATATATAAATTTTGATTACCTTTGTTCCTAATTATGAAAAAAAACTTATAAGCTAAAAAACACATTCAGTATAAATTATTTATAATCCTGTCTGCAAAAAACTTTTCAAATCAGTCTGTATGAAAAATTTCCTAGATTCACTTTGAAACATTAGGAGTCAAATCTCTCTTCAGGAATGACTTCTTTGTTTGCCATTAGGCAGCACTTCTACTGCAAACAAAAGAAAGTCAATATAATCATTAAAAGCAATAGTTATTTTGGTACTTTTGTATTATCCATTTCCAGGCATTCTTGTTTTAATTAACCATTTCAGGGCAATGAAGTAATTGTTTGTTTATTTTTTCCTCCAAAATTATTTTATCAGACAGGTGTTACTTATTAACTTTACAAAATATTAACAAATCAATTATAAATTCATCTTAAGTTGTATAAAATATTAATAAATCTCTTATAAATTCCATTGCAATAATTAATTCCTTTTTTTTTTAATTGATATTATAAACGTTACAAACAACGTTAACACATGGTTGTGATTTTTTACATTTATCAAGTCTTTTCAGTGGAAAAAACAACAGGTGAAACACTTTGATGGCTTTTTGTGCAGTGGGACAGATGCTTTATTGTAATTGCTGCAAATAGAATAGCACATATTCTTATGGATGCAATCAAAGAAAATGTTGCCAAAGAATCTACTATTATGTCATACTGGATTTGAACATTTTAAAGTAAATCATAGATATAAGTTTGTGGATCACTATTTTTAATTACAATCAATTGTCCTACTTTTGTGTAATTACTTCGATTTTTATTAGACATACTGAAGACCCCTGTAAATGGATGATTAAAACAAAAATGACTGGCAAATTTCTGGTTTACGAATAATATACAAGTATCGCTAACTTTTTTATAAACAATAAAAATGCCCCCCCCCTTCACTTTCTCTAAAGCATTTGGTAACTAAACACAAATTAATAACTGCTATGTATTTAAACATATACGTGTTGCGCACATATATATATATATTATACAAGCAAAATAAATGTGCACTATATATTTCATGTGCATGTATATATATACAATCTTTGGTTCTTATATATATATTGTTAAAAAACTGCAGATTTAAACATGATGGATACTTTCAGAAAAGTTATTGTTATAATTTAATAGTATTAAATATTAAAGTAATGGAATTTTCCAGTTAAGTTATTTTGTGTTTCTTAGTTGTATGAAAATAACCTTATTTGTTTAGCAAAGATTATTAGTGACTTTCTTTTGTTTGCAGAGTTATTGTCTAATGGCAAACAAAGAAGTCACTCCTAAGGAGAGATTCACTTCCTGATATTCCAAAGCAAATCTTAAAAAAATTCCATACAGGCAGCTCTGACCTAGAATATTATTTTTATAAAAGCCTTCAGGCAGATAGAGAAAATACCTGTTATAAATAATTCATACTTAATATATTTTTTAGCTTATAAATTAATTTCCGCATAATTAGGAGCAAAGGTGTCATATCTCACCTTGCCTTCAAATAATGGATTAGACCAGATATGTTATTTATATCAGAGGAGCATTCACTGCCATGAACCTTTGCATACATAGATAGATAACCCATAGCCAATAGCAAGAACAGGCCAATAGGCAACGATGCTCACTGAATCTGAATGTTTACAATAAGGATGGGGTTGTGGAAATAAATAGTCAAATCTTTTGAAGGTAGTTTCAGAAAACAACAGTCACAAAGCTGAAAGGAAGAATCTACATTCTCCAGAGAACTACTATCACAAAACTGAATAGCAGTATTCATGTTCTCCATACATGTTATAGGAAGATCTACTGTCACAGAATTGAAAGACAGACTCTATGTTCTCCAGACAACAACAGTAAAGCTAAATGGTTGATACAGCAAGGCAAGTTCACATTCTGAATTGGAAGCTGCTAGAATCAAATGCTGACATGAGGTAAACTGTCAAATACAGCTGGAAGTGTCACCAGACCAATTCATGAGATACGCTGTCACAGTACAGCTGAAAATGATAAAAAACCTATAAGGGCATGTGCAGTTCCTTCTTCCACAGTTCACCCTAGAACTAGGAACTATACCTTGCCAACAATAACAGGTGGAGTGTAGCCATTTTAAATATAATGTAAATACACAAATGTATACTTGTTGTCATGTTTCATTAATAAATATAATATAAAATGTATTTACACATTTGTGTTTATATATATATTCCACACTAAATACAACAGTTTGGCGCAGTTCACACATTCTAGAAACACCAGTTAACAGCAGATCAGTGGCATGATAGATCACCAGTGACACTGAATTCCACAGGTTATTGAAATGGATTCAACAGGGTGCCCAACAAAAAATCTAACGAATTACAACTAGCCTCAAATGTTAGAGCTCTCAATTAAAAATAGTTGCATTATTCAGGGATCAGTAGTAGTTATTCCTCCAGCGGGGACGATACCAGGTGCTTAACATGTTACATAATGGGCATCCAGGGATTGTTAGAATGAAAATGTTAGAAAGATTTGTGATAGCCCACTTTGGACTCTGATATTAAGTCTGAGATCCATCACTGCTGGCATTGAAAAATGAATCAAAACATGCCAGGAAAGAACAAAACAGTTCAATAGTCTAAACCTGAAGGGCTCTAAATTAGCATTCATGTAGACCAGAGGACCATAAAGGAGCAAACTATTACTAATATTGCTTGACACTCTAAATGGCTGGAGATAGTAGAAGTAACATCATTCCAGTCCCCAGAAACTGTAGATACTTTTATAAGGCTATTTGCTACACATGGCCTGTCTAAAACTATGATTTCAGAAAATGGCACAACTTTTATATCAATAGCATTCAGAAAATTATGGCCAATAATACCACTGAACTAGTGTTCTGCCCATTATTCCACACTGAGAGCAATGGCCTGTCTGAGCAACTGGTTCTAGCAACAAAAAAGAGAATGTGCAATTAGTTACTCAAGTTCTATGTCACATGTATAGTGGTACCACCAATAGGATTCCAGTAGTGGTGATTGAACTTCTGAAAAGAATTCCAGCCAATGGTGGTTATAACAGCTAATGGTCAAGAATATCATGGACATCAGAATCAACTATGGTTAAACTACTCATCGCCAGCTATCAGTGAAACATCATCGGATGACAAAGAGCCCCAATCTACCAGTGATGACTTACCAGCGAGCAGTGATGAACCTATAGTTTCAAGATCTACAAATGATGACACTGGACATGCTAATGAAGACACCAAACCTCATGAAGTCACAAAGTGAAGAAGACTACTACCAATGCACCTACATGCCTATGTTCTCTCATGTTAATTTGAGCCAGGGGGAGGGAAGGTCATAGCTCACCTTGCCTTTAAATAAGGGGCTAGTCCAGATTTCATCTTATTGTGAAAGGATTGAGCATTCATTGCAATAAATTTATGTGCAGATATTGCATAGTCAAGACGTGCCAATATACGATAATATCTTAATGTTTCCATTAAGGATGGGGATCTGGCAAAAAATAGTCAAACCTTTTGAAGATAGGTCAGAGAACAACTATCACAAAGCTGAAAGGCAGAATCAACATTCTCCAAAGAACTACTGTCACATAGATGAATAACAGTATTCACATTCTCCACACATGTTCTTGAAAGAACTACTGTCACATAGTTAAAAACAGATCTAAATTCTGTGGACAATAATGGTTAAACTAAATAGTTGATGCAGCAAGGCAAATCCATGTTCAAAACTAGAAGCTGCTAGAACTAAATACTGACATGAGGCAAGCTGTCAAGAACAGCCGGAAGTGATACCAGACCTACTCACGAGGCAGGCTGTCACAGTACAACTAGAAACGGTAAAAAACCTATAAGAGCACTTCTTCCATAGTTCATCTTAGAACTAGGAGCTATACTTTGCTAACAGTAACAGGTGAAGTATAGCTGCTGTAAATATGGTGTAAATATGTAATATTTGTTTTCATGTTTCATCAATAAATATAACTATTAAATAATTAAATGGGTGGTTTATATATGTAATGATCAGATAGTTTACGGTAATATCTCCACACTAAACTCTAATATATTTATTTCTATACTTACTGCTTTCAAAGGAATAAATATAGTATAAAATATATTTTCATATGTTTATGTTAAATTTATATATTCCAGACTAAACACAACAAAAGATAATCAAGAGATTTATATATCTTCTAGTTTTTCATTAATAAATGTTCATTATGGCTTAATGATTATTTGTCTATCTTTGAAAAAATTTAATCTTCTGTAAATATGTTAAATGAAAGGTATAACAAGTACTCAAGAAAATCCTAATCTAGTTCTAATGTCTTTTTATTATATCTGATAGATAGTAAAATATTTTATTCCTTGCCTCTTTTGTAATTGATATATCAGTCACATATAGATTCATAATCATATAATCACTTCCATCATTGCAGAAGAGACATGGCAATAACTTAACTGGAAAATTTCATTATTTTTGCTGTATAGATTTAAACACTTCAGGAATATTATCCTTTTTAAACACAAGATGAAGTCTTTTGAAAAAATAGGATGAATATCCCTACCTTTTTAACCTAAGGATATACATATGTATAGGCAAATCTTAAATGAGAGGGTGAAGATATTAATTAATAACTTTTAAATCCATTTACTATGTCTTAATGATGACATTTGTGAAGTTATTTATTTAGCACTGTTTTTAATTTGTAACAATCATTAGGGAATCACTCCCCTACACATGCCTACACATATACAGTTAGGTTTAAAAGGTAAGGTGGATTCATTCTATCTTATCAAAAGACTATCTTGTTTTTAAAAAAGAGACAGCCATATGTAGAGTGATGATTCTCTAATGTGATTATAAATTAAAAACATAGTGCTATACAATCAAATAATTCATAATATATGTTTAATATTACATCTAATGCTCACATGCAGTAAATTATTAATAATTTTGCAAACGTTAATCATTAAGAGATAGTAAAAGTGGTTAATTAATATCTTCATACTTTCATTTCTAAATGCTTACAATTTTTCTATACATATACACTTAGGTTAAATGTAGAATGGATTCATTCTATCTTTTCAAAAGACTTTACCTTGTGTTTAAAAAGGAGAGTATGTGTGGAGGAGTGATTCCCTAATGATTGTTACAAATTAAAAACAAAGTACTATATAAATAAATAATTTTTATATATGTTTAACAATAACTTTACTGAAATTTTCTATCACATTTAAAATATAATAAATTTTAAAGATTTACATCTGCAGTTTTTTTTTAATAATATTTTATATATAAGTATAAAATATTGTTTGCATAACAATATATATATACAATAAATAATATACATACTACACATTTATTTTGCTTGTATGAGATATATATGTACAACATCTCTCCCCTCCATCATCTACTTCATAGAAACTATGCTTACGTATTCTTTTAAGTAATCTGGAGTCCGGTGCTTTCTTTTGCTTTTTCAAGCATGTCTCTTGGAGCCCACAACTGTAGAACTCGCAACTCCATCTTCTTCCACTGCTTCGCTTGTTCCTCTTGGGTCTTATGTAGGCATTTAGAATTCCATTATTTATTTTTTGTCATTTATTTGATTTTCTCTTTTTCTGCTATGATTATTTATATTAAGTCATCAATTGATTTCAAGCAACAGGATTTAATATATATTTTTATCTTCACTCCATCAGCCGATAATACTTCAATAATTTGGGCAGATGGATGATTTAATACTGTGGCTTCAACTCATTTTTTTCATAAAACCTCATTAAATGGTATTTTTTTTTTTTTTGCCTGCAACAAATGTTTTTTGTTTTGTGGTAGTTTTTTCTAAGTTTTCTTTAATAGGGAGAAGCATACATAGTTTAGCTTTAATAGGGAGAAGCATACATAGTTTAGCTTTAGGATTTCTTCCAAATAGTAATTCATCAGGGAAATTTTCCTGTACTGCCATTGGGGTTAAATGTTGCTGTAGCAACATATCAAACATAATTTCTTCAAAATTAATAGTTTTTATTTTATTTAATGTTCTTTATAAAATATCAACAGCATTTTCCACCAAACCATTAGACTCTGCCATGGTAAGCCGGAGGAAAAATATGTTTAACCTCCCATTCGGCTAAAAATTTGAAACAGGAGCCATTGTCAGATATAATAGTTTCTGGCAAACCAAGATAAGAGAAAATTTCTCTTAAATCCTTTATTACTTTTTCCGAACTTGTATTTTTTTATAATTCTGCATTCTAGCCAATGAGAATATGCATATATAACAACTAGAAAACATGACCTTTTAAAGGATCCAGCATGATCTATATGTATTCCTTCCAAGCTCACGTTGTCATATGCCACCAAAACAGCATCTTTCTGGGCTTTTAGCATAGAAATAATGCCAGCCTGCTGTGTTATGCACTTTACACCAATGCTCAAAGTTCAAAGTTCACTACAGCATCATGTGAGGGTGTCTGGACTTCAGCCTGCCACAACTCTTCAAATATTCATGTCGAAGGAATTAGCTTACAAGTCATCTGACCTACTATTACCTCCTAACAATTGTCGACTTATCACCACGCTTCCCTACTCAATGTGGAACCTTCAAAAAATAAGGAAAGGGTACATCCAAACAAGATCTTGACCAGCTCACGCGAAAAGTCATGTTTGCGCGAGAACACATTCGCGACAAATAAAATGGCTGA
The DNA here is from genome assembly GCA_028023455.1 of Epiperipatus broadwayi. Lineage (NCBI taxonomy): Eukaryota > Metazoa > Onychophora > Udeonychophora > Euonychophora > Peripatidae > Epiperipatus > Epiperipatus broadwayi. The sequence goes on from JAQFVV010006226.1 coordinate 4,795,816, forward strand.
CTTGAAAATGGACAGTTTAAAATCAGGGCAACTGCCGTCCACAGAAGCCGGCGTACATGGGAAATTAATTAATTTACTCTAACAGAATCTTTGCGATAAGGTATGTCAATTGATAAAGTTTTAATTCTTGCAGATGTGAAAAGGTATACCATCTGCCCTATATTGCAGGACTAAGATGAAATTTTTAGGCACTTGTAGTTGAAGGTTTTTAAATTTTTTTATCATAAAAATTGTTCTCGACTAAATTACAGGAATTGATTAAGGAAATCAATGAATTTGAATTACGTTAAGGCTTTAGGATAAAATGTCTGACTGTAAAATTTCTCATAGTTCTATCCAGAGACCAAAAGAAATTATCAAAGAAATACATTTTTTAATCTTAAAAAAAAAATTGAATTGGAAACTATTAATCGTTCTTAATAAGTATGCCATTAATATCCATATACATATTCTTTCAAAGATAGCTATTGTAATAAATCAATCAATAAATAAATAATTTTCCTTTTCAAAAATGACCCAAAGAAGTAAAAGATAGTTCAGTAATTAAAGCATTACCAGCATTTTTTCCACCACGATGTAGTTAGTTATCTCTCAAGCAATGCTAGTAGACTTTGTAAAGTTTGAGGGGAGGAGGGGATGATGGTTTTGCCAGCCAACACTGGTGTACATGGGGAATTCTACTATAATAGAATATTTGCAATAATATATGTTTATGTAAAATTGTTCCAGTAAATTTATTAAGGAAATAAATGAGTTACATTAACCCGTATGATTATTATTCTTTCACAAATAACGAAAAATAAAGGAATTACATTAACCCGTATGATTATTATTCTTTCACAAATAACAGGTGGGTCCAGTAATGTTATGTTTATGTGTTTTCGCATAGCAACAACACCTGACACGATCTAATAGAACAGTACCCTTCAGTTACAAAAAAAGGCAAGCAATAAAATATTTTACTATTTATAAGATATAATTAAAAAAAACAAAACTGTATTAGAGTTTTCTTGAATACTCACTATAACTTTTATTTAATATATTTACAAGAAGATCAAGTTCATTATAAGCTAGACAGAAATAATGATTAAGCCACAATAAACACTTATTAGTTAAAAACACCTTTGCTCCTAATTATGAGAAAACAAACCTATAGGCTAAAAAAATACATTACATTTTTACAACATTTGGAAAATCACCCAGATGGGTGGGAGTTAGATGGTTCAGCCTAAAATAAGCTGCAATTATTTAATCTGACCTAAATAATTAAATAGAATGGGTGGCGAAAAACATACAATTATGGCTTACAGAGAGCATTGCAGGTTTATAAATAAATCAATAATAATAAAGGTGGTTAAGTTATAATTTACAATTCTGTACGTGAATGAGGCCACTTAAGACACTCTGGATGGCTTTGTCATATTTTCCACAAGAGTGAAAATATGCTTGCATGACAGCCAAAGACATACATATCTCTGAAGAATAGTGGCACAAGCTAGCATGTTGGGCATAAATATCGGACTTTATATGTTCCCCTTACACCCTGTTCACCCTCCAGTAGAAGTGTTGTCTGCAATTTTCCTTTTAATTGTGAATGGCCCTTTATACAACATGGAAATTTTTTTGTATTGATTCCACATTGGGATGCTGACATGGGTGCCTGACCAACACTTGATCATCTGTATTGAACTGATAGTATCTCATTGCCTTCTATACTTTTTAGCCATCCCTTTCAATAGGGAACATATGACTCATTTATATATATATAATTTTGTATGTTTATTTTCTCACAGCCAAAACCAATTTATAACACAAAAATCCCCATTAAGACCCATGTATGTTTACATGTTATTCTCATTATTGGCAATAACTTGTCAGAAATAAATTTTTTCAAAATATACTTTTGATATCAACATTTTATTTTTATTAATTTAAAACAAACTACTTCAAAAATTCTCCCCCTTGTATACCTGTCAAATTTATTTTAACAAAACAAAAATGAACTTGTTATATTCAAACTTTTTTCATAATTAAAATATACATTTCTCTCAGGAATACATGGTTAATTCATTGATAATATAACTATCTTACAAAAATATGCTATATATCTCAGGGATATATGGTTAACGCACTGGTTGCACATTTTGCCAGATTAAAATATTTATTTCAGGGATGGGTGGGTAATTCATCATGCCCCATGTTAGACACTATGTTAATAAAAAATTATAACTGTCAGAATTGCAGAACTCATGCAAATCATCTGAGGGTGATCCATGTGTACAATCCACATTCTGACATCATACCAACTTTTTTCCTATACAGCCCGCTTTGGTAGGGTACAAAACAAGATTCTTAACTGATTGTAAATAAAGATTACAAATAGCCAAAAATAATGAGACAACACTATTTATTCATGTATACACAACAGAAAACATACACTGGAATGGAATGACTTTGGTTAATTTATAAATTCACTTACGGTAAATAAAGCTTTCCAATTTTTTTTAAAGATTAATTTTAATTATGCACAAATATAATATATGGTATCCTTAAATGTTTGAACCAATTGATATTTGATAGTCCCTATTTTAGAATAGTATTAACATTAATTGATTGAATGGATTCCAAATTTACTGCACAGACTACTAACTGTTCTCAACTATCGTCATCACTGTTCTAATGCTAACTGATCCAAACTTATAAATTAGGGCTCATCTTACCATTTGACTGTTGTGAACAATTATACATTATGATATTAGTACACAATAGGTAATAAAATAATGGCAAAATACAGAAAATTGAAATTGCATCTGTACTACAATGGTCTCTATATAAGAGCAAATACATGTGATAATTGTATGCCTACAGTAGGAATTGACTGTCTATTGTGTGTCATACAGTGACCAGCAATCCTATAGTATCACTACGACGTGTATGAAACAAAGATGGATGGCTTATGGTAGGATTTGACCATCTACCATACACATTACTTTAATAAAATAATAATTATAAGGTAACTACAGTTGCAAATGATGTTACAATCATCTAATACTAATGCAGTATATAAGAAAATCAGATGGTAACTCATAATACAAATTGACACATACCAGCCATAAATTCTTATCAATAATAATAATTCAAATACAAGACTTAATTGAGCTAAAACACATCTATTTAATCAAACCCAATCTAGCTTGTCTATGCAGCAGGATTGCCTCCCCTTCATAACTTTAAATTTTATTGACATAACATACTATAATTAATTAAATAAAGTGGAAAGAACTGATTAACATACCAACATTTAGTAGCATGGCAAGAAATTATGATTATAAGTTGTCTTTTATGAAATAATTTTTATATACTTATCATTGATGAGATTGTGGTGTAAAATAGAACAAACTACCATCTTTTGCCATACCAGCTCATAAATAAATTACATAACTATTCATTAAACCACTAAACATCACATGATCACTATGTCTCATGCTTGCTCAAGTTGTTGAAACAGGCAAAACTTTCTATACAATAGTACCATTCAATGCAAACCAGAGTAATCAATGAATACAAAAATTTGTGTATAAAATAGCTATTTAGTGCCTAATCATCCAATATCCCCAGACTAGTTTCTAGTTTGTGGCTTTCATCAGTGAGAAAACTTGAATCTGAAAGCACTGCACCTAGATCTTAGGATATAATGCAACCCTTTAGCAGCCACCTTTTATCTCTATTTAACTACAAAACCATGAGTCAAATTTAAAACCTATTTTCAATTCAAACTCATTAGTTTATATAGTCATATAGGTCTGAATTCAGTTCAGTACCCATACCTTTTGATGTCTTTGGTTCTTTAATAACCATAGCCACCACTATCATATTAGGTGTGATGGGTATTAATCATTAAACATCACATGATCACCATTCCTTATATAAGATGAGCTTGTGTTGAAAATATTGTTTTCAATTTTAGATGTATAGTTTTGTAGTTAAGTAGGGATAAAAGGTGGCTGATTGGAGGGTTGCATTAGATCCTAAGATCTAGGTACAGTGCTCTCAGATCCAGGCTCCTCATTGATGAAAGCCACAAGCTAGAAACTAGTTTGGAAATATTGTATGAGTAGGCAGTAGATAGGGATTTTATGCACAAACCTTGCATCCATTGATTACTCTGGCTTGCACTGAGTGGCACTACTATATGGATAGTTTTGCCTGTTTTAACAGCTCAAGAAAGCATAAAAAATAGTGATTATGTGATGTTTAGTGGTTTAATACCAATCCTGCCTAATAGAATAGTGGTGGCTATGGTTATTAAAGAACCAAAGACACCAAAATGTATAACTGAGTTCAGACCTATATGACTATATAGCTAATGAACTTGGATTGAAAATAGTGTTTTCAATTTTAGACTGTTTTGTAGTTAAGTAAAGATAAAAGATGGCTGCTCGAGGGTTGCATTAGATCTTAAGATCTAGGTGCAATGCTCTCAGATCCAAGACTCCTCACTGATGAAAGCCTCAAGCTAGAAACTAGTCTGGGGATATTGGATGAGTAGGTACTAGATAGGGATTTTTTGCATAAATTTTCATGCATTCATTGATTATTCTGGCTTGCAGTGAGTGGCACTACTTTATGGAAAGTTTTGCCTGTTTTAACTATTCATTAATATATTTCATTGAATCGGAGACAATAATTAATTAAAAATGAGTTTAAACTTTATAGTAATTCTTTTTATTGTCATGATTCACATTGTCCTTAAAAATTTGCAGAGTTATTTCTTTATCATAGCTATGGTGGAAAGTTTTAAGTCACAATTCAGGTTTGATTAGATGGATTTGCCCATGATTTCCTCTTGGTTTAATAGTGGATTCATCTGGTAGCATAGGACATTGGATTTTTATTCAAATCAGCATTCAGATGATTTCTTCTGTTGTTGCTGACTTCTTTCTTAGGATTCAGTGATGAGTTTTTTTGGCCTGCCTTCTGCCAGCTTGACAGAACAAGGCAGATAATGGTTTCTCTACTCCTATATGGTATATGTCGCTGGAGCTAATAAATTAATTATTCGACTCACAGATTAACAGCTTGCAACGAATCCTGGAAGCAGGCAAGAATTAACTTAAACAGAATAATAATTGCAGAATAACAATGGAAAGATAAAAAATGATTGTTAGATTTTTGAATGTAATTTCTACCACTATTTACATAATTTTGAGCTATCAGTAAAATTGAGATCCATCTCTTATCATTTGAATCCTCTGATTTATTGGCTATAAATAACTCCATTACTTTAGCTGAGGTCTATTTGTCTAATACCCTATTTGCAAGTTCTTATTTGTGAGTGGGAATAACAGTCTTTTTAATTAAATTATTTTAATTATTAACAATAAAAAAGTTAAAATGATATTCAAGAAAAAGGAATTAAAATGCTTGTAAACAGATTATTAGATTAAGTTTAAGGAGATTAAATGACAATACCTTACTTTCTTTTTAGAAAATATTTTGCATTTAACACAAAATAACTTTATAATTAATTATACCATATACATTTATCGTACACATTTATTGCTGCATTTGTAATAGATATTTAATTTTTATTTATAAAAATTTATTAAAACTTAAATTTTGTTTGTAATTTTAAACATTCGAACATGAAGTATATGTGTGTGTACAAATATAGCTTCATTATATATATAAATATTGTACCAGGTTCGATCCGTATGAGATCCCACATACTCTATATGCTAGGTTTAGCTGGTTTTAAACTTTATTTATAATAAATTTATAATCTTATGGTTTTAAACCTTATTTATAATGAATTTATAATCTTATGTTATACATATTACGTGAACGAACCGGTTTGTCTGAGCAGAGTGGAGAATATTATTGATAGCAGAGCTGTCAATAATACCCACGATTAGACTGAGCTATGCAATGAATAACACGATCACATTTCCAGATCGTGACCCACCTCGACTGCTAGATTCAAACCCCTACCATCCAAACACTTTATTTGTTTCGGAGTTAACCCCGGGCACCAGCTAGTTTCAAAAACTAACATGTTTGGATAGTAGGCCCATAATCCAGCGCTCGAAAAATCCCTTAATTAGCTCAGTCTATTTTTAATTCAATAACAACTTATTCCTTAAATAGTGGCAAAAGAATTGACCGACAAAAGTAAACTTTAAGTTTAAAAAACAATTTATTTTAATTAACATTTAATATACTAATTTTAAATACTTTTATAAATCTTATTTAACTAACATAACACTGGTATAATGATCATACACATTTTAATTCATACACTATAATATCATATAACAAAGCACACACATCAATAGTTCATCTATGTATGCTATAGAGTTCATATTACTTGACTCTCGGAGGCTTCAACAAATGAGATGGCTTCTTTATAAACGAGAATAAGAAAATCTTATTACTTAGGATTTTTGAACGTGGATTTAGAACTTTGTTTTCTTCCTGGTTGCTGCTTCAAGTACGAATATTTCCAGCCAGCTGGGATGTTTTCTTGAGGAGTTTTATTATTATTCATTGGCACTATTCTTGGAGAAAGTTAAATATTCCTGGTGATTCTTCAAGTTGTTATGCAGGCATTTTTCTATTCAGGGCAGGTTGCTGTTTCACTGGACTCAGGCTAGAGAAAGTTGTATGTTTCCAAGGGTTTTAACACTGTATTATTGACTGATTTAATCTCAAGTGCACAATCTCAATTGTAATCTCAACTGTTTGTCCGATGAAAAACTGGACTATTTATACTTAAGGCCTGTTTTCATTTTGATGTCCGCCAACAATATCTGTTGTCGAAATTCTTTCCTTGTTTTTAATTGCATTCCTCGAGATAAGCTTTTAATCCTGTTATTGGAGATGTTAATTAGCAGCCATCGCAAACGTAGTGTTGTTGTTTTTTGTTTAACTTAATAACCATCACTGTGTTTTTTTAATGATAATTTTCTATATCATTTTTTTTAATATTTACTATGCGTACATTAATTATATTTACAATCGCACATATATATTTTACTAACAAACTCATATTAATTCGTCATTTATGCACATATATAATTTAAGATCAATTCACTATTTAGTTTTTAAGATGACCTTTTTTTCTTTAATTTAAATAAAAAGAGATTTATATTTTTAAACTTTAAGTTATATTTCAATTAATAATAATAATAATAATAATAATAATAATAATAAAAACTCTTTACTTCTTTTATAAAACTTTTAGTTTGACGTTTCTAATGCAACCCCCCTCCCACCTTCTAATTAATTGATTGTAACTTTTATTTAAAAAAACCCTTTGACTTTTAATTTTACGTTTTTCAAAAACAAACTGCAATAAAAAAAACTCTTAAACTTTTACATACTATTTTCTTTTAACGAAAGATTTTTATTTCAATAATTTTAGATAAAATTATTATATGTACCAACCACGATATTGGTATAATATGTATGTACAACATACACTTATATACTTAAATACATAGCAGCAAAACAACTGAATGTTGCTTTCATTTTTTTGGGATTTATATTTAATTCAACTTTCTTGCTTTCATCTGAGAATTCTTGCAACACTTCATAAAGCTCTCAAGCATTATTTGTACAAACCACCATATTTTTTTTCCAAAATTTAAATGACTTAAATAATTTCCATATATTTTTATTCTCTTAGATTCCCATTTTAATCTACAAAATATTATTTATAAAATTAATATAAAAAGTTTTGGAGATATGGAATTCCCCTGTCATACTTATCAATATTAATCTTAAGCCAATAAACATCACATGATCACCACTTCTTTAGCTTGTTTTAACAATATTAATCTTCTTAGTATTAATAAATAATGTAATTGTTACTGCTTTTTTAATAAATATTATTCATAATTTGATATCCTAATCCAAACTTTTAATCACTGCAGAAATATTTAATGATTCAAATTCATAATCTTCACATTGAAAGCAAAGTAGTAACTCTTATATTGCTTTTTTCTATAACTTTTTTTACACATGGATGTGATCTACTATGCAAAATTAAATCCAGGTTTTACTTTTAATTGGCTTGATTACAAAATTTTCTGTAGACAAGTTGTAAAAATCTTAGTAGATATTCTATATAGAACTTTGTCATCTTTCTTAAATATCAGCATTACTACTGCAGTCTTCCAATCATGTGGAATATCTTTATCATTTAGATATACAATATGGGTATATAGCTTTGCCATTCTGTCACCTGTTTCTATTTTAAGAGATCAATAATAATTTTATCATTTCCCAGAGCTTTTTCATTCTTCATAGATTTAATAGTATGTCGTATCTCTTCATTTAAAATCTTTGGCAATTCATAAATTATAGTTATAGGTTACTCTTATTCTTTTCAACTCTGCTATGTCATTTCATAAATGACATACACAAGTCATGTGATACTCAATTACAGGACTTTATTTTTTCATTTTTTATTATGTTAGAATATCTATATAGAATTCTTCCACACATTCCATGTTGTCATTTCTCTTCTTAGCAATACTTCCATTTTTTCTTCTCATTTTCCTAGCAAAACTAAGATGCTATTTTAAAATTTTGAACTTTATTTTCATTTAGTTTTCCTCGCCAATTCATAGTTATATTTTTTTATATAATCATTAATTGTTTTTTATACCATTTTACAGAATTCCATGTATCCAACTTTAAATTAATCATTTTTAAACATTTTTCATATTCTTTTATTTAAATATTTTTTTGATTCAAATGAAAATTTATTGGTCTATTGTGCTTTTTGGTACCAGCTATCTATACAGTAATTTTTAATAAGATATCGTTTATCTTTTTGTTGATCTCATTCAAATTTGAATCATATTGGAGTCTTGATGAGTTAGCAACAGGAAGAATTCAGTGTATGAGATTTGCTGTTCAGCATATAAGATTTTCTGATAATGTGGCAATATTTTATTATAACATGGATGAATTTAAAAAATACAAAGTAGAATGTAATAATCAATCTAAATAAGATTAAAACAAACAACTAATTATATTTAGAATTATTTAATTATCAACCTGCCTTTCATCTCTTAATGAGACCTTTTCAAGATATAAAGTTTTATACATCACATGACCTATTAATTACATTTTCTCCACTTATTGGACATTATTTTACCTTCAACAATATATATAGTTAACATTATATATATATATATAAATAAATTACATAAAATAAAAATACATAAAAAAAAATTTTAAACTATATAAATTATCGAAAAATATGTTATGAAATTTTATACATTCAAAATAGTATGGATAGATGGGTAAATATAGTTAAACATCCAACAAAATTAGGTGGAAAATGGGCATTATTAGATAATCAGAAGATTTAAAAATTATGGTAGAATTGTGAATGAGTTTATAAAGGGGGCGGGGGTTGAATATTTATTTATATAGGTATATAAAAATATATGTATTTATATAGTTTTTAAAAAAATTATGTATTTTTACTCTGTCATTTATTTATATGTTTATATGTATAATGTTAATTATATTGTTGAAGTTAAAATAATGTCCAATAGGTGGAGTAAATGTAATTAATAGGTCATGTGATGTATAAAACTTTATATCTTGAAAAGGACTCAGTAAGAGATGAAAGCCAGGTTGATAATTAAATAATTGTAAATATAATTAATTGTTTGTTTCAATCTTATTTAGAATGATTATTATATTAAGTATATATTTATAACAACATTGTGGACAAGTAATTTTTATATTGGATATTTGACCATTGTATAAATATATAAAGTAGAATGTTTATAGCAAGAATGGGATAAAATTAATGCATTACCAAACTAATGCAATGAACATAAATGAAGTGGGTAAAAGATTTTAAAATGACATTTAAATATAAAATTATAGTTTTATTAAACAGCTGTGAATTTGTTTAATTAATTAATTGTGATAAAAAAAATAAAAATGAAATAAGAAAATATCTGGAGTTCTCTGAGGATACAATTAGAAGAGCGATTTTGTTAAATGTTTTATTTATAGAGTGGCTTTGTATAGAAGAGACATATAAAAAATTAAAAAGAAAGATTGGCAGTTCCAAAGATGTAGAAAAAATGAAGTAGAAGCATAAAGTCAAAATTAGTGAGATAAAATTAGTAAAAAAATAAATTCTTTATTGAAAAAATTAAAAAGTCAAAGAACATAGTGAGTGAGTACAGAGTAGAAATTCAATAAAAAGCATAGAATGCAATAAGAGAAATGAGTGAGAAAGAAAGAGAAAAAAGGCTTTAACAGATAATTTTAAAGAAATAATATTAATAACTTGGGAAAATAGTTTGAGATATTTGTTTGGGGCATGTTTTTTTGTTAAATGTATATTATTTATATACACTGCATAAAAGGTTTTCCCTTCATTATAAATATGTCTATAAATTAAACAGTTTTCTAAAACTTGATTGAAATCTATAGTTTCCTATTTAGCTTTCATTTTGATTCATCTTGATAAGAATATGTGAAAAACGCAATATTAGAATAACTTTTATACTAACAATAAACAAAACTTGGAGAGGTAACCAGTATTTTTTTAAATAAATAAAACAAATAAAAATAAGATATACAAAAAATTATTGAAGTATCAAGGATTAATTTTAAACATAGCTCAGCAAATACTTTCTCTTTACAATCATGTTAAAATGGTTAGCATTAAAACTCTAAAAAATGAAATAGTATACCACAATTCAAACATAATTAATAAAAAAACTTTTTTAATTTTATGATTCTTAATACCCTTTGAATTGCACAATCTTAATTTTGACATAACTTTCAATTAAAATTTCTATCTATGTATAAATAGAAGATTGAAGATTGATATTTTAAATCCTCTTTGCAAGAATACTCATAACTTAATATCCCAAGTGTTAATATATATATTTTTGCTGTCTAAAATAATAAAGTTTTAGACAGCAAGAAAAGTTCATCCTAAACATTATTAATAAATAGCAAAAACATTTATAAGTGCTCTATTAATATTCCCCCGTGTTCAGAAGTTCATTTTGTGATAAGTCATTATCTATAAATCATTCCAACAGTTTGATACAATATTGTCACATTTTCATAAATAAAATATTTGGATGAAGCTAAGATCAAGTAAGTAAACATATATATATATTTTATTCTTTCATCTTCACTTTTCATGTCTCTTTTCTTTTTTCTATCCAAATCCAGTTAAAATTAAATATGCTTTTTGATGGATGACTCGTAACTTAATTAAATAATATCATTATATGAAATCTACATATTTTTCTAATTAGCAACCTATTCCAAAGATATCTAAACAAATATCATTAGATATTTAGTCTTAAATATCTAAAATCATTTCATATCATAACAAATTCCAAGTATCATTATTTCATTCAATACATGCAAAATATTAGATATTAACATAACTGACAAAGTAATCTTTGCTAATCATGTCATAAACATGAAATTATTAAACTTTGTAAATATGATTTACATTTTTATTTTTAAAGATTAAGTATATTAATTTATTACTAACAATGTTTTAAAATGGGTGTAAGAAATCACATATAAACTTCAAACTTCTTTTCAAAACAAGTACAAATAACTTATACCAGTATCATAAAAGTAAATCTATAACTCCTTTTACTAAAAAACAAAACTATTCCAAAGATATGTGAAAAAATGTAACACTGCCTCCATAACATATTTTGACTGAACTAGTCACTTCATGTGGCCTAAAAATTAGTGACTGAGACACCTGAAGCAACTATTACCATTGAAATGCCTTGTGGGGAGTGTTACATTTTTACCAATGTCTTTTGAATAAAATTGATCTTTATTTTTAAAAAACTAGATTTAATTTAAAGATTAATACTTGTGAGCATTTGTGTTTTTAAAAGAAGTTCTTATGTACAATAAAAATCTAAATAAAAAATAGATATTTTTAATCTTTAAAAAATAATTTAAAGTTATTATATATCAAATACACCCGGGTCTTGTTTTACGCAGATTTATTTAACGCGATTTTGAAGTTATGCGATTCATGTTTCTTCTTAATATCTTTGTATGCAGTTTTCTTTTATACAATAAAAATTATTAGATCAAAAGTCGGGCTCCGATAATACACTATTACTTTAAATATTATAAATTTTGTGCACTCACATCATATTTAAAGTAATAGCGTATTATCGGAGTTCGACTTCCATCTAATAATTTCAATATTTTCAGTGCTTTATAATAGTATTATAATAGATTTATGCAATAAAGAAGTTCATAATTCACTTAAAATCAGGATTTCCCCATTTTATATACACACATTAAATTTTACAAGATTATAATGTAAATCTATCTGTTCAAACGTTATAGATGACTACACTATGTATGTTGTTGTTTCTGCATTTTAAATCACGTTCTATTTTTGCTTTTTAAAAAAAGAATACATAATCAATTAATCATTTAGTGCCCACAAGTAATAAATTTTACAAGACTATAATGTAAATCTGTTTAAACGTTATAGCTGAAAAATACTATGTATGTTGTCGTTTTTGCATTTTAAATCACGTTCTATTTTTGTTTTTTATAAAAAGAGTATGTAATCAATTAATCATTTAGTGTCCGCAAGTAATAAATTTTACAAGACTATAATGTAAATCTGTTTAAACGTTATAGATGAAAAATACTATGTATGTTGTCATTTTTGCATTTTAAATCACATTCTATTTTTGCTTTTTATAAAAAGAGTATGTAATCAATTAATCATTTAGTGTCCACAAGATTATTTTTAAAAGGTGAGTAACAGTGGTGGGCACAATTAAATTTGACAATTAAAATCTGATTTTTAATTGTAATTAACAATTTAAAAATTACGTAACATGATCTGAAATTAATGTGATGTGAAACGATGAAATTTGATTTTTAAACGAAATTGAAAATTAAAGACAAAAATAAGAATTTAATTTTTAATTGTTAGTTTTAATTAAATTTTGCCCAACAGTGGTGAGTCGATGTCTTTTTCTTGTCATAAGTCTAAGTTCTTATTTTTATTTTAAACTTTTAGTTTACCCTAATGGAGAGGAAAAAACACCCAAGAAAATGAATTTCTTTGGAAACAAAAATATCAATTTTACATTGTGTAGTGAAATGGGAAGGATCAACAGCGATTGGAAAATGTTTTAGTTGTAATTCCTCTTGCGTTCATTTAAGGAGAAGCTACAGTACCTCACATCACATCACATCATGACGAATCTGATGTCTCAAATAGCGATAATGATTAAAATACCACCCATGTATGAAAAACATGTAAATTACGCATAAAAATATATTGTTTTGAATAAAATTAAATACTGTAGTTAATAAAAAAAGTTTGTCTTGTATCAGTTTTTTTCAAATTTGAAATTTTTTATTAGTCATATTTTATTTTATTTTATTTTATTTTTATGCGCATTTTAAAGTAATTTTACGTTGTTGCTTTGCTTTTATGCAATTTTTGGAAAATTACAGTACATATCCCCCATTTTTCAAGTAAGTTAAGTCTATTTTTATGCAATTTCTTTTGTGCGCATTTTCTGAGGAACCTATCTACCACATAAAATGAGACCCAGGTGTATATGAAATTCAATAATTTCATGTTTATAACATGATTGTCAATTATACTAATATCTCAAATATTTAGTATGTATCATTTTGACACATAATTTATTATAACTTAATTAAACAAGCTTGTTTGTCCAATTCTAAAGCAATATAAATTTTATTGGATTTCTATATTTAGAATTAGTGAGAAAAGCTATAAATAATATATATAAAACAACTTTAAAATCCCTTACTATTTTGTTCTTACATGTTTTTAATTGTGGCATGTTATATTAGTAAAGTCATGTATTTAAAATTATTAAGAAATGTTGTTTGGAGCCTAAGACAGATTACAAATATGATAATCTCTAATCTAATAAATGATTCTTAATAATCATAAATGTGTTTATTCAAAGACAATGATCATCATTGAGTGTTTGTTGAAAATTGAAATATTGGCAATATTTAGAGAGAAAACATTTTTTTTTGTCAAGCATTGGTGGTCAACATAGCTGCCTTACAAGCAGATGTCCCGGATTCACTTCCCGGCCGATGCTTTGACACATGAAAAAAAAAAAAAGAATTTTTTTTTAATTGATGTATATAAAAGCTGTGATTGGCTCTATAAGTTTTTTAATCATGATCTAATTAATAATTGTATCAAAAGTTAGCTTATATAAACTTATAAATGTAGAAAATTAAATTAGTTAGTTTTTATATACAGTATATTATTCAAACGGAAGTCAATCTCCAATAATGCACTATTTCTTAAATATTATAAATCTCTGCGCACTCTCCCGCCAGTAAGAATTTAAAAAACTTAAGTGAATCACTCAAGTTTAGAGCGTATATTATATATACACCAACTCTATTTAACCCATCGCAGGAGAAAGACAGTATTATTATTAAATTGAATATTTGATTATAACATCAGGCACACAATAGACTCAAGCCCTATGAAGGTACGCTCTAAACTTAAATGATTCACTTAAGTTTTTTAAATTCTTATGGTGGAAGAGTGCGTGGAGATTTATAATATTTAAGAAATAACTAAATTTTTGGAGATTGACTTCCGTTTGAATAATTTCCAAGTTTTCAGCACTTTATAATAATAGGTTTACATATACAGTATATATATGTAGTTATCGATAAGTATGAATTAGTATCATTAAAAAATAATAAAATGTTTAATATACTATACCTCTAAAGTTTCACTTCCATTATATTTAAAAGGTATTTTAAATAATGAACTTATGGCTCTCAGTTCCTAAAAAAAAAATTCAAATTTATTATATATATGTACACACACATATATACAAACATATATAAACAAACACACAAACACTTTAATATATAATTATTTACATTTATAATCAAGGTTTAAAAATTGCAAAATAGGCATATATATATATATATTGCAATTAGCACTTTAATTACTTACTTTGGAACCCAGATTATCATAAAATTTACTTTATAGCTAGATACTCAATTACTAATTAATCTTGGACAGCAAGACATGGATCTACTACCAGAAAAATTTAGAAAATATTTGAGAATTCCTCAGAAAAAACACCCTTAGATTCACATCAAACTTGGACAATCAACTAATAGACTGGCAGACTAACAAATAATCACCATAACAAGAAATTGTTAATATATGTGTGTGAATGACATATGTATATAATGTAATACTTTGCAGATCTCCTGACAATTCTTTTTTAAAAAAATTATCTTTTCAATGTATAACTTAATAAGCTTAATAGAATTTTTAGAATTAATAAAATTTTCAGAAAGTTTAAATGAAAATTGTAGATGGAGTTGATAACAGATTAAAATGATCTACCAAGAAGAAAATAATACAGCTAATATTTTTAAATATTTAGACAGTTGATAAAAATATAGACAAAGATATTAGAATGAGTAATGTATTTGCTAAAGGCTTTTGATAAGCCAGGTTATTTTGTGGCCCAATAAAGTTAATTTAAAAGATTTGTTAAATATTTTATTTGAAATGCGGTTTTATTTAAAACAATTATTTGAACTATTAATGAAATTATGTTTACTATACACTTCTCCATCTCTTAATTGGATGATATCATGGACATATTTAGTAACAGTACTAGATTTGGGATGGGCACGAGTTCTTTATTATTTATTAGAGGCTTTTGAAGCATGGATAAAGAAAAAAAAATAGAGATTAAAAAATTGCAGTATGGATAACAGTAAATTAAAATAGATTAATTATTAAAAAAATCAAAAAGCAGAATTGAAATGCACATATACTAAGAAATAGAAGAATAGAGAATATATTGGAAAGACCCATAGAGAGCAAATTTTTTCTTTTCCTCTCTTTTCGAATAATGATTTAATGGAAGAGAATATATGAATGCTTAAAAAAATAGAACAAAGAACATAAAAATTTGGACAAAGTTGTTAAATTGACATGTAGTCTTATTTTGGTCAATAGATGATGTATTAAAAATTCATGGGTAGAAGTCACTAAAATAATTAAAGCTGAGAGAAAAACAGTTATGATAGTTGTTGCTATGTTTACCTATGAATAAAAAAAAACAACATTATCATATATTGCAAATTAAGTTTACAGTAAAAGCAAAATGAGTTTTTCAGAAAATGATGTAGCTATTTTAAAATAAATTTATTCCTAGAGTGAACTTTTTATGGGAGCAGTTCACAACAAAAATTGAAAGACAGAATAATGAAGAATTTTGGACAATTAAGTAGGAAGAAGAGAAAAATATTATTTCAATATAAAAATATTAGAAAGGTCACTGATTAGAGTATGAGTTTGGTAGCATCGGTGATTTCCAATTAGGATCTGAAAAAAAAAAAAAATTAAAAGCTGCTACCCTAACAAATGAAGGATATTGAAAAAGTTTCTGATATACAAAAATGGAATTTAGTCTTACTGTAATCTAGATGCGGATCAAAACTTGACTACTAAATAAATACCGGAATAGAAAATAAATAAGAAGAGCCAGGTAAAAGGATTAAGAAGATAAGTGACTTCCTTAATAGAAAAAATAAGCAATTGAAAATCTTGCTGGGATATCGATATGATCCTCTGAAAGTTTAAATGCTCATCTGATTGAAGGCATGAGAAGTATATTGGATTCTCGGAATGGATTCATGAACTACATGTACACCTTAAACAATGCTAAAATTCAAACTCAGAACTTAATGGAGGTTTATAGACATTAAAACCAAAATTCTCTAAAAAAACATAAGAAATAAAAACATTTTTTGATGGAAAAATATATGCTAGTTCATTGTTTAACAAATTGTGAAAAATTAAAAAAAAGAAGAAATGAATTATGTCAAATACATTACATTTTCATAAAGGAAACCAATATATGTAAATATATAGTTTTTAATATTATGTGAATAAAATAAAAAAAGGATTAGGCAAATTTAAACAGTAGTGCGAGACTACTATACATTTAAAAATATATATGTTATTCAGCTTTGAAAATATTAAAACTAGAAGTAGACAAATGAGGAAACAAAATCACACTTTTTAAAAGTTATATACATTTGATTTTCTTGACTATATTTTGGAAAAGTAACTGAATCATTTTTGATTACATATGTTTTTTAATTCTGCAATTTTGAAGAAAAACAAATGAATCGGGTTATGCTTTTTTTAGTTTTGTTTTTGATTAATTAAAATACTTGTTATAAACATTTTTTTTATGAAATTAACAAGTAGATTTCTTGAGAAACAACTTTAAGTTCCAGTGTCAGTAAAATCTATCAGAAGGAAAAGAGAGAGTATGTTTTGAATCAAAATAATATCTGAATCAAGATAATATATTTTGATCTCATGATGGGAAGATGGATTGCCACGGTTTATAAATCTTCCATTGTCAAAATAGGTGAAAGAGTTAAGTTAAAATTTTGTTAATGCTATATTATAGTACAGTTTAAATAGTCATTAAATGCATAAAGTTTCAACCGTATTGATACCTAGGTAAATATAAGATATTGAATGGAATAGTGTGGGTTGATGCTACTTTAATTTTTCAAGGATTTTGTAAAAATGTCAGTAAAGGGATATGATTAATCATTATTCCAAAATCAAAAAAGAATATCTTTACTTTAATCCTATAAATTTGTAAAAAAAAAAAAAAAGGTGATATGAAAACAAAATTAGACTATGTAAGAGTTAGAATTGTTTGTAATGAAATAGAGACTTCATAAAGATTTGCAGAAATTAAACAGAAAGGGAATAGACGATACTATATTTAGGATCTAAATTATAAATTATTTAATCATAACAATAACTTTGATTACATGTAATATTTGAAACTTTAATATTAAGCATTCACACAAATATAGTGAGTTATTTATGTGTGAATGTTTGAATGTGTGTATGAAAGTCTAAAATTTTCCAACATTAATTTAACAAAAAAAGTTATAGATTCATTTTTAAAATCATTCTTCTAAATATATGTCTTTTTTTTCTTTCTTTTTTTTTTTTTTTTTTGCACTTTTTTAAGTTTTAAAAGGGTTTATTTATTAAGTTTCATTATCAAGTTTGTATTATTTAAATACAAAAATAAGAGTAATTAACTGATTATGTTTTAAAAGGATTGAATTGAAAATGAAAAACAACACTGTTTTCATTTCTAGATAAAGTTAAAAAAAAATAGAAATGAATATAAAGTCTATTGTGTTATATTCAAGTTTGTTATTTGTCAAAATTATATAAAGAATTTTTTTTTTGTCTGACTGTGTCTGTGGGAAGAGATGAAAATTTTTCCTAGATTTATTTACAGAGGAGTAAGCTATTGAAAAAGAATTTGTACTCAAATCATTATAAAGCATCAGAAAACTTAAATGGTAACTGAAGTATTTGATAAGTAAAACAGAAGCCCTGAGTAAATAAATAAAAATTTTCAAGATCTCTCTTTGTTCACTCAGTTCTAAAGCAATATCATGTATATTACTTTATATACTTAATTACATTTCAATATTTTTTCAATCGTTATATGAAAAGTTTGATCAAATTCCAAAAAACTTAATAATATTACAAATTTTCTATTATGTATCTTAAACAAAAAATGCTAAAAGATTGTCATGTATATTTAAAACTCTAGAATTCAAAAATGATTTGTAGTTGCTTAAAAAGTCTACACATTAAATCAGAAGTTATTTCATTACAAATTCAAAAAATCTTATTTAAAAGAAGACTAAATTATTTATTTATTTTTACATAGATTTCTATTATAATTCACATTAAAAAACAAAAAAAAATTATTATTATTTTTAAATTTAACTATGCATATCCTAACTTTCCTTCTTTATTAGTTTGATTTTGCTAAAATGTTTATTTCTATTTTCAATAATTTTTTATTTTATACATGTTCAAAACACATTTCAAAATATGGAAAAGTTTAAAAGAGGAGAATATAACTATTAGATATTTGTATTAATAATAAGTTAACAGTGCTTAGGGAAAATCAGTCATACATAAAATTTGAAATGTGTTATTAGAAATTTATTATGTGAAGTAAGGTTTTTTACATGTTAGATTTACAAATCTTAAGATGTAATTCTTAAGATGTAATTCTAAAATGTTACAATATTATTTTAATGCAAAGTAAAAAGAAATACAAATGAGTTGTCTCAGAAATCATAAATGTTCAAATATCCACAGCGCCTGCCCAAACATACAACAACAACAAAAATCATTGCAGATTATTGTATATTTCAGTATGAAATAAAAAAAATTATAAAACATACAACATTTTATTCATTTTATAATATGAACAAAAGCAAAACATAATTGTTTGTAACAAAACAAAATTATAAATTGAAATCACTTATTTCTACCATACCAAAATAATGGGGAACCACTTCAATTTGAGGAAAATTACTGATTAATCAATCAAATAATTAATTATAAAATATTAAATGAATAAATATTAATTTAAAATAACTACATAAATTAAATATAAAAAAATAAAAATTAAATATAAAGTTTAAAAATGAAAATCAATGGTTAACAAAAACAGGACAAATAACTGCCCTGAAAGAATGTAGGGACACCAGGATAAAAGAGATAAAACTGAGACAAATCTGGGAAAATCAAGACATATAGGCACTAGTGTTTTCCTGAAGGTTTGTGATGATGGTGTTTTAGTTGTATTTTTATAGTGGACTATTTTCATCATCTAATATGAGTATTGAATATCTTTAGAAAAATGTAACTTTATTTAAATATTCCAAATACATTCAACTGTTAATAATAGCACATCAAACAGGTTAGTATATGCACAATGTTTCAAGAGGTTTTATTCTCCCCTCTTCTTCAGGTGTTGCAGGCCTGACCAGTGACAATACTATCATGGGATTCGAACTGGGACCCTTAGATTCTTGAGTATTGAATTTTTTAAGTTAACGCTCTAACCAACTGAGCCATCCTGTCAAAGGCAAAAGTCAATAGAAATTTTATATACTTATCTATGAGATTCCTCCTGGTTACTCCACTTTTTCCTAAGAGCAAAGATAATTAGTTGTTTCCATACATTAGGTATAGTCAACTAGGTTGGCTAATGGTATTGTTTGCCATTGTCATGTGAGCAGCTTCTTTAAGTTTTCTTTTTTGTAATTTTTCTTCTCGATCCAATATTTTTGCATTTTGTTAATTGAAAGAAGAGATAATTATAAAAAGTAGTGTAGCCATACATTCCAAAAAATAACAGACAAATTAAAGAAAATCTGCAATCTGTATAACATCAGAATAGCATTCCAAAGACATACCACATCAGGAAGAATTCTAACATCTACAAAGCCTAAACTTGAAATGCTACAAAGAAAAAACTGCATCTATGAAATACCATGTGAATGTGTAAAAACATATATTGGTGAGACCAGTCATCCCATTAAAAAATGCTTGCAAAAATACAAACAGATGATTAGAAGAGAGAAAACAGATGTGTCTAAGGTAGTAGACCATATATGTGCCAATGAACATATGTTCAATTAAGAAAATACAAAAATATTGGATCGAGAAGAAAAGGTACAAAGAAAATTTAAAGAAGCTGCTCACATGACAATGGCAAACAATCCCAATAAGTCAACCTAGTTTGACTATACATAATATATAGAAACCACTAATCAACTCGGCTCTTAGGAAAAAGTGGAGAAATCAGGAGGGATCTCATAGATAAGTATATGAAATTTCTACTGATGGTTACCTTTGACAGGATGGCTCAGTTGGTTAGAACATTGCTTTAAAAATTCAATATTCAAGATTCTACAGGTCCAGGTTTGAATCTCATGCTAGTACTGTCACTGGTCAGGCCAGCAACACCTGAAGAAGAGAGGTGAATAATATCTCTTGAAACATTGTGCATATACTAATGTTTGATGTGCTATTACTAACAGTTGAATGTATTTGGAATTTTTAAATAAAGTTAAATTTTTCTAGAGACCTTCAATAATCGTATTAGATGATAGAAATAGTCCAATATAAAAATACAATATAGACCCTAGCTATAATAAAAGAGCTTGCTGCATATATATATTTTCCTGATTAAACCTAAAAAATGACAATTTTTTTATAAATATCCACATTTAAATTAATAGAAGTTAAATATATTTCTAAAATAAGATTATTTAATATAAGGGTGTGAATAAGGTGTGTGTGTGTGTGTGAATATATGTTTGTAAAGAAGGATTTGATTTATTAATTATACTTTTTTAGTAATGAATGAGTCATTAATGTTTGAAGTGCTAGATATTTTAAATTATAATCTTGTCATAGCATAATTAAGGAGAAAGAATATAGAATAGTGAGAATTTATTTTATATCAAAAGAAAAAATAATTTGTTTTATTGTTAATAATGTATGCAATTAAAATTAGTCTTAGTTGAATATTTGTAGAATGATTTGAGAGATTAAATACAGAATTCTATGTATATATAATAATGTTTTAGAATATTGATTATAAAAGTCATTTATCATTTGATGTTATTTAATATATACTGTTAAGAGTGCCTGTTTTTATGTATCGAGTTTTCTTTGGATTTATTTTTGCTATAGTCTAATAATATAGCTCTGTACTATGTCATAGTGAGATGGTTGAGAATATATTCATGAATATTTCTGTATTTAAATGATGATTTACTAATATTTGGTTGTATATAGTTAATGTATTCCTTTTATAAATGTCTACGAGATGTCATTTTATATATATCATGGTTTAAGTATTGAATATCATTAGAATTTTAATATGTATTTGATTTTATGTAATGAGTGTTATTTGGTCATATGATTATATCTATATTTTAGTAATTTTATTAATTAATTCTATCTGTGATGTATTTAAACTCTGGTCTATTTAAATTTGGTCATAGAGTGTTAGCAATATACTTTAGAAGATTATGAGATTAGTTCAGTAGTCAGAGAATTTGTGAAATTTTGAAAGAAAATTTATTTCCAAAGAAACCTTGAAGAGATATTTTAAATGCTGGCTCTGGCTAAGCATTTATTACAAAGCTTGTTGAGGAATTGATAATCCTCATTGTTTATAACTTACAAGCTTAAGAGAATAGGGTCATGTGATCTATGACTCTTATTTTGAATATACATGTTAAGTTTAAGAATCTGTGTGGCATGTTTACAACATTGTCAGTGAGTCAAGAAAATAATTATTATTATGAACTTATAATTGATTTGATTATTTATTTAGAAACCATTAAAGATTAGATAATTTAGCTTGGAAAATGAATTATTCAGACAAAGAAATAATATATAAGCAGAAGAGCCTGAGAATTCAAACTCACTTAAAATTATGTGTCGTGAATAAGTAATACCTTCATAAAAACTAATATAAGAATAAAAATATCTCTCATGGAAAGTTAATAGATTTTTGTATATGAATTTGAAGATTGAATAACCAATTATTAGTGGTATTATATATAGGTTTTATAAATAAAAATGTATCTGTTTATTTGTTAAACGAATATATTTTTATGTGTGGTTTCTGGTAGTGATATCATTTAATTTATAGATTGAGATTTGACTTTCTGACCTATACTGAAAATAACTGGCAAGATGTAATGATTATTGGATGAAATAGAGATATGCATAAAGAACATGGAAAAGAAGCATTTTTCTTATAGTCTTGATAAATAATGCTATTGGGTTATTTTAGAAAGTATACTGCCAAAACTAAAAGATATATTTTAGAGAGAATGAGGTTTAAACTCAATATCATTTTCCAAGTTCTGGAAGAATTTAGCGGCATCCAATCTAACTAAATAGCTATTAAATGAGCAATAGATCAACCTAATTTTGCCTTCAGCATTCTACAAATATCATATAAAGACACATTTGGATGGTATCCAATTACTACAGTAGTAATGCATATAATAATATGAACTATTTTGGTTTTATCATTTTATATTAACATTATGTATTATGATTTAGAAATAAGTAGCAAAATAAAATAAAAATATATAATATTACAGTTTTCAAATTAATAGTTGATTTTTTTTTTCAGAGGAAAAAAAATGAAATTATTGTAAGCTATATCTGGACAATTTTAGGAAAAATTAGAATCATTATAAATTATAAATATTGTGATCCCCCCTCCCTCATATCTTGATCAAGATTAAATAGTGTATGACTATTTTAAAAAATAAATTCACTTGTTATTAATATTAACATATATTATTAAATTTTTTTAAATATAGTGAACTCTAAATATATTATCTGCTTTCTTTTGTTTTGAAATCAGCATTAAAAATACTTTGGGGGGGGGGATCTACCTTTTTTTTTCATCTGTCATTATTTTTTCACATAAATTGTTTTTTTTTTCTTTTAATTTGAAACATTATTTAATTTTTTTAAAAAGCATATATTTTCTCTATTCAGTTTTTATAGTTCTGAGATAATTGTTTTGTTTTGTTTTTTAATTAGATTTATTTTTAAAATGTTTAATTTTGTTTCCAATTTTCTCTCTTTTTGCTACTTTTTTTTTTAAGGATTTTTTTTTTCTATTAGTAACTTATTTTTCTTTTAACACTTTTAACTTGCAAAATACTCTTGATGAGAAATGATATTTAAGGTACCTCTGAAGACAAAAACATGATGACAATGGTTGTTTCTAATAGCACTATTGACTCAATATTTCATCAAGAGATGGAGCTACTTATATAAAAGAATTTGAATAATTGTCAAAAAAAAATTGATTTAACAGCAAGTATATTAGTAAAACGCTGGTAGCCATGCCTCCTATAGTTTGACTTTTTTGATGGACTTTGTTAAAAGCAAGTTTGTATACTTTTTTAAACTTTAGTTATAGTTTAAAAATATTTAACTATAGGCAATTATTACATTAGCAATACAAAAGGCAAACAAGTATTCAAAACTATTCTATTATAATTTCAGAGGACACAAAAAATATATTTTTTTAGTTATCATTTTTTATAATAAAAAGACATTTTTAAAAATAAATACATTAAAAAAGTAAGTCTTAGTTCAGAAGAAAATTGTTGAAACAGAATCATTAATATAGATTATTAAAAATCTTTATATTTTTTAGTTTAATTGAAGCTAAAATTTATCCAAATCAAGTAAGTAAATTATCTTATTTTTAAAATTAAACTATAAAATAAATTAGCTTTTATTAACAATTAGATATGATTACTTATTTAATTATTTATTAAAAAAATAATCTTATCTAATTATTATAATTAATATTAACCCTGATTTCTTAAACAGAAATAATAATTGATATATAATATTATATACTAATAGCCTTTTGATCTAGACTAGACATTTAAACACATAAAAAAAATGTTTTTCATTATCATTATTTTCAAAAGTATCAATGTCATTTAATTTACATTTTCTAAATTTCTATCTATAAATTGTGCAAAATATTAATCATATCTCTCTGTTAGTTTTCCCTTAGATCTGTATTCTTGTGCAGAATCTTTCATGTGTGCAGTTTGGGTATATATATATTGTAACCTCTCCACTGCTAATCTTCATGCCCCATGTTGGCAAGCCATAATCGCCCCTGTAACCTTCTTCCAAGACCGCTGTACTATAAATAAATCATATCACGTTTTAGGCACCATATTGGTCAGCATAATCGCAACTGTAACCTGGCAGCAGCCAGCTTTCATCTACTAAACAGTTATGTCACGTTGGCAAGCACCATAATCACATCTGTAACCTAACTTCCTGATCTAGCTGGTCACCAAAGAATCATACCGCACATTTTAGTGATTAAATTCTCTTATGGAACCTAACGTACTCACACGATCAATAATATAAGCATGAAAAAACAAAAATGCAAAACTAACAAAATGATTCCTGGATTAAATAAACTAGCATGAAACTGTCAATCTAAAGAAGATCACAAGACGACTAATAAAGATAAGAACTTCTGGTTAAACCAGCTCTGAAATCCACACAAACAAAATGAGATGAGTTAAATTTGATATTCAACAAATTAATAAGATAACTAATAATGATATGTTTGGAATGATTATGAAATTAAACCTATAGATGAAATGATAAGTAAATTATGATATAGATGACTAGATGGATGACAGCAAGAAATAATAATTAAATAGAGGAATGAAATGAGTTTAAGCATGAAGAGAAAAGAACGAATAGATATAAGAATAATGAATGATTAAGATGATGATAGAATAAGAGTTAATGAATAGTGAAGATGATAAAAGAATAAAAGTTAATGTATGATTAATCAATTATGATAATGAATTAATGTCAGATGAGAATGAATAAATAAAAGGATTGATCAAGGTGAAATTGAAGAACAATGTTGATGATGGAGACTGAAATCTTAAACTATAAACTAATATGAGATTAAATGGGAAAAAGATAAGCTAAATACAAATAGGGATTTCAAGCTTGACACAACCAGAATATCTATCATAAAATTAAAACAAACTATACATTTTATATCAAAAGAAAATAATTTGCATCTTAAAGCTTTGTTGACTTTCATAAAACAGTGCAAGTAATCTATTTCAAGTCTTACTATAATAATTAACAAGATATAAACTTTATTACAAACTTAAATTCTATCTTAAGACTTAACAATTAATTCTTCTCAGGGTTCAAACACTATAAATTGTTATACAACATATATTTGGGTCAGTAAGAGGGATTTTACCACTACCCAAACATAATGCACAAAACAACTCTCAATATAAACTCAAATTAAGAACTATATTTAGCAGTTACTCACAAACTTTATAATTAATATAAACTTTAAAATTTATGAATGGAAATGACCTTTTGGATAATTAAAAAAAAAACAAACAATAACTTACCAAATTCCTTTTCTTAAATAATTATAAACAATGTGATCAAGATCAGTGAATGATAGCTCTGCGGATTTAACTAAATCCATCAAATCAATATTATGTTTACATTTTAATATATCACTTAAAAAAATCTGTACTATAAGTTATTCACATTTTAATTATTGTGTGATAATGCATTAGATGTACCAATAAATTATAAGACTTACCAAAATTATTATAATATAGCATAATATAATTAATAGTGCTATATTGGTTGATGATGATTTCAAATTTATCTTCTGATAGGTTGATAGCAATAACAATAATAGTGTATTGTACCTATATTGATATAGGCACATATAATTTTATCTAAAATTATATTATTAAAATAATCTTTCGTTAAAGAAAAACATAAAATTAAATGTTGAAGAATTTATTCAGTTTGTTTTTGAAAAAGATAAAAAACAAATAGTTTTCTAGCGTTAGTTTTGAAATAAAAAGCTACAATTAATTAATCAAAAGGGGGGAGGGGAGTCTTGGTTTGAGAAATTAAACTAAGGGTTATAAAAGGAAATAAAGAGTTTTTATTAGTATTCGTAAAAATATAATTTAAAAGGTTAAAACATACAAATCTCTCTTCATTCAAGTTTAATTAAAGAAAAAATAATGTTAAAACTAATATATGTGCGTATATATCTGTGATTGTCAACAATAGAATAAATGTTATTTTAAATAAATGAAAGTTAAAGAAGATTATCATTAAAAAACACGGCAATGGTTATTAATTAATATCAAACAACATTTTTGCATGGCTATTACTAATTAAGCAATCTTTCAAAACACGTTTATCAAATGATTATCACTGGAATTTGACAACAGATCTTTGCAGGAGATATTATGAAGACAACACGTTGCAGATATAAATAGACTTTTTTTTATCGGACAGTCTCAGTTCACAAATTTATTGAGTGAGTGCAGTTCAGAAATTAATTGAGTCAGTTAACAAACAAAATGCAGTGTTGAGAAGATTTTGGGAATTCATGCTTCTCCACAGCCTAAAAAGTCCGATGAAAACAGCAAGATCTGCCCGTGAAATAATGTCAACGTAACAACTTAGAAAATCTCCGTCAGTATTTAATTGTCTCCAATAGTAATAATCGTGAAAATCAGGAAACTCATCAAGGAAAAGTCCCAGCCAGCTGGTAAGCATTCATAATGGAAATATCCTCACTGAAAGCAGCCACCAAAGAGAACAAAATTCTACATCTACATTCAAAAGCCTAGGTAAAAACATTTGCTTATTTCGTTTATACTGTAATAGCCTTTGCATTGCATTAATTCGTATGAATCTTTCAAGAGTCTAATTATATGAACTTTATATCATACATAAATGAACTATTGATATGTGTGATTAAATTCCAAATGCTATGTAATACTTTATTATTATTATGTGTGTACATGCGTTAATATGTGTGTGATCATTATATCAATATTTATTAGTTAAATTAGAGTGTTCTGTTATTAAATCTATAGGAATATTTAAACCATTTAGAAATGTTAATTTAAAATATGCGTGTGTTTTATTAGAATTATAAAATGTTTAAATTTAGTAAATAAATGTTAGTTAATAAATTATCTTTAAAATTAAACTTTATTTGTCGGTCAATTCTTTTTATCAATTCCTTTTATCAAATTCTTTTTATCAACTCCTTTTACAATTCTTTTATCAAGTCTTTTAACCACTAATTAAGTATAATCTATTAGTGATTACAAACAACTGAGCTAGTCGTGGATTTAGGCGTTGAGTTAGTGGCCACTGTTCAAAGTGCGTTGTCTATTCTTTTAGTATAAGCAGCTGGTGCCCGTGGCTTTGGACGTGGTGTTCAACTCAACAGCCGAGAAGAAGCTATGTCCTGGAAATGTAACGTTAGTTATATACTTTATAGCTATCGTTTGGGCATACATACTCTCCGAGTATGTTCTTCTCTGCCTAAGAGACCGGTGTTTCGAATGCACACATTCGAACACGGTTCAAATGGCTTTACCCAATGTGGGCCGAACTTGTCACAAATGACAGTTAATTAAATACTTGTTCTTGTTGAAAATAAAAATCTAAAAAGTTAAATTACGTATGTAAAAGTGTTTTAATTTAAAAAAAAAAAAGAATTGACCGAAATTTTTTTTTCGAAATGAAAAGAGATTTTGACATTTATGCTATCAAATCAGAGTCAATTAGATGTTATGGGCAGAGTTAAAGCATTAAGATTGGGTAGAGAAAAGGACTAAAAGGGTGGAGTTAGCTTGAGTTTCCGTCTTAGTAAGAAAAATAAATAAATAAGTTGTATTTAAATTTAGTTTAACATAAGCACTAGTACTTTGAAATTGAAAATTTCGAAAATGGATCCGAAAGAAAGCCCAATATATTTTAAAAATCCCCAGTTAGTAGAAAAGGAGAAAGAAGAAGTATCTGAGACGCGAATGATGATGAAAATGATGATAAATATGATGGAAGAAATGCGTCAAGAAATTAAACAAAGTCAACAAGAATTGTGTCAGAAATTTGAGCAAAGCCAACAAGAGCTCAAAGAAGAACTCAAAGCAGAATTGAAGGTTGAAATTAGTCAGGTTAAAGGAGAAATTAATGAACTCAGAGTGGAAATTAGAGAAATGAAGGAAATGAGGGGTGAAATAATAGATGAAGTAGAAACAAATCATATAGCCATAGAAGCTGTAGTGAAAGATTTGAATGAAGAAAGTCAGGAAAGGGCGATA
The DNA here is from genome assembly GCA_028023455.1 of Epiperipatus broadwayi. Taxonomy (NCBI): domain Eukaryota; kingdom Metazoa; phylum Onychophora; class Udeonychophora; order Euonychophora; family Peripatidae; genus Epiperipatus; species Epiperipatus broadwayi. The sequence continues at coordinate 4,824,496 of JAQFVV010006226.1, forward strand.
GTAGAAGAAAGCATAAAGGAAGTGAGAGCTGAATTAGAGCAAGGTAGCGTTAGATATAATAATTTAGAAAGGAAAATAATAAAGATAGAAGAGACATGCCGGGAATGGAGAAGCGTAGCTAGGACAACGCAGGAAGAATTAAGTTTGTTAAAAAATGAAGGCATTCAGAGTGAAGTAGAACGTAGAATTGAAAGCGGTGATAGTTTGAAGTCGGAAGTAAAACAAATGTGTATAAATATAACTAAGGGTCTAGAGTATAAGATGGACCAAATGGAGCGCAAATATAAGAGTTACGATAAGGAGAATAAGCCGGAGAGACCGACCAAGAGATTCCTGGAAGAAAAATTTATGGTCGCGACATTCAAGGCCGAAGCAGGTGCGAATCCATTAAAACATTTGGAAAGCTTAACTGGTTTATTCCAAATACAGGAGTGGCAAGAACGGGATAAAGTTGCACTTGCTAGCAGTCACCTTCAAGGAACAACCTTGGATTGGTGGCACACCCAGTATGCTAAACCACGCACATTTGAGGAGTATAGGTACGCCATCCTAAGAACCTTCTGGAGCGAAGCCCGACAGGATGGCATACTCTGTAAGGTATCTAAAGAAAGATATCCCAGCTTCCATGGGGAAACTCTCATGCAATTTTTTTTAAAACAGGTGGCAAAAATCAAGGCTTTAACGGAGTTTCCATGAAATCCGATACAACATGCCACTGCCTGTGCAGCAAATGATGCTAAGTAGAAATGGTCGGACGGTGGAAGAAATGGTAGAATTTCTGACCCGAGTAGATTGTGAAAATTTGGTTCAGGAACCTATAGATAGATATAGGAAAATAGATCAATATAATGATCAGAATGTACGTAAACGGGAGCCACCTGACCGAGCATAATTGTCAGTAAATTGAGCGGAATAATAAAATAAACAAAAAGGACCGGAAATGGACTATGAGTCTAATATAATTATTTTGACGTAGGTGAAAAGCCTGAATTAGAATTTCGCTATTTAAAATGATGGATTGTTTTGTCAAATAATAATAACGGAGGCTTCGCAAAATAAAAGATTTTTTTTTCTCCACGCACATATTAATTAAGAAGAAATGCTCGTAAACAAACAACTCAAATAAAAAAAAGAAAATCAATCAATAAAATCAAGTTAAATAAATGGGTCAAGTTAATGATGTAAAAGTAAAGTTGTAGGTTTAAATAAATGAAAAGATAACGGAATTTCTAGAATAAAATTAAATTAGTCAAATAGATATTTGTATGATAATGAATCGCAATAAAGTAAGTTTTTTTTTTCTGAGTACACGCACATTAAAATAAAATAGTTTTGAATACGTAAGTTAATAAAAGGAAGTAAATAAATGGTTTAAAGTAATCAAGTCCAATAAAATCTTTGTATAATAATAAAGAGCAGTAAAATAAGATAGTTTTTGAATATACGCACGATAATATATAAGTTAAAGTAATGGGTTAAAGCAATATTGTAATAAAAATAAATATGTGTCCATGATAGTTTCAAAATAATATTGTAGCATAAATAAATATGGATAATGTTTGTATGGGTTTAAAATAAGTATTGTAAAACTAAATATTTAAATAATGTTTGTAATGAATTTAAAAATAATATAAATGAAAGTCAATCTAAGTTGTATTAGGAGCGTATAAGGGTTCGAATCTAAAGGGATGAGGGTAGTATTGAAATAAGTTAGATAAGGATTAAGTTTAAAGCTCTCGACTGGATAAATTCTAGTACCCACAACAGATTGACCGGGATCATTCCTCTTTTAAAAAAACACACTGGCAACAACCAGAGTAAGTCGTAAGTCACTTTTCAGGGGAGAATCCCCATATCTCGTACCTCGTTTTCCAAAGCGTAAGTCGGAAATGGACAGTTGAAAATTCCTGCCATTGCAGCTGCTTAGTCAAAGTCCGATCAAGAGAATCGGCAATCGTTTTCCAGGGCGTAAGTTGGAAATGGACAGTTGAAATTCCTGCCATTTGCAGCCACCTTTTCTTAGTCAAAGTCTGATCAAGAGAATCGGCAGCCGAAGCTTCATTTATAAAAGATCCCTGTGCCACAAATTTAGTTTGTCCTCATGGTCATTATCCAGGATGAACATTGTAAGCAGTGTTACCAGCATAGAAAGAAGAAAAGCATAATTGGAGATTGCCCTTAGCATGGAAAAGGAAAAGATACCAAAAAGCAAACTCAGAAAGAATAATAAATTAAGATTTAATGTTGTCAGAGATAAAATGGTCAAAAATGACGCATTTTACTCTCAAAAGGAAGGGCGGTGTAATGTACCTATATTGATATAGGCACATATAATTTTATCTAAAATTATATTATTAAAATAATCTTTCGTTAAAGAAAAACATAAAATTAAATGTTGAAGAGTTTATTCAGTTTGTTTTTGAAAAAGATAAATAACAAATAGTTTTCTAGTGTTAGTTTTGAAATAAAAAGCTACAATTAATTAATCAAAAGGGGGGAGGGGAGTCTTGGTTTGAGAAATTGAACTAAGGGTTATAAAAGGAAGTAAAGAGTTTTTATTAGTATTCGTAAAAATATAATTTAAAAGGTTAAAACATACAAATCTCTTTTCATTCAAGTTTAATTAAAGAAAAAAATGTTAAAACTAATATATGTGTGTATATATCTGCGATTGTCAACAATAGAATAAATGTTATTTTAAATAAATGAAAGTTAAAGAAGATTATCATTAAAAAACACGGCAATGGTTATTAATTAATATCAAACAACATTTTTGCATGGCTATTACTAATTAAGCAATCTTTCAAAACACGTTTATCAAATGATTATCACTGGAATTTGACAACAGATCTTTGCAGGAGATATTACGAAGACAACATGTCACAGATATAAATAGACTTTTTTTTATCGGACAGTCTCAGTTCACAAATTTATTGAGTGAGTGCAGTTCAGAAATTAATTGAGTCAGTTAACAAACAAAATGCAGTGTTGAGAAGATTTTGGGAATTCACGCCTCTCCACAGCCTAAAAAGTCCGATAAAAACAGCAAGATCTGCCCGTGAAATAATGTCAACGTAACAACTTAGAAAATCTCGGTCAGTATTTAATTGTCTCCAATAGTAATAATCGTGAAAATCAGGAAACTCATCAAGGAAAAGTCCCAGCCGGCTGGTAAGCATTCATAATGGAAATATCCTCACCAAAAGCAGCCACCAAAGAGAACAAAATTCTACGTCTACATTCAAAAGCCTAGATAAAAACATTTGCTTATTTCGTTTATACTGTAATAGCCATTGCATTGCATTAATTCGTACGAATCTTTCAAGAGTCTAATTATATGAACTTTATATCATACATAAATGAACTATTGATATGTGTGATTAAATTCCAAATTCTATGTAATACTTTATTATTATTATGTGTGTACATGAGTTAATATGTGCGTGATCATTATATCAATATTTATTAGTTAAATTAGAGTGTTCTGTTATTAATTCTATAGGAATATTTAAACCATTTAGAAATGTTAATTTAAAATATGCATGTGTTTTATTAGAATTATAAAATGTTTAAATTTAGTAAATAAATGTTAGTTAATAAATTATCTTTAAAATTAAACTTTATTTGTCGGTCAATTCTTTTTATCAAATTATTTTATCAACTCCTTTTACAATTCTTTTATCAAGTCTTTTAACCACTAATTAAGTATAATCTATTAGTGATTACAAACAACTGAGCTAGTCGTGGATTTAGGCGTTGAGTTAGTGGCCACTGTTCAAAGTGCGTTGTCTATTCTTTTAGTATTCTTTTAGAATAAGCAGCTGGCGCCCGTGGTTATACACAAACAAAAAAGTGCTTTGGACGTGGTGTTCAACTCAACAGCCGAGAAGAAGCTATGTCCTGGAAATGTAAAGTTAGTTATATACTTTATAGCTATCGTTTGGGCATACATACTCTCCAAGTATGTTCTTCTCTGCCTAAGAGACCAGTGTTTCGAATGCACACATTCGAACACGGTTCAGTATAGATGTGGTAATTAGCAATAAGACTACATGCAACTACATAAATTTTTAAATACAACAAACTTTATTTACACTATGTACAAAATTTTAATTTACAGATATGGCATGAAATAAAACTAATCTATTGAAATAATTCATGGATGGGACAAATACTTACTATCCCCTTGACCATATACTCAGCAAATGATACAACCAAATAGAAAATAATGTTCAAAATATCATTTGTTGCTCTTTGGCAGATTTTTAAGAATCAGATGATAAAACCTATTTAAGCTGCACTAGCACTTAAATTACATAATAGCAGTATATTTAAAACTTTAGAATATGCACAAAGTTTAAATTTAGAATTCCAACATTATAAATATACAGAAAAAGAATCAGAATTAAAACCAATTCTTTTTTTTATGTTGCACTTTAAGTATACAATAGTCAAATATGTTTAAAAATACATATATACAAGCAACAAAGATTACAAATTATAAAATTATTATATAAAAGCCTTTTTCGCCAAATTATGTTTTTTTGCCCTTTTCAATATGTCTCCACGATTTAAAGCACATACAGCGACATCTATATCAATACATGAGAGAAGACAGATAAACAAATGGATATCTGACACGATCTATTATGTGATTTTTTTTTTTTCTCAATTCTACTACAAAATTACTCTGTTATATATATTGAATGGATATATATCCACATATATTAATTAATTAACTATCCATTCTTTATCCATTAACCACTTATTATTTAACTTAATGGATGTTTTGTATATATTCATACAGTTGTTTTTATTATACAAACTACATCATGTATAATAAAAACAACATGTATAATAAAAACAACTGTATGAATATATACAAAACATCCATTAAGTTAAATAATAAGTGGTTAATGGATAAAGAATGGATAGTTAATTAATTAATATATGTGGATATATATCCATTCAATATATATAACAGAGTAATTTTGTAGTAGAATTGAGAAAAAAAAAAATCACATAATAGATTGTGTCAGATATCCATTTGTTTATCTGTCTTCTCTCATGTATTGATATAGATGTCGCTGTATGTGCTTTAAATCGTGGAGACATATTAAAAAGGGCAAAAAAACATAATTTGCCAAAAAAGGCTTTTATATAATAATTTTATAATTTGTAATCTTTGTTGCTTGTATATATGTATTTTTAAACATATTCAACATTATAAAGTATTGCATTATCCCAAAGCCCTATCTTTTATCGGAATATGATAAGGGCAATTATCACATTCTGAGCAATTACTAACTTATTTAACTTTGAAATGAATAAGTTTAGTGCATTAAATGAATATGATTAAACATTCAAAAGTCAAAGACACCTAGATCTCATTAAACATTATCTATGTCCGCAGCTCAACCTTTGAATACATAACTGATCTTACAATTTTATTGTCACATCATTATTTGATAAAAATGAATCCAATCTGCCAATGTGCATCTCTTACTTTTACATTTAACATTTTCTACCATCATTAATAAATCCTGGTTCGGTCTGTCAACAACTGGTGATGATCCCACAACATCATAAACACTATTTCGATTAAGAAAATACTATGCTAGATGAGTGTCCCTAAATTTAATATTATTTTATACTTGCTATATGATCTGGACCTATTGTACTTCACCATACACGGTGGAAAAACTACCTCCATATTATCATGAGGAATTTAACACTAAGATGGGAGACTTTATAAAAAACAACATGACAGTTGTATAATAATATATGGCTGATTCTATACCTCTCTATGGGTATACATACATGTGTGGGCCTTGCCTCACCACGAAAAGACTAGAATTCAAACCATAGATATCCTTTCTTTTTAGGATTATTTATACTAATGAGCATTAATTACTGCTCAGATTCTATCCATCTTTTCTCTCATGAAATTAGCCATAGGTGACACTTCATCAGCCTATGCTTCATATAAATATTAATATATTGGATGACATTCAATTGGAACATCCTATTAACTAAAACTGTGACTAGTCATTCTCAAACTATAGCAAGATAAAAACAATACCAACAATAACAGTGAAGATATACATACTCCATTTTACACTATAACTATTAATGTCTCAACAGCCAAACCAAAATACCTATGTCCAATGATCGTTAATCATTTTAGAATGACAACTATATTTTATTAAAGAGAGCATGAGGGATTTAAGCAATTAAGATCAAACCTGCATTTGTATTCAAAGTGGACACGTTCACTTCTATAGCAAATTAAAAAATGAAAAAGGTTTATATCAAATTTTCTTTTATATCAGAAAATAATTCAGTCATGCCAATATAGATATTTTTGATAAAATGTCTGTACATTTACCTTTTTATTAATATATCTTAACATTAGTTTTAAACTATGAGAGAAGCAAATATTTTATCACTCTCTAGATAAACGCTATATATCTATTTTCCGGTTTTCCCTTAACTAAAAAAAAATATACATAAAATAGATGTGTATATTTTACACATTTTTCTTTTTCTTTAATCCAATATATATATATATTTATTTTTCATGCCAAAACCAAAACATATACGTTTTAAAATAAATTTCCCCAAACAACACATTACATAAGTAATATGTAACACAGCAGTAATAAAAAAAAATAAGTGTACATTTTTATCCATTAACTTTTATACTCTGTTCCAAGTTATTTATCCTGGTGAGTTAGAATAATATAAATGGTTATTAGGATGAGCAATCAGTCTAGATTAAGCATATATATTTCGTTATCCTGTTGTATTTATAATAGAACAAAATTCAACACTTATACAAAAGTAGAAATTATTTGAGTTTACGTGGCGATAATTCATCAGGCAATTAACATCCACGTTTCTAATTGTAGCAGATTTAAAAAAATAAATTTATCTAATTTGCTCTAGATAATTCAAAACAAACTTCAAAAACAACTTATTAAAATCTTTATTGATTTATTCGGTAAGCATTTCAAATGACATATAACAAAATCATTTATTTACGTTTAAATCAAGATAATTTTTCCCTGAAAAATTAGTGGAATTTTATTACTTAGTATATTTATCTTTCCTTTTTCTTTTAAAACTCTTTGTGAATTTTATTCCTCTCAGCACGGCAATCCATATATGTGTATCAATATTTAAGTAGTAGGACATTTTTTTTAAACCGTAAATATTATTACGATGTATATTTTTCAATACGACATTAAAAGCAAACATTTATTTATTATATCTCCATTGGCAAAATAATAACTGTTTACTAATATTAAGACGAATTTATCCAATTATCACATTGACATATTTAGCATTTTAATCAACTAGTAATTGACTATTTCTTTCATTACATGGGTTCCCGCGATAAAAATATGCAGACTATAGAGAATAACATTACGAAAATATTTTCATATTTACTTTATTAAAAGTTAGATTATTTCAAAATGACTTTTAAATTTATTTACTATATACCATATATAACACTTGTTTTAAAATCATTTCGAATTATTATTTTTTTTTTCTTGATATTTTGACTTTATAAGCACAATCTTGTTCTACTGGATAACAAGACTAGCGTGCGAAATATAAACATTATCAATTTTTTTAGTCTACTTATAAATGATTTGCGTGTCATTTCCAAAGAAGATATTTTAAAAATATACATAACATAAAAGCAAAGGCTTACTTTTGCTTGAATTTTCCTGGGTTTAAAGCAGTACTTATTCAAATAAAAACTTATCTCCATGGTTTTAATTTCCTTCTCCAGTGTGAATCCTAGGAAATATGCAGTCGTGGAAATGGCTTAAAATATAGCAAGGTTTTTAAGATTTCTTATTCAAACATCTTTAGACAGCAAGGTATTCTACTTCCATACAATTAGATTTCAGAATTTTGTTGATTTTTAATTTTTTTTTTTTTTTAAATCAGAGCTGAGGTTTGTGTTTACTTGGTTCTTGTTTTTCTTAATTAGTCCACCCCTCTATAGCTATGTTAGAACATATATAGTTTTTATTATATTGCACTCTGGGAGTGAATTAGCCAATAATTTTGGTGTGCATAATTAGTATTATCCTCTCTGTCTTCATTTTTAATAACTACCCATTATTACTTAAGACAGCGTGGTGTTTAGTACTAAAAAAATATGCTTAAATAATTTACTATAATGATTTATTTTACAAGACTTTAACAATTTGATTTAATTATTTATTTATTTCAATTGCTATTCAAAACTAATAAAATAGCAATGTATTTATCTACCAAACAATAATAATACTTTTAAATTGTTATTTTAGTCTAGTCAGAGCCTAGACTGGGTTTGAAATCTAATCTCCACTTAAGCAAATTTCCCAGTACATTCAAAATAATCTCTATTGAAAACCACTTTAGTAAGATTTTGATGTTAAATATATTATCATTTAAAATTTTGGAATTATTAATTTAGGGATCTAAATAAAAGGTCACAATATATATAGCAAAATTCGATGTAGAGTTATAATTATCTTGAGAAAAAAATTTGTACAGAACTGATAAATGACTAATAGGACTAAAATTCTAATATTTTCTTTGGCACCTTTTTTTAAATATTAATATTAATACTGCATTCTTCCAATCATCTGGTATATCTTTATCATTTAGATATTTGTATATAACTTTGCCAAAAATATTTCTATTTCTTCATCTGCTTCTTTTAAGATATCGATTATAATTACATCATTACCTAGAGGTTTTCCATTCTTCATAGATTTAAATATATGTCTCACTTCATTTAAAATCCTGGCCAATTCAGAAAATGTAATAGTTGTAGGAGATATTTTTTCTCATTCTTTATTACTATATAATTCTTGATAGAATTTTTCTACATAATTCATGATGTCATCTCTCTTTTTAGAAATAGTTCCATCTTTTTTTTTATTGCAGCAATAAGTTTCCTACCAATTCCAAGACCTTGTTTTACACTAAAGAGATTTTTATTCTCTACTATAGCTTTCCTTGCTAATTCATAATTATATTTTCTTATATTATTATCAACTCTTTTTCACACCATTTTACAAAATTCTAGAGATTCAATCCTTCTTAATGGATCATTTTCATGTATTTTTATATTCCTTCTTAACTGTCTTATCTCATAGAAATAATACTGGTAAACTATTGCTTTTTTGTACCAACTATCTTGGTGTATCAGTTATCTTCCACTTGATTTTGTTCAAATTTGAAGATTAGAAATATGAATTGTGACTACTATTTCTCGTAATAATTTTTTTCTCTAGTTTTGCATTAACATGTATCCATGACCATTTCCTGTATTGAATTCATTAAGAACATTACAATCTTAAAATACATATTTTCTGTTAGTCAAAATATAATTAAAATTAATTCTGTTGTATCTTCATTTGGATACTTCCTTGTCCATTTCTGTTAGCAATTTTCTCAAAAAAAAAAAAAAATCATATAATAAGGTTTTTCTTTTTCTGCAAACTCCACCAATTTATGTCATCTCTCATTTCTATCACAATAACCAAATTTATCTACATTTTCATCTTTCAATTGTTTACCAATCTAGCATTAAAGTCATTCTAAAATGTTGTTTGATCTGATTAAAAGCCTTTTCTATGTTCATATAAAAATAGTTTATTTCTTTATCACAATGAGAACTTGTTGAGACATAAATCTGAATTGTATTTTGTTATCTACCATTAAGCTGAATAACTAATCTTGCCTTTCTGTTTGATACATTACCAATCTCCACAATGGTGTTCTTCCATTTTTAATTTATAATAAATCCTACTACACTTGTACTTTCAATGTTTATACCATTGTACTATAATACGTGTCCTCTTTGTAAATCAATTATTTCTTTACTTGTTCTTCTAACTTCTCAAAATCCAATAATGTCCCATTTCATATTAGAAAGTTCTTCAAATTCTTGCAATCTTCCTTCACTTGAAAGTGATCTACAGTTATAAATATCTAAATAAAAGGTTATCATCTACAACGAACTTTAAATTTTAACAAACAAAAGAAAAAGGAACAAATATTTTGTAGATTAAAATGGGAAGCCAGATTTTGAAGATGATGTAATTATTTTTGCAAATAATGCCTTAGAGCTTTAGGAAATATTGCAAGAGTTATCAGATAAAAATTAAAAAAGGAGGACTAATGGCAAATGTTAAAAATACTAAAGTAATGTTCAATGGATTTCTCAAAAGAAAAAATAAAGATTGATAATGATGAGTCAGAAGAAGTCAACAAACTACAAATACTTTGGTCAGATTATTACCACTGATGGAAACATAATGGGTCAGATTATTATCACAGATGGAAACATAATGGATGAAATTAATCACAGAATTAAGTTTGTTTGGGATGATTTTGGTAGAAATAATATTAAAATGAAATATGTCTATGTGTTTGAAAATGAAGGTTTTTAATATGTGTTGTTTACCAGTTCTTACTTATGAATCTGAGACCGGGACACTTAACAGAAGAGATAGGTCAGAGAACAAACAGATGTTACAGATGTCATTGAAATGAATAAGGGACAGAAGTGGAATTGCTAAAAGAGATAATAATAAATGGACAGTTGAAATCTTAAACTGGATTTCATGAGATTGTAAAGTCATAGAAAGAGACCACATGTGAGATGGATGGATGAAATAAAGAAGTGTGCTGGGATGATTTGGAGAAGAGAGGCTAGAGATCAGAGAAGATGGATTGAACTTTGGAGACACTTTCATCCTGCAATGGATCAATAATGGTTGAAAATGATGATGATGATGATGATATATATTGCAATTCTTCACGAGTACAGGTGGAAAGAAAGAATGCCAATACTTATAATCAGCAGCTATTTTTAAATGAATGCAATAAGAGAAAAACAAAAAATCAGCAGTCATCAAATATAATCAAATCATAGAGGCATAATATAAAATCTTAAGCTAATCATTAATAAGTCAATGCCAATCTTGAGACATAATATTATAAAGAGTAAACATCTATATTTGTCACTGCATGCACATATATAAAGATTTAAAAAAATTATGTACATATCAAAAAGTGATAGCATCATTAATACTGCTCATCATCAATGTTTAAAGCCGCCTGGTACTTTGAGTGTACTGGCCATATGTAAACTAGTAATCACCATTAAAAAACAAAGTGTAGACTAGCACCACCTAAATACTTGTAAAGAAATTACATAAATCTTCACACACATACTCAAATTCCATTATGTCAGAAGCTGATTATGGCCAGTAATCAATGCTGCTGAATATAAGAATATAATAGCTAGGAGACATAAAACCCTTAAACTAATATTTAAATAATTTCACAATAGTTTAAAATAATGATTAATATATTTATTAATTAATTAATAATTACAATATGGTAATTAAAAAAGTTAAAAATCTGATAAATATTCATCATATAAATAGATCACATCTCATTTTGATTTACACATAGATATTAATTGGAAATTTCAAAAAAAAACAATGTTAAAATTATAGTTTTAGAATATATGTAAATGATAAGTGGTCTTAATTACCACACATATATCTGCACACAGATATATGCAATTTAAGAATATGTATATTCATTAACTCATAAAATCTGACATTTTATTTTGTTCCACCTGATGAAAGTATTTGAAAATTCTTTGAAAATTCTCAACCTTTCAATTATGTATACAATCTTTATTTTACACTAAAGCTCAATAATTTGGACTTGCATTCCTTTTAATTTCATATCTGAATAATATTATTAAAAAGGTCACATGTGATCCTTTTAAATATTTAAAAACAGATTTCTAAATAAAAACAACAGACCTTAAACATCATCAACTAAGTTTGTCTAAACACTCTTTCAAAAAATGGATAAATTCTTTTTTAAGCTATGGGAACAAATAGATATGGATTTATTACATCTTTATCAATCTGCTTTGAAATATTTGCTTTATAATTAAAAACAATATTTGAAAATATTTTAACACTGAGTTAATTCTAACAGATAATGACATCAAACATGCTGTGATTTTCTTTTTTAAATATTACAATTAAGTGTATTAACTTCTATTCTAAAAATAAAAGAATAAATTGAAAATAAACATAAGTATTTCTTTTTGTTTTAAATAAATATCAATCAATTAGTGTGCAAAAATATTCTATAAACAAACAAAAAACATATTTTTTTTTTAATTCAAAAACCTTAGGCCAGAAGGAAGTGAACACCCACTGGCATTTTTCTTTATCTTAAGATTTTAACCACTGTCCATAAAACATTAACTCCTTCACATTTTTTCCCAATTAAAAAATCAATAAAAACATTATGGGAAAATCTACATTATAAAAACAAACCTATATTGTATCACTTATAACATTAAAGCAGTAATCTAAAGCAATGAAACCATGCTTTTTCTAAGGGTAATACCCAACAATTCTTAAAGAATATGAGTTATCAAATTAAAACAAAAATAATCCAATTACAAATTATTAATTTCCTTAACTTTTAAGAGTCAAACCATTACAGATATTATAGGTATGCAAATAGATACATAAATAATAATAAAAAACAATATTCTATAATTAATTTGCTCTTAAGCTATATAAAAATAATTTTATAGATTAAGGCTAGGAGAATATAAATATTATTTGCATACTCATATAAAAATATTTCAATTATTAATTTTACAGTATAATTCTTTATATATTTTCTTAAATGAATATAATGGTTAAAATTTCATTTTTGATTTTTCCTTTATCATTAACATTAAAATAAAACTCTTAGATATATATAACACCTTTCTAATTATAAAAGCCCTTCAAGTTTTTAAATTTCAAAAAAAAAAAACAACTTTCAGATCAAAAGTTAAATGATAAAAAACCTAATGTATAAATATATATTGTACTTCAGTTTTGGTTTCCCTTGAATCGCAAACTTAAAAAAAAATTTCCAAATTTATTTCCAGTATCCAGCATCTGTTGTTACAGATCTTTCTTAAAATAAATTAAAGTACTACTTTTATGCAATAAAGTAGATTTTTCTTGCATTTTCTTTAACAGTAGAGTTAGTCTTTTAAAATAATGTCACTATATATTTTTTACTTAAAACTTTGAAAACAAGTACAAATTAAATAAAATACTTTTTTTTGTTGTTTTATGCTATAAAAATTTATTTTTTTCATCATTTTTGGAATTAAGTAAGAAGCATAGTATACATTTCTCAACTATAAAGTTTTTATTGATGTTTCTATATGTATGTAAAATAACTTAACGTAAATTAATGGAATCTCTCAACATTTTTTCCTTTGATTATGTTTTTATATTGTAATGGAATTGCTCATAAAGATAAATAATATATATATGAATTGTTTAAGTCTAGGGGAAAATCATTACCCAGTGACTATATGAGTACACAATGGTTTTTATCCTAATTTAATAATAGCCATAGATAATGATCAGACTGGAGCTTATATTAAATACAAGCCTTAATTCAGATCCAGTCATATTTCCTGATCATAATCATCCTATTCACGTTTATAGTATTATCTGATATAATATAAAATAGGATACTTGTAATTTGGATGAGAAAATTTGAGAAACAAAATTCTTAACTATAACAATAAATTTATTTATTACAATCGAATAAAAACAATATAACCGTTTTACATTTATATATTTACATGATCAACATAATAAAATGTGGCATATACATAACACAAAATATTTTAAATTATTATTTATTCAATAAAATGACCTTATTTTTTTGTTTTCCGTTGAGGTCAATTTTTTTTAAAAAACAGTAATATTAATTTAAAATTGAGATTTCTGACCATAATGAATGTATCCTCATAGTTTCATACTCAAATTTATAAATTATTTAACTTGAATATTTTTCTGTAAATAAGTTTCTTTGTGTTGTGCCTTATAATTGAGGAATTCGGATATTCGAAATCCCTCTTTTCTTGGGTAATTTCGGTACTTGTTTTGACCCTGTAATGCGGCCGCAAGAGGTGCTGTTTCTGTGTCAACACACAGAAGCATTCAGGTTACAGAGCCAAAAGCAGCGTTTTCCATTACTGCCGCTAGATGGTGCTGATCGTGACGCACATTACATCGTCTGCTACCAGAAACAAACAATAAACCAGGTGGCGCTGATAGCCAGGCATAAGCAAATGTTGCATACGTCGTCTGCTAACAGTGACTACCAAGAACATTGGATGCCAGATTGCCGCTGTTGCCAGCCATGCGTAAGCACATTTAACATACGGTGGTCGGCTAACAGCTAGAACCAAGAATATTGATATTCACTTGGCGCTGTCTATGCACGTACTTAATACAAATATAACATATAATGTGAAGGTGTTAAATAATGTAGAAGGCACAGCTATTTAAATCTACTCTAACCAGTAATAATGTTACATTCCTTTTCACTTTCAGGTAAATCGATGTATTTAAAATTTTTTTTTTTTTAAATCTACCTTTTTTTAAAATTATTTTCTCTAAAAATGGGTTGTTTTTAAAAATAATAACTTTTACGATTTTCAACACTACTAAAAAATCGGCCCTTTTTTTTAAAAAAAAAAAAAGCTAATTTTCGAAACTGCATTATTTTAAAAATTGATTGTTTGTAAAACTTTTTTTTTTTTAAACTAATACAAATTATATTTCATTTTCAATTATTCTTTCGCTATCGTGTTATTTTCAAAAGGTTTTTGTTCTTAAAACTAAACAAAATAAACCACACATTTAATAGAAAACGCTTTTTTTTATTAACGTTAAGATGCTACAATGAAACATTGATGTGCCGTAACAAGTAATAATGCGTGCTGTTATGCACAAGCAATAATTCGAATATGATGCATTTCTATCCATTCATTTTTGCAATATCTTTAGCCGAGAGAATTTTTCTGATCTGTTGTTCTGAACTTGTTTCTGTGCGATGCTTCTCTTATTACAATTGTTTTAAGTTCTGTTATTCTATTTCTAAAATTCATATTTCAACTAAAAACCGTATATTGCAGTTTATAGAGATTTTGATCTGTTTATCAAAGAGTTTCGTTCACAATAAATATTTTCAAATTACTTCAAAGAAAACAAACTAAACTCTCCTTTAAATATATTAAAATACCTATTCAGTTCAAATGTAAAAAAAGTTAACTGTACAATTTATGTATGCACATACATGTATTATTTGTAATATAAGATCTAAATAACTAAACTATACTTAAGTGGTCAGTCAAAAAGCAGATTTTATTGCTCTAACAATTTCCTGATAAGCTCTTGGTTATCATCCATTTTTGAAATAATCCATAGAAAAACATTTCCATTTACATAATATCATAAATGATATATAAATTTATAAACCATTCAAGTTTTACTATCTTTGGTAAAAAATACATTTATTAAAATTAATGTGTGTGTAAGCAATAAAGCATCGAACACATTTTTGTGAAATAACAAACAAAATATAGGATTCATAAAATTGAAGAATATGGACAAGACCCTTATCATAGGTTCCAATTTGCTGTGAAGAGATGTTGCTTATAAGCAGTGATGATATCCCAAATTTCCAAGAACCAGTTCTCTAAAGATAGGCTGTATTTAAGAACCTATTCTGTTTATTTTTCTTCTTTTTAAGCATTGAAGCATTCACTTCTTGGTTTCATACCTAAACGTTTTCGGCGACTTCTCAGAAATTTTGCATGACCCCCCCCCGTACACAAAAAAGTACAACTGTGCACATGCACACTATGATGTACTTTGCAATCTCACTCATGGGATCAAAAAGAATTAAACCATTTTTATAATTGGAAAAAAAACTTATTTATTTGGCAAGATATTTCCATATTGACATTCTATTTGCATCATATGTCTCTTCAGGTTGATGATGCTTTTTGACTATAGCATCATCAGCTGTGTTGTCATTTCTTGGCCAAACTTAAACTGAGTCACTGCAATCCCAATGATCTAATGGAAGACCTAACCAATTTATTAGTAGAAGATTTGCCACATTTTTCACTTCAATGTGATTTCTTTTATCTGAATAAATTGTGTTCATCACAGAAAACCTTCATTCATCCTCTGTGGAACTCACAACAATGGTTTTAATTATATTTTTAGCTCTTTGGATAGTTTTAGGTACAACATGTTTCTGGTGATTTCTCATAACATTTTCAACATAAACACAGAAATCATTAACTGAAATCTCATGATGAAATAATTTCTCTTCAAATTCTTTCCAGGGAACTACAGCTTCTTCCAGATTCAAAGCATCTGGGTCCACAATTTTAACTAATTGATGGATTTTATGATTTCTATCTTGAATATTATTTCTTATGATATTACAATCCATTAATCTTAATGTCATATTTGTTGTCACTACATTCAGTATTTTTTGATGGGGAAGACTCACATATTTGTTGTCTTCAACAAAATTAATATGCAGGAATTCCTTAGAAGAGATAGTTTCATTTAATATTTTTTTGTAAGTACCACTCTTCTCTCTGATATTCAAATGCTTTAATTGTTATCTTAATCAATTGTTCAGTATGCAATATATATACACTTCTTCCTTGAAGAGCATCCACCAACAAAAATGTTCTTCTAGTATATTGATTATTAAAGCCAGGTCTCTCATAAAATATTTGTTGGTGAGAAGTTTGCCCATTCCAGAAAATTTCTTATTAGTAAAAAAAAAAAAAATCATATAATGCTGGATAGGCTCGCCATGTTGCAATTGCTGATCTATGACTGCATGCTGCCCATCATGGGTCAAAAAGTCTACCAATTTTTAGAATTTCAATTCCCAAATTGGTTGAAATTTTATTCAGTGTCATTTGGTTTTTATTAGACTGATGGAAGATTTTGTATATTTCATCAATAAATGCTTTAAAGTGATTCATTTGCTTTATGTCTTTGATAGAATCCTCCAGCACAAGCTGAAGGTGATGACTCAAACAATGCCAAACAATAAGCTCGGGATAGTGTTTTTTTTTATTCTAACATTCACTCCTGACCATCTTCCCAGGATTAAACTTGCTCCATCTGAACAAAATCCAATCAAATTATTTCAAATGTGGAATATCAAATCTTACTGAATGCAGACTTTGAAGTAGAGCAGTGTAAATGGTTTCAGCATCTTTGTTTTGTAATTCCACTAAATCTACAAACATTGTTGGTGAAAAATCTGTATCTTCAACCTTAATAAAAATGATAAGGACTGTTTTGCATGATATTGTTGATGCCTCATTAATTATAACACATCTTTAAATTCTGATCTATTATTTTTCTAAACACTTCCTTTTTAATGTATTTTGCAATGTGCTCAACAATTTTGACAGCTGCGAATCGAGAATGGAGACCCACTCCCATATCTAACCCATTCTTTTTTTGTAATTCTATCAAATGTTCAATATCAGAAAACGGTCAGTTTAGTTTTGCTAAAGTGCAAACCGTATTGAAAATTTTACAAGTGGAGCTCATAAACTTTTTATGAGCTTTGTCTATGGATTTGGAAATTGCATTTTTTGCACTTTCTTTCAATTGCATCACACATATCTGGTGTGCTTTTGATGAAAAGTTTTCCTTTTTTTTTTTTTGAAGAGAGGCTTGTTGAACCATTTTATTTTTTTCTCCATTTTTTTGACACATGAGTTGCCTTCACTTTTATTGACTCGATTTTGATATAGATATCACACCCAAGCTTTTTTCCAATAATAAGTAAACCACAATATTTTTCTTTGAATTCATTGGCTTATTTCATATGGAAGGTCACTATCTACATTTATTTTATATGCATCTTTTGTACTTTTGGAACTGGACAGCTTATTTGTGTTGTCAACATTATTTTCTGTTGTATCAGAAGAAACAGAAAACAAAACTTGATTCTAAATAAATAAATAAATAAAAACTTTATTCAAAATATCATCCTTTAATATCATTTTCGATTCTGTATCAGTTTTTGGATCTTTTATAAAGAAATCCAATATTGTTTGGCATTTTCGTTTCATTTCTTGTGAAGGATTTATTTTTATTATATTCTGTGTTACATTGGCCTTGGAAAAAAACATCTAATTAATTGATTTTTAATACAAATGAGTGGTAACAAATCATAAAACTTAAATAAAATAGTAAAATTAAAAAAAAAAAAAAAGGAAAAAAATATTTGAAAACGAGTCATGCCATTTGATTAGCTATCTTCTTGCCAAGTTATTCTAGAAAAAATATGTTGAACTCAATGTTAAAAAAAAAGACACTGTTATACCAGATATAGCAAACTACCTGGAAATAATACTATAAACTTATTAGAGCTGGTCATCCATTAAATTTACTAATCAAATAAAAACAAATCTTGCATGATAAATATGTAAGTGAACAAATAAAATATTTAAATAAAAAATAAAAGTTAAATAAATATTTAAAACAATGTGGCATAACAAAATCATTGGAACAATGGTTTTATGCTGTTTATTTTCGCAATGATATGTTCTTTTGAATGAAGTTATTTTATCTTTAAAGTAAAATAATTTCAGCAAGAGTAAATTTCATCAAATACATAAATACATTTGTGCCAAATTTATTTCTAATTTTTAATTTTAATAACGCCTCTGTTAAATGTAAGTAAACTAATAGTTAATTAATTTCTTTCTTACCTTGTGTAAAAATTAAATATGGATTCATTTATCAGTAATAAAATAACACTTTTTATTTGTATACTTTTAAAGAAACTAATTTGAATGCGATACATAATGGATTTAATTACTTAAAACAAAACTGTTGTGAATTATTACTTGCAGAATAATTCTTAATCACTCAAATTTCTTCGCACATATCACACGTTCCAAGTGGAATGTCGTATAGTCGAATTATTCTGGTGAAATCATTTTGAACCTAATAAGATCAAAAAGAATCATTGCTACATTAGATATAACAAAAAAAAAAATACAAATAATGTTCTAGATTATTGTCGGAAACAATTAAGTAATTTGTTAATTCAACTTTTTTTTAGGATAAAAATAATAAAATTTATTTTCGGATAATTTAACTACCGGTTCGCTAATTTTTTTTTATTTTAACATCTGGTTCAAATGAACCAGAGCGAACCGGTTGGATATCGTCACTGCTTATAAGTATATTCTACATATTATTATTGTATTCTTTGTAGGCTGAATAAGATGTTAGAGAATTGCAGTTTGTGTAGTATGTGGTGATTTATCCATGAACTCTCTTCAGTGTAAAAATTGAGTAGAAATATTCAAGTTGTATTTAAAACTTTAGGATCATTTTAATAACTAAAAATGTCATATACTCACAAGGAAATTTCAAAATAATACATTTAATAAGTGTGGCAACAGTAAGATATTACAGAGACTCAGTAAAAAAAAAGATTTAGAGAAAAATGCAAAAGCTAATGATATTATAGAAAAAAGATTCTGTTTCGAAGGAAACAACACAAGATGTAAATTAATGAAGATAGGATAGTAATTTAAGAGATGAGAGAGACAGTGTCATCCACTGATTTAAGTTGCAGGTTAAAAATATATACATTTAATATCTTTATTAATGGGTAGAATTTAAAATGTCATGGTCTATAAAACAAACAGATTGAGGAACTATTTTTGAAATTTGGATTGTTTTGTTTAAAAAGTTAACAGTCAACTGCATTTAAATTATTAAGAGCAACATAGAATGTATGAGGGTCCATTGAAATAGATATGAATGTTTGATGCTTATGTTAGGCTTGTATACTGTTAAAATTAAAACTATTAGTTCTCAAGTAATTTGGAAGACATTGCCTGTCAAAATTGGATGATCATTGAAAATTATATACGATCTTAATAGCCTAAAATTCAGAAACCTGATAGTACAGTCATTGCCAATACGCTGTTTCTTTCTTTCATTATTGAATTAGTAATATCACCACAGCTTGTAAAAGTAATGTTACTTATTATAAGAGTTTAACAATGAGTTAATTTGTTCCATAATTATGCTGTTAAAAGTGTTGTTAATTTTGACAAAGGATATGTCGAGATGAATGTCTAAACATTATGAAAAAATTTTGAGAAAAGTAAAGGCAATACATTTTTAGTAGATACTTTCCAAGCTCAGGATTTATTAATGAAAGCTGAAATCTAATTAGAATTTTGCAATGGGTCACTTTATTTACTTTAGGATAGAACCATCAAAGTGAGAGTCATATGATGCTGCATACAGTTGAGAAATTATTAATTACTTGTTCAGTAATTGAAGGTTATTGTTTTATCATGATATAAATATATTATCTGCAAAAGCTAATGAATATGTATTTATTTTTAATAATGGTAGAAAAAGTGTAATTAAATTTGCATATTAAAGTAAAACAAGATCATCATCATCAACAACCATTATCAATCCACTGCAGGGTGAAGATCTCTCCAAGTTTAATCCATCTCCGATCTTTAGCTTCTCTTCTCCACATCACCCCTGCACACTTTCTTATTTCATTCATCCATTTCACATGTGGTCTCTTTTTGGGTCTTTTACAATCTTTGGAATCCAATTTAAGATTTCAATTGTCCTTCTATTATCATCTCTTCTAGCAATATGTCCAGCCCAACTTCACTTTCAATCTTTTAATTTTTTCAATGAGGTCAGTAACACCTGTTTGTTCTCTTACCCATATATTGCATTTTCAATATCTTCTTGTTACTCCCAACATGCATCTCTCCATACTTTTTTGAATGGTCTGAAATATCTGTATTGGTCTTCTATTAAGTGTGCAAGTTTCAGATCCATAAGTAAGAACTGGTAAAATACATTTACTAAAAATCTTCCTTTTCAAACACATAGGCATATTTCCTTTTAGTATCAAGTTATTTCTACCAAATGCACTCCAACCAAGTTTAATTCTATGATTAACTTCATCCATTATGTTTCCATCTGTATTAATAATCTGACTAAGGTATTTGTAACTGTTAACTTCTTCTAACTCATCATAATCAATCTTTATTTTTATATTTTGAGAAAATCCATTAAACATTACTTTAGTCTTTTTAACATTTATCTTTAGTCCTACTTTCATCTGATAACTTCTGCATTACTAGCAAAAACAATTACATCTTCTGCAAAATCTAAATGACTTTAATAATCTGCATTTACTTTCACCTCTTTACCTTCCCATTTTAATCCACAAAATACTTCTTGCAGCAATGCTGTAAAAAGTATTGGAGGTTATGGAGTCACCCTGTCTTACACCCTTCTCAATATTGACTTTCCCAGTATCATTACATAATCTAATTGTTGCTGTTGCATTTCTATAAATATTCTTTAAAATATGATATTATCCTGGATCTATACCTTGCTGATCCAATTCTTTACTCACTGAAGAAATGTGTATAGATTCAAATCCCTTTTTATAACCTACAAATTCAAAACATAATGGCAACTCATATTCATTTGTCTCTTCTATAACTTCTCTCAATACCTGAATATGATATACTGTACTAAAACCACTTTTAAATCCAACTTGTGTTCTTGGTTGGTGGAAATCCAATGTTCTCTGTAGATGAGGTGTAATTATCTTGGTAAAAATTTTGTATAAAACTGATAAAAGGCTGATAGGTCTGTAATTTCTAATATATTCTTTATCATCTTTTTTAAATATTAATACAGCATTCTTCCAATCATCTGGTACATCTTTGTCATTTAACATTTGGTATATAACTTTGCTAAAAAAAATTCTACTTCTTTATCTGCTTCTTTTAATATATCAATTATAATTCCATCATTACCTGGAATCTTTCCTTTTTTCATTATTTAATTGCATGCCTCACTTCTTCATTTAAAATTTTGGGCAATTCAGAAGATGTAATAGATATAGGAGGTACTTGTTCTTTATTACTATACAATTCTTGATAAAAGTCTTTTATTCATTTCCTGAGGTCAACTCTCTTTTTAGTAATAATTCAATCTTTTTTTCTTATTGCAGATATAAATTTCCTACCAATACCAAAATCTTGTTTTAGACTCTTGAGACTTTTATTCTCTTCTACAGCTTTTCTTGCTAGTTCACAATTATACTTTCTTATATCATTTTCAACTCTTTTTCGTATCATTTTACAAAATGACAGATATTGAATTTTTTTTAATGCATCATTTTTGTATATCTTCATATTCCTTCTTTTCTTCACAAATTCTCTAGTCTCAGTAGAAATTTTATTGGTCAATTGCTGCTTTTTTCAACCAGCTATTTTTGTTGCAGTTTTTAAAAGTATATCAGTTATTTTCATAGTAATTTCATTCAAATCTGAATCATGTTCAAAATTTACTAATACTTGATTAGTTCTAATTTAAATTCAGTAGAATGTTTCTGAAGATTAGGAATATCAACTGTAAATGTTGTATTTTAAATAATTTTTGTCTCTCTAGTTTTGCCTTAACACATATCTCACATCTTACTTCCTGTGTTAAATTTATTAAGAACATTATATACTTGAAATATGTATTTTCTGTTAGTCAAAATATAATCCAATTCCACTGTACCTTCATTTGGATGCTTCCATGTCCATTTCCTTTTAAAATTGTTCTCAAAATAATCACCATCTCTTATACTAGCATATAATTGTTTATAAACAAGGCAAAACTTCATACAGTAGTGCCATCCTGTGCCAACCAGAATAATCAATGGATGCCAGAAGGCAGCTTGTGCATAAAATCCCTATCTAATGCCTACTCATTCAATATCCCCAGACTAGTTTCTGGCTCGTGGCCTTTGTCAGTGAGGAGTTTTGGATCTGAGAGCACTGCACCTAGATCTTAGGATCTAATGCACCCCTCCAGCAAGAACCTTTTATCTCTACTTAACTATAAAACTATGAAATTGAAAACACAAAAAATGTTTTAATCTAAGCTCAATATCTTATATTACTCTGGTTGGCACAGAGTAGCACTACTGTATGGAGAGTTTTGCCTTGTTTAATAAGAATTCATAATATAAAGTTTTCCTTTTTCTGCCTCCACAAGTCTATGTCCTCTTTCATTTCTATTACCATAACCAAAATTACCTACAGTACTTTCATGTTTCATTTGTTTACCAATTCTAGCATTAAAGTCTACCATAACAATTTCAAAATGTTGTTTACTTTGATCCAAAGCTTTTTCTACATCCATATAAAAATCTACTATTTCATCACTATGAAAACTTGTTGGGGCATAAACCTGAATTATCTGCATTTGGTATCTGCTATTAAGTTGTATAACTAATCTTACCACTCTGTCTGATACACCATCAATCTCCACAATGTTGTTTTTCCACTTTTTATTTATAATGAATCCTAATCTACTTGTATTTCCAATATTTGTGTCTTTGTAGTAGAGTACCAGTCCACTTTTTAAATCAATTGTCTTCTCCTAACTTCACAACATCCAATAATGTCTCATTTAGTAATAGACAGTTTTTATTCTAACTCTTGCAATCTTTCTTCACTTGAAAATGATATGCAGTTTGTAAGTATTTAAATAAAAAAGTGATCATCAAATGCCAGCCTGGGTCCGCAATCAGGTGATTCTTTGCACCCTCCACCTTTGGCCAACAACCGCTGCCTTGGTTTGTGATTTTACAGTCTCCTGGAAATAAGGGCCATGATTTATTTTTCTCTGTCATGATTGTATATATGTATTGGAAAAATATTTATCATTTACACAAACATTCATTCTGCCTTATCAGGCAACTGAGAAGATCATGGTGTTTCTTGATTTTAAACTCAAAGATAAAAATCCAATAAACTTACCATGCTGGTTAATGCATGTTGGTGAGCATCCATTCATGTTCATATACTATATGAATAATCACATAATAATAACAGCTGCAATGACGAACATATGGAGTGGACATTGGGTATTTGCCCTGCTCCATTCCTTAAAGGCCTCCAAAAGAAATCAAAGGGTCTCCTTTCAATTAATAGCAAACTCCTTTC
Organism: Epiperipatus broadwayi; assembly: GCA_028023455.1. NCBI lineage: Eukaryota > Metazoa > Onychophora > Udeonychophora > Euonychophora > Peripatidae > Epiperipatus > Epiperipatus broadwayi. The sequence goes on from JAQFVV010006226.1 coordinate 4,848,476, forward strand.
TGCGGCCAAAACAAGATAAAAGAAATTATTCTTGTACGGCACTTTTAAGATCTTAAGTAATATATAGGTATATGAGCACACACTTTCAGATGACCCATCACTCTCCACTCTATCTAAAAGCACTGATACACTCAAGCACATATATGCTGAAAAGATAAATAAACACCAATATATGTATTTCATGCTAATCCAGCAATCATCAGTTGGTCCAGATTATCATCTCCCACACGTATAAACTATAAGTGCTCAGATATATATTAAGATGGACAATCTTCATACTTTAATGGACAGGCTCCAATCTACTACACACTCCAACTCTTCAACTGCATATCCAATTGAAAATCTGATGATGGAATGCTCGAAGGCCACCCTGAGGCCGAGATTCTTGTCACACCCATGTTGACCTAAAGTAAATCTGAACCCCACATGTACAGGACATCATCCATTTAATATATAAGCAAGGATAGGCAGACATCTCTACAATGTAATAACTGAAACACAGGCTTATTCTATACCTGTGTCTATATATGTAATATATAGAGTATATGAGCACAGACTTTCAGATGACCCATCACTCTCCACTCTATCTAATAACACTGATACACTCGAGCACATATATGCTGAAAAGATAAATAATCACCAATATACGTATTTCATGCTAAACCAGCAATCATCAGTTGGTCCATTAAATTATGAAGATTGTCTATCTTAATATATATCTGAGCACTTATAGTATATATATTTGGGAGATTATAATCTGGACCAACTGATGATTGCTGGTTTAGCATGAAATACGTATATTGGTGATTATTTATCTTTTCAGCATATATGTGCTTGAGTGTATCAGTGTTATTAGATAGAGGGGAGAGTGTTGGGTCATATGAAAGTCTGTGCTCATATACCCCATATATTACATATATAGACACAGGTATAGAATAAGCCTGTGTTTCAGATCTTAAGTAAATAATCTATATATATAAATTGATAGAATTTTTTAGTCTGATAAATACAAAATACATTAGATCCAAGGAACTATAAAGGTAAACACTACTTTATAGTTATGGCAATTTGGAATTAAGCTAAATGTCTATCAGATCTATGAAATTTTTTGTAAACTTGAACTGAATCTCAAAAAAGCAAAATTAATAGTCTCCAGTTGAGACCAAAAATAGAATGTCATTTTTATTATATGTCTAGTAAAAAAATTATTGTAAAGGTTCTCAATAATATCTGGATATATTCTATATACATAGTGGGTAAATGTATATAAAGTTATTTTAGATGATTGCAATAATAATTGAATATTAAACGTGTAATGAAGCCACTAATGGTATGGAAGAAATAGGTTGGATATCTAGCTTCAACAAAACTCAGAAGATATGTTTTTTTAAAGAGAATTTTCAAAATTGATTTATAAACTTATTAGAAAAAATCTGTAATTTATCATGAATAAGTATATCACATAAACAATTGTTGCAAGTATGAAAATCTACTTAAGTAATTAAGATGGCAATAAATTTTTAACTTCCTGAGTGTAGACAATTTCTTGCATTAAATCAAATCTTAATGATTAATCAAAGTAAATAATAGTTTATTAGTTGTTATTGTGAATTTAGTAAATATTTAATGTCTCTGTTGGGTGATATATATTATAATTTGTCTATTTAAAAATTCATTTATAGATTCATTAAGCCACCTAACTACTCACAAACATTATATTAAAAAATCTTTAGAAATTCTAACCAGTAAATAAATTCAAGTATATTTATTAACTCCTTTAAGTTTTCACTGTTTTCTGTTTGATCACAACCCCATAAGTTAATAATTGTTGAAATCTACCAAAAATGTTATAATACATCATAATAAGAATTCTAGAGATATCATTCAGGTATAATTTTAAGTCATTATGAATCATTTATGAACTTTCATTTTAGTATTGGTTATTAGAATTTGTTATAATCCTACAAATAGTCTAAATAGCACTTTCAATGAGACACATTCCCATCTTTGCAACTTAAAAAAAGGACAACAAAATTGAACGACTGTTATAATTTTTCAAAAACCTTTTTAAAATAACATGTTTGCGAAATAGTAATTTCCACCAAAAACTAATACAAATTATATTTTGATTTATATATCTTTCATTATTTTAAAAAAAATGGCGAAGCTTATTAAAGTCTGGGAATTGCCAGCCATAGAAAAGGAAGCCGTTGCATTTTTACAGGCTGAAAATGTTTTGCCATAGAGCATAAAATGTTCTTGCGGCAAAGATATTACTCTGCATTCTTACTGCGGTTGGCATTTTTATTGCAATGCCCATGCCTGCAAGAAGTCATTCAATTCATGAAAGCCCCTGGTTCAAAGGCTTCAGGATCCCCTTTGTGACAGTTGTATGTCTCCTCTACTACTGGAGTAGGGATGACCTTTCACTCTAACATGCTCATGAAGATCTACAACTGTCCAACAAGGCATTAGTTAGCTGGACCAATGGGCTAAGGGAACTGTGCAGTGAATGCCTGCAGTCCCACACAGGATGTCTAATCGGTGGTCCCAATAAAATTGTGGAGGTGGGCCAAACACTGTTTAGCAGGTGTAAAAATCATCAGGGACATATGCTTTCCCAGCAATGGATCTTCGAAGGTGTGTGCCATCACACAGGGGAATGCTTTGTCATGTGTGTTCCATGTAGATCTGCAAGCACACTACTTCAAGCTATATGCGATAACATACAGTCAGGATCCACTATATATTTGGATTGCTGAAAGAGCTACAGAACATCTGTCCTTAAGGATGCAGGTTTTAGCCACATGAAGGTCAAACACCGCTATAACTTTGTTGACTTGACAACTGGTGCTCACACACAGAACATTGAGTGTCTATGGGAGCTGTTAAAGTGGCATAAGAAAAAAAGTGTGGTACAGCCCACCAAAACCTCAACAACTATCTAGTGGAATTCATGTGGAAATGCTTACACAAAGGAGATTTGTACCATGCCCTTCTAGTGGAAATCCGTTTGCAACAGTTGTATGGCAAGTCAGCTCGGTAGTTTTTTGGAGATGTTTTATAGTAATGAAATGGTTTGTATAAATGTCTATATTAATGATTTAATTTTTGTTTTTTATTTTTTAGAACTCAACAATACACAACTAACATTGCAGGTGTTCTTTTTCTTTTTTAAAAATTTTCTTTAAAATGTTTTTTTTTCTTTAAAACAAGTAAATAAATTTGTTATTTTTCCATTGAAATTGTCTTCACTTTTACAATTTCATCTCGTACAGCTTGCTTGAAAAGTGTGTATGTGTGGGGTAAATGTTATAATTTTTCAAATGTAAATAAGTCCATTATGTTTTCCGTATATTTTTTTTACAGTTGAACTGTGTGTGTATATCTCATAATGTATGTGTGCATGTGTGTATTGGCCATATGTAATTTTGGGGATTACAATGGGAAGCTAAAGGAGTGAAAGTAAATGATTGACATACAATATCAAGACTGCATTCTTCTTAAAGACAAAAATATTTTCCACATTCTAACTTCTTCAATGATCCTGATATCTCCACTATGTCTTCACTAAATCATCTAACTCTATTACACAATTAACCTATTGTGACAATAAAACCTAGATCTTAACTTTTTACTTATGGATTCAGCCTTGCTTGTGGTAACCATAATGAATATTAAAGATATTAATCCACAATTAAAAGTTCACAAACTAATTTTTTTGTGTTGTAATCCATTTGCTTTTCAATAATGTACAATTCTGAAATGCTCAAATTTTGGCTAATTCAAAATAATACTTGAATGACAGACTAGAAATGGGCATCATTATCTTGTTTAATTTGAAAAATGTCTCAGGTCTGATTTAATTTTAAAAATTATTGGCTTTGTTATAATTATACATGTATTCCAATATTAATACTACTTTTCTGACATTTTCATAATACATCATTAAAACCAAAGATGTCATTATATGTGGTTTTTTAATTTCACAAAGTAGTCAAACCGTAAATGATTACAATTTTGCATTTTCCATGCAACATTTATGCAAACTATCACTTTTATTCCACTTCTCAGTTCTTAACAGTCCTTACAGATTGTATTGTTGACAATTTCTTAGCCTCATTAATTGACCGCATATTTCTCTCTTCATCACTTCCACCAGTCTACATAAGTTAAGTTCATTCTTTTTTTTCTCTGATATTATATGATCAATCTTAGATTACGATTATAACAAATTCTAATAACCATTACTAAAATGAAAGTTCATAAAGGATTCGCAGTGACTCAAAATTATACCTGAATGATATCTCTAGAATTCTCATTATGATGTATTATAGCATTTTTTGGTAGATTTCAACAATTATTAACTTATGGGGTTGTGATCAAACAGAAAACAGAAAACTTAAAGGAGTTAATAAATATACTTGAATTTATTTACTGGTTATAATCTCTACAGATTTTTTAATATAATGTTTGTGAATAGTTAGGTGGTTTAATGAATCTATAAATGAATTTCTAAATAGACAAATTTTAATATATATCACCCAACAGACACACTTAAATATTTACCAATTTCACAATATCAACTAATAAACTATTATTTACTTTGAGTAATCATTAAGATTTGATTTAATGCAAGAAATTATTATTTACTTTGAGTAATCATTAAGATTTGATTTAATGCAAGAAATTGTCTACACTCAGGAGGTTACAAATGTATTGCCATCCTTGATTACTTAAGTAGATTTTCATACTTGCAACAACTGTTTACATATATTGATTCGTGGTGAATTACAGATTTTTTTTCTAATATGTTTATAAATCAATTTTGAAAATTTTCTTTAAAAAATCTTATATCTTCTAAGTTTTCTTGAAGCTAGATATCCAACCTATTTCTTCCATACCATCAGTGGCTTCATTACACATTTAATATTCAATTATTATTGCAATCATCTACAATAACATTGTGTACATTTACCCACTATGCATATAGAATGTGTCCAGATATTATTAAAAACATTTATAATATCTTTTTTTTTACTAGACATATAATAAAAATGACATTCTATTTTTGGTCTCAACTTGAGATTGTTAATTTTGCTTTTCTGAGATTCAGTTCAACTTTACGAAAATTTTCATAGATCACTAAACATCACACGATCACTGTTATTAAAACAGGCAAAACTCTCCATACAATAGTTCCACTCAGTGCCAATCAGAATAATCAATGGATGCCAGAAGGTTTGTGCATAAAATCCATATCGAGTGCCTACTCATCCACAAGCCAGAGACTAGTCTGAGGATTTTGGATGAGTAGGCACTAGATGGGGATTTTATGCACAATCCTTCTGACATTCCATTGATTATTCTGGTTGGCACTGAGTGGTACTACTGTATGGAGAGTTTTGCCTGTTTTAATTTTCATAAATCTGATAGACATGACATTTACCTTAATTCCAAATTATCAATCAGTATTAACTATAAAGTAGCATTTACCTTTATAGTTCCTTGGATCTAATGTATTTTGTCCTTATCCAACTAAAAAATTCTATCAATTTTTTTTATATATTCATAGATTATTTACTTAAGGTCCTAAAAGTGCAGTATAAGAATAATTCCTTTGATCTTCTTTTACTTTAATATGCAAATTTAATTACACTTTTTCTACCATTATTAAAAATAAATACATATTCATTAGCTTTTGCAGATAATATTCTTATATCATGATAAAACAATAACCTCCAATTACTGAACAAGTAATAAATCATTTCTCAACTGTATGCAGCATCACATGATTCTCACTTTGATGGTTCTATCATAAAGTAAATAAAGTGACCCATTGCAAAATTCTAATTAGATTTCAGCTTTCATTAATAAATCCTGAGCTTGGAAAGTATCTACTAAAAATGTATTGCCTTTACTTTTCTCAAAATTCTTTCATAATGTTTAGACGTTCATCTCGACATATCCTATACCAAAATTAACAACACTTTTAACAGCGTAATTATGGAACAAATTAACTCATTGTTAAACTCTTATAATAAGTAACATTACTTTTACAAGCTGTGGTGATATTACTAATTCAATAATGAAAGAAAGAAACAGCGTATTGGCAATGACTGTACTATCAGGTTTCTGAATTTTAGGCTATTAAGATCATATATAATTTTCAATGATCATCCAATTTTGACAGGCAATGTCTTCCAAATTACTTGAGAACTAATAGTTTTAATTTTAACAGTATACAAGCCTGACATAAACATCAAACATTCATATCTATTTCAATGAAGTCTCATACATTCTATGTTGCTCTTAATAATTTAAATGCAGTTAACTGCAATGTTTTTTCTTAACTTTTTAAACAAAACAATCCAAATTTCAAAAATAGTTCCTCAATCTGTTTGTTTTATAGACCATGACATTTTAAATTCTATCCATCAATAAAGATATTAAACGTATATATTTTTAACCTGCAACTTAAATCAGTGAATGACACTGTCTCTCTCATCTCTTAAATTACTGTCCTATCTTCATTAATTTACATCTTGTGTTGTTTCCTTCAAAATAGAATCTTTTTTCTATAATATCATTAACTTTTGCATTTTGCTCTAAATCTTTTTTTTTCCTGAGTCTCTGTAATATCTTACTTTTGCCACACTTATTAAACATATTATTTTGAAATTTCCTTGTGAGTATAAGACATTTTTAGTTATTAAAATGATCCTAAAGTTTTATATACAACTTGAATATTTCTACTCGATTTTTACACTGAAGAGAGTTCATGGATAAATCACCACACCCTACACAAACTGCGATTCTCTAACATCTTATTCAGCCTTCAAAGAATACAATAATAATATGTAGAATATACTTATAAGCAACATCTCTTCACAGCAAATTGGAACTGATAATAAGGGTCTTGTCCATACTCTTCAATTTTATGAATCCTATATTTTGTTTGTTATTTCACAAAAATGTGTTTGATGCTTTATTGCTTACACACATTAATTTTAATAAATGTATTTTTTACTAAAGATAGTAAAACTTGAATGGTTTATGAAAAATGGATGATAATCAAGAGCTTATTCAGGAAATTGTTAGAGCAATAAAATCTGCTTTTTGACTGACCATTTAAGTATAGTTGAGTTATTTAGATCTTATATTACAAATAATACATGTATGTGCATACATAAATTGTACAGTTAACTTTTTTTACATTTGAACTGAATAGGTATTTTAATATATTTAAAGGAGAGTTTGGTTTGTTTTCTTTGAAGTAATTTAAAAATATTTATTGTGAACGAAACTCTTTGATAAACAGATCAAAATCTCTATAAACTGCAATATATGGTTTTTAGTTAAAATATGAATTTTAGAAATAGAATAACAGAACTTAAAACAATTGTAATAAGAGAAGCATCACACAGAAACAAGTTCAGAACAACAGATCAGAAAAATTCTCTCGGCTAAAGATATTGTAAAAATGAATGGATAGAAATGCATCATATTCGAATTATTGCTTGTGCATAACAGCACGCATTATTATTTGTTATGGCACATCAATGTTTCATTGTAGCATCTTAACGTTAATAAAAAAAAGTGTTTTCTATTAAATGTGTGGTTTATTTTGTTTAGTTTTAAGAACAAAAACCTTTTGAAAATAACACGATAGCGAAAGAATAATTGAAAATGAAATATAATTTGTATTAGTTTAAAAAAAAAAAGTTTTACAAACAGTTTCGAAACTTACCTTTTTTTAAAAAAAAAAAAAAAAAGCCGATTTTTAGTAGTGTTGAAAGTCGTAAAAATTATTATTTTTAAAAACAACCCATTTTTAGAGAATATAATTTTAAAAAAAGGTAGATTTTAAAAAAAAAAAATGTTTAAATACATCGATTTACCTGAAGGTGAAAAGGAATGTAACATTATTACTGGTTAGAGTAGATTTAAATAGCTGTGCCTTTTACATTATTTAACGCCTTCACATTATATGTTATCTTTGTATTAAGTACGTGCATAGACAGCGCCAAGGGAATATCAATATTCTTGGTTCTAGCTGTTAGCCGACCGTCGTATGCTAAATGTGCTTACGCATGGCTAGCAACAGCGGCAATCGGGCATCCTATGTTTTTGGTAGTCACTGTTAGCAGATGACATATGCAACATTTGTTTACGCCTGGCTATCAGCGCCACCTGGTTTATTGTTTGTTTCTGGTAGCAGACGATGTAATGTAAATGTACTTACGTGTCACAATCAGCGCCATCTAGCTGCAATAATGAAAAATGCTGCTTTTGGCCCTGTAACCTGAATGCTTCTGTGTGTTGACACAGAAACAGCGCCTCTTGCGGCCGCATTACAGGGTCAAAACAAGAACCGTAATTTCTTCTTATAACATTTAGTTCACTGGTAAATTTCTTTATAATATTAAATTATCAAGTCATATTAAAGCATCCACAATAAGATCCAGTAATGGCAGACATATCTTTGCTTTGATATATACAGTACAGTATTTTGCATAAAAAAAGTTCTCAGTGTAAAGATAAAAATTTTACAAAATTTAACAAAATTTATACTATAACTTTCTTAAGCATTAAAAAAAAAACTAAATTATTCTTACATTGCATCAGAAAGCTTAAAATTTGAAGTTTAAATGATAATATGAAAAAGATAATAGCAAGTAGGAATGACTGTAAAAACAACTAGAAATGCTATAATTTATTGATGACTATTTAAAAGTTATTGAAAAAAAAAAATATTATTTACAAGTCTGCTCTTTATTTGATTTTAAAAAATAAAGTTACTGAGTATTTGTTAAATGGCCACTGTACATCGCTTGATGGTGCTGTTCTGTACAAAAACATAATGATATAACATTCCAGGGCCTGTCAATTTTTAAACAATTTATTTTTTAATACGGCTTTTTTTTTTTTTCCTTAAAAATGTACGTTATTCTTTTTTTTTGAGGGAGGGAGGTAAAAAAGCACCTTTTTTTTTTCTTTTTATAAAAAAAAAAGCAGTGTTTTTGAAATAATACGCCTTTATTTTTCTTTAAAAACTTTTTTTTTTACTTTTTTTTAAAAAAGCGGTGTTTTTTTGTTAATTATTTTTTTAATTCTCTTACATGGCACTTTTTTTTGTAATTAGATTACATATTTTACAAAAAAGCTACTTTTTTTGTTGGTTTTTATATTTTAGAAAGAAAAAAAAAGGGGGGGGGGGTATATTTAATAATATGCTTTTTTTTGATAACAGTAAGTTAGCTTACAATGTACAGGTAATATGTTCCAAAAAGCGTAATTTACTTTATAGTAATTAAGCAGAGGCGGATTTCTTTCTTTTTTTAAATAATACTACAACAAGTGTACTCTAAAAAGCAGACGTTTTTTTGTCCAGTAATTAATCAGATTCAGCTTTTTGATTTTTCCTGCTTTCACCTTTTCTTTTTGTTTATCTTCTTATTACAGTACTTACCCCTCAAAAAGGTCACTTGCTTTTTATTTACAATAAAGAATCAAAGACTGGGGGTTTTTTTTTAGGCTGGCCTATTTTACTCCACCTCCCTATCCTTCAACACTGACAGTCTGGTTGTAAGCTTTAAAAAAAAAAAAAATGAACAACACCAAAACAACAACAACAACAAAAAACTTTGTAATTGATTGCCTTACAAATTCATCACAATGACACAAAACAGATTCACTGAAAAAATTAATGTATTGAAGTCATATGACTGTAATTAATAAGAAAACTTTTTTGGCTGGAAAGTGTAACATTTTTTAACAACATTTGACTACCTACAACAATTGAAAGAAGAAACAAGCCAGCCAGAAATGACTTTGGAGACTAGTGAGCACCCAAACTGGCAAGTTAAATCATTACGATATTGCCTTCAGCCATTTTGTTTTTCTCGTACGAGTCACAGCCAAAACGGGACTTTTTCATGAACACCTGCAATCGTGCAGTGGCAGAGTCATTTCCAGATTTAAAACACTTCCACACTGCATAGGGAAGCATTGCTGATGCGCTGACAATTAGTAGTAGTTAATACTACATCAGTTGGGCTCTAGAGAAAACCATTTGGACCATTTCAACAATTCTAAGACATTCCAGTACACACAGCCTCAGATTAAATGATAGCAAAGTGCCATTACTGATCGTATGCATAAGCCATGCAAAGCTGGGTGGAACATTCCTGTGCAGATGCAAAGAAAGTGACGCCATTATGCGGACCAATTTAAATGGCTATTATGATCGTAGTGTTGTATTAGCCGTAAGTTTGGTACACGACAGAATTAAACAGCTCTTACTGATCAATAACCACATCACGTGGCTGCTTAAATGGCTAATACGATCATAGTGATGTATTAGCCATATGTTTGGCCGTGAAAGCGGTATTGTGTTTTTACACAGAAACAGAGCCACTAAGCAATGTACAGTGGCTATTTAACAAGAACCAGATACTGTACAATATGTTTATTATTATTATTTTTATGAGCAAATTCACATTCAGTAAATATATATGTATATATGTTCTCTCAATTTATTATTAATAACTACTTTTTTTTTTAAATTTTGCTTACATTATAATCTTAATTTATATATGCAAATTAGACCTGTAGAAATGCATCTGTGTTATATATGTGCCTGCTGAAAAATACTGTACACGTGCAATTCAGTAAACATGTATTCTATTATAATCAAAACTTATCAATTAAACATGAGCTACATACATGATATATAATATACTTAAAGAGGATTTGGAATAAAATATAGAGTATGGTTTCACTATAATGCAATTATCCTGCTAACTAGAGATAAGAACACTTTGAGAAATCAATAATTTGAATTAATAATATTCCAAATTTATTTAATGAATAATAATTAAAAACATGTATAATCATTCTTACAAATTGAAAAAAATAAAAATAAAATCATGTTACCAACTTTAAAAGAAAACTGATTTTAATTCCCTATTTCACCATTTCTATATACACCGTATTTCTAAACATGCAGACTGATCTTGCAATTTTATTTAAATTTAATTAATTTCTTTTTAGTTTATATGCACTAAAACTTATATATGGAAATATTTAATGTGTGACGTTATCCATTTATAACTACCTAATTAGAAAGCACTTTACCTAGAACAATATGTTATGAAACCTGACTGCCCCAGGCCAAGGATTAAAATAAAACTGTCAGGCTGACTGCATTTAAAATCAGCATGACAGTTTGACTTTAACCCATGCCCTATGGAGTTGGTTTTCATTACCTATTGTTCTAGGTAAAGTGCTTTCTAATTAAGTAATTATAAATGGATAACTCCACACTATAAATATTTCCTTTTAAAACATACATTAAAAATATTATAAAACCTATATATGTATATTCTTTCTTTGTAAAAATTTAACTGTATCTTGCATAATTCTCTTTTTATTTTTCACAATTTTATTAATAATGAACTATTATCAATTTTGTATATTAAGACATGCATAAAAATTCTATTTCTAATTAATAACATAAATAAGTTTTTTATTTCATTCTCTTAAAAATAATGCTGTCAGCTTTAGATAAAATACAACAGAAAAATGATCTATCCTGATGCCTCTACAAAATAAATAATGATAAAAAATATATTAGTCTTAGCCAAAGATGAGTGATGAGGGATTTTACATTTTCTTTCCTTATTTTTCTCATGAAAAGTGATACTCTTAATAACTACACCAGTTTTATTCACAATTGACATATATATGTGTGTGTGTACTAATGCTCAAGGCTATATATATATATATATATTAGATTTTAAAAATAAAATGTTTATATTAACTTATATTAAGACCTTATCTCCTTTTATCTGATTAGCTCCCCTTTATACTGTATAGTAGCTATCTTTTTTTTTTTGTTTTTTATAACTTATTTTTATTTTTTTGCAATTTTATTATTTGTATTTACCACAATCATATTTATATTAGCACAGTTTTTAAATATACCCTTATTGAATGTGGATTTACTATTATTTATAAGCATAGCTTCTTATTTTTTTCACTTTTATTAAGTGTCTTGAATCATTTTGAAGCTTTTTTTTTTTTTCAAATACATGTCCTATTGTTTAAATTGAAATTAAGATAAAAAAAGTAACAATAAAACAATCAATAATAAAATATTAATAGACTACTAAAAATTATAAGTTTACTTAAGTTAGATATAAATCTAATATAGATATTTGAGATATGTATTTAGTATAAATATAATAGCTATATAAAAAGGAGTCTTCAATGCAAAATTGGCTATTGTGTTTATATAGTTTAGTTAATCTATGTTTATATAATCATATACACATATATTTTAGCTCTGAAGAAGGTTGTTTGTCAGTTGAAACAGTAAGATTGATCAAGTAAAAAATAAAATATAGTATTGTAAATATGATGACAATATTGAATTAAAATAATATAACAAATAATTCTTTTATAGTTTTACTTGCATAATTAATATTAGTTTGTAATCATATAATTGTTACACTATTTTTTTTTACACTTTGTTAATAAACATATCTACTTTAATTTAGTCACTTATGTATGTACTACATATATTCAATGTTGCCCTTAGCACCAGTCAGGGAAACATTTGTCCCAGACCTTATCAAATTTCATACATATTTTTAAAAACTATATTATTCCCATAGAAAATTTGGATTGAAATCAAATCAGAAGAATTGTAAAATGCTGTAAAAATATTATTTTTCTGAAAAATAAGAATTTTGAAAATAACTGCACTTTTATAATTATATAATATTTTGTATATTTATAAAAAAATAAATTTCACATTTATTAGACACGAATTTTAATGTTTTAAAACTGTTTCACACTGGACTAAATTTAGCATTAAATTCATATTATATATTTACATATATAACAAAAATTGTTTTTGTTTATTTTTCTAAGTCACAATTAATAAATATATATATATATAACCTTTTTATAATTTAAGAATTTCTAATTTACATTTTTGTCTGTTGAACATAATGTAAAACTTTTACTTATAGTGATATAATTAATGATTTGCAGAATAAAAATAAATAAATTATATAAAATAATCTTACTTTATAATTTCATTAGAATATATTTTCTCCAAGTATAAGTAACCATAAAGTAGAAAAGCAGGATTCTTTGTTTGCAATTGTTTTTAATAATAGTGATTTTGTTGAGGGCTGAGAAAAAAAGTTATCAGTGGGGCCCAAAAATATTTTCAAAAAAGAATTTATTGAAAAATCATCTAAATTTATTAAATGTAATTGATAAACATTAAATACATATAATTATATACTCAACAAAGAATCATTGGGAAAAAAAATACATTATTTTTAACTATTGCTTATTTTCTATAATTTTTTATATTGCTAATTGTTCTACTACTTTGTCAAAATTAATTTTCATTGCTAATTCTTGCTCTACAGATAACATGTCAAGTTCTTTTATTCTTTCTTGATTCATACTCGATGTCAAATAATTTTAATTTCAAAAAATTATATTCTACAGAAGTTATAGAAATTGTAAGTATAATTTTTAATGTTATATGTATATATGTATTTGTGTACATATATATATATATTTTTTTCAGATGATCTTCACATATTTTTTTCAGTCAAAAGATATAATATTGCTGGACATATATTTTCTTATTTTCTCAATGTCTATGGATACTTCACATTCTATATATGTATTTAATTTGTAAATTTAATTTAATAAATTAAAATGTGATTTTTTAAAAAAGAAATTACCTAAAAATTTTGTAATATATACAGTACATGAAGTTAGTTTTAGACTGCATACAATACCACATACAATATACTATAGCTGTGCAGTTCTTTCTAAATACATATCTAGCCTCATAACTCAAACACTAGTATACTATACAATAATTGATTAAAGTTTTTTAAAAGGTAAACAGAATGTTACTTTTATAATTACTTGATGATAATGTAAATTTGATGAGATTTGTTTTATCAGTTATTTGAGCAGCACTATAAAATACATAAAACTTATTTGTAGTGTTATATTCAGTTTGAAATTGCCTTTGTCTTTTTATTTACATTTTCCCAAAACTTTTTGAATACCCTTCTATATTTGCTGATGCTTTTTTATTATTGTCGATATTGGTTAATGGCAATAATAAAAGAACAAAGAATCAATATAATCAAAATATTTCCCATATCAGTGCATCACTGAAACATCAAAAATTCTCTATCAAATTTTCTTAGAAATTTGTAAGTGTGGAGCCCCTTTGTGCACAGGCTTTGATTTGGTCTAATACCCGAAAAACCAACGTCTGGGTCAATTCTATTTTTGCCCAAATCCCGTAGACTTTTGAGGCATCACTACATATAAAATTTTCAAGTCCAACTTCAAATTTTAGAAAGAAAAAAATTCTCTAAGAGCTACTACATGTCAAATTTTGGTCATTAAACTCTAAGTAACTGAATAATAATTTGCATGAAAGAAAGCAAAGATTGACAAACAAACGCATAGTTCAGCAAAATCTACGAATCACTTTTTAAGCAAAATGGGTTTTTAGAAATTATAAACCTTAATATTAAGAAACACATTTCCTTTTAAAATTCGGCCTGAATTTGTTGCTGAATGCTCTATATAAAAAAAAAAGATTACTTTATTCAATAAGAAATCCCTCGTCTTGATGAAAATATAATTATGTTTTAGACAGCACATATTCGTAACATCTTCAATAACTTCACTCACAATGCGAAGTGTTTTTTAATAGTATAAAAACTCGTATTGTATTCACCATTTTGAAAGAACAGACTACACTTTCGTCAAATTTGTTATTAATAAAAAGATAAATCCGATTTTTTTTTTTATGAATTGTTTAATAACTTTTGGGGAAATCATACATTACACTATCTATAACTTTGGACATCTTTACCCGGAAAATTAGGGGGGGGGGGAAACATTTTTATTAAATGAATTTACTTTAGTATTAATTTTTTATTTCAGATTTTGAAATTAATTGATATAGTTTTCTTGAAAAACAATGTGTTTTCAAGATAGTTGTATAAAAATAAAATTCATTTTAACCGCGTTGATAGATGAAGATTATTCAATAATTTTTAATAAATCATTTAAGCATTTTTTGTTTTTTCTAAATTAAAAAATTATTTTTCTAACTTTCACTTATACTTTTAAATGATTATTACCGGAATTATAAAATCAGCGTATTCTTGAATGCACCACAGCAAATACTTCTTAGAGCTTTTTTTGATGGTTTCCATATTTGACTATGTTATTTACAAAAGACGCTATCTTGCGGCAATTGTTTCAATCATAAACTACCTTGGGTTAGTATAATAAGGATTTTTTTTGTTTGCTTGCTTTTATCTATTTATATTAATTTATATAGTATTGTCATACTAGTAATGGGTGGTTTTTCTGTTTTTAAAAAGTTGTATTGAGATAATAAAATTTAAGTTTCCTAGAGCTGATGTTGATATGATGCACTGTGACTTCTCCTTATACGGAGTCAGAAATCTCTCAGCAACTATGCCCATAGAAACCTGTTAGCCACTTTGATTTACCTTTCCATTCCCTACCCCAAGTTTTCCCATATTTTTCTCTATCCTGTTCCATCCCATTTCCACAATTTAATCTCTGTCAACTCCAAGATCTTTATATTTAAAAATCCCTTATCTCTTTCCAAACCCAGCATAAAAACCAATAAGCCACTTTCTGTATAATCACTTTGTTCATATTTATTCTTCCACAACTTCATTATTTGTACTCTTTCTGTTGTCAGGCATTTACATTCAATTAACAGACGCCTAATATTTTCTATGCCCCCCTTACACAACTTGCCGACTAAATCATCCATATTTTTCCACTTATGTGTATATTCAAACAGGCAAAACTCCCTATACATATTACACTCACTGCAAGCTAGAGTAATCAATGAATACGTACAGTGAGTTTTGCCTGTTTTAATAACAGTTATAAGCAAGCATAAGAAATGGTGATCATTTTATGTGTATATTCCCTTGTTGCTAAAGATCCAGTTCGAGCCTTAAACAGTAAACTACTTTCCTTACTATTATCATAAATTAACTCAAGGCGTCAGCGGCGAGCGCGCTCCGAAAGACGTGATAATTTTCTAATATGTACTTATTTAGAAACATATTGGGCACTGCCTACATCCATTACGGCATTTACTATTCTCCAGTTTTTGCACTCCTGTTAAATTATCGTTTTATTTAACATTTACATTAATATTTAACATAATAATAATTTCTATTTTATTGTATTAAAAATTTAGAAAAATGAAATTATCATGTTGCCAGAACTAAAAAAGAAAACTTGAGAAGGCAGAAGCTAATTAAAAAAACTAGCCGACACTTTATTTAAGTATATTAAAAAGTTTTATTTTAGTTATATGTTTATTTTATTATTTAAGCTCTATATCCAGAAAAAAGGGGGAAGGGGTATTTATATATCACGTGTAGGCGAGTGCTAAAGATCCTAGGGTCGGTTCAATGCTAGGGATATGCTCAAACGTGAGAATAGGATATTCTTCAAACTTTATACAGTGTCAACCCTAGAGTCGCGCAAACTGAGCAATTGTTCCAGTCCCAAGTAATATTAAATAAAAATGTCAACTCAAATTATATACACACTTAACAAATGTTTTCTATCAAATATTTGATAAATATATTACTCTTCGGTGCTTGCCCATAAAAGGATGAAGGTAGCAGACCATGCAGTATATATAAATAATTTTCATCAAACTATTATGTTTTATTTTAGTATTATTTAATGAGAATACATTTAAAAATAAAATGTATAGATATTTATATTTGTCTTCTCTGTCCTCCTTTTAAATTGACTTTTATGCCACTATGAAAGATTTTTAACAAGAGCCATTGATCCTTTGTCTCATGCTACAATTTCAATAAATATCATGAATTAATATAGAAGTTGATGAAATAATTCATATCTGTATATGATCCCTTAACACAGTGGTGCACAACATATTTTCATTTGCGGTCTCTTTTCTTAAGCAACATTTTTTGTCTAATTAAGAAATATGAAACGTGTAATTTAAAAAATAATAATTTTAATACATTCATATATGATTTATATTTATTGCAAATATACTATATAGACAAAAATAAATAAATGAGAAGATAATTTTAATTAATTTAATTTAATAATTAATTTAAAACTTGCATTTCCATAGAATCATAATTGCTTTTACATTTGTGATTAAATTAAAGATTGAAAGCCATGGATTATTTTTTGGATCTAATTTTGATCAATATTTCATTTTATTTGCAAGTAATTTTGAGAAGCCAGTTTTATATAAATATGTTAATGTAGATTGAATTAAAACTGTTTCTTCAGTTCATAATACTCGTTTCCAATCAACAGCCAAAATTTCTAACAAAGTCAATAACTTGAAATGAATGTGCAATGCTTCATCACATAAAAGATTAATTAAATGTTATTTTCCATTTAAAAAGATGTTTAAATACAAGTATATTATATATACTTTTAATCTAGATGTAATTTGAATCCAGGGAGCTGAAAGTCTGGGTTCAAATCCCCCGTAATTAAAAAAATGTTACAATTTAAAATATCAACTATTTTTAATATGCAGAGATGATAATAACAAGAATGATTAAAAAAACTGCACCTAATTATATATAATAAAGAATTTAAAATCATAAGAAAACATCCTGAATTCCCATCAAATTTTTCAGCACTATATGCATCTTGATTTATGTATTTGGACTGCTTAATTAATCTGGAAGTGATAGAAGTTAAATGATGGAGGAAAAAGGTGTGATTATTTCAAAATTAAACTAGTGCAAATACTATTTTGTTTTATGATAAGACAAAAATGTGTTTGCTTCACTGTGGATAATTCAATACAACTATTACTGTTTTAACACACCAATAAGATGCATTATTATATTTATAGTATATTTTATTTAAATTTTTAAAACAAAAAAAAAATATTTTTGATTGTTACACATAAATTTCTTTAGAATTCCACACATCTCAAAAATTCTTAATATACCTTAAGAAATCATGACCCACAAGTTATGCACCAGTGCTTTAACATATGTATAGAATACTTACTATGCATACTGTATGCTTACTATAAAAACAAATTAAATTTTAATCCATGATACTACTACATAAATATACTTAATACTATTTATTTTACTACACTTGTTGTTTACCTAACCTCAAGCTATTTGTGTGCTTTTTTTATACATAGCTGTTGTGACAATCTACAGTCATAATATATTCAGAAAAATCATAGTTAAAAATGTGATATTTGGGCATTTTTATTGGTTATGCAATTTCTTAACCTATATATATTTAAAACTTTATATTTTGTAAAATGCTTTTTGTTTACTTCATTTTGTATATTATTATTTACATCTGTACTTGGTAATTTTGAGGTTATTCACTTCAGGGATTAATATTCTATTGAAAATTGTATATTTCTGTAAATATTATAGAGTCTTTTAATTAAATAAATAAGAAATTTATTCAAGAAAAATAAATTTGCATTTTTATGAAACTGAAAACTCATATTTCAATGATTCTGAATTTCTTATGGTTTTTTTTTTTTTGGCAATACTAGACCAAAGCATAAGAACAACTGAAGAGAGATTTAAGTAAATACAATAACAATGTAATATTTTTAGTATAATATCACAGCATTGAAAACTATGAAATAAGTTCTAAACTACTATATGGATATATATTATTTTAAGAGATGAAATATGATTTTTTTTAACATATATTGTAATTGTTTATATTTAGCAATCCCTTTTCAATAACTAAAAATACTGTATACATAAAATTTGTGATTCTATTTTAAATTTATGTATAGCTTTAAAAACTTTGTTGATAATTATATAACAACTACAATATCTTGAAAGGTTAGTAAAGTTTCATTAATCATTTTTTACAGAGATTGACAACTATATAACATCTGATAAATTTAGCTAAATAGAAATAACTTCAGAGGTATATATTGCATATTTATCAATTTAATACCTAGTTATTACAGTATATCCATTCCAACATTATTATGACTGTTTTGTGGTCAACATATGCTATAAACTATATGCAAATTGATATTTATTGACATAATTAGTATTTGGTATAGTATTTGTTTTGTTTTGAATAAAAAATATTTTCAATTTGTTTTATTTTTCATTATAATGGAATTGAGAGATGTGGTGATTAAAAACAAAAACATGACTACTATTTTAATCTTTTTTCCTCAATAACTTACCCCCCCCCCCTTATTTCAATCACTTCTCTAGTCTCTTAATTTGTCCTTTTCTCCATTCTTGAACTTTGATCTCCTTCCTGATCTTTAATAATCCATTTCTATTTTTTTATTATTATTGTCCATGTCTAACCTCATACAATAGTACATTCTGCACTAAAATAACAATGTATAGAAAATCTGATAAACAATATAGAAAGTGTTTAAGACAGCTGTTATGTATAAATAGATATGGAAGAGAAAAAATTAAAAGATTTTTGAATGAGAATATCCTTAACAGTGAAGAATTCTGAAGAAGTATACAATGAATTTATAAAACATTAAATCTATAAATGACAGAGATTAACCTAAACATAATTTTAAAAATGTCTTTTCTGAGTTGATTATTTTTACTTTTTTTTTTTACAATTTAAGAATGTTATAAGAATAAATACATTGAATATTAGAGCTATGAATGAATAAGACAAATGGTAAATTTGTCAGAAATTAAAACAGGAACAAAGAAGATGGATTATGACGATAAATAAAAATGTAAGAAATATGTATTCTGGATTTTAAAAAATGGACAAAATGCTATAGGTACTGTTTAGTACTTCTGTAAAAGGTAAGGTGACTGTAATAAGATATAAATTTCAGTTCAGAATATCTAATCATTATAAGTTTATATATGTCACCAATAATTATAATAAAAATAAAGTAGTAAACATGAAGAAGTTGAAAAGAAATGTGAAAGTAGCTGTATAATGATAATGGAGACTTTGAATATAATGATAGAACAGAAAAAAGATAATGATTAAAATTATTGAAAATTCTAAGATGACAATAGAAAATGAAAAAAATAAAAAATGAATGTTTTTTTTTTTTTTTTGAGAAAGTATTCTGGGAATAATGAAGCTTCATGTAAAAATCATAAAGGGTGATTTTATATATTGAAAGTTCCAGATAATAAGAATAATTGAAGTATTAAAAATGCATATTGACATCCTTGAGTTGACATAGATCCAGATTACAATTTAATGATAAGACAGTTTTACTTTTAAAAGAAGAATGAAAATATTTGAGAAAAATTTTGAGATTATAGTTTTGGAATAATTGTAGGTTAATTAATAAAATAAATTCAAATAAAACAAGGATATTGTTTAACAAACAAGTAGGTTTTTTAAAAAGGTAAAAGTATAAGAAAAGCTTCACTTGACTATTAAATGTTTGGTAAAGTGGTTATGATAAGAAAATTATGAAACCTATAGAAATTAGAATCATGTATACAAAAAGACCTATCTATTTCCATACTCACAATCTAGGTTTTAAGTTTGGGCTGCATGAATTTTAGAAATTTGTTTTTCAGGTAACTAGCTAACTCAGTTAGTCATCCAGTGATGGTTAATAAATCTAACTGTTGTTATCTAGAAATCAAATGTCCAATGTTAATCCAGATTAACCAGGTCAGATTTGATGATGATTGACAGTATAATTATGATAAGGTGTGATATTTACCATTTATAAAGAAAATGTCAATTTCTATAAGTTGTTAGTTCATGGCTTATTTTTTATATATATAAAAGGGATTAATAGTGAATTAGCATGTGCAACATATCAAATTAGAAGAGGTGCTAAAAGGAAAAGATAGAAAATAGGAGAAATACAAAAAGAGGTTAAATTTAATAGATAAAATAATTTGGATTGTAAAAGTGGGATCAGATGAAGTGAAAATAAATGTTTAATTATTAATATACAAAATTGATGCATTGAAAAGTAAATAAAATATTTATGGGATTTATGTGATAGAAATAATAAATCTTTATCTATATTAATTGAAAATTAAGTAATTAGTAGTAAATTTTATCTTAATAAATTGTAGAAATTTTAACTAAAATGAAAACTAGAAAATTGCAGAAGAGTTTGGTGAAATTCTGCTTGAATTATTAAAGTCAATGAGAGAAAATATTTTGAAAGATTTAGTTGATATTTGTAATGTATTTTATAAAATTCACTAGAAGTCCAATAGATTTTCTTTCAACAGTTATGATTTTACTGGAGAAACAGATTAATTCAATAAATTTGGGAATTTTATAACAATTAGTTTAATATACCATATAGCTAAGATGATTAAAAAGTTTAAAATCAGTTTGCATTTAGAAATATAAAAGATGAAAATGGAGTAATGAAAAATATTTTTGACTGATAGAGAGAGAAGAAAGATAAATGTTTTTATTGATTGTGAAAGGGCATTTAATAGACTGAATTATAAACATTTATTACAAAATTTGTATGTGAATAAAAAATATTTGTAAGATTAAATTGATATTGAAACAAATTCTAGGTAGACTCTATAGAATCTGTATTTGTGGAAAATGATAGATATCAAAAACTTTTACATTGTATTTATCACAGTAACTGTGACAAATTCCTAAGTTATAAATAAATGAGTTAGAAGATAAAGCATGTAGTGCAGAGACTATTTGGATACCCAACATATGCAAATCATTTTATAAGAAAATTATGATACAAAATTTTATATTTAAAATAAAGAGAATAATATAGTAATTTATATGAATATGTATAATGAGAAAGAGTTTGAAATAAAAATTTTATTATTATCTGTTTGTTAGATTAAAAAGAGGTCAGTATTTTATCTCTTTTCAAACAAAAGGTTTGTTATTATATATATATTAGATTAAAAAGTGATCAATATTTTATTCAAGAAATATTTTTTATTATGATGTATAATTTTTGGACTATATACATGTAATTAAACTTCTTTCCCTCATGAAATTATATGCTAATATAAACTGAAAAAAAAATCACTATTAATCATGGTGAAATTTAAATCAGAATCATTAATATCCCAGAAGAAAGTTAGAGCCAATAAAGGATCTCTAATCTATCAATTTTTTCTATGAAGAAATAAAAATCTTTGGATCTTCAAAGAATGCATATTTCATGAATGAACCCTGTATGAAAGCATCAATTTGAAGTACTTTTCATTGTCAAAAATGAATGATAAAATCATTATAATGAACTCACATTCTACTAATACCCCTATGTTAATTTGTAATATATCAGTAATATTTAAAGCCAAAAATATGAATAATAACTTATGTAAACATAAGAAATAACTTTGCAAACTAATTGATATCTGTCCTATAATAATCTCCAAATCAAAGACGTTCACTAACAAATACAGATTCTAGAAAAAACTTTCATTTTGTTTATAATAAATGATTTTCTATTATTATTACCATTTAATAATTTCTTTGTTATTTAATTAGCTACAAGAAATCATTCTGCAGATTGTAGCAGATAGATTTGATTATCTATCAATTGGAAATCGATATCAGTTAAAATAATAATAATAATAATAACAACAACAACAACAACAATAACAATAATAATAATAATAATAATAATAATAATAATAATAATAATAATAATAATAATAATAATAATAATAATAATAATAATAATAATAATAATAATAATAATAATAATAATAATAATAATAATAATAATAATAATAATAATTTAATTTTAATTTAATTTATTAAACATATAATCTCCTTGTGATAAATAAATCACGCATGGAGCTTAACAAAAATACATGTGCAATAAAATAAAAAACATTAATATACAATAAAATAATTAAATAGAAATAAAAAGTTTTTGATTATCATCAATTACAATCCAGTTCATAATTAATTTTCTCAAAGTTTTCCTTGATAAGTCATTAACATTAAATCCAATGTTTCTTATAAAAATATTATAAAATCTTGGACCAAGATAACATTTCTGATATCTGCAATGAGTTTTAAAGTACACTGGTTCAAATAATAAATCAAAATCACTTGATCTAGTCACCATTATTGATGAAGAATTATATTTATTCATTTTTTTGTATTTAATATAATAACACAAAATATTCACTAAAAATAATTGATGAATAGTTAAAACTCCAGCACACTTAAATAATTCAAGTCTTGGCAAAACCAAAGGTTTAAACAAAATAATTCTTAACGTAAAATTTTGTAGTGTTTGCAATGACTTCAAAAAATATGCTGCAGTGCCACCCCATAATGTTATACCATAAGAAAGTCTGCTTAAGAAAATTTGTTTATATATACTTAATAGGACAGATTTATTCAAACAATCTCTTAATCTATAAAAAAGAAAATTAAGTTTTCTTAATAATAATAATAATAATAATAATAATAATAATAATAATAATAATAATAATAATAATAATAATAATAATAATAATAATAATAATAATAATAATAATAATAATAATAATAATAATAATAATAATAATAATAATAATAATAATAATAATAATAATAATAATAATAATAATAATAATAATAATAATAATAATAATAATAATAATAATAATAATAATAATAATAATAATAATAATAATAATAATAATAATAATAATAATAATAATAATAATAATAATAATAATAATAATAATAATAATAATAATAATAATAATAATAATAATAATAATAATAATAATAATAATAATAATAATAATAATAATAATAATAATAATAATAATAATAATAATAATAATAATAATAATAATAATAATAATAATAATAATAATAATAATAATAATAATAATAATAATAATAATAATAATAATAATGTTCCAGTAAGTTCACAATTGATTTATTTTATGTGATATTAATTACCTAATTTAAAATTGTAAATGTATATGTTGAATTATTAGATACAATTTAGTATTTTGGATTTGATAATTTAAATAATCTAACCAATTTCAACCACGTACATAAAATAAATACATCCCAATTTAATATTTTTTTATAAATCAGTTTACTTAAAAATGTAATATATACACAACAATTTACTAGAAAGTTGGATAAATGGTATTATATATGTAATTATAGTATTGGAAATTTAAGATGTAGTATATCAAGCTAACATCATTAATGGTACATACCATCTATTACATTATTATTCGTTAGTGAATTTGGTCAAAAGTGAAGAGTTAATTGTTTACTTCAATTGGTATTATTTTAAATATTACTTCACTTCCAATATATCTTTTTCTTTTTTTAATATTGGTAAAATATATATATGGCTAATTAAAAATGAGTGGAAAGTTATTTAATTGAGAAAGGATGGGATAAAATAAAGAAAAAAGGAGGGGGAGGGGAGTTAAAAACCCTTGTAGGATATATTTGTAAGTATTTGGATTAGTTTTTTTTAAATATAATTATTAGATTTATTTAATTTTACATATAGAAAAGATAGATATTGCTATGCATGCAATGTAAATTAAGCTTTAAAATAGTTTACATCACATTGATAAGGGCAAAAAATATTCACTAAAATTTTTTTTCTGTTATTTTTATAATATATAGGTATACAATTATTGTTGTTATATATAGGATATATGAGCACAGACTTTCACAGCACTTACCACTTTATCTTATATATATGTCAAAAAGATAAATAAACACCAATATATGTATTTCATGCTAAACCAGCAATCATCAGTTGGTCTCATTATCATCTCTACATATATATGCAATAAGTGCTCAGATACATATTAAGATAGCCAATCTTAATACTTTAATGGACAGGCTTCAATCCATTCCACACTCCAACTCTTCAACCATCCAGCCAATTGAAAATCTGATGATGGAACACTCAAAGGCCACCCTGAAATTGAGATTCTTGTCACACCCATGTTGATGTAAAGTCAATTTGACCCCTCATATACAGGGCATAATCCATTTACTACATATACAAAGGATGGGCAAACATCTCTACTATGTAATAACTGAAGTACAGGCTTATTATATACCTATATCAATATATGTAATATATAGGGTATATGAGCACAGACTTTCACAGCACTCACCACTCTATCTCATATCACTGATATACTTGAACACATATATGTCGAAAAGATAAATAATCACCAATATACATATTTCATGCTAAACCAGCAATCATCAGTTGGTTCAGATTATCATCTCTACACATATGCGCAATAAGTCCTCAGATATGTATTAAGATAGCCAATCTTCATACTTTAACGGACTATATATTATATATATTGATATAGGTATATAATAAGTCTGCATTTCAGTTATTACATAATAGAGATGTCTGTCCATCCCTTGCATATGTATTAAATGGATTATGTCCTGTACATGAGGGGTCAGATAGACTCTAGGTCAACATGGGTGTGACAAAAATCTTGGCCTCAGGGCGGCCTTTGAGCATTCCATCATCAGATTTTCAATTGGATGGATGGTTGAAGAGTTGGGATTGGGAAGTAGATTGAAGCCTGTTTATTAAAATATGAAGAAAGGCTATTCTAATATATATCTGAGTACTTATTGCATATATGTGTAGAGATGATAATCTGGACCAACTGATGATTGCTGGTTTAGCATGAAATACATATATTGGTGATTATTTATCTTTTCAACATATGTGTTCAAATGTATCAGTGATATGAGATAGAGTGGTGGGTGTATCAGGGATATGAGATAGAGTGGTGGATGCTGTGAAAGTTTGCACTCATATATCCTATATATTACATATATTGATATAGGTATGTAATAAGCCTCTATTTCAGTTATTACATAGTAGAGATGTCTGCCCATCCCTTGTATATATATTAAATGGATTTAGTCCTATACATGAGGGTCAAATTGACTTTAGGTCAACATCACTATGACAAGAATCTTGGCCTCAGGGTGACCTTTGAGCATTCCATCATCAGATTTTTAATTGGATGGATGGTTGAAGAGTTGGAGTGTGGAGTGGATTGAAACCTGTCCATTAAAGTACAAAGATTGGCTATCTTAATATATATCTGAGCACTTATAGTCATATATATATGTAGAGATGATAATCTAGATAAACTGATGATTGCTGGTTTAGCATGAAATACATATATTGGTGATTATTTATCTTTTCGACATATATGTATTTAAGTGTATCAGTGATATGAGATAGAGTGGTGAGTGGTGGGTGCTGTGAAAGTCTGTGCTCATATACCCTATATATTATATATATATTGATATAGGTATATAATAAGCTTGTATTTCAGTAATTATTGTTGTTATATAATAATATTTTATATTGTGTGACTTATTAATAAAAGTAAATCAAACTCATTTCAACCATTTAAATGAATTTATCTCACAAAACAAAAAGAGTGAATCTATAGAAAGTAACTTATGTTTGATTGTTGAATAAATATGCTACAAGTACATAATAAAATTATTTATATCACAATTTCACTATACATGATATTGTTTTTCTTGATTGTTTTATGGTTAACAGGGTTAATTATGCTTCAATGTATAAAGAATATTATGTATCAATATGCACATATATAGATATATCTAAAGTAAAACCGATAAAATGGTCATATTAATTATGCTCCTTCATAAATATTGACATTCTGACAATTCGATAATAGTAAGTACCATATTATTTTGTTGTTATCATTCATTTATGAAACATCTAATGATTTTTTTAAGATCAATGATTATTTTCCTATATTGATAGTTATGGCTATACAATATGAATATTTGTGCATAATACTCATAATATAAAATAAACATGATGAATTATGAATAATAGATATTTATAATAATTATTCCATTATTAAAATTTATATTTACATCTTACATTCAAAAATTTATGCTGTCTAATATGCAGATCTATATACTATTTGTTAGAAAAAAAGAAATTTAAAGCACTTATTATAATATTTAATAGCATATAAAATATTGGATTGCTTAGATTTCTAATAGAATAATATATAAATAATAAGTACATGGTTTAAATTTCCTATCATGAGTATAATTTTTATACTGACAGGTTCATGATGCATGTATACATATCATATCTTATGTATTGTTGCAATATGAATAAAAGAGTTAATTATATGAAAAAGTGGAAGACATTGATATTTCCTGTATCATGTTTTATTAAATATATATTTAGATAAATTGTTAAATGAAGGTTTTTGATAATAAAAATAGCATTATTTCCAGTAAGAAGAATTTGTTGTTTCACATTGATAACATGTTGCTATTTAAAAATAATGACCATGAACTTAAAAAATATTATGTTAGAGTAATAAAGCTTGTAGAAAAGTTTGGGATGAAAACTAAAACAGTAAAAATAAGTAGTGATGAAAGTTTGAGTAAGCATTGAATAGAAGATATAGACCAGGCTAATGAATTTTAAATATCTGGAACACTTTTAATAAGGGTAGGAATTAATCTGTGAATTAGTAATTTGGAAGTGATGAAAAGAATAAGAGCCGATTTTTTTTTTCTTATAATATTTAATACTTTATTTTACATCTTAAATTTAAAAACTATTGAAGAGGTTACAATAATTTGAAATTTAAATTAAATTAAAATATCAATATTTTAAATGTAATTCAGTATAATTTAATTAACGAATTTAGACTTTTTTTTAACTGTTTAATATTTGACTTGGGGTTAATTTTATATAATTAAATTTGTAAAATTGCAACTATAAGGATGTTATCATGAATGATTATGATTATGAGAGTAGTAAACTTCATTGTCATTATTATTTTGATAAATTTATTTACATTGTGGAAAACTTCTTATGAACTCTCTAGTAATAACCATTTAATTGCTAATGACTCATTTATTTAATTGTATGAATATTGTTAATAGCCTTGTATATATGAAAGTAATTGAGAATTAAACTTTACATTTTCCAGATATATAAAATCTTTTGAGATTTATATAGATATTAGATTGACATTGGGCTTACAGATAAATAAAAGATGGCTTTTAATATCATTTTTACATTGTTAGTGACGAACTCTGTCAGAAGACTGCTAATCTAAAAAAATGTATTGTTGAAATATTGGAGATTTATGGATATGAATGCATTATGGCTGCTATTAAAAAAATTAACTCTAGACATATTAAAAATACTATCTAAGTGCTTAGTGGTAAACTTAATACAAAATTGCTTCACTTTTATCTATTCATTTGACTATATCATTTGCACTGTCACCTAATCTTAATAATGGTAATGATGAATTAATAGCTATAAAACTAATTGTAAATGTTCATATATTAGTGAATTAATGGTGCAACAATAAAAAAAAGTTGAGAAACTGTATGAACATATGAGGATTGATACCACTGATAATCAGAGCCGAATGTTGATAAACTTTGATTATTTACAAACATATTTTTAGTTTTAAAAATGTCAACATTTTTCATCACAAAAATGACAAAAAGAGAACCAATATAGTAATACGTTGTAATGGTACAAAGTAGGGGTGCCAAAATTGTAAAGGACCATGTTTCAACTTTAGAGACATGGATCAAATTCAACAATTGTCTGCTCAAACATGATGTGTAAACTGTACCAGTCAAAACATGTTGATCCACCTAACATGAGCTGGAACTCACAAAATGTACTTTAAACCAAGTCAAGTCAGAGATTTAGGTCAGTGACCAACCTGAATTTAAACCCATTTGCTAAGCCCCAGATCAAACACGTAATGAATAACATATAATAATGGCACATGAAAACTTATTCTAAAATCCAGCTCACTAGCCGAACAGAGAAGACAATGAGACTTATTTACTAACTACATTGTGACTTAGATTAAATAGACATATGGATGTTTGTACATGTAATTCGAATGACTCAAATAATAGAAATAATTTAATAACATGACAAATTATTTACATTTATATGTGTGTGAGTGAGCAGTCTACCGAATGGTAGATAATTACCTATTGGATTCAAGCTCACGATTCTTATATGCTCTTTTATCAACTAAATAATATATATACATCAACACACATCTTTGGTGGGTATGGTATTAAGATGCCAATCAATTATTAAAAGACTACATAAGATTTCTATTAATGTTTTGGTTTACAGTTCTAAAACACGGTGACTAACATTATTTTGGGTAGCGTGCCGAGATTCATTATATATATAAGAAAACTATTTTCACACCATTGTGGTTGTGAACATAAATAAAATACATTTGAAAAATTGTATTTGATTATAAGACAAAATATTTATGGACAATTCTTTGAATTAACATTTGGAAGAAAGAACGCTTGATTTTCCCCAAGGCATATACTCTTAAATATAGAAATAATAAATTACGATGGTGGGATTGTATAATAACATTTGAAATAACATTATTAATTAATAAAATTGGTAATATTCAGTATTATATATATATGAGCAGAGCACAATTTTAATAATATAACATTAAAACTAAGTCATGAAGCAAAAGAATAAACAAAGAACCGGCAGTACTGACATAGTGGCATAGAAATAACAGCAAAAGATTGTGCTTTTGGACGAAAAACAAAGTCTAAGACCCCTTTTTTATGGCAGTGCTTGCCAGGCATACTGGAATCACCAATGTGCCATGGACTTTTTATACAGAATAAATCCTGGGAAACTCAACTATCCATGGGACAGGACATAAGGAGAAATCTATGGATTCGATCATGTTGCAACCCCCAGATTAAGGACATATATAAATTCACAAAGATGAGCTGAATGTCAGTAATGTAGTATTGATAAATGTCACTAATGACAAAATAGGATTTACTGTTTTAAAATAAATGGCCCTTGTTTGAATGCCATAATTTAGACAAATAATATGCTATGCCACTATAATCTATACATAGAAAAGATTTCTTTTAATAAAATGTATTAAGATTTTACCCTTTCCTTTTCTGCTATTTAAAATAATTCAATCCCACCTTTGTGGATTTTGATAATAACTAGAATATTTAAATATTTGATGTTTTAAAAGTATGAAAAATAAAAGAAAAAATAGCATATGTATTGAAAACAACTAATAGGTCATTTTTTCAGAATTTAAATAAGTAACATTTTAAAAGATTTCAAAGCATTAATTAGTGTGAATGATGGATTTACCCTATGTAGAATTACTTCATTCTATTTGGAGTTGTACAAATAACAATTTTTATAATAAAAACCAACATAAAATGTTGATTCGTAAAAACAATCTGGCAAGCATATTAATTAATCATACATTATATTTTAAGGGGACATTTATAACCTTAATTCATGGAGGTTTAACTAAAAGAACAAAAGATTTTGAGAAATTCAGCTCGTCAGATTGCTTGAGATTGGCATATTAATAATAACAAAAGCATTCATATAAAATCAAATAATAAAAAAATGTAAATAAATGGCCACACCAAAATTAAAGAAATCTAGAGTATATGAGAGAGAATTAGATTTATAGAAGTTATTTGGGAGCAAATTACATTTTTACATAGTATAAAGATACAAAGTAAAATCAGTCATGAGAGAAATTTTGATGAGATAGGTTAAATTTACTTTCAGGTGTCAGCTTGAAAATTTACCTTGTACCATTTTAAGAGTCCATGTTAAAAAGTCCAACTTGTGCATGGCAGTTGAAAGATCCATGCGAGTTCTTATGTGACAGCAAGCTTCTGATCAGCATTCTAAAGTTCTCAGGTTGGGATTTTACTTCATTCTACAGAGGCATAATGGTATGGCAGTGGAAGATGACCCACAAGGGCCAGAAAGGAGATGGGCTTTCTACTTAATCATCATTTTTAAATTTCAAACCAGTGTGGATTCTGTTAACTGCACAGTTCTATCAATAGTAGCTAATCCTGGTGTTTAAAATCAGTCCATTTTATACCCCACTCAGGTATTTGTGGAATGCTTTTAATTTATTTCTAGCCCAAAATCTAATTTCAGATCTAACAAAATCTCACATTTCTGTGTCTATTGTTTTTGGAGATACAATCATTAGATAATGTTACAAAAATATATTCAAATCTATTTTTAGATTGGAAATAAATTTGACAAAAATGTTTATAACAAAAGTAAAATCTATTAATCTTATTTCCCATTTTATTTTCAGTAAAACTTTAATTGAAAATTCCTTCTAATACTAAAACAATATTATATTTCCATCCCTTTAATTATTTTTGGACAATTAATGGTTGCATCTTCCATCTTGGATTTTACAAAAATATACAGTTTAATTAAAAAAATAATTTAAAAGTAAAAGTTTTACAAACTACATATAATAAAAATATAACATTAATATTTTGTTAGTATGTTTGCTCCTATAATATATATATTTGAGCTGCACCCATGTACTTTAATAAAAAAGAATTAATAATAATTCAAAAATGTTATTGAAAAGTTAAAATTTTATAACTTTTAAGTATGCACATCTCAAATATATGCATAAAATATATATACATGACTAAAGGAGTGGGATGGGATATAGGGATTGAACATAGGTTAGTACATGGTACCATGAAGTTCAATCTTAAGCGAAGATTGACTGCTTCATAACCAACTTATACCAAGTCTGTATGTGCTAGTGCTCCTATCATTTGTGGTTGTGCCAAAAATATAGCAGATGTAAGTTGACAATTTTATCCACATGCTCAAAATATCAAAAAATGAAACAGCAAAAATGAAAAATTGATGAGTGAGAAACAGAAGATGGTCTATATAATACATACTAATAATTGTGCCTGACTACCTACATTAGTTCAATTTTATTACTTGATTCAGACATAAATTTAGATTGGTATATACAGATACCACTCTTCTTTTGGGTCGTATTATGTCTCAGAATTCAAACTCAGCAAAGAATTCTGCCTTCAACTCTCTTCAAGAATGGATTTAAATAGGATGGCAATTAATTTTTCAAACATCATTAATACTTCAGTCACAAAATTATATATAGCTCATACCCACACATGTTGAATTCTCACGTAAATATTATGGACATATAAAAGATGTGTGGGTATGAGCTATATATAATTTGGTGAATGAAGTATGAATGATGTTTGACAAATTAGAGACCAGTAAAACAAAGATTTTCTAGCTCCAAACAACTATTTTTTTATATTAACAATAACCGAGTTCAAAAATAATAAATATATACATATACAATAATAATAATAAATATAATAAAATATTGGATAAGTGACTATACTATAACCTAATTGAATACTACTATTGTTTTATGCCTGCAATAGTATGATCACATATCTCAAACGGAGCTATTTAACAAAGAAATAAATACTAGATAACCCAAACAAAAAAAAATTATGATACACTACAGTATAGGATAAAGTGATTATTATTTTGAGAATGATATTAATATATATTTAAAGTTTAGTTAAATTGTGTCATCTGGATACATTTTAAGTTCATGCCTATCAGGCTTTAAACATAATAAATTCTTTAGATTTTAAAATACTAAAAGAAAAATATTTTCTGCAAATGTGTGGAAAGATGAAAAAAATCTTAACACAACCTTTAGTACACAAAAAAATATACAGACACAAATTATTTTATATCATCAACATTAAATAAAAACCTAGACTTCTTTGAAGAAAAGAGTTAAAAATTGGAAAGAGTGGCATCAGCATCTTTGGCAGATGATGTTTTTCACTTCATTCACATATATTGGACAATTCTAAACTCTATCCGCTTGGAACAATTCTCATGATGAAGTTCCCAGCAAAGTTCCTGATTTTGTAGTAACTTTCTTCTGAATTCATAAAACCTTTCATTTAAATTGTTCCACGTTTGTTTGGGTATCAGGAGTACCAATGATTAGGCAAACATTACTATTTGATGACTAAAAGAAAGTACTCAGATTCCATGACAATTGATTTAGAAAAATTGCATCATTTAGTTTTATATATATATATAAAAGAAAAGTTAATAATTCTATACTGAATCTTTCAAAGTTCATGATAAAAATAAAGAAACACTCTTATTTTTTAGCTCGTATGCATATATATATACAATGTGTGATAAATAAATTTTACTTTAGAAGAAACACCATCTGATATTTTTAACTACCTTATATTTTAATTAATTTGCATTTTAAGAGCTTCACAGAAATTGTGTAATCTTTATAGCTTATAAACATTTATAGATTTTCTTAAATTCTCATTAGAAAAGTTTATAAAATCTTAAATAAATAATGCATTATATATATATTGTACCGGTCAAAACATGTTTATCCATCTAACATGAGCTGGAACTCATAAAATGTACTTCAAACCCAGTCAAGCCCAAGATTTAGGTCAGGGACCAGCCTGGATTCGAACCCACTCTCTAAGCTCAAAATCTAACACCTAAAGAATAACATAATAGTGATGGAACATGAGAATTAATTTTAATCCGGCTGACTAGCAAAGCTGAGAAAAAAAAAGGGGCCATCTATTAACTATGACTATATTAAAATAATAGATAAGCATGGCTGTAATATGTGGAAGTGGAGGAAAAGGAATTCAAACTACTCAAATAAGTTAGACAATAAAATATATTTTAATATACTGACAAATTATTATACATTTATAAATTAATTATATACATTAGTGTGTGCGTGAATGAGCAAGTGATTACATAGTGTCATTCATGCTATTACTTCTCATATGCTCTTTATTAGCTAAAAAAAATATATTATAAATAAGCACACAAAATGCCAATCTATTATTAGAAAGAAGAATTCACATAAAATTGTTATTAACGCTTTGGATTACGGTTCTGAAACATGGTGACTAACATTATTTAGGAGAGCATTCTGAAATTCATTATACATATGATATAAACTATTTTCATGCCATTGAGGTCGTGAAAATAAACAAAAGACAGTTGAAAGATTATATTTGAAACTATGACAAAATATTTAATGAAAAATTATTTTAACAATAGTAAGACGAACTTTATTTTTCCCAAGGCATATACTCTTAAATATAGAAATAAGTTACGATGGTGGAATTGTATGATAAAATTGAAATAACATTAGAAATTAATCTGGCTATTAATATTTGGCATTGATATATATTTTGAGCAGAGCGCATTTTAATATTAGAGCATTAAAACTGGGCCATGAAGCAAAAGAAATAAATATACAAAGAAGTTTGTGGTACTGACATTATAACCAAGAAATAACAGGAAAAGTCATGCTTCTGGATGAAAGACGAAGTGGATGGGCATAGTGTGTGCCAGACTTAGGGGTCACTGCCAGAGGCCTTTTGATACGAAAACAGTGGATGTGCATAGTGTGTGCCAAACTTACGGGATCACTGTCAGAGGCATTTTATACAAAATAAATGTTCCAGATAGCTCAACTATCTCCAGCACGAGATATGAGAAGAAATCTATAGGTTCGATCTTGTCGCAACCCCCAGATTAAGAAGCACATATATATATATATCTATATACAAAGATAGGCTAAATGTCAATAACACAGTAATGATACATGTCTCTAACGACATTGAATAAATTTTACTGCTTTTAAAATAAATGACCTTAGTTTGAATACTATAATTTAGATAAATAATACGCTATGCAGTTATATATATATATATAGAGAGAGAGATTTTACTTAGAATATACTTGGAGATTTTATTTAGAAAAAGTAACATTAAGATTTACTCCCATCCCTTTTTTACTATTTAAAATAATTCAATCCCACTTTTGTGGTTTTTATAGTAACTGGAATATTTAAGCTTATATTTTAAGAGTAAATAAAAAAAGTTATATAGAAAATAATTAATGGGTCACTCTTTCAGAATTTAATAAAAAAAACATTTTAAAAGGTTTCAAAGCGTTAATTAGGTTAAATTCTGGATTTACCCCGGGTAGAAAATCCAGAGTTAAACAAATATTCTTATAATAAACCAACATAAAATGCTGATTCGAAAAACAAACTGGCGAACATGTTAATTTATAATGCATTATATATATATTTTAAGGGGACGTTAATAACCTTTTCATGAAGGTTTAGAAAAAAAATGACAGAAAAGATTTTTAGAAATTAAGCTCGCCAGGTTGTGAGATTGGCATATTAAAAATAAAAATCACACATAAAATCAAGTAATAAATAAATGACCGCACCAAAATTAAAGAAAGTTAGAGCATATGAGATAGAATTAAATTTAAAGAAATCATTTGAGAGCAATTTACATATTATATATAGAAATTAACTAAGAGCAAATCACATATTAACAAAAACAAAGTTAAACAATATATTAAAAGAAATCTTGATAGATGAGTTGGGTTAGATTTAGTTTGCAGTGATGGCTTGAAAAGTTACCTGGCAATTTTAAGAGTCTGATTTAAAATATTGCACATGCATGGCAATTAAAATGAAAGTTCTTAAATAACTGCAAGCTACTATTAGCATTAAAGTTCTTAGGTTGGGCTTTTACTTCCTCTTGGGCAGCAGAATGAGATGGCCACTGAAGATGATGACCCAACCAGGCCAAGAAGTAATGGATTTACTGCTACATTATTTAAGTTTCAAATGATGTGTAATACGTTTACAATCAGTTCTCTCAATAATAGCTGATTTAATCTATGACTCAAAATTCAGTCATTTTATACTTTTTCTTTATCAGTTGTTTTTGAAGATGCAACAGTAAGATAACGTCCAAAAATAAATTCAAATCTATTTCCAGATTAGAAATAGATTTGACAACATGTTTATACAAAAGAAAATCTTTAATCTACTTAATCCCATTTATTTTAAATAAAACTTTAATTAAAAAATACTTCCCTTTAATTATTTTTGGACAATTAACAACAGTCACATCTTCCATATTGGATTTTATAATTGTTTAATAAAAAAACAAACAATTTAAAAAGAAGAAGCTAAAAATGATGTATAATAAAATATTTAAAATCAATATTGTTAGTAAGTTTTTGCTCCTATATATATATTTGAGCCGCACCTATGTATTTTAATAAAAAGAATTAATAATCATAAAATTAATAATAATAAAAATGTTAATTTAAGAGTTAAAATTTTATAACCTAGGCGCGCATCTCAAATATATTCATAATATATATACACAACAAAAGGAACAGGATAAGATGTAGGATTTAAATATAGATTAGTAGGTAGAAACATGAAGCACAATCTTAAGCTAAGATTGACTGCTTTAATATATATATATATATATATATATATTGTATTGGGATGGGGGTATCAAAAAAAGGAGTTTAATGAAATACAAATAATCCACAAAGTATATCTAAGATATGTTTAAAGGAGTCATGAGATTCAAAAATCTGTGAGACCATTGAGAGATCAAAAGCTAACTCAGAAGAGCAACTAAAGCATAATTATTATCAACCAGCATTATAAAGTAAATATCAGTATAAGTAAATACTAGAGAGAAATAACCATCCATCATCATCTTTGATGGGAATAAACAAATTAGTACAATAAAATATATAAATCAACAGTCAACCTTGTGACTGGATTGAAAATGGGTCTTCTGTAGACCAGGCTAACTATTGAGGCTTTGCCAGCTTGGGCAATTATTTAAACATAACTTGGATGCACCAGCTTAGTGCCCATCCATGAAAATACATAAGAATCAAAAATCTAAACAATAATGCTGGGACATTTAAAACATGCTGATCATCATCAATGCTCAGGACGCTTGTACTGGCCAACTATAAACTTAAATTTTTAATAAGACTAAAGTAAAATAAAAAATAATAGTGCATGAGCTTTAAAGAGTATCCTCTTTTGCACCAACCAGGATGATGATTGATCATCTCTGGATGCCCAAAGCACTAAACACATCCCCATTTATCCATGTCCGAAATCTAGCTCAGAGAACATGGGCTCTATTACTGTATGTGAACAAGAGATGATGGAATACAATTTTAACAATTAAATAAGTTTATTAATAACAATAAAAAAATAAATGATCAAGGTCTTATAAGGGTTCTGATTTTGAAAAGTACACATTAATAAAAGTTATTACACTGTAATTTACAATATTACTACAAAATTCAAGTTATTACATCAATTTACATAGTTACTATTCAAAATTTAAATAGTTACATTAATTTACATATATGTGCGCATAAATGCACGATTTCTATTATACAATTAATCTATTTCAATTGACATTCAATAACAATAAAAAAATGATTAAAATTTACATGTTATAATTGACAACATACGCACATATACATGTGTGTGCGTGCAATAATCTATTTGACCTGCCACAAAATAATTATCAAAATCTTAAATTATATAAAAATACGATAAATGATTAAAGTTTCAGTTAAATGAAATACATTTTACATAGTAGGTTTACTGAAACACATATATATATATAATTTGCACAGATGTGCGATATATTAATTTATCTACATAACATTAGTATTTATCACAATAAAATTATTACAGATTATTCTCACAATTTAATTCTCTTTGCTTAATACTTTTTTTTCCTTAAAATAGTACTATCAAATTTTTAACAGATGATTGTTGATTGATTTAAAATGTCTTTTTTTTTTTTTTTAAATAAATGAAATATACAATCATTTTATAGAATTAAGAAAATATAAATTTCAAAATGTTTTTCTGCTTGATTAGTTAATGCTGATGAAATAGGCAAGGTGAGAGAGGAAAAGTGAATACGTGAAGTGCAGCTCTTCATGCCATGATAAGTAGATAGTCAAGCATGGACTAAGTACACAATGCCCCATGATGTCGTGAGAAAATACCTCATTTTTAAGCACTGCCCCTCTAAGTACCTAGACAGATCATCCACAAGAAATAGCATCCAGAAAAAAATATCAGGCACTGAGCCAGCCCTGCTCATCTCTTATGAGTCTTAGGAGCTTTAGAAAAGGTCTATTCATGAGAACAAGGTCTATTCATGAGGCCTACATATACACTGCTGGATTACCCTGGGAGCTCAATATCTAGGTCTAGACAGTGCCGAGCATATACTTCGGAGCACCATAAACACATTGCATCCACACAGCCCTGCTCAACCATACACCCACCATAAACATAAAAAGTACAAATTCATGCATCACTTTCAAAATGTAATTTTACTAAAGATAATTATTTAAAAGTCTGTTATCATATATAACTTTATTCACCACAGCTGTATATATTTTTATCTGTTCTTCTCTGCCTTTAGATAGTTAGCATATAGTGTATATAATTATTTGTTTAGCAAGCTGGTTCTTTTAGTCCATTAGAAAAATATAATCCATGTTTGTTGTCATCATCAGATAAAAGTATGTAATCCATGTAAAATCTTGATTTGTAGTTGGTCTCTGCTCTATCTAGGATTAATCCAGGCAATCAGCTGTCTTGGTTTGATAGAATTTTAGGCAAGCAACCATCCTCCATGTTTAAGGCTATAAATTTCTACAGAAAGAAGTGGGTCACTGTCTTGGTTTGATAGAATTTTAGGCAAGCAACTATCCTCCATGTTTAAGGCTATGAATTTCTACAGAAAGAAGTGGGTCACTTTCTCTAGGTGAATTCAAACTCCTGCTAAGGAAAACAGTCTATTATATTGCCTTCAGCTACCTCAGTTTATGGTAACTATTTTTCCAACTCTCTACTACAGCTACCAACAAACTGCAGCTATCCATTTTGGTTAGCTAATTTCTACCACATTCAAAAAGTTTTAGTAGCCAAGCTGTTCTGTTCAGCTTTCACAAAAAACTACAATCCAAACTGCTGTCTTCGAAAATCATTACCCAGACAAACTGATATATTTTTAATCAGTCTTTTACAAACTTGGTTAAGTCACGTGACCAAAACACAGTGGCTGTTTTCAATTAACTTTAATCCATTTGAAAACAAGCTGGAAATTTCTATCAAAGTGTGATTTTTATGTTTTTACTTTAATCTTTGGAATTTGACCAAAGGTGTGATAATCCTTTTGAAAACATATACATGTTTTCATTTAGACAATAAAAATTTACAAATTAATTAAAGATTTCAAAAATAGACATTTTTTTCAAAATTATCAAAAAAACAAGCTTATATTTAAATTTCAAAATCAGAATTACAAATAATATTTATCAGACCTTTTAAAAGTTTAATTTATAAAACAATTTTTATTTTAAATCAGAGTTATTATTTAACTCCTTTACATATTATGATTTTATTTTAGGAAATATAAAAAAAATATCTACAAAAATTTATTCTGTGTTTATTTCTACTTTTCCTTTATTTTCCATATATATACGCACACACATTATATTATTATGGGTGTACCATGTAACCCAACCGGTTACAATATATATATATTGTATCTTACAAAAATGTTAACATATAATGCAATTTCCCAAGTTCTTTCTTATCAACAGTTTTAAAAATGGATAAAATAGAATCATAATATATAATAAAAATGTTCTTATTCAAAATTTTACTTTTGGTTGGATTCCATAAACATTGTCCAGTTTTTCACATTCTATATCAACAAAACTAATAATTTTTTATCACTTTTTCAGACATTTGTTTGCTACCATGTGACTTGATTTTGTCAAAGCATTAATCTTTTTTTTCAAGTCTTGATTGTAAACTATTGAATTTCATGTTTGTTTCAATTATTTATGAATGTTTGAAGATATTTTACTTCATATACTATTCATTGGAAAGTGTTTATTATTTAATTTTATTTTTAAAAAAATTCCCTCCTGTATGCATAGTTACTTATATGTATATGTACCTCTAGATATATTTAATATTGATTAATGTGTTTCGAATGCTGGCTGCCTATCTAAACTTTATATAATCCTAGATGGCTGTTTTAAAACATCTGTTAGTTATATTTACAAGGATTGTGCATCACCTTACATTTTCTTCATCATTAGAGGGTTAAAATTTTAGACTATTGTTGAATTTTAATGCTTAAATAAAGGTTTGGAATGGTTATTGCATTGGATCATTTTATTATTTTTTTAAATAAAGGAGAGTTCTAATGTTCACTTATTTACTTTGGAATTACATATTATCCATTTGCTCTTTTTTTTAAAGAAAACTACTATCTCATGACTCACATTTTTGTGGGATTCTTGTCTTTATCTCTTTCTTCTTGTGTTTGAACTATTGCTACCAAAAACTTTGTTCCTATCATCTATAACATAACTTATTGACCTCATGATGGATGAATAACCTGAACTTGACTGGTTAGGTATCCCTGTCTCAGGAGACACCTATTTGGGTTCATCAGCATTTATTTTGCTCCTTAGAGACATCAGATTTTCATAAGGACTATATGAAATATGGAGCACCCACCACATTGCATGAGTCAATGCCCATATCTCATCCAGTTCCAAAGTACCCCAGCAAATGCTTCCACATTAACTTGAGTGTTTATTTTAGCTATATACACTTTCTCTCATAATACAATATACATACATATATGTTTATACCTTCTTTTTTATTGTATATCAACCTCTATCTCCATCTAACTAGTAATATTCACATGTCTATGGATAAATGAGCTTCAGCATTTTGTGTTTTTTTGACAACCAATGTATGGTTTCAATATCAGTGCATTATAACTTCCTTTCAGTTCTCTCTATGTTCAACCAAAATGCATCTGGGCCATGGTCCTGTGTATTGTTGACAAAATTTGTGGTAAATGTTATTCAGTGGTTTACTTGGGTGGTGTGTTCTTACAAAAACTTTGTCCCCAATCCTAAAGTGATGTTTACTTTTCCTCATTTTTATTTTTCCTCATTTTTATTTCTCTCCTTAGTTCTGTTAATTAACTGTTGGTCTGCCATCTAAATTTTAGTGTATATATCATATTAACAATATTTAGTTGGAGGTAGTTAGAGGCTTGTACTTTTAAAAATAAAGAAGGAATAGGTTGGTTAAGATGTAGCCGAATGGGTGCAAACCCAGAAGATTCATTTGCTCTCCAATTGATGTAATTCAATACACATTCTGTCTACTTGGATTAGTCTATTACCTATATAGGATGTAATGATCAGTAAGTAAGGTTAATGTAATGCCTTTTTGTACCTATTCTCACATGATACCATATACAGGGTTCAATCGATGTGGGTAATCCATTGCTCATTCCAAAAGTCACAACATCAGAGGTCCTACCACAATAAGCTCCACAATCTAAATGCTATTGACTATATGCCTGATATAGGTGAGGGGTCCCTCATAGGTGTTGCATAACCTATGAAAATGAGTAACTGTTTGTCTTACGGACCACAATATGATGGTTCGACTTCCCATCATATGATTTTTTTATGTCTGGCTTACCTTCTGGATTGTAAAGAAGTCTATAATTCTACAAAGCCTGAGTAAGGTGATCATAGATATACATTTTAAGCACATAACTGATATAGATTCTTTTAAGGAGGTTCTTACATCCTGTGATGCCCCTTTGAGCTAACAATGGTTTGTTATTAGTGTTATCATCACTACTGTAAGTTTTGAATTGATGTTATGCCTTAGGTCTTTGGTGATACTTTGGTTAAGTGGTTTGAATATTTCTGTGGTACTCATAACTGGAGTCACCATGTGAGTCCTGGCATCATCTTGTTGCACACCTGGAATCAATTGTTTCATATTGGAGTTAAGGAGATGGTTTTCCATCTCACTTCCTAGTGACTGTGACATCGATCCAGCTCAAAATTTGAGATTCAAAGAGGTTTCTGCAATGAAGTAATGCTCTGCAATGAAGTAATGTTCAATGTCTTGAGGTGATTCAAAAATAAAATCAGGTGAATCTCTTTGAATGATGATTACTTGCTGCTGTTTATCCAAATTGCAAATGATTATCACATCATTATTTTCATGGGTAAAAGACTATTTTTCAATGGCTAAACGCATTGAATCATGTGAAAACAAAATAATTTGGCTAAAAGTACCATGCTTAACTTGATCATGAGCACTGTGTAAATCTCCTTTTAACTTCTCTTGAGCTTTATGATCATTTGAGGTATATATCATGCTACCTCTGGGGTATAGCATAAATAACTTCTTATCCATGACAAAGTGAAAATAGCCAACTTGGCTATCAAACAATTCTAGAAAATATCATGCTCAGTAGGCTTCCTTTTTCATTTTTCAGCATAGATTCTTTATTCTCCCTGTCCAACTTTGTAATGTTCACTCCAATATCATGCTCTCTATGATTCCTTTCGGTGGGACCTATCAGAGGTGCCAATAATTGGGGGTTGGTGGGTCAGTTGCTTCTACCTCCTTGTGTTGAGTGCTGGATTGGTCCATATCTGCTTCACTCCCACAACTACATTACCCTCATTTAGTAGCATTTCAATGATTTCAAACCTGTAAGTGGTTGTTTCATCTAATCTATCCACCTGATTTTCTGTTTTGGTTGCATCCTCTGTAAGTTTTTCCAGCACAGTTTTGCATGACACAGCATTCATTTCCATTGAAGCTTTCTTGTTTCCAAGTTGATGCAGATGATGATTTATGGTCTGCATCATTTCCTCATGAGCTTCATTTTCCATGCTTTGCTTGATGGAGATTTTGCTTGGATGCTTGGCAACTCAACAAAATTATTGTCCCGGATAGAAATATTCCACCACCCATACATGAGTTATTTATGAAATTTGGAAACAAGGTGTTTTCTACTTTTTATTTGACCTCCAGCTATTGGCAGATTGAACTCCATCCTGATGATTGTCAATATACTACCATCTGATATGAGGGTTTCATCTACCAGTTTAATAGGATATTTAGATGTTTAGATAAGATCCTTTCTCCTGAGATTAAATGAATCATAACCATTTATGTAGATGATGTGATTATTGCATTTACCTCTGTTAAACACCTTCAACATCTCACTATGTTTCTCTCAGAGTGCTTCTACAAAGGGATTGAGATTAAATAAATCATAACCATTTATATATATGATGTGATTATTGCATCTACCAATGTTGAAACCTTCAACATCTCACTATGTTTTTCTGAGAGTGCTTCTGCAAAGTGATTAAAATCAACTTCAAGAAGAGTTCCCTAGTATCTAACCAGGTAGTCTTCCTAGATTGTGTCATATGTTGTAATGGGATAAAAATTCATCTGGACAAGATCAGTGCCATTCAAAGCTTTCCCAGAGTTATTAATAAAAAGCAAATACAGTCATTTTTGTTTCTACAAAAACTTTGCTGACCACATGAAACCATTGTTAAAACTAATCAGAAAAAAAGAAAAATGGAAATGGACTGAGGAACAGGAGAGTGTGTTTGAAAATATTAAAACAGGGTTTTTAGAGCAAACAATTTTGGCCTTCCCTGATTTTAATAAACCATTTGTCATTCAAATAGAGAGTAGTGGCTTTGTATTAGGGGTAATGCTATCACAAATCCAGGAGGATGGTCAACACAGGGTCATCTATTTTATTAGCAGATTCCTGAAAGATCTATAAATGAATTACAAAGTAACTGAGCAGGAGGCACTATCCATAGTGTGAGCCTTCCAGAAGTTCTGACATGTTTCTCAGATCAGATGTGATAATGGTCACTGATTATAAGAATCTTGAATTCCTGAACCACAGTTACCTGACCAACAGTCACCTAGTTAGGTGGAGTCTCCTGTTGCAGGAATTCAATTACACCATAAGGTTTTGTAAAGGATCTGAGAATGTAGTAGCAGATTCTCTTAGTCAGATCAGAACCATCTATCTGTAGAAGATAACTACATTACAAATGTTGACCTAATAACTGAGAGTAATGTAGAGAACAAGTTGGGAGAATTACCCAAATTACAATCAGAAGATCCTCATTTAAGCACAATCATAAATGCAATGAAGAGGAAGTTTTGAATGTATCCAAAAATCTTGCACTTTATAACATAGAAAATCAGATCTCGTTATATAAAACCGATGTAAATACTAAAGAGTGGAGAGTAGTGGTACCTAACATTATATGCACCCCACACATAATGCTCATTCACAGTTTGTATGAGCATTACAGTGTCCACAAAACAGAACATACTATGAAAACTTGGTTTTACTGGCCAGGCATGTATAGAGATATCTTGAGCACACTCAAAGATTGACAGGTATGCCTACAAGCTAAGCCAGTAAACCAGAACTATAGTGAGGCATTAAGATCAATAATTTGTGAGAGACAACAAGATCTTGGTGATTGATTATTATGGAATGTTGCATCCATTCAATAAACAATATCTCTTGGTTGCCTATGATCTCTTTTCAAAGTATATCTATGCTCATCCTATGCCCCAAGCTAATATCAGACATAAAATCAGGGTATTAGACACCCTCCAATTCCCAAAAGGTAGGAAAGCCTAAA
The DNA here is from genome assembly GCA_028023455.1 of Epiperipatus broadwayi. Classification (NCBI taxonomy): domain Eukaryota; kingdom Metazoa; phylum Onychophora; class Udeonychophora; order Euonychophora; family Peripatidae; genus Epiperipatus; species Epiperipatus broadwayi. The sequence goes on from JAQFVV010006226.1 coordinate 4,892,937, forward strand.
TCCATTATAACACCATGGTATGCCTTTCCTATCTCAGGAATGGAAGGGATGGGTGAAGCTGCAAATCAAATGTGCTCACTTCCATTAGAAATCCAAAGACAAACTCTTGCAAATGTGTAATACAGGAGCTTGGCCATTTGTTCAGGACCTACCTAAATGATGAGCATAGGGGGTGGGTGAAACAGACAGAACGTGTAGTGAATTACATCAATTGGAGTGCAAATGAATCTACTGGATTCACACCCATTCAGCTACATTTTAACAATCTATTCCTTCTTTATTTTTAAAGTACAAGCCTCCACCTAAGTATCAATATGATATGGAAACTAAAATTCAGATAGCACTAACTAAGCAGAGAAATAAAAATAAGGGGCAAAATAAATATTACTTTAGGATTGGAGACAAAGTTTTTGTAAGAATGCAAGACCCAAGTAAACTATTGGATAATATTTACTATACATTTTGTCAACAATATGCTGGACCATACATTATTGAAAAACAAATGGGCCCAAACACATTTTGGTTTAACAAAGAGGAAGAACTGAAAGGAAGTTATAATGTGCGGATATTGAAACTACATTCTTTGTCAAAAATAAGCAAAATGCTGAAGCTGCTTTAACCATAGACATATGAATATTACTAGTATAGATGGAAATAGAGGTTGATATACAAAAAAAAGCTATAAACATATATGTATGTTATATTTTTATATTGGACTATTTCCATCATCTAATATGTGTGTAGAATGTCTTTAGAAAAGTTTAATTTTTAGTTAAATATTCCAAATGCATTCAGCTGTTAGTAATATCACAGCAAACAGGTTAGTATATGCACCAACTGCTAGTAATATCACAGCAAACAAATGTTAGTAATATTACAGCAAACAGGTTAGTATATGCACTAACTGTTAGTAATATCACTGCAAACAGGTTAGTATATACACAACATTTCGAGAGGTATTTTTCTCCCCTCTTCTTCAGGTGTTGCTGGCCTGACCAGTGACAGTACTAGCATGGGATTAGAACCTTGGCCCTTAGAATCTTGGATAATTGAATTTTAAGGCAACGCTCTAACCAACAGCCATACTGCCAAAGTCAACAGTATGTAGTAATTTCATATACTTATCTATGAGGTTCCTCGTTATTTCTCCACTTTTTCCTCAGAGCAAAGTTGAATAGTGGTTTCCATACATTATGTATAGTCACATTAGGTTGGCTAATGGAATTTTTTGCCATTGTCATGTGAGCAGCGTCTTTAATTTTTTTTCTTTGTACCTTTTCTTCTTTGTCCAATATTTTTGTATTTTCCCAATTGAACGTATGTTCATTGGTCCATACATGGTCTGCTACCTTAGACACATCTGCTTTTTCTTTTCTAATCATCAGTTTATGTTCTTGCAAGTAATTTTGAATGGGACAGCTGTTTTCACCAATATATGTTCTTCCACATTCACATGGTATTTCATAGATGCAGTTTTTTCTTTGCAGCATTTCAAGTTTAGGCTTTGTAGATGTTAGAATTGCTCATAGTGTGGTATGGCTTTGGAAAGCTGTTCTGATATTATACTGATTGCAGATTTTCCTTAATTTGTCTGCTATTTTTGGAATGTATGGATACACTACAGTACCAATAATTGTCTTTTCTGTTGATGGTTCTTTTTGTTGTCTATTTAATGTTTTCTTAATAACAGCTGATAGATAACCATTTTTTAAGAGTTTGTTCTATATAGATCTTTTCTTTTTCCAAATCACCAGTTTCTGAACAAACTTCTTTTGCTCTCTTCCACAGTGATAGTATAACTCCATGTTTTGTGTTTCTGGTGTGATTAGATGTATAGGCTAGCTATTTTCCTGTATGTGTAGGTTTTCTGTAAACTGTAGTTTTGATTTTGCCATGAGGCAGTCTTGTCACAAGAACATCTAAGAATGCCAATTTTTGTTCTTGTTCTGGTTCTATTGTGAATTTAATTGAAGGGGATATGTTGTTGATGTGTGTCCAGAAAGTTTGTAGCAATGCTTCACCATGCAGCCATACAACAAATGTATCATCCACATACCAAAGCCAAACTTTAGGTGGATAAGGAGTACTTTTTATGGCTGTGGATTCAAGTTCTTCCATGTAAATATTGCTAATCAGGAAAGACAATGGTGAGCCCATAGCCATTCCTTGATTTGAAAAGACAATTATCGGTACTGTAGTGTATCCATACATTCCAAAAATAGCAGACAAATTAAGGAAAATCGGCAATCAGTATAACATCAGAACAGCTTTCCAGAGCCATACCACACTATGAGGAATTCTAACATCTACAAAGCCTAAACTTGAAATGCTGCAAAGAAAAAACTGCATCTATGAAATACCATGTGAATGTGGAAGAACATATATTGGTGAAACCAGCTGTCCCATTCAAAAGCACTTGCAAGAATATAAACTGATGATTAGAAGAGAAAAAACATATGTGTCTAAGGTAGCAGACCATATATGGACCAATGAACATACGTTCGATTGGGAAAATACAATAATATTGGAAAAAGAAGAAAAGGTACAAAGAAGAAAATTTAAAGAAGCTACTCACATGACAATGGCAAAAAATTTCATTAGCCAACCTAGTGTGACTATACATAATGTATGGAAACCACTAATCAACTCTGCTCTGAGGAAAAAGTGGAGAAATCACAAGGAACCTCATAGATAAGTATATGAAATTACTACATACTGTTGAATTTGGCAGGATGGCTCAGTTGGTTAGAGCGTTACCTTAAAATTCAATTATCCAAGATTCTAAGGGCCCAGGTTCGAATCTCATGCTACTACTGTCACTGGTCAGGCCAGCAACACCTGAAGAAGAGGGGAGAAAAATATCTCTTGAAATGTTGTGTATATACTCACCTGTTTACTGTGATATTACTAACAGTTAGTGCATATACTAACCTGTTTGCTGTGATATTACTACCATTTGTTTGCGGTGATATTACTAACAGTTGGTGCATATACTAATCTGTTTGCTGTGATATTACTAACAGTTGAATGCATTTGGAATATTTAACTAAAAATTAAACTTTTCTAAAGACATTCAACACACATATTAGATGATGGAAATAGTCCAATATAAAAATACAGCTATGAATATAGTGTGTATGCATTTGTGATGATGATTGAGCTAGATACCGAGTCATTGACATTTGAAAAGTAGATAAAATTAAAGTCCCACCATACATAAAATATATCTATTGTAGAGTATAGGGTGAAGGAATATTAGATTAAAATAATTAAATAAAAGTTATTAAATTTTATTATTGGAAGCATTACCCTTGGAAACAAATCAGTAACTAAAAGCATTAAACATTGGGGTGAGAAATTTAATGTTCATTATGTCTGGGATAAAAATGAGAATAAAAATATAATATATGTGAAGGTAAATATTTTATCTGTCTGATATTAATATTATTCCATGGTATTATGATATAAAAAAAACTAAATAAATAAATATCCCTAAATCAATAAATAATGTCAAGAGGTTTTAAACTATAAATATTCATTTTTAAGTATTAGGGAATCAGGATTACCATGGAGTAATATTAATATTTATTTAGATTTTTTTATATCATAATACAATTGTAGAACAGAGGAAAGCCATGTGAGTCATCAAATGAATGTATATATTATGTATTGAGTTGTAATATGTTAATAAAATTTGTTTTTAAAATAAAATTTGCGTACGACTCAATGTTTTGTGGGTTATTATAATCTAGACATCTCAAATCCAATCATACATCAATATATTATTATTAATAGTTGAATCATCATTTTCTTAAATAATATCCAGTAAAAATATATAAAATGGTTAATTTTCCGAGCTTATGTGGCACAGAAATACTCAAGATTACCAAATAATTTAATATAGTTGAAATATAAATTATGAATAGGGATGGTTATTGGGTGATAGTGGATGCATTGGGTGGGCATAAAATCCTTTCCCCATCCATCGTATTCAAACACCTCCCTAGATGCACTTCCTTATGATTTTTACTTTAATTATAAAAGCACTCATAATATGTTATTTCTAAAAGATTTAATAAGCTTAAATTATTAGAGCTTTAATGTAAACAGACATTAAACTACATTAAAGACAGCCAAGATCAACCTTGGAAGTGATCCTGGGAGGGGTTTTTTATCACCAATAATCCATAGCAGCTTGTTCGACCTCCACACCTTATTGTTCTAAACACCCCGAGAAAAGATTATAATGGGATAAATGAGCTAGCATAATGGAAAATTTAATAGTAAAATAGATAATAGTGTAATAGACCTATGAATGTGAGGATGACAGGGGGATGGATCAGGAAGGTGGAGATGGATATAGAACTATTTGTAATCGGGACAAAAATTTTAATTGTGACTTTAATGATAGTGAATGGGGAGTGTGCTGAGAATAGCCAAGAATATTAATATTATTATTTTTAATGCAGTCTCAATGGTCTCTTAATCGACTGATTATTTATTAACTCATTCATTAAATATTATTGATGTAATTTATTAATAAGTTATTGAAATGAGATTTAACCTCAATATTCTCATTGAAGTTGTAATTTGGTGCCCTGGCAAATAAGATTATGGATGTTCTATTCCATCATCATCATCCCAGTAGGCTTTAGAAATAGTGTTAGCTGGGAATGGTGAAGCATCCATCGATCCATCCTTAAAACATTACAATTGACAAGCATCCATCGATCCATCTTTAAAACATTACAATTGACAGGCAACTTGGCCACAAGTGTCTGAGTTCTAGATAGATTCAATATAGGTTATAATTAATGTATAGCATGGTAGCCCGAGCTGAAATAAATAAATATTACAATTAATCCATAATGAGGAAGTGCGACCATTTGAATAAAGTTATAATTAGCTTAAACTGTCTGATAATATATGTTATATTTGTAAACTCTCCTAATCGTTTGTTATATTTGATTCACAACGTGGATGACCGATCGAAAGATTACAAAATACATTTTATACCATTTAATTAGGTTTTATACAATTTATATTTGTTAGAATTGGCTACAATGTGAAGGCTATAAAATAAGTTGTAGTTGGCCAATTTATATTTGTTATAATATATATATATATTTGTTATAATATATATATTGAAACAGATATACTGTTCCCCGTGTATATATATTCAAAATATCCCCCCCCCTCATTTAAAAAATACTGGCATGATTTGTTGTTAGAAAAGAAAAGACTTAATAATGATTGAGGAAAACTAAAAATTTAAAGAAACAAAGGAATCATGAAAATTGACAGCAATCAAAAAAGAAAGTTAATTTGGTCAAATTAGAAATAAAAAAAGACACAACAAATACGTTAAATCTGCAATTAAAAGAAAGTATAAATCTTTCTTTATTAAAATTCATCAATCCAAAAAAAAGGAAACCAATAAAGTAAAAAAGAAAAAAATATATTTAAACATTAAAAAAAGATAAGTTTATTTTGTATTGCAGAAAAATAATTTGTAAGGCAAAATAACTTAGATGTTAAGCCAATGCCTTTAGGCAAAGAAATGTAAAATTAATTGGAATTCGAAAACACATAGCCAGATAATTAAAAACGGTCTTCTACTGCCAAAAAGAATAGCCAATGAGCTGGGGGAAATGGCACGAACGTGGATGAAAACATACTACCAACACCAATTAAGGCAGGCGTCATATAAAGAGAATCCATTCTGATAAGCAGAAAGTATAAATAGCTTGAAAAATTTGGATTATCAGACAGAGAGAATAATTTTTATTATTATCATCGTCGGTTAAGTAGTTTTTCTTTTGAGAAGTCATATTGAATAAAACAAGCAGAGAAAGTGCAAAATATTTGGAAAATTCGGATTATCAGAGAATATTTATTTTTATCAGTTTTACTAAGTAAAGCAAGACAGAAAAATCAAAACTTAACCATGAAAAAACAATATAACATGGGCGGTTGACATTCATTTTTATATTTTAAGCTTATAATCAAAATATTGTATGCAGCACTATGTTTTATGAACATAATATGTGTTGTACAATTTCAGCATGAAAGTTAGTACTTTGCTTTCAGATGAATGAATTTAATAATTATTCTATGACATCATCAGTATTACAAAATGGCCACCACAAAAAATTTTTTTATGACCATTATAGTGAATGATTGATTGTAAATCAAAATAATGGGTACATATTGATAATCACTTTTGTAAATCCTCACATAAAGACTAAGTGCTATGCAGGGTAAAGTTGTATATGGTAAGAGCATTGATGATGAACAGAAGGTATCAGTATCCCAGAATTTTTTATTATGAGTGATAGTTTAGCATTTAAGTATTTGCATCCAAATATTTGTTTATATAATATGTGCTAAGTTTGACAGTGGCTAGATAAGTAGCCTGTTTATAATCCACCTCTTTTAAATCCAGACATAAGGTTGACTGTTGATTTTTAATTGATTGATATGTTATGCAGCTTATAAGTATAGTTGTTATAACTACTTATTTCATAATACATGCAGACTCTATGCACTTATTTACTGGATTTCATTTATCGGTATATATTTATTGAATGTTATTGATTATTCAATGTAGGGATATTGTTCCATCTTCCCATGTTTACCCCTATTCCATACAGTTACAATATATATATATATATATATACACACACACTAACCTAGTCTGTTTGCATATTCACTTTTCCTGGGCAATATATTATAAAGTAAAAATGGGTTAGCTCAGTTAATGATTACATTTGGTTCAATGCAAATGATTAATAAATAAAATCTGCATTAATTTAAAATATTCTACTAGCTCAAATTCAAAAATAAGAATAAGGTTCAGTTTATAAAATAAATCAAATAAATATTTCATATTTTATGAGACTTGGAAGTGAAAACACAGGTGACAAGAAAGATTACACTGAGCCAATATCCCACAGGATACTACCTCAATGGCATAAGAACACTATCCCCCCTTATTACTATTTCAAATAACAAACTTATAGTATTCTTACAACTTTAATGAATCCTACTCATTAAGATTAAACTAATAATTAAATCTTAATCTTTTTATTTATAATAATTTAGCTCAATAAAATCTCAGGTTCATAAAACTATTCTAAGTTAATTAAAATCATGAAAAAATATGATAAGGGATTTTTATGTCATACTCTATTACGCTTAAACTAATAATAATAATAAATAATAATAATAATAATAATAATAATAATAATAATAATAATAATAATAATAATAATAATAATAATAATAATAATAATAATAATAATAATAATAATAATAATAATAATAATAATAATAATAATAATAATAATAATAATAATAATAATAATAATAATAATAATAATAATAATAATAATAATAATAATAATAATAATAATAATAATAATAATAATAATAATAATAATATTCTTCATTGGATAAACTAATTCTGTATATCTTTTCTTTTCACTATAATTTTTATTACCATAATAAAATAATATAATACGATATAATCTTTTATCTTCATATAATAATGTAAGAAAAATGTGATAGTATTTATAATCTGACAAATAAAGATGTGTGGCAAGGGATAGCATATAATTCAATGTACTCTTTAATAATCAATTTATGACCATAAGATAATATAAAAAATGTGATTGCTTAAGTAAATAAATCTTCAAAAAAAATATTCAAATTCTTAAAATAATTATTTATTTATCTCTGTGCAAAAAAAATATGTTTGTTTCTATTATTATGGGTATCTCATGCAGTATAATGGGAAAATGAAACAGTCAAGATGCACAAATTTTGAAAACAAATTTAACAAAGTTTATTATTAACAATGAAATAAAATAAACAATTTATTTACAATATTTACATTGGATATCCTCACTTTACACCGTTCTACATTTTTTTATTACTTAATTATTAAACAATCTAGAATTTATTTAAGTCTCCATTCTGACTTAAAATAAGAATAATAAAATAATACCATTTTATTTATCTCTTTCTAATTAAACTTATGATAAATTACATTTATTTATTTTTTATTTAAAAATATATCCTATCCTTAAATATTATTTAACTATACTTTTTTTTTCTAAAAAACATCCATAGAAACATACTATGGAAAACATCAAAAATAATATTATCGTGAGTATGGATCTTTTAAAAAAATAAACAATTTTCACTCTGCAATGTTAAAAGATGTCATATAAAATATCTACTAATAATTTATTACTAGATATTGTGGATATCATTGTTCATTACTCTATGTTTATTAAATATAACATATCCCTATTTAATATTACTTTAATACTATATAGTTGTAACTACCGATAGATTCTCTATTATTTAATAAATACAAAATTATACCTATGTTTATTATTTATATCGTTTTACTTTATAACATTATATTTTTAAAATATGCAATACTTATTCTAAAACAACATAAGGCATTTAAAAGTTATTTAATATTTAAAGAACAACTTTGTTTTATATACTTTATTCCTGTAATTTTATTTTATTTCCAAAATAAATCCAAAAAACATATTATTATGATTCTTTTTCCTTTCGGATCTATTGGATTTTCAATTCTAATTTATATAAATTCTACTTTTTCGAAGTAATTAAATTTATCTCATTCAAACGATAGCATATGTTAAACTCTAAATTATCTATTATTTATTTTCAAATATATCATACTGAACAATGTAGTTACATTGGAAATCTAGATAGCGAATAGATGAGTAGGAAGGAAAGCAAAACTAGAGTATAACTCATAGCATATATCAAAAAAATATCATGGCACAGTGTATCTATAAGAAATAGAGGCATGACCTAGTCTAATGTCCTCCAATACTATTCATGATGTCAAGCTATTCTTTCAGCTTTATTAAAACATCAATACTTAAAGAAAAATAGACACTGTCTAAAATAAATATACAATTACAGGGCTTTGTTAACTGCATTGAATATCCACTAAGATTATAAAATATTACTCATATTCCCTCATCACATCCTATTATAACATCATCTTGGGTTCATGTTTCCATAGTACTACCAAGTCACTATCTTATCATTATTTCCTAAAGATTTATCACATCTTACATCGACAAAATAACTATCTTGCATATTCAAAACAATAAATAATATTTATTTATAATTAGAACGATCTCACAGATCCACAAGAAAAGTTTGCTTACTTCCTTATTCTATATTCTAAAACCTTTACAAACTAATCATATAAATACTTGAACATCCAATAATATGAAAGTTTTTAAAAGAATCATAGCAATATTTATTATCATGTTGTGTTAGATTACTAGTATAAAATTATAGTATGCATATTCCCAAAATAAATCCTGGTCTCATAATTTTAAAAGTGTTGTATAAAATGCGTTTATGTATAATTAAACATTTATACTTCCATTCATTATAATTCATAGGCAATCTAAAAAGAAAACAAAATATACATAATAAAATATCAATATTCATTAACTATTACCAAGTGATATTATCTGGTCATCACTTTTTGCAGTCTTCTTTTCCATCCACTAGATATAGCATTGCATAAATGAAAATACATTTATACTTTTACTTAAATGTTCTTATTTAAACTATTAAATTATTATATTATATGATTTTAATATTATCAATAGATCAATGTTCATGTTCCTAATCTTATAAATTAGAAAATTTACATTTAAAATAAATAGTAATAAATGAAAATCATATTTACATAACTTCAGCTGAAAAAATGAATGTTTTTTATAAGTCCAAATATTTCCATTTTCTTTCTCAAAAGTTTTTTTTTTAAATGTTCTCTTCGAAAATAATTCTACAATCTCCCCTGTTGCTATGAAGATGAATAAGACAATACGTTTCCTGCAGTAAGTGTCGGCCAAACTTGCGGCACAAAAATCTCAGGTTTAAAAAATGAATAATAAAAAATTACGACGTCTTTTAAAATCTTGAAAAATTAAATAAAATAATAATCAATCCATCCTGGAAGAATTTATAGAACAACAGTTTAGGTTTCTATTGTCCAGAAACGATGAATATTCAAATCATAATAAAATTATATTATTAAAATAATAACTTGAAGCTCCTATTCTGGGATATTCCTTATTAGCTGGGCGATGCATCCTGTCCCTTTTGACTTAACTTGAATTATCCGGAGAAACTTTTGCACAATCTTAAATATTTTCATAATTCCATATTTTATTTATTAACATGTTCATCTTCTTTATAGGTTTCTTCTTCATGATAATTTATTATTATTTATTACATATTCAGAGGTTTTTCTTGTCTTAAATTATCAGCTTTTAAAACAATTTTATATATGCATATTAACCCTCTATATCAGGCATGTCAAACTGGCGGCCCCAGGGCCGCATGCGGCCCTCGAAAGGATTTTTCATGGCCCTCATCTAAGATGCTATGTAATAAAATGAAAACAGAACGATATGTTGCAAACAATAAATTAATTTTTTTTAAAAAGCTCTTATATTTAATTACATGAACTAAAATATATACAGTAATTGTTGTCTACATACATAGCTAATTTATAATTCTCGGTTACACGCATAGCTTATGCCTTTATGATGATGAAGCATTTGAGATATGTGAATACCAAAGCTGGCAACGTTAATAATGTGCTGCTGTGCTTCCGAGAACATAAATACATTAGTCAGCTATTCGCGCCACCAACGTAGCAATCCTATCTGCAGATATTGTTTTTTTCTTTGAATTGTAACAAAAAGCAGTTGCGCTAGTTTCTTTATCCGGATTGGTGTGTTAAAAATTTGCAGGTTGTTTCCTTTTATAACTCATTCAAAAAATATAAGTAAACTGCTATATCCAAGAGTTTATATCTTTCTGAAACTAGTCAGACAGCATAAGAAATAACGAGCATGCATTTTGTTATATAATATTTTAATTATAATCAAACATGAGAAACAATAATATTTTACTATGTTAGTGTTCTTCAGTTGGAAACTAAAGTTCTACAATTTTACCATTATTTCCTTGAATTAGTTACCATTTCTAACCTACCCTTATTTTTTTTGTCCTCTCTATCTTAATTGCTAGTCAGACAGAAAAAGTATCCGTACCTTTTATAGCTACCTCCATTTATCGACATAATTCCAGTCGATCGCTCTTTATTTAAATATAGAGTATTAAATTTTGATATTTATAATTTTTTTTAAAAAATTTAAATTAAAGCTCTATTTTTATTACGAAACACTTCCAGCTAAATAAAGAGATTGATAGGACAGTGACATATTTTTGTGTGGAGTGAAATAAGATTACTGCTTAATTTAAGAACTATTAGTGTTGCTAAGCAATATTAGCGCATATCACTCCAATTTTCGTGTTTTGAAGAAAATAAAAAAAAAAAACATTAGTAGGTTTAAATATAAAAAGTAAGAATATTTGAAATAATTTTTTACAGCATTCCGTTTCTTTATCAGTATATAAAGCCTTTTCAAGTAATTGCTCTCATTTCAAGAAATATGTAAATACGAAAATAACACAATTACAAAAATATCTAAAATCCATTTTTTTTATTGATAAAGAGGTATAAGAGTTCCAAGTTGTTTTTTCGTGTTATAATAACAGAATTGTTGGAATTCATCCCTCTTCAGAACAACTGGTGAAGATATTTTTGTCGTATAGCTTTTAGAAAACTTAACTTGCTTTGAAGCTTGTTTCTGTTACAACTGATGGTGCTAAATCGATACAGGTGAAATAAAGGTTTTGGTCACGACTACAAAAACAAGGAAACCAGATAAACCGAAATAAGTTTTCATTCTCATACAAATTCTCTGTTTAAAATTATTAAAAAGCAAGTACTTAAAAAGTTACAAGATAGTCAACTTTATTGATCAAGACCTTAACCCCAATTTATTCGTTCCTTAAAGATTTAGAATCTGAATTCAAGATCTTCCTTATTAAAAAGTTCGTTGTTGTCCTCCAATGTCTTAAAGAGTTCTATCTGATTTTGGAGGAAATAATATTATTTTTTGAATAAGTGAAAAGAAAAATAATTATAAAGATATTGTGGGTAAAGACTAATTTTTAATAATATTACAGGCCATCTGAATAATCTTAATATTACATGAAAATCAATTGATACGAATATGATGATAGTTAAGCTTTGTAAAAAACTGAATTTGTTTAAAAATCATTTGAAATGAGCGTTTTGACGTATTTTCCTACATGTACAGTTAAAAGAAATAAAGTTCTCGTTTTCATACTCAAAATTGAAAAATAAAGAATTGATAAACGTTTTGATGATTTCAAGGAGTTTGAGAATTTTTTCTCTTTTCAGGGACATTTGCCTTTGAAGTGAAAGCTGACTTGATACAATGAATTAATTGATTTAGAATGATTGATTTAAAAAAATATCGAGAAGTAGGAACCAAAATTTATTCCTATTTAGGTGAAAGATACGAATTAAAAATTTGCTAATTTTAAGCTTTTTGGAAGTACATACTTATGTGAGAAATTATTTTCATGCATGAAATTAAAAAAACAGCTTACAGATAAGATTAACGATAAACATCTATCTGATAATGAAAAGCTTGTTTCAGTCTTTGAATCAGATATTGAAAAACTAGTAAGAGGAAAATGCTGGCAAGTTTCCAGTAAAAACAATAAATTGTAGTTTTATAAATATGTAATCAGATAAAATAAATGTTTAAATAAAAGCAATACTATATCAATTGTATATTATTGAAGTGAATTCACTAAACTACATAATATGCTTTAATTACCCTATCTATATTCCTGCATTTTCACTTTCAAAATACAATTTTAAGAAAATTTGTGTGATGTGGCCCGCGAGAATCTTACCAGTAGCATAAAGTGGCCCATTGTTTGAATGAGTTTGACATGCCTGCTCTATATGCCTCAGATTTTTTTTTTTATAACATACGCTTTTCTAAAATATTTTCCGTGAGTCTTTTTTAAAATAATTTCTTGTAAACATTTTAAATGTTTCCTTCAAAAGGAATAACATTTACTCTTATAACATGATATTTCCATAAATGTATTATAAAGTATACTTGTTCTATTGTTTATTAATACTGGACAAGACTATCTTGCTATATAAAATAATGCATCTTTACTTTTAATCGGCAAAACAGTTTTTCTAATGAGTTTCCCATACAATGTCCATAAATAAATTTATTCATTTGAATAGTCCTCTTGTTCAATATTATTGAATCTGCATTAATAAATATTATACTCATTTTTAAAATATTATAAGTTGAATATGTTTTACTTATTGGTATATCCATTTTATTATTGCGAAGTTATATATTAGATTTTGACAAATACTACTGATAACGGGACTTTAAAATTAGCAAGGCATATTAAAAGAAGTTATTACTAATATTTTTATTTTACACTCTCTTTTTGCAAATATTTTTAAAATAATAATAACCTATTAGCTTTGCAAATAAAATTGTATGAGAGCACTAAAAAATTGACTAAATAATAAAATTAAAAATTACTATCACCTTGATAGCTTCTGATATGATCTCTGCCACTTTTAATACATTTTTTAATCACCATTGATACTCCCATGCAATTCGTATTTATATCCTAGAGAATACGTCATTCTATTGGTTGATTCTTACTTTTGGTTTGATACCAAATTTGCATAATGTTAGAAACTTACACAATTAAATTTCAAGCTAAAAAAAATATGACGTATTAAAACTTAAAAAATATTATTTAATTATTACTTTTAAACCAATTATTACTTTACTAAATTATTTAAATATTTAAAGACTTTTTAAAAACACTATTTAATAAATTATCCTACTTTTAATATTTAATTTATCTATTTTTTATTTTAACAAAATATTTAACTTTTTTATTAACTGTACTTGTCTTTATTACATTATTTAAAACATTTTATACGACAGTTAACTTAATATTTAATATTGGCTTTTATGATAGGTAATAATTATATCCAATTCTATAATGCAATTTTACAATATTTTGAATTTTACTAATCTAAATACTAGCAAGCAAGTGTGGACAACCATATATTATTATACAAATCACATGACTAATATAACCAATACAGACGAGATCTGATTTTCTGTCTGGGAATAAATAAATTGCAACACTTGTCGTATTAAATAAAATAATACAATTATATAAAATTTGGAAGAATAATTTAGAAAATATAGAATTAAATACAACTTTCGCTACCATAAAACTTACTTTTTAAAATATACGATATTAATTATAATTATTAAATATAATTTATAAATTTAACTATAACATTTATTTAACTATATGTTTAAGTCTATCAAAATTTAACTTTTAAACATACTCTTAAATATTTATAGCTGTGTTATTTATTATGAGCAGCTTTTGCAATCATATGTAATAATATTTTGTAGCTTTATTTAACTGTTCTTAAGTGATTCATTATAATTTTATGCACTATGTAATTTCACTTAGCTTTAAATTGTACTTTAAGATATTATTAATACAATTTAATTAACACAACAAGAGAACATAGTCTAAAATTTAAAATTTTTAATAATTTACTATGATCAACTATTTCTGACCTATAGAAAAGGGCACAATATATATATATTGTAATGGTAAGAATTGTCCCTCCACGTAACAAAATCTAGAACATAGGCAAAATATACTAAAGCTGATCGAATCCAGATGCTGTGGTCCAGAATCCGACCAACATTCAACCCTTTCACCTCTGCTCAATGATTTACTACCCTATGGATGACATTCCTCAGCATACACAGACAATCAATTCACTCTCGGTCCAGCAGTCACTACCAGTAAAACAAGAGACTCATAATTTAACTAATTTATCACTGATTTGGTAAGATATATACACACATGGCTAAGTAATTAATTATAGAACTTAACAGGCTGATCTACATATGTATGAAATAGTGTATGTGTAATTAGATATAGAGTTGGACAAAATGAATTCACGGACAATAAAATATGCAAACGAGTTATAATTTTAAATATTATTACTTTAATAAAACAATAGCAAACAATAAATTAAAACACACCAAATTATATGGTAGGAACGTGAGGTATAAGCTCGCAGGCATTAGATAACTGCTGAGATTCATGTTATATATTTCATTATAAGTGTTTAATAACATGTAGTGCAGTATTGGAATTTCATGCCTATATTAATTAATATGCCAAATCTCTAGCTCTTTTGTAGTCTGCTAGATCATGCAGAACTTTATAGCCAAAGCTATATAACTAACTATCATAACGCTTTTATGGCGTCTATTTAATATAAAGTTAATTTGAGCATATAATTAGGCTGAGATACGCAGGTTAGCATGTTAACCTAGATTAGGATGTATACTAATGCTAGATAAGCATTTAATATAAAAGGGAGAGAAAACTGATTTATGATAGGTTTACCTATATTCTCTATGGCACATATTAAAATATCAATTAAGCAAAAAGGTGCAAATGAGTCATTATTCATGGGCTTCAGTCTCCAAAGACTTGGTTTGCCCTAAGACCGCTCAACCTGCCGCGAATAAGAACATTAGTAGTTCAGGTAGTCGGATAAGCGTTATGAATCATCTAGGTCCTTGTGCCCTAGTTCTAAAAGTGTGCTTGAACCTGAACTAAAGTGGATGAGAGTGGCCTCCGCCTGCCCGTCATCGAAAATCATGCAGCAAGTTGATAAGTGTACATTGCGTACTTTGTAAAGACACATCCGCAACTTATATATATATATAATGCAATCGCGTGCCTTAATATTAGATAGTGTATATTTGCATATCTATATAATCCAGTTCTCAAATTTAGTATTTTAAATATACTATTAAGGGACTAAATTAATTAGTAACATAGTTTAATATTATCACCTGTGTCTCAACATAAATAAATCTAAAGAGGATAAAGCATATTTGTGGGGTAATTATGAATAAAATATTAAAATATGCTTTGATAATATTTCTGTGGCTAGTTCTGGTGATATATGCGTTATATATATAAATAGTTATAATTCATAACTAAAATTAAGCAAACTGCATAAAATAGCTAGATAACTGATTATGGTAATATTGATACCCAAAACTTAATCAGTAACATAATATGATCTTGAAACAGCGAGTGAGAATGAAGAATAATGATTCAATTGATTAATATTAAATTATAGTGAAGATTTGAAATTATCTTCGCAAATCGATAAGCTAAAATGATATTTACAAATACTTGCGGTTTCAAGTCATTTGGCATATTAAATACACATATTATATTAAAATGATAAAATCATAAAACAAAATTGAATAGATTTAGAAATAGGCATAAAAGACCGCAGAAAATTGTACATTTAAAATAGATTATTAGGAGTTTTACAATTTAAAAGAGAATTCGAGTTTTACATTATAAAAGAGAATTTAAATTTTATAATCAGGCAAGACTTAGCATTTAACAATCTTCTTTGTAGATTTTAGTAAAGGTGTTTGATGAAAGCAGATTTAGTGAATAGCTAGCTTTTAAAAAATAGAGAAACGAAAGTCACAGTTTATAGACAAGAGCTCTGAGAAAATTTTATCGTTTAGTTGTTTCTATTGCAGCTGGTTTTGAAGCACTTGGGATGATAATAAGTTGACACTTGATGATGCACAGTTAACAGAGATTTTTCCATGGGCTACTTTTGCTGGTGATGGCATTAGGTTTCATTGGACGAAATCTCTCCATTCTCCGCAAGGAGAGGCGGTGAATTACGGCCTCTACTCACACATTTTAAGGTGAAACCGGCATAGATTCGGCCTACAATTCACTAATATATATATATGATTGATCTCCTTGTTAATAAAACTGCAAGTATTTATACCTTTTGAAATCTGTACACCTGTTATTTTTTTGTGTAGCTGAACAATCCATTTTATTTTAGCCAAACATTTAATTATTCCCACTGGCAGAAAAACTCATTTCTTTATTTAGACAAACAATTTTAATGATAACAAAGTAATTTAGATTCTGTTTTCTTGCTTATCTTGTTGTTAACATTATATATTTCAAACAATATCCACGCTATTTTAGGACTGTTTTAGGACTGGATGCGTGACCTACATTAAATCTGTTTTACAAAATCGAACAGAATAACAGGAGATATATATATGAGATTTCACTAATACAATAATAAAGTTGCTAAATAATTTAACTAAAATATTTCCTAAATTAGAAATATTTATAAAATTGATACATATTCAATTAAATCTATACATATTCAATTAAATTACAGACATACTGCTCGCATATATATATGTGATTCTGCATATATAATAATTTAATGTTATTCAAATGAGTATTCTGGGAGGGTTTAAACCTGACATATAGATAGATGTGTGGGTAACATAAGTGAAATGGGCAGATGGATGAAACTGACCATTTCAATATATATAAATAAACTGGATTCCAAGAGATTGTAAAAGACCCAGAAAGAGACCACGTGTGAGATGGATGGATGAAATAAGAAATTGTGCAGGGGTGATGTGGAGAAGAGAAGCTAAAGATCGGAGAAGATGGATTAAACTTGGAGAGACCTTCATCCTGCAGTGGATTGATAATGGTTGATAATGACGATAATGATATATATATATATTGTAATGGTATATAATATGCCGTTACATTATTTTAAATTAAAATCAAAAGATTATAAATAAAAATTGATTATTAAAAAGAAAAAAAACTTAACTTAGAAACTGAAAATTAAAAGTTGTTTAACGTATATAATATATCGCACAGATGGAATGAAAACTTTAAAAGTATTATTTTCTTTTTAAAATAAAAAAAAAAGAATTTCAACGTACTTTTTTATAAAAAAAGTACAAGATCTAAAGATAAAATATTTTTGTTAAAAGATTCCTATGTAATCTCCGTAAATGGAAATGATTGTTTTATAAATTAAATGAAAAGCAAACTAGCCCTTGGGGCTCTTACATAAAAAAGTCAGATAAAAGATATAGATAAGAGAACAAAAAAAATTAGATGTCCAATAGAAGCAGAAACCAACACTCGGACCCTAATAAAAATGATTGATTGTTCAGTGAATCTGGATAATGTGCATAAAAAGAAAAATATTGAAATTAAGAACAGTCCCAGCTTGATTTTTTTTTTGAGAGGGGTGATAAGATGCACTTGTCATACTCTCTCACTTATTTAAAAATGAAATGACTGTTAAATTAAGAATGGTACTGTTGCAGACCCCGAATCATATGGGTACTGCAATTAAATAGTACCAGGTTTGAACCAGCTAAGGCAGCCTCCAGATTGAGAACTACAGTATGAACAACAGACCACTCTTCCATGAAAGTCTTCGCAGGAATTGGCAGCAGGAACCTGGAGCTCTTCTACTGTAAGATATAAACGGAAAAATTTTAAAAAAAGTAATTAAGAACTTTCAAGATTTGACAAGCTAAACCTAATTTTTTTTTAATGAACTTTAATCTGACTTTTCAAATCAATTATTAATGTTTAATTTTTATACATTTGAGTTGCTAAAAATCATTTCCATTTTTTTTTGTTCCTTTAAGTTTTATTATGATTTTTGTTTTTTCATTAAACTAAACTTAATAAATGCTAGTCGGGCCTGAATGGCTGCATAGATTTGTAAAGTTATATTAGTTTAATTAAGAAAGGGTAAATCTTAGGTTATTTGTTTCATAGTTAAATTAGGTCAATGGATTGGATATATTGGTGTAATTAGTAAATGTAGCATGAGGTCCGCTACATGCAGGATCACCTTATATGCTGCACTTGGGCGAAATAAGCCTTTTTTATTGACCAGTGGAGACAAATAGTATTCCCTGCTCCTTGGACCACCCCTTTGCCTATGGAATGGGATAGTAAGATAGAAAATGCAGTCCCTTCCTTTGGAGTTTTTTTATTGTTCTTCTCACCAGACAGATGTAGTATTCCTGTACTGGATGAGAGTCAATGTCTTCTATAACCATGCTGTTCAGATGCGCATTCCTGACAGCATAGTATTTGTGCTGTCGTATTCATGCTGTATTGAATACATCGATGTATCAGATGAATTGTCGTTGGTTTGACTGCGAACTTTTGGCCAAAGGTTAAATAAGGGATAGAATATTTTCTTTTCAAATGCAATCTATGTAGTTTATTCACACTCGACACTCTTAAAAATATTATCAAATTCATCTGTGCTGATTGCTTAAAATAAAAATTTAAATTTAAAAATTAATAACCAACCTAAAATAATAAATTTTGTTCCTCAATTTTATTTATATGTGTGTTAATAAATGTTTGTGTGTTAATGACTGGCAATGGCTTATTTCATTTTTTTTTAATATTAATATATTTCTTTTAAACAAGTTTATATTAAATCTCTGCATCTCTATGAGCTAGTGACTAGGGCTGACGGTTGGAATAAAATATTTATAAAAAATTTTTTTCTTAACTTACGTATCTGCCTACTAAATAAATTTTCTAAGTTCAAGTAGCCTAGTGGTGGCCTGTAGCGCAGATATGGTAAGCCTTTATTAATATCTGACCATTATAATATATATATATATATTGTAACCTATAAAAATCGATGTTACCTAACTCATCATGTAATATAAGTGATTCTCCTAATTTGAGGCACGATTTCTAACCTATAGAAATATCTCAAATAAAACTCTAACAAGTTCTAATTGTTTAGACAAGACATTTTTTACACAATAATAGGGTTGGGTTGAGACTCAATAACGATTATAAAGTGGACTAAGCTCAGTGGTCGGTTACATATAAAAGAATTAACTGTAGAAATATACAATTAAGATAAAGGAAGTACCTAACTCTGATAAAATAAATTATTCTAAATAAAACATATAACTTGGAAAGAAAGAAAACTCTAATCATTCCTTAATTAATAATTTAGAACAAAATAAATCTCTCCCCTCATCCCAATCACATTCTCTGAACTATAAATATTTGCACCTTCAAAACATATAATCTCTAATAGACTCTTATGATTAACAAAATCTATTATATAATTTAATATTATCCACTGATATGATCTGACAACAATGAATTTTTTATTATAATGCAAAATAACGATCTCAGGGTTTTCTCTGGTATTCTATCAAATAAATAATGGTATAGTGTTGCAAAGTAAATGACTGGCATCCTAGCAGGCTTTAGGAACACTTTCTAATAAGCTAAGATATCCTATTAAGATCATAATAATAATTACTTAGACCATCAAAAAGAAAATTCTTACTTTAATCAACAAATGTCTAAAATAATGTAAATAATTTTAGAATACTTATAGCCTTTTACCTAGAATGGCATTCAAATAATAGAAGGAAAAGGGTACATTTCATTTCCCTCTTTTATCCTAGAACAACACAGATAAAATACTTAATTTACAATATTTAAATTCTGATAATAGGTAAATAATGTGCAGTCTGACTTATGGGTGGACACATCCATTGCAATGCTTAAGTGAACAATTATTAATTTGAAAATTAATAATTGGAAAAGAAATATTTATAGCACATTTCTTATCAAAAATTAGTGAATTTTGGATCATAAGAATAGTAATTATCTGATGTCAAAATATACATTTTATTTTACTTTGTGGATTTGTGGAACCAAAGAAAAGAATTTCATACAGAAAAAATACTCAAAAACCAAATTATAATAATTTACCAAAAATACATTTATTACATCTAAACATTAAAAAAACAATTATTTACAAAGCACACTAATATAATGACAGTTTGGACATCATAGCTATTGGATATATTTTTACATTTAATTCTGAGGAGTTAATAATTATAAATTAACTTTATTCCAAGACTATTGCTTCTTGGTTGCCTAGTGTAAAATTGCAAAATAAAATTTAGAACCATAAACTATTATGATTACTTGCTAGAATATTTATTTGCAACATTACAATTTATTCTAGCTAAAAAAGGCATTAAACAAATTTTTAATGCAATTGAAAATAATTATTATAATAGTTGGCCATCTTGCACCATAAGCTATGATATCTCACTATTAAAATAATAATAACAAAAATAGAAGATTAAGTTCAATATAACCTATTGCTGCTTCTAAATTAGATGGCTAATATGATGATGATAACTGTCATTATCACTTCACAACTGATTACTGCCTCTCACTTTGTTAATCTTAAAAACAAAATGGTAAATAAAAAGCATTCATCAGAAGTCATACATACCTTAACAGCTAATTTATTTAATGTCCACATAATAATATTAAATTTATAAATTTTATAAAACTTACAAAATCCCTCAGTGAATTTCTCCATATGAGCATATAAAATAACATTGTGACTGTGTATTCCCATCAAGCTATGCTTTAATCTGAGCAATTAAATTATTAAATCTTGTGGATTTACTTGTATACTACTGGAAAAGCACAGTAGCACAATACAGATATTGTTATAATCAATGAAAATGTTGACAATTACTAAATGCACCTAAGGAAATGACTACGTCAACAACTAGCTATCATTGCCATAACTTTTATAAACACAATAGTCTACACCTTCTATGGTGGACAATCTAATCTTTCAAATAGCCCACGAGGGATAACATCACTAAATAAGCTCCTCAGAGCAAGACATGATTATAATAATGGTGACTCCCATGCCTCTCTCTCCAGCATAAGTGTAGGTGTGAACACTGTCTCACCACCTAAGGAAAAGGCAAAACACACCAAAGACAAATGATTCTCTCCCTGGGATCTAGTTAACTATGCTATATATAAAAATATTTTGAAAAACATTGTCCTCTCATGGCAAATACATATAATAGTGGGAGAGCATCTCCATCCCACAAACATAATAAATAGTATACTATCTGAAAATCTAGAGCTATAAAGTATAACTAATTCTACAATGGCAAGATACAAATGTATCACTAATAATAAAAATTAATAGCTTGTATCAACATTAAACTCCACACATTAAACAATATCCGAAACCCACAGGAAAGTATTAGTCAAAATGACTATAAACACATTAAAATAGCATAGTAAATATTTGCATAAGATAGGAATACACACACGAACAATGACCATAATAAATATTTATGAAATTAAGTGGACAGACTGATGCAATAAATATTAATTAAATGGCTAATGAAATAAATTTGTTCTCAGACAAGTTCCAAAATCTGATTTCTGTTACGAATGATATTAAGAAATATATTAAACTTGTGATAAGCACATATGTAACAGTGGTTTGTCCTAAATTATGAAAGAATAGCCAACTTTAAATTAAATACTTCACTAATATATTTAAATGTACCTGTGTGTAATAAAAATATCTACACACTTTATTGCAAACTTCTTCAGACAGTTTCAGATAATAAAGTAAGATACCTTGACATATAAAATAAAGCATAAAAATATATAACTATTATGTTATCATTTTTTTTAAAAAAACAAAACAAAAACAATAATAATAAATTTAGTTCACTAGTAAAGCTTCATCAGCAGTAGGCAAACTAGGTGCGAGGTCCCATATCATTAGCAGTATGCATAATATCGACATGTTCATACTTTTCAAACTAATATTTTTTTTAAAAGATAATAAAGCAGCTACCAGTTTTATTCCAGTAGAAAACAAGCACATAAGCAAGATATATTATTTTAAACATGAACATGTATGGATCCATTGTACAAAGACACAATTTAACATGAACTAGTTAGTTTTAAAATATGACACTTAATTACGTACAATTATTATTAAATGTGGAATTTTAGTAATTATCCAAGGTTTCACTGGAAAATATTTTTTTAAAAGTTTTTCCACTCTCCCTGGAAAAACAGACGATCAATGAACATTTCTGCCATAAAAATAAAATATGTTTATTTTCGTTAATAAAATTTGACTTTCAGAAAGCAGTATTAAATTTATGTCATTTTTAAAAAAAATCATTTAGATGTTTGTTTTAAAAGTTAATAATTAATACTAAAACATTTATTCAAATTATTTTAGTTTTGAATGGTTCTTACTTTTTTTTTTTAACTTGGTTTTAAATTTGCTGCCACAAAGAATATGATTTATTATCATAAAATGATTATTTACAATGTTCTATATGATCTTCTTAGTTAAGATTAACATTTTCACTTGTTGAAAATTTTTGAAGTTAAATAATAAATAAGAGGTATTATCTTGGTACATAATATTATGAAATTCAGAAAGTTTTAGTTTAAAAAAAGCATAAAAACTTCGAGATACTTTAATTTGGCTTTCAGCAGTCCATTCTGTATTGAGACTTTAAAGGAAAAAAATATAAGTTACACTTGTTTAAATAAATGACGATTAAGAAAAATTACACTGTTTTTTTCTTCTTTCCTTCCAGAACAGCTTCCATGATAAAAGTAAAAAAAAAAAATCAGTTCCCCATTCTTTTTCTCAGTTTCTTCAATATAAAAAAATATCACGTATCAGCATTCTGTGTTTCAATTTCAACGTTAATTACAAATCAACTAATTAACATGAATAAAGTTTTTTTTTAAAATAATAAACAGCAAATAATAAGTACCAGAAGTTTAAAATAATAAATGTAATTATTTTATTTACTTGCCAAGTTTTATTATATCATTTACTTTTAAAATTTAATAAATAAATTAAATATTTTAATAAATAAACTTATAAGATTTAAACATCAACATGTAAATCCGTGCATGCACACCCACATAAGAATATAAAACTAATTTTATTTAAGACAAGCTTATTTTAATAATAAACCTAAACAATGAATAACTAAATACTAATGAATCATTTTTATAATTAACAAGTATGAATTATAAATCTAAATATATGAAATATTGCCTACTAGGTGATACCATTTTATCTACAGATTAAATAATATAGTTTTACATCTAGTTATTAGTTTTATTTTATCTTTTATTTTTTTAAATGGCTAACTATCATGTAATGCACTGTTAAAATACACAATAAAAGCATGTGGCATATCAAATGATTGCAATATATATATATTGTACCTAACTGAAATGTCACTTAGTTCCAAGAGGTAATCAAGGTTATCTTAGCTTAATTTTTTGTTTAAAATTTCAGATTTAAAAAAAAATAATGATGATAAAAATGGAAATTAACTTAGTTAATTATTAAAATAGGATAATCTAAATATTTTAATAATGTCAGTTGGTTTGATAAGGGAGGTTAGGTAATAATTTAACATAAGCAAATGTTAAAAAAATAATTGTGAATTGATAAATAGTATTAAAGGTATTCTAAAATAACTACTGTATAATCCATTCTAATGTCTAAAGAATAATAATAAGATATTATAAATAAGTCAGAATAATTAAGTAATAAATTTTACTAAAATATGTAAGTTTGTATTAAAAAAAGAATATTTGTTATTAGTTTTGTAGTTTGACATTCCAGTTATAAAAGTTAGTTAGATTAAATAATTGTTAACATATTATTGTTGTAATTCTAAAAATAATTTTAAACAATTAATGTAAAGCCAGACGTATGTGAGAATATGTGCATGCATAGACATGGAAACATAAGAATAAAAAAATAATTTAATTCCCATATTGTTTAAAATAAGTAAATAAAGCAAATGTGTGGATAAAATTATTTTTAATGAAATATTTAAGGGTTTAATAAAGGGTATAACTTTAAATTTTATATTTATTACTATTGTGTTGTGTAAAATATCATTAAAAACATTTGTTGCATAATATTTGGTAATATTAAAATTTTGACTTTGCAGCTGAAGGTCACGTGGTATGGGAAAATTATATTGATTACATCAGTAGATTGATTCCACAGCTGGTTTGTCAGAATATTAAAATTTAATAAAAAATAATTTTTATTGGTTTTTAAATGAATTGTAGGTGGATGAAAAATTGTGAGATAAAACGGAGATCGAGGGACCATCCAGGGGCTGATCTTGTTTTGATTCAACTGGTGTGGATCTTAAAAATTTTATTAATAAAAGTAATTTTTTTTAAAGAACTTGATATTTCTAAAAAAATACAAGTATGTTTAAAATATTTAAAATTGTCCTGTAATGTTGGAAGGCTAAAAAGAAAAGGTAATCCATTTTTCTGACAATTTGAATTTCAGGCGAGGCATAGAAATTATAGTAAAAAAATGTCTAAAGAAAATGAAGCATCTCTCATATTTTATGACATTAACTTGTTTAATTTTCTTTACTTGGAAATAAGGTTAAGGAACAAACTATTAATCATTTCCATAGATAAGCGTTCGGTTGTATTAAACTATTTTGAAAGTAAAATGCTAATTATTTTTCCTGTTAGATTAAAAGTATATGTAAAAAAAAAAAAAGAATTTTTTTTTAAAAGTTTAAAAAGAACATTATAAAGAAGCTGCTACGTTCGATTACAGTGAAACTATAAAGAATGATTTTTTTTAAAAAAAAAGGAAAAGTTATTACTTATATCTTGACATATATGAAAATGATTTGTTTAGCTAAATGCAAACAGATAATATATACATTTTAAAAGGATAATTCTTATTTACACAGTAAAAAAAAAGAACACGTATTTGGAAATAAAACTTTAAAGCAATTTGTAAGGATTAATAATGAATTTATAGTTATTGAGTACATTATAAATGGTCATACTTGCCAGTATTTAAGAATAACTTTATGACATTAATTATAGCATATAAATGGAGAAATGTCTTGAACAGTAAAAAAATTTTTACTCTCATATTTAAAAGTAAGCAAAGGAAATTAATTTTAAAAATAAATACGTCTTGGAATATTATTAGGAAAAGTACTTAAGAAAAACTATATTTCAAAAGAAGCGTTTTCCTAAAAGAGGTTAAAGAAATTCAGATAGAAAGTTCTTATTATTATTATATGCAATTTTGAACTTGGGATCCTATAAATAAATTAAAGTGTGTTCAGCTGAAGAATTTATTTTGTTTCATGCCGGCTTAATCTTATTATTTAATTTTTTTTTTTTAAATTGTTTTAAAAAATATTATTAATGAACTATTGAGCATTTTCATTTGGAAATGATTGCCATGTATATAAATGTATTAGTTGAAGCTTTGAATTCAAATCGATATCTTAACCTGGATAAATTGTCTACACGTTATGAAATGGAAAAATCGTCACGGAGCAGAAATATGAACTTAAATTAATGTATTATTATTTTTTTATGGTCTGCTTTATTGGTTTAAAAAAAAAAAACCATAAAAATATTTATGCTATTAATTTTTTTTTGTAACACTTTTGCATAAATATACAGGTAAACTAGGGTTATAATTTTAAAACAAAATAGGTTTATTTAAATGAGCAAATGTTTTTTGCCATTCTTAAGTAGATTTAGTTTATTTATCAAGCATTACACTAGCTAGTTTCTATTTAATAATTTTATTTTAGAGATTTAAATATCACAGTCTTATTTTCATATAAATGGGATGTTTTACTCAATTTTTTATTTTAAATTTACTAAAGAAGTTTATCAGAGAATATCCATTCATTTGTTTCATGAATGTTATATTAAGAATAACTACAAATATTTTATATTCATCGAGAAGTAAATATTCTTGCATTTAATTTACAATTTTAAAAGTCCACTAGTTATTATATTTTAGCATTTAATATTTTGTTATGTGTGCATTGTGCCTTGCCTAGAATTTTATATGCATTTAATTTTAAAGTATTTCTCATAGTAGTCACTTGACAGTGCATTTTGTTGGTTCGAACATTGAATACATTTTGTATTTTTAAACTTCTTAGGAATTACTTAGGTAATTCAGGTGAAGTATATATCTTGCTATTAATTAGTATTATTTAGCCTCAAGAATTAGGCTTAGTTCATAATTTTTGAATATGCTTATGGAGTAGAGAAAATTCTCCACCCTTATTGTATTGTATTTCCATGATTTGATAGTGCTTGTCCCCCCCAAAAAAAGAGGGTATTGTATTGTATTTTTCAGTGATAATGATCACATTTATAAGCATTGGAAATCCCATGAGAGGATTGTGCTTTTCTGGTGTGTTTTCTTATTCCCAGATGTACTGTAGATGAATTCCAGACATCTGCATTTTGCCTCGAAGTTAGGTATTTTTGAAAGCCACCATATTCTTTTCCAGCTCTGAGGAGCCTAGTATTTTTATATTTTTGCCTATCATTCATGATGACTTAATGCTAATTTCATCACAGTAGGTGATGTTGCATTTGTTTTAGATTTGTGATGACAAGATATGCTTGTTTGAGGAAATGTATTTCTTCAGGTAGTTGTAGCTAATTTAAGGCTCATAGGTATATCAATGTTTGAATTGTGTTGCTATGATAGTTATCACACACAAGCTAACCAACAATAAGTGATATTTATTTTAAAATATGTTAAATATGCTTATGGTATAAGTGGAAATTCACACATACTAATTTAATATTTTCATCCAGAATTTCGCCACTGGATTTGTAAGTCTGTTACATCATTATCTTTAAAACATTAGGGAATAATTTTATGTGGACTAAAGTTATTTTAAAAAAAGTATAACTGATCTCTGATGAATGATTGTCCCATACACTTAATTTAGTCTAATTTTAATATTAGCTTAATCTGATTTAAACATATATCTAGCTATGATATTAGTTATATCCGTGAAACTAGTGATGATATTTTTCAAAAGTATTGTTGAATATGCTTATTCCAACTTAGCGTTTGTTAGGTTTAGGAGTATAAAATTAAGTTTAGGGTTTTCAATATAAACCTAGTTCTGTATGTTATTCTGATTATTAGATGACACAATAATGGTATAAATTAGTCTAATAAAGAAGAATAGTAGTGTGCTTATTAAGTACATATGATAATTAAAGTTTAAGGTATTTTTTTGATAAAAATCTAATTATTAAAAGAAAGTAATATTGAATAACCTTTGTCAGTTATTAATATATTAATGTAAATTAAATAAAACTGTTAAGAGTTCAAATAATTATATTAAATCTTAGTGCGGTATTGGCACTGTTTGTATTCTACTACATTTGTAAACATTTCTTCTCATTATTAATAAACCAAATTATTATTATTTCAAAAGTTTTGTTTTGTTTGTTTTACTTTTATATGAGAATATATTATTGTCTTGGGTTCCAAGTTCACAAAATCTTAAAATGAAAAGTTATTGAATCTTCAATTCAGAAATTTACAAGTATATTCTAAGTTAATTAAATATAGTTACTATTGTCTTGAAGATTAAAAAAAAAAAACTATGTTAAAGTAAATGATTCTCATATTGAATCATAAATACAGATAATTGCATTATAGCAGATACCTAATTAAATACTTAGTTAAAGTTTTTTTTTTTTTTAAAAAATTATCAGTATATCTTTCAGACTAAAGATTATGCAATATCAGATTAGCAATATTAGTACTTTATAAGAATATTTTAATTAATATTATTTTAAAAGCTGCACCATAGCTTATATTCACTGCACATCATCTATCATCATCTTAAATCTGATATATTTAAAGAATTCTAATTCATTTGCATTTGAGGTCTTTAGTGGTTGTCTGTGAGTATGGAAAGGCATTAAAAGTACCCTTGCTCTTTCTCTGCTCAAGTAATATCTTAGATAATAGGCCATTATTAGTTAAATTAAATTGATTCATTAAATTTTGTGAATTAATATTTGTTTTGTTTAGTATTTTAAGATTGAACATATTATAATTATTTTATGGTCAGCTAAGATATCACTTATTTATTTATTAATCACAGTAATTCTTTATTAGGCAACTTAACTTAAACTTTAATTTTATACAAGAGTGTTAGTCTTAAAATCCCTGAGGTTATTTACTCTTGTTTAGTAAATATAATCCTGTAAGATAATATTTTAAAGCAAAGCATCATAGGTCTTATTCAGAGAGTGTATAATCTATTGGTATGACTAATATGGTAAGCATTGATTAGTGATTTTAGATAATCTTTTGTATGGTTTATTAAAATATCAATATGCTGTAGCGGTTATAGTTCATCAATATTGGATTTGATCTTTATTTGATTATACATCTCTGGATCATCATCTCTTTTCTTTAAATTTATTGTAACCCCACTGAGCCGAGTCGTTTAGAGTCTCTCATTTATATTTTATTTTATTTCATTTCAATTTTATTCCATTTCTTTTCATGTCATTTCTCATATCTTTCTATCATCTCAGCCATTTAAAACATTCGTTAAAAGTTTCTTCTATCATTTCATTTCATT
Source organism: Epiperipatus broadwayi (assembly GCA_028023455.1). Lineage (NCBI taxonomy): Eukaryota > Metazoa > Onychophora > Udeonychophora > Euonychophora > Peripatidae > Epiperipatus > Epiperipatus broadwayi. Next base: position 4,922,195 of record JAQFVV010006226.1, read on the forward strand.
TCTCTCTCCTTATTCCATCTTCTTCTTATATCTCTCTTTCATATCTTTCCATCATCTCATTTCTTTTCTCTCTCCATTACATATATCATTTCTATTACTTTTCCCCATTTCTTTACTTCCTCAATTCTTTTCTTTTCCATCATTTATCCTTACTATTATCATTATCTCCATTTCATTATTAATATTGTTCTTCTCTTTCTCTTTCTTTCTCACACCACTCTCTCATTTCATTATTAGCATTTTTTCTTTTCTCTCTCTCTCTCTCTTTCTCACACCCCATCTTATTCTAGTAGGTTACAATATATATATATATATTGTGACCTTCTGGTTTGGCACCAGAAATAGTCATTGTAGTATTGTGGTAGTATATCAGTAATATCTGATATAATCCTTTTAAGAAAAAAATGAAATAATGTGAAATTTTTAAAATTTTTTATTTTGACTTAAAACTGTAATCAATAGTAAGTGTAGGTGTAATTAAAAAGATTTCTCAAATGTTTAGTATCTTGTTTTGGGGTATAATCAGTAATAGAATAGGGGGTGACTTGTTATATGTATAGTCAGTACAGTTTAGGTTGTTACTTACTTGTTTTATTTGCTCATAAAGCAGTATGCAGTTTTGTTACAATGATTTTCTAGTCCATTTGTTTTGTACATTTTAAATTTATAGCATAAACAGTAAAATATGTTTCACTCATCATCATTCACATTGTCATTTCATCAGTATAGTGTAATACCTATAGTATATTACTACTGAATATTCATGCATTATCCAACTTCATTTTTCATTCACATGTTTCATTAAACCATTAAATATCCCACATTACATTCAAATATTTAATTATATCAATAACAGTATTAAAAATCTAACTTAATTACATTTTAAATAAATCAATAAATTATGGACTGGTGGATATGACAAATACTGTAAAATATTTTATTTATTAAAACAATTGTCATTAATTTTATTCTACTGCTTTAAAAACATTTAATTATTAGTTCAATTTTTTTTTTTTTTCATTTATTTAAAAGACGAAATATTTTTTTTTTCATCTGTATTTTTTTTTACTGTCTAAAGTTTTTGCATAATTAAGTAAGTTTGCCAGTGGGAGGAGCGATTGGCGATTTTTTTCTGGTGATGTAATGTGACATTATCGTAAACAATTGGAAGGGAACAAGGTGATGTAATAATTATTAAAAAAAGTTTATAAAAGGAATACTTATTACTTTTAAGTAGTCAGTCTATTTTTATTTCTTCAGTCAGTCAGTCAATTATTAAAACTTTTACAAGGGCAGTTATAGCTAATCAAAGACAGCTGTAACTAATTTATTTAGCAAAGTTTAATAGTGAAATTATTTTTGCTCTTCCAGAGTTCAAGTTAAAAAATTTAAGTATATTATTTGTTTGTGAAATGTATCCTTAAAAACCACTAAGAGATATGTCGATTTGCTCCCAACTGATTGTTCAAATTGTCCCAACGTTATGCTAAAGTATACATAAGTGTTATATTCTATTATTCAAGATAAATTATTATTTAAGAAATGGGAATGCTTAATAGGACTGTTAAATTGTTTTATTTAAATTTAAAATTAACAGGGAAGGATAAAAAAAATTTGTTTATTTTATAACAATTAAGTTTTTAAGCTTTAATTATACTATGAAGGGAATAACTGCCACATGCTTTATTTATGTGTGAAAAATGTGAACTGTCATTGAACGTTATCAGAACTTTAGTGAACAAATTTCATGTTAAATATAAAAGAAAACTCAAAATTTAAAATATACACAAGGAATATGTAATTTTATTGTCATATGTCTTAGAATAGCGGCATAATTATTTCTATTTTTACCATTGGAAAAGAAAAATATAAGATTAAATATGTCATTAAATGTACTTTAATAATTATTTGTTCTTCTAGACTAGTGGGAAGAATGAAATTATAAATGGATAAAGTTATGTGACATTGCTGTATTAATATTACCAATGAGTTTATCTAAATAAATATTATTAATTGAATAACTATGTATATTTCTGAATGGCTTTATGATTGTGAAATCAAATGTTAAATATATCCTAGGAATAAAATACAAACTTCTATTTTACTTGCGTTATGAAATATATTGTTTAATTAAGGAAATTCATTATTTACAACGTCAATAGCAATTCATTAGTTGATAACTAACATTGAATATGCTCATATGGATTCAACAAAGAAAAATAATATTGTGTCGTTTTCTCCTGCAGGAATTGTACCATTCTGTGTTAATATTTGTCTTGTGCAGTATAATTATTTTTCTTATCTATTTGAAAACATGACAAGGAAAGTCATGTAAAAACTTTTATAAAGTTTTGTTTCATTTCGTTTGAAAAGAAAAAAGAAGAGAACTTTATTTTATGTAATGGTATTTTAGATAGATAGTATTAGTTAAGGAATGTTTTATTATTTTATATATGTTTATTATATGTATTATTATTATTATATTTTTCTCCAAGAACGTCTCAAATAGCATAATAAAAAAATACATTATGCTGGTAATTTTATTTTTATTATTGTTATTATTTTAACAAGATAAGTTTGGTCATGCGTGTGTTAATAATCCACGCACAAAATAAAACCAATGGAAGAGTCCATTTATTGTTTCAAAAAGGGTGAATAATTATTTAAAAAAAAAAAGAGTTCATTATATCAAATCTTACCGAATATGTTTCTTTTTATAAATTAGAAAATAATTATTTTCAATAGTTATTTTATCCATAACATACAATTTTATTATTTATTTAGGTTCAATTTAACTACAGGTTTGTGCCAATATTAATGTATTATATTATAAAAGAATTATTCGTCTTGTTTTGTCCATAGTAATTAGTATTTTATTCTCCAATTGTTCTTTGAACATTACCAAGTCTGAAATATTGTCAGATAGGAGATATTTATTCTTTATTAATTCTTTAGTAATAATTAATATTTTAACAGTAATTCTTTGCTTACTGCGATTTTAAATGGTCTGTATATCATATGCTTATATGTGTGTGTGTCTATTATTAAACTTATTTATAATTATATGTAATTGCCAGTGAAAATGATTTTAAATCAATCGGATTTGAAAGGAAAAGGGGATCAATCATTTGAAGAATTAGAAAGTTGTTTAAGAGAGAATTATTATTTCTTTGTTATGACTGAATGAAAAGTATTTTGTGGCTATATGCTAGAAGTTTACAATGTTTATAATATTTTATGTGATTGAGTTAGTATGTTTGTTAGTTGAATATTTAATATGGGTAGTTGCCCAGTGTATTGTAGTATATAGGATTGAGTAATCCTTTATTTTCCATGTATTGGAGTATTTTTAATAGGAGTGGATTGAATCCTCCTTTTATATTTGATATATTGAATTAAATGTGTATGAAGCTAGAGATGTTTTCTCCCTGATTTTCATTTGGTGATGTATTATTCCACCAGTTGTTTAGTCTTAAAGATAGACTTGGAAGTTATTGTGATATTTACCTGATTTGAAGTATAGAAATCTTTTATCCCATGTGTAATGGATGTTTTCCAGATTATGCTATAGCCTAGTGTTTGATTGTTTATGATAAAAAAGAAGAATAAAAGGAAAGTATAGTGTCTTATAAAATAGCTGTATTGTAATTAATAAATAAAGATTGATTGATCTTCACTTCCAACTGTATTATGATTATATTGAAATATCATAAGCAAACCGATTAGATTGATTAACATTATTTATTTATTTTTTTTGACACACAGCATAATACAGATTCATGCACAAATTGTTAATTTTGATATAAAAAAATTCATTATTAATGTAGAACTTTACTTATCATGTTAAAACATTTTGTAGTAATTATTTAAGCTTCATCTCATTGATTTTTATCATTTAATCATCATTTGCATAAATAATTAAGCAAAAATAGGACATTAGTTAATGAATACAAGGATTTACTTTATTTTGGCAAAGCAGAACCTAATTATTCAATAGTATACACCTGGGTCTCTTTTTACGTGAACTTATTTAACACAATTTTGAAGTTACGCGATTTTGAAGTTAACCGGAAGTCGAATTCCGATAATGCGCTATTACTTTAAATAATAAATTTCGCACACTTACGTTATATTGAAAGTAATAGCACATTATTGGAATTCGACTTTCATCTTAATAATTTCAATATTTTCAGTGCTTTATAATAGTAAGATTTTATGCAATAATAAAATTAAAATCATGATTTCCACATTTTATGTATACACATATTAAATTTTACAAGATTATGATGTAAATTTGTTCATTCATTGTGCGTATTAATTTTGCATTTTAAATCACATTCTGTTTTTGCTTTTTAAAAAAGAACGTAATCAATTATTAATCATTTAGTGTCCGCAAGTTTACTTTTAAAAGGTGAGTAATAGCAGTGAAATGAAATTTGATTTTTAAACGGAATTGAAAATTAAAGACAAAAATAAGAATTTAATTTTTAGTTGTTAGTTTTAATTAAATTTTTCCCAGCAGTGGTGAATAAAATGTCTTTTTATTATCATAAGTCTAAGTTCATAAACAATTAATAAAATCATCGTCTCAAAGATTAATTACTAATTACATTGTTACCAGAAATCCATTGACCTAACGTGAGTGTGAAGTTAGCGCTAGTTGTATTTCCTCAGTTTGCAAATGAACATGTTTCCAGCAAATATCGATAATAATTAAAACGTGTATAAAAAAAAATGTAAATTATGCATAAAAATATATTATTTTGAATAAAATTAAATATTATAGTTAAAAAAAGTTTGTCTTGTATCAATTTTTTTCAAATTTGAAATTTTTTATTAGTCATATTTTATTTCCTTATTTTTTTTTTTGCGCGAATTTTAAAGTAATTTTACGTTGGTGCTTTGCTTTTACGCGAATTTTGAAAAATCACAGACTGCATCCCCCCCTTTTCAATGTAAGTTACGTCTATTTTTGCGTGATTTCATTTGCACGTGTTTTCTGAGGAACCTATCTATCGCGTAAAACGAGACCCAGGTGTACTTTACTTTAAAACTACAAAGAAAAATACATTTAATTAATAGAAGTATTTATTTTCTTTGGTAAGATGGTTTAATATTATTCTTAGTTTAAATCCCCTTATTTTAATTTATTTAAGATATTTTAGAGTAACAATGCAAAATCTTAATTTGTTCAGTAATTAGAATATTAATCTATATTGTTGTTATAAAAATTTTAGTAATAAATGAGTGATATTCAGCAAAAGGCTGAATAAAAGATATTTTACTAATCAATTACTAAAAGTGTAAGGTCATATTTATTTTGTTTTATTTTTGTATAAGTCTATCAGAAATCACTGATAGCTAGAGACATTTCTTTTTAGCAAATAATAGGGACTTATTTAGTTCATTTAATGTTTCAAATAAAATGTTTACCAATTTATCAAAATGTTCTGATGAAAATATATAGTAGATGTAAAAGTTAATGAATCCTGTTGTATTATATCTTCTTGTATAACCTGTACTCAATAATATTAAATCCCTTTGGAATTTGTGTTCATAATAATAAAAGAAAAGTAAATGTTGATTTAACCATTTTCTATTTGAGTAATAAATATTTTGTTACCTAAATTTGTATTTGGAGTTTCTTCTATAACATTCATTTGTGTTTCACACTTCCACACATGCTTATAATTTATTTTATTTAATGTAACATAATTGTATTTTATTTAATTATAATAAATCTCCAGATATGATGATGTTAATTTCCTTGATTCAAACACTATATGAGATGCCAATTACCTACTGATCATTTTTAAAAGGGTTTTGTTATTTAATTCTTGTTTAGATGATGAATTGAAATCAAAACGTGTCCGATTTCTTTCATTATCTAACTGCAAGTATCTAATTAGAGTATTGTTTGGTTTATAATATTATTTTCATAGTGTTAAATAATAATTTGAGGTATAGAAATGTTAAATCAAGCCATACCATAAATTGATTCCCTGAGATCTTCAATATATAATTTAGATTAGATAATAAATTCATTTAGCCAGATTAGATTAGTGAGTAGTTAAAATTTAGTAATGATAGGTTTAGTTTGAGTTTAGACTTAGTGATTATACATTACAATTTCTGAAATATTTTTTTTATTTTATTTTAGTTATTAGTTTAATTGTATAATATAGTAGAGGTTGTTCAGTGCATATGGATGATGGGAGGAGGTGAAATATAGAGTATTATTAGTTAATTTTAGCCGGTAGAATTTTACCAATTTAATTTTGCTAGTATAGAACTTAATAGATGTTTATTCCTATTAGTAATAATATTTTCTCCCACATCTAATGTACATTGTACACCTCATACACCTCTGTATCCCTCAACTGAGTTAGTTTTAGGTGAAAGCTTTAATTAAGAACCTCATGAATAGATTTAGGTAAAGTTAAATATTTTATTCTATGATCCATAGAATTGGCGCCCCTGGGTAATTGTTAGTGTTGGTGATAGGTGTGAGGGGTTACAATATATATATATATATATTATGGCCTGTCAATAGGTGATATGACCCTAAGCAGATATGTCAAGTCCCTACATTCGGCCATACTTGGACTCTGACTAGGAACTATTTATTAGACTTAAAATTTTCCCAACTAAATTTCTTCAACTATCATAATTGGATTTAGGTAATATGGTTATTTATCTAGATTCATTTTAACATGATTAAACAGTTCTAAATAAGGTGTAATTGATTATAACAAATGTGAGACTCGTCTTCTTATAAACAGATCACATCCCCTTAACATTAAACAAATACAAAAATATTTATTCAATGGCATAAGAATACCCGGACACACTTCCTTATTAAGTATCTACATACTCTCATGACTAACAAAAATATCCAAATGAATACATCTATAGCTATTAGATTTCAATTAGATTACTCAATAAATTAATCTATCATTTGTTTGTATACACAATTTTATTATTATTTCAGATAATTATGATTGGCAATAATCATAAAATAATTTTATAATAAGATCTCAGGATAATCATTGATTTTTATTCATTATTCATACTATCTATAGAATATCAAGATATTTTACTGATCTCCATGGATAGTGCACTAATTAGTAAAAGACTTATAACCTAAATTTATAATCAAACTTATACTATTATTTATTGAACCGGGTGGGGTGTGTAGATCTCTCAGGAAAGTAAAATCTAGCATGCATTTTATCTAAACTTGTGAAACAATATTGTAAAACTTACTCTTATATATAAAATATATTATAAACTTATACATTGGATATACCCCAATAGAATTTAAATATTGCTCCACCACAGTACCTTAGACAGAGAAGCATAATACCCAGAGGATACCTGCAACCAAGCCAGAGCTATATATAAGGTATATAACTCAGAGTACATTTCAAGGGTACAGATCTTCTCGACTGCAGAATTCAACATCTATCATTCAAAGCACATTTTTTGCTTTGGAGAAAACTCCAGGTGCCAGTTAATTATCCAAAAGATAACTAATGCACTTTGAATAATGGCAAACTAACTCAGTGCCTAAGAAATCCCAACTAGCTCAATCAAAAAAATAACATAATACATTACTGCATTAATTAGTGGTAAAAGAATTGACTGACAAATATTAAGTTTAAAGATAATTTATTTTAACGAAATGTTTACCATTCTAATTTGAAAACTACTATTATAAAATCTTAATTAGTCTAACAATATTCTATATAATGACCACATATATTCATAATTCATACAATAAAATATAAGATATCATGAAGCATTAAATAAATATATGATATTTAAAAACACACACATCAACAGTTCATTTTATGCGATTATAGAGTTCATTTATTAACTGATTCTGGGAGATTTCAAGATTAGCAATGGCTACATTAATATCAAAAATGGAATAAGAAATGTTATTCATTATCTTTAGGATTTTGGACATTAAATTTTTCTGTTTGCTGCTTCAGGTGAGTTTTTCCAATCAGTTGGATTTGAAGTTTTTGTGGCCGTTCCTATGATTACTATTTTGTGATAATATTAGTCAAGTTAGCTAGATATCCCTGGCAGTTTCAATTTATTAGGCAGACATCACTTTTATCAGGCATATTTCTGATGTTCCATTATTCTAAGGCTGGAGCAAGGCTGTATGCTTCCAATGACTGTTAACACTGCATTATCATGAAAAACACTAACTCAGGATACATGACAAACTGATTGAAGACTCATTGCAAAAACTGATTGGCTGACTAATTGGATCTGATTGTGAACTGAATTGGATTCTCTTTATTTATATGATGACCTGTTGTTACTTTGTTAATTAGTTTTTATATCCACCAGCTATATTTGTTGTTGAAATTCATCCACTGTTTTTGATTACATTTTTTTTGTTAATATTTTAATCCTGTTTTCAGTTTGTAGCCATTGCTAATTCTGTTGTTTGTAGACTTTTTACTTAGTAGCCATTTCTAATTCTGTTTTTTAATTTTTAACTTTCATATATCATTTTATTAAATGCACACATTTTACTATACTTCATTTTTAAAATCAGTTCATTATAAACAATCTTATTTATTTTAAATAAATGGGAAGAGATTTCATTTTTTTCTTTAACTCAAGTGAGAGTACTTTTAATTTCAGAAAAAAAAGATTTATTCTTTAATTGTTATAACTTTAACTTTTCTTTAATATCTCTCCCCCTTCCAATTACTCCTTAACATGTAAAACTATGAATTAATTGACTTTTAGCAAACTATTTTGTTTTAAACTAATAATAAAAAACTCTTCAGATTTCCATAAATTTATTTATTTTTAAACGAGATGTTTTTACATTGATTTTACTATTCATTATCAATTTTAAACTTTACATGGTTTACGAAAATTAGTTTTAACAATTGTAAACACAATTTTCCATGGAGTGCTATTATTCATTAGCGGTACATTACCCCACTCCCCCGACAAGAGTAAAATGTGTCAGTTTGACCATTTTATCTGATAACTTCTTTATTAAACCTGAACTTGTTTACAGTAATTTTTATTTTTCTAAGTTTACTTTCTTTATATCTGGGACTATACAAGCTAAGGGTAATCTTCTTTGGTTATACTTTTCTTCCCTCTAGGCCGATGACATTGCTTCCAATGATCTTGTACTAGATGATGATGACAACATTATTGTTTGTGATACAGAGATCTTAAAATGAGGTGGAAGCAAAGTTTGCTAGCTTATACCGGCTTACATGTATATGAAACAAAGCTTCATATGCTGGTTTTTCCTACCAGACTTTTGGAAAAGAAAAGATCACTGCAAATGGCAGGATTAATCTACTGCCCAATTTGACTTACACTTTCAAAATGATGCATGAGATATGGGGATTCTCCCCCAAAGTGATTCATGGCTTACTCTGGTTGTTTCCAGTGCACATATTTCAAGAGACTGGGAACTCTACCCTGACAGTCTGTTATGGGTACTAACTTCATCCAGCAAACAGCTTTAACTTTTCCTAAAAGTTATTTCTATGCTTGCTACCTTCCTTTCAATAATTACAATCTCTTATACACTCCTAACTTAAACTTACATTTCATTAATATTATTTATTTACATCAACCCTTATGAATATTATCTTAAACTATTTTTTTTAACTTTTATTAACCTGCATGTATTCGGAAAAAAACTATTTTATTTTATTACACTACTTTATTATTTTCTACAGATATTTTATATTTATTTATTTAACTTGATTTTATTTGAACTATTTATTTATGAACATTTTTCTTTATTAATATGTCCATGAAAGAAAAAATATTTTATCCAGTGAAGCCTCTATTATTATTATTTTACAAAAACAATTCATTTTTAAACATTTTTTTTATTATTTTAGTTTTAAATAACAAAATTCTATTCAGTTTTCTCACCTATGTCAAAAATTTTTTGTTTATTAACTTTATTATCCATTTCCGATCCTTTGTTTCTTTCCATTACTTAGTCCATCTGATTACCTAACTCTTAAACTCAGTCAGGTGGTTCCTTCTTTTTTTTTTATTAATTCTATAATATAAATTAACTTTTCCCTTTCATCTTTCCCTTGCTTATAATTTTATGCCTTATCTCTTTCCCATTCCATCCTATTTTTTGCTTTGTGAATCAAAAACGATCATACTTAGCTAAACTCAGTAGTTCTTGAAACTTTGAATATTTTTTCCTGCTCTTTTTCTGTTTTAAATCTGCATTTGAAACAAATATTTACTTTAACCTTTTTATTTCCTTGTGAAAACTCTTTTACATTAGCTTCTATCTTTATTATTTTCATTTCCAATTTGTTATACTTAATGCTATCTTGTTCCACTATCTCTTGATCTACATTTTCTAATTCATCCTTTCCTTCACTTACACCTCTTACTACCTCGACTTCCTTTAACCAAATCTAACTCGATGGCTTCTATAGCTATCTGGTTTTTTCTACATTCCCCATTATTTCACATCTCATTTCTCTTATTTCTCTAATCATTTCTACTTTAAACTCCTTAATTTCTTCCTTCAATTCTGCTTTGAACTCTTGCTGACTGCTTAAATTCTTGATGTATTTCTTCCCTCAGTTCAGCCTTGAACTTTTGCATTTCTTTCATTATATTTACTATTATTTTCATCAGTATCTGCATCTCAGATATTTCTTCTTTCTCTTTTTCTACCATTTTTGAAACAAAATTTCTATTTCAAAGTTGTTTTTTCAACAATTATTTGATTAATGCTTTCGTTAAAATAAATTCAAATACTGTTTATTTATTTTCTTTTTAAAATGGAACATATGACTGACTTCACCCTCCTTGTCCTTTTTCTCTCTACCCATCCTCAATGCCCTAACTCTGCCCAAAATATCCAACTGTCTTTAATTGTCTCTTTTTATTTAAAGAAAAAAATAGTATCGGTCAATTCTTAATTTAAATTATACCAGTTTACAACTCTTAATTATGATTACACAATTTAGCATTTCTTTGAATATTTATTTTCTTAATTTTATTTGACATACACATGTTGGGTGCCAATTGAACCAGGTGGGGTGTGTAGATCTCTAGGGGAAATGAAATCTAGCATAAATTTTAAACTCTTTAAAAATAATCTAAACTTGGGAAACAATATTGTAAAACTTACTCTTATATATAAAATATATTATAAACACACATTCAATCTACACCAATGCAATTTAAACATTGCTCCACCATGGTCCCTTAGGCAGAGAAGCATAATTCCTGAGGATACCTGTGACCAAGCCAGAGCTATATATAAGATATATAACTCAGACTACATTTCAAGGGCACAGATCTTCTAGATTGTAGAATTCAACACCTATCATTCAAAGCACTTTTTTGTTTTGGAGAGAACTCCAGGTGCCAGTTAATTACCCAAAAGATAACTAACACACTTTGAACAATGGTAAACTAATTCAAGGCCTAAGAAATCCCAATTAGCTCAATCAAAAAATAACATAATATCTTACTGCTTTGATTAGTGGTAAAAGAATTGACTGACAAATATTAAGTTTAAAGATAATTCCAGTTATTATAAAAATCATGAAGATGGGATTGAATTATTTTAAATATCAGAAAAGGGATGGGGGTAAATCTTAATGTTTTTTTTACTAAATAAAATCTTCATGTATATTTTATTAATCTAAATATATCTCTCTCTATATATATATATAACTGCATAGTGATATTATTTATATAAATTATAGCATTCAAATAAGGGTCAATCTATTTTAAAGCAGTAAATTATATTTCATGCCGTTAGTGACATTTATCATTACTGCGTTGCTGAAATTTGGCCTTATCTTTGTGTTTATATATATGTGCTTCTTAATCTGGGAGTTGCGACAAGTTCGAACCCATAGATTTATGTCTCTAAAATGCCTCTGGCGGTGTCCCCTAAGTTTGGCACATGCTATGCATATTAATTTATTTCGTATAAAAAGGCCTCTGATGGTGATTCCCTAAGTCTGGCACACGCTATGCCTATTCACTTCGTCTTTCGTCCAGAAGCATGACCTTTCCTGTTAATTCTTGGCCATTATGTCAGCACCACAAACTTTTTCGTATTTATTATTTCTTTTGCTTCATGACCCAGTCTTAATGCTCTAATATTAAAATTGTGCTCTGCTTAAAATATATATAAATGCCAAACTACTTCTATTTTTATTAATTAAATTTATTTCAGTCTTATACAATCCCACCATCGTAACTTATTTCTGTATTTAAGAGTATATATGCCTTGGGGAAAATAAAGCATTCGTCTTACTATTGTTAAAATAATTTTTCATTAAATATTTTTTCATAGATTCAAATATAATCTTTCAAATGTATTTTGTTTATTTTCACGACCTCAATGGCGTGAAAATAGTTTATACCATATGTCTAATAAATTTTGGAACGCTTCTAGAAAAATATGTTAGTCACCACGTTTCTGAACCGTAAATCAAAGCGTTAATGGCAATATTATGTAATTCTTTCTAATATTTGATTGGCATCTTAATATTGGATCCACCAAAGATGTGTGTTTATTTGTAATATATTATTTAGCTAATAAAGAGCATATGAGAAATAATAGCGTAAATGACACTATGTAATTATCTACCGCTTGCTCATTCACGCACATACTAATGTACTTAATTTATAAATGTATAATAATTTGTCAGTATATTAAAATATTTTATTGTCTAACTTATTTGAGTAGTTCCAATTCCTTCTTTTTCCACTTCCAAAAGTAAAGCCTGCTTATATATATTTTAGTTTAGTCATAGTTAATAGATGTCTCATTGTTTTGCTCAGCTTTGCTAGTCGGCCGGATTTAAAATTAATTTTCTTGTGCCATCACTACTATGTTATTTATTAGGTGTTAGATCTAGGGCTTAGAGTGGGTTCAAATCCAGGCTGGTCCCTGATCTAAATCTCGGGCTTAACTGGGTTTGAAGTACATTTTGTGAGTTCCATCTCATGTTAGATGGATAAACATGTTTTGACCGGTACAATATAAACACGATCTTAATTGGACAAATATACAGTATATATCTCATGTAGTGTAATTTCCTTTTAAACTCTAGGATATAAAAATTGTTAATTTTTACTCATTTCTTACATGATTTTATTCAAACTTGCTCTACCATTTATTGCTTTTTCATTTTTTATATATAGCTTCTATGTTTCTTTCTTTCTACAAGACTATGATTATGAAGTAACAAAACTCTGAAAGCGCTAAGCCTAAATAAATTATTTGGAATAGTTTCACCTTCAACGCATTAGCGTATTATTAATTACTTTAGTTCAATGTTTTGTTTTGTTTTTTTTTTTTAAAAAAAAAAAAGCAACATACTTAGCTTTATCCAAAGTAAACTTAGCTTCCTTTGCCTTAGTTGATAATTTAAGCATATACATTTATTTGGATTACTCAGACACGGGAATGATTCAGATACTTTATCTGTTAACTCCAGACTAAATTCAGTCTCTACGTTTCCTTTCAGTGAGGACAATCCATGAGCAGACATAAAATTTCTATGGTCTTGCATTTTATTTATATCTTTTTTTTTTGTATAATGATTTAAAGAGATTCTAGAGAGTTACCAATTGTCAAATTTTCCCTGTAGTAGAGATCGATTAACTTAGCCGTTCATTTTGATGAAAACTTTATCTTATTCTTTAAATTATCCATTGTTGAGGTTTATTATATTCCGTGGTAAAAAAAAAAAACCCACAACAATATTTAGAGGTTTTAATCAAACTTTTTCAAAATAAAAAAATAAACTACTTGTTCCACCATCTGTCACGACTTCAATTCAATTATCCCTCCAATTTTAATGAAAGTTTGTCAGCGTATTTTTTTATTGGTTAATTTCATTACCCCTCCCCCCTTCTGCTTTCAAACATTTATTTTAACTATGAATCTTTGTTTTGTTTTTTAAATGAAATTTTCGTTTTTTGAAACATTTTTAAATAAAGATTTTTTTTTCTAGAAATTGGATTGAATACAGTTTACTTTCTTGGTTTAGATCAGTATTTTTGTAAAATGAATATTATTTATTTACTCTTAACACCATTTAAACTTTAGCTAGAAACAACAATAATCAATTTTATTTATAAAATAAAATACGCACAGATAAATAATTATCTATCTATATAACGCGTTTGTTTACAAGATAAAGTTTTAACTTCGCTATATTCTAAAGTAATATCAACTCTTTACCCATTTGTAGCTATATAATGACTTTATAGATTATCCAGCTTCGATATATATTTTTGTTAATTATTTTACACATCATATTCTTTATAACCTTTAAATTAACTAAACCCAAGTTTAAACCCTCTGATAACTAAAATGATAATTACTTTTCCCAGCTTAGTAAGTACCTATGTTTTTGATTTAATGAAATTTAAAATTATATAACACAAAATTTTATTCTTAATTTTATTTTAGGATAGGGCTATTAATAAAAAAAGGCACAATATATATATGCATCGAAAAATCATTAATCAGCAATTTTATTTGTCAGTACAATTTGATTATGTTGTTGAATTTGGAATTTTCATATAAAAGATTTCTGAAAAATTAAGTTGTAAGCTAATTTTATAATTTACTATATTTATAGCCTCAAAGTGATATGCTAAAATAAATTGACGAGGTTTGTATCCATTGGCAAATGACCACTAGTGATATTCGATTGCTTTCAGGTGGTCATAGTTCTCAATTGCTGTATAATTTTATTATTCTCTGGATAGATATCTTTAAATATAACTTTAATATAGAATTACTGATGTCTATAAAAAAAAATTAGTTAAAAGCTAATTATAATTTAGAACTTACTTTATTATTTACAATTTTAATGTATGTATATGTAAGAATGAGAATGCAGGATTCTTAATATGGTCTAGATCTTTTGCATTAACATCTGTTTGAATTCTGTCTAGACAGCATCAAAGGGTAGTAAAAAATATTAATCTATTAAAAATGGATCATAGTGGCTGTGATATTTAGATTTGGTGAGTGGAAAAATTGTGATAACATTATTGACTCAAAATGTTTGTTAAAACTATGAATTACAGTCATATCATTTAGAAATATGATCTATCTAGAGATAGTGTTTGTATTATGGAACCAATTTAGTCTCCCAAAATAATCAAATATATTACTGCTATGATCCATTTAACCTAGTTAATAATTGCACCAGAAAAATAATCTGATATGATTGCCTAAATCATGAGTTTCACAGGTGAGAGAAGGCAATAGTTAAAGAGTTTTTTAATATCAGGTATGAAGACTTCCAATTGTTAGAGTGAAAGTGACTTATTTGTATACATGATATCCTTCAAGTAATCAATTATATAATTATTTCATTTAAAATATCATTTCTTATACATAATATAATTTGCATCACAAAACAATTTTTGTTTTACCTGTATTTTTTTGGCTGGAATTGTACTTGCAATATCACTTCTTATGCTTAATGGAATTTGTATCATGAAAAAGTGATTTTTATTTTACTGGTAACTTTTGTAATGTCCATCAATTTTTCTTAGGAAATGATTTTTGCCTATAATTGTTTCTAACAGACTTGTTCTCCAACATTAGCAAATGCAGTCATCTCAGAAATTATCATTTTGAAACAGTTAATTGGGCACAAATAATTTGATCCTTATTCAAATTTTTTTCTTAATTGGTTTATGGAATACACCAGTTTTTGTTAGTTGCTTTTTATTATGTCCTTAGTTCTATTTTGATAAATTTTGTTAAACAATGTGATATAGTGCAAATACAGTAGTGCACTTTATTTTATATTTTAGCTTTCAAAAATACACATGGAAGCTTACCTGCCCCCCAAAGAAATCAAAGTAGTTAAACTTATTCAGGAAATTTGAATCAAGATATGAGAATGTTATCATTTTTAAAATTCTTATTGTTAAATGCAAAGTTTGATTTGATATGGATCAAATTAGTGTAGCACAAGAGAATTCATTGATTTTCTAAACTATATGTAATTGCATATAGATAGTGAAGGTAAACTTCACAAAATATTAAATTTGAAAATTGATTAGATTATAAAATAAAATTAATACAATTTGTATTAGTTTGGAATGAAAATTGCTACTGAAAGTAAAGCAACAAGAATGTGATGAGACTAAAAGATGAAGAGTTATCATTGAGCTGGAAATTATACAACATATTTGTACTTTTAAATTCTTAGGAAAATTAACAATTGTAGATATTGGAAAATAAAAATGACTACAGCTAAGTAGGCTTTTAATTAATTAAATTATACAGTTTTAATATTTGTTAAATATATTGCTTGAAATGTAATTTAGAGGACTTTAGAATGATTAAAAAAGAGGGGAAAAATTGGAAACATTATGAATGTAATAACTAAAAGGGAATGGAAAATATAAGATCAAAAATAAATTGCTGGAAAGACAAAAATGAAAAAAAAAATATTAAAAAAGAAACAAGAAATTGGATCATAAATGAATTTAGAGAAATTAAGAATATTTTGATTTAGAAATAAACTTGAGAAAAAGCATAAATGTTTAAAAAGTAAATTCCAGAAGTTTATTAGAGATGGTTTGTAAAGGTGTGTATGAAACAACTTTTGGCAACACTTAATTTGAGAAAACAATTCAATTACTTTAAAAATTACCCCAACTTTATAAAGTATCATAACATCTCCACATAGCAATGCTATGTCTATAATCATTTTAATAAAAGAACATAATTAACCAGCAATAAAAATTATTTCTATGACCATTTTCTGATAGTTCTTTTGTTAGCCACTTTTTACTTATAGTTTGAATAGCAAATAGAGAGAAAATTTAATAAAAATCACTTTATTCTTTAACTTACCCAATGTAAGTTCTCCATTTTTTTACTACCCTATTGTAAGCTGTAATCATTAATTATTCAAGCTTACAACAATAGAGACCAAAAAAGTAAGGAACTACTTTTGTTTTATTAACTTATGGTGATATCAACTCAGCAATTGTATATTTTAGTTATCTCATGTACTTGGTAACTGTAGACATGTTTAGTCTTTTCACAAAAGAATGATTTACATACCAAAGCAATACATCACAATTTTTGCATTTATTTTATATTACTTAGTTGAAACTTTAGTTCACTCTATATTTAATTAAGAGCTGAATAATCAATAAATGCATGTTACTACAAATTATTTTATGTATTCCTATAATTAATATGAATAGCTTGTTGTTAAATCTTGATAATATGGAAATATATTTTGCTTTAAGAATGATTAAATTTTATAAGAATAGCTTTTAAGACATTTTTTTTATATAGCACTGTTTTTATAAACTGTAATATTAATAAGCCAATGAACATGTGCTTTGTAGATTTAACTATATAAATGAATACTCTTACTTTCCAAACCCAAGATAAAGTCTTTGTGAAAACATAGAATGAATCCATCTATCTTTTCGACCCAAACATTTATGTAGGAACAAATCTTAAGTATTTGAAAATGAGAGTGTGAAGATGTTAATCCAGCAATACTCAATCTGCAGCCCTGGGTCACATGCAGCCCAATAAGCTTCTACGTGTGGCCCAGCAATAAACTGATGGTCAACAGATGTGACAACACTCTTCTTAATTAACGAATAACCATGTGCGATTGATATTTTTTGACACACTGTTTTTTTTTTAATATCACAGATCTGAAGAACCTGCCAAATCTACTTGTACTCGCTCTCAACCTGTTATCTTTAGCATTATTTCACTGATTTTAGCACTTCAGTATTTTTGTTTGCAAGGAAAAAAAGCAGTAAATATTTAAATTTAATGGTATAATAATAATGTAAATCCGTCTTTTCACGCTTCTGATAGTTTTTTCCTCCACAAGGGAACACCAATCCATGACTTCGACAGTTTTATTTCTACATTTTGAATTCGAAAACAATTTACTAAGTTTTTTTTTTTTACTCCACTTGTTTCTCAGATTTTAATCAAAAAATTTACTTTTATACTAAAACATATTGATAAAGAATTCAATGAATTACTTCTGGAATTTATAATTGGATGGTAAACATTTATTATAATTTGAGTGTTAGATTATTATTATCAATTATTTTTTAAAAACCTTTCTGTAATCAGACAAATTATAAGTTTCCATTTTAGATACTAAACTAAAACAAATATAATTTTAAAAAGACAAATATATTTACTGCAGATTGTATAATTGACCAATCAAAAGTTTGAAACTTTAATTCAATCAATCGTCCATGTTTTTGAAAGCAAAGTGAAACAGTTTAGTTTTATATGTGAATTAGTATACACATAGATGTGTAGTTTTTATATCAAACTATAATTTAAACATCATAATGATGTCTTCAAGCAACAAACAAAAATTATTGGATGAAAATCCAATGTTTCAAGACAACTGGAAAGAGGAATATTTTGTTGTGTTGAATAACAAAAGTTTAGCAACGTGTTTGATTTGTCGAGAAAGTATCACATTAAAAAAATATAATATTGATCGTCATAACACCACAAAACATAAATTGTTTAATGACACTTTTGCTCATGGGTCTTTAATAAGAAGTGAAAAATTAGCTTTCTTCAAGAAATTATTGCAACAATAACAAAATGTTATGTCAGTGGCAATCTCACAAGCAATGGTGATACGAGCATTATACGAAATTTGTTATATGCTTGGCAAAAATATGAAAATGTTTACAGATGCTGAAGCTGTGAATGAAAGTTTCCTAAGTGCTTCGAATATATTATTTGATAAGTTTAATTAGTCAAATATTAAGAAATTACAACTGTCAGATTCTATCTGCATTAGACATATTGAAGATATTGCAAAACAAATATTTGATAATAGATTTCAAAAACTGCAAATATTTTAGTTTGGCTGTTGATTCTAGTACTGACATTCCAGCAACATCACAATTGCTATTTTTGTCAGATACTGTACGGAACAATTCAATTTGTGAAGATTTTTTGAAATTTCTTCCTAAGAAGAATCAAACTAGAGGTAATGATTTTCTCAATAGTATTTATACTTTTCTGGAGATTAATATTGAAATAAAAAAATTAATTTGTGTGCACTGAGAGATTAATATTGAAATAAAAAAATTGATTTGCGTGCACTGATTGATGTCCTTCAATGATTGGATCAGAAAAGGGATTTGTTTCCCTATTAAAAATGAATATAATTAAATATTTTATCATTTCATTGTTTAAATCACCAAGAAAATTTGGGGCACATATATCCATTAAAAAAGTAGATGCTGTAATGAAAACCATCATAAACATTGTGAATTATATTTGAACCAGAGAATTAAACCACAGAAAATTTTAAAATCTTTTGGAAGCAATAAATAGTAATTATGGTGATGTACTTTTGCATACTTTGATGCGATGGCTAAGCGAGATAAAGTTTTGAATCGCTTTTTTTTTATTACATCATTTCATTTTTACAAGACAATAAATCTTATAATGAGCTTGACAGTGAAGTCTTTTAGCTTTTTTATGTGACATCACAGAAAATCTTTGTGATCTTAATAATTTGCAAGGTGAAAATAAAATTATTTCACAAATGACAAATAAAGTATTTGCTTTTGAAGAAAAACTAAATATTTATTACCAAGATATACAAAAACAAATACTACATCATTTTCCAACATTGACAAATGCTAATCACGATGGTATTGACATTTCTTCAGAAACCTATGTAATTATTTTAAATTATTTAGGTACCTTATTGAAAGAATTTAAAAGTAGATTTCAAGATTTAAGAAATAATAAGAATCGTCTTTTGCTTATAGAAAATCCCTGGCACTTAGAAATAGCAACTATTACACAATTAGCTGCATTTGGACATGATTATGTTAAGCTATTTAATGAATTTGTTGAATTTAAAAATGACACAAATTTGAAAGCCATTTTTGAAGAGAAAAAGGAGGGAAAGGAGTATATGGAATTTTGAAATTAGTGCCTGAAAAATATAAAATTGTCAAAAAGTTGCTCACATTGTTTGCATCAATATATCTTTGTGAATCATCTTATTCGAAAATGAAATATGTGAAGAATGTGCATAGAAACAGACTTACTGATTTACACCTTGATGATATATTAAGAGTAGCACATATAAAACAGATTTATCTAAAATTGTTAAAAGTTTATCTCAATATCAAAAATCACACTGATATTTAAATGTTTATATCAAATAAAAGTATTTAATATGCTAATTCTAAGACATAAAGTGATCCACAAGCTGTGGTATGCATGAATTGAGAAGTCAGACATTTTTTTTTTTTTACATGACACCAATTGTTTATCGTGGCCCGCTTGATATAGCAGACAAATATATGTGGCCCAGGAAAGAAAAAGGTTGAGTATCCCTGTGTTAATCGATTACTTCAAATTACTTTTTATGCCTGAATGAATGACGCCTGCAAAATTTCTAGAATTTACGATACATCATTCTTATTAAATTAAACATATGTAAATAAGACAATTATTTTATATAGCGCTATGTTTTTATAAACTGTAATATTAATAAGCCAATAAGTTAGTGTACATGCGCTTTGGGTCGAAAAGTTAGATGGATTCATTCTATATTTTCACAAAGACTTTATCTTGTGTTTGGAATGCGAGACTATTCATTTATATAGTTAAATCTACAAAGCACATGCATATTAGCTTATTAATATTAAGAATTTTGTAAATACTAATTGAAATAATAGTCAATGCATGTTAAATATGGTTTAAACATAATGTATATTGTCAATTTTATTACTTATTTTGCGTTTTTCAGAGGCAAAACTCCATTCACTAGCATCACTCATTGCAAGCCAGAGTAATCAATGGATGCAGGAAGGTTTGTGTATAAAATCCCCATTTAGTGCCTACTCATCCAATATCCCCAGATTAGTTTCTAGCTTGTGGCTTTCATCAGCGAGGAGCCTTTGGATCTGAGAGCACTGCACCTGGAATTTAGCATCTAATGTAATCCCAAGTTCTAGGCGCAGTGCTCTTATATCCAAAGGCTCCTCATTGATGAAAGCCACAAGCTAAGCTAGTCTGTGGATATTGGATGATTAGGTATGATAGGGATTTTATGCACAAACCTTCCTGCATCTATTGATTACTCTGGCTTGCATTGAGTGGTGCTACTGTTTGGAGAGTTTTGCCTCTGTGAAAACAGCTTGTGTAAGCATAAAGGATGATCATGTGATGTTTAATGGTATTTTGCTTTTAAGAGAATTTGTTGTTTAGATAGAATGGACATTCCTGGTATCATTTTTTGAAAATAGAGTAAAAAATTTAAAGATTATTAGAGAAGCTTGTGGAGATCAAAAAAAAAAAATTCATTGACGAAAACCTCATATTTAATTAACAAGAAGGATAAAGCTGAAAAATGAGTTTTACAAAAGTGGAGTATATTTAGAAGTTTTGTTAAATGAGAAAAGGAATTATATATATATATGGGAATTACAATTAAGACATTTGATATTTTAATACAAATATGAGCTACACAGAATAATTTTTATAGAGGTTGGTGATACCTGCTTTAACATTATGAAATGAGAAACTTTGTATTATCCAGCAGATTCAAATATTTTGTCAGAATTCAAAAGGAAATAGATTAATAAGGACAAGGCAATGAACATTGTATGCCAGAAAGATTTTATAAGCAAAATGTATTAAAAGTCCATATTAGTTTAATAAAAGTAAAAAAAAAAAACAACTTACTTGAGACTATGACAGAAAGTTTGCATATCAAGGAGAAAAAATGAAAATGGGATAAGAATTCAATTATATAGAATGAGAAAATATTTATTTTTGGGATCTAGGATATTGAAAGAGGAAACTGGACAAATTGAATAGAGAGTGAAAGAAACAAAAGTGGGAGAAATTTAAGATTTTTACAATGATAATGACCAATATAATGTAAGAATATTAAATCTAACAAATGGAATAGAAGAAAAAAGGGAATGTCAGTTTTGACCGAATGATTGACAAAAGATTGATAGTAATGAATGGGAAAAAAGATGGCATTTACAATAGTATAAAAAACTTCAGAAGAATGCAGTATTTAATTAGGCTAATAAGATATTTAGATATGAAAATTCATCTACAGAAAAGCCATTTTATATTCTAGTTAAAATCTAGTAAATACTGCACCCATCCACAAAAGACCTCATTCATTTAAAATCTAGTAAATACTGCACCCATCCACAACCACCTCATTCATTTTAAGTTAATGAAATACTGTCTTGGGTGTGAAACTTTAGATTATAGGTATTTTCAGGCCATTATCTTGAATAGCACAAAATCAATATAAAAAAATAAACATTGAAAAAGTTCTTTTTAATAGTAAAGGCAATTTTTGAAAACTGATCATGGATATGTTTGCAAACATTCCTAAAACAATTTGTCTATTAATTGCTTGCAATTCTTTATGATAAGGAGGAACACTGCATTCAAACAAATGAGGAAGAGATAATTTCTTACTTATATTATGTTTCAACAAAAATGATTCACATAATAGTGATCTATTTGACATCAAATCATTTCTCCTATAGCCAATAAAAATCAAGTTTAATCATTGATGGAATTCACATTCTTATAGTTGAAAGTTATTCCATTCTAAAATGGAATTTAAGGAAAACTGTAATCGATATATTGTATGTCTTTAATGGAAATAATAATAGAATCTCTATAATTCTCTCTTATTGTAACAGGTTTGACAAACTCATAATAGCTACCAAAAGTTCATTCTTCATGAATATTGAAAGCAATTATTCTAGGTTAGAATAAAATCAACAATGCTCATTATAGTTATTTTTTTTGTGTTCCAAAGATCCAATAATTGTTATTAAACTTATAAAATCATTGAATGATGCTGGAAAAGAAAAATGGACAAAGACCGTGAAATTTTTTAAAATAAGATTTAGCAGAGTCTGGGTACTTTTATGTAAGCTCGGATTGTAAAAATACTTTTTCTATCACTGCTTTTGAGATTGCCAACATTCTAAACCCAAGATTGATAAAAATGAGAAAAAGCATCATTACAGCAAAATTGCAAGCTTCTCTTTTATAACATTCTCTACCATCAATTTAATAAAACCAGATATTGGTGAACTTGTCTGTGACTATCTTAAATCAGGAAAAGATTTCCAGTTTTTAAAAAATGTTGAACCTAAAACCAAAAAAGGTTAACAAAAACTATTTAATATTATTATTCATAGAAAAATAATTAAAAAAATTTGGCATAAAAGCAAAACTATAGTTGTCTTAAAACTAAAATAACCCCAACAGTGATCAAAAAAATTATTGCCCAATATAATTATTATGTTCCCTAAAAGATATTTGAATCATTTTAATAAAAATTTTGCTAATAGTTGAGAACTTCCCACTTGTAGAAGAGATCGAGTTTAGAGCAGGAAGGTGCTTTTATAAGCAAGTTTAATTTTTAATAACTTATATTAAAAAAAGCTTTCAAAATAAATTAAAAACTGAATCTTTTATCTAAATTAGCTTATAGTTCTATAACGAAAAATAATCTTCTAAGTATTAGTTAAAGCAAATACAAACTTTTACAGAATAATCCAACTTACAGGTGGTTCTCTCACCTACTTTTTATATATATTTCATCATTAATCTTCTAGATATCGAATGCAGAAAATACATCTATGATGATATTGCGTTGACCTCATGAAAGAAAATGTTTTTAGAAATAGCAAAGTCTCTTAACAAGAATTTGGAAATCTTTTTCATAAATTGGGATCTTGTTTCTAATACAATGACAGTAAGCTCAATTTTTCATTTAAACTGAAAAACATCTTAGTAATCCAAGTATCTTTTGCAATAATAGACTGAAACACAATTTTACCCCACGATATTTAGAAGTAACTTAGGATAGTAGCTTATTTTCCTCATTTATCTGAGGTTAGATCTCAAATAATTTCTAGAAATAATCTCCCTGAACTATTTGAAGTTGTAATGCAAGCAGTTTCTGGACAGCAGTCTTAACACTAGTAGAATTGTATTCTTCTGGAAAATATTACACCTGATTGGAAAAAAAAGTGCCAATACTAAACTTCTTGATATTCAATTAAATATTACCATGAGATAAATATTGTTGTCACACATATAATTCTTCGCAGTGCATCTCTCTTCTTTCACATATTTCTCCACCATATATACATAAAAAATTATTTTTGACAGTTTTGCCACTTAAGACCGAAGACCACATTTTCAGGATGTTCCTTAAAAAATTCACAAATGAAGAATTTTGATATAAAAAATGGACTTATGAAGTTCCAAACAATTTTTTTGCAGATCCAACAGTAAAGCCAGCTAGACTTGGTTTTTCTAAGTTAATTGAGTCTCATCAATAGATTCAGATAACTCATGGTTATTACACACATTTAAAATTTAACAGCTAGACCTATGTGGATGTGAACAACACAAAACATGAACCATATAGTTAATGAATGGTGAGTTTATAATACTACTGATCAATTTTGCAATCATTACACAATGCAATATTTATTCAAATGTTTCTATTAAATCATGATTAACTAAGTACAGTAAAATGTAATTTTTAACTTTAGCTTTATAAAAAGATTAACATGTAATTTTTAACTTGTCTTATAAAAAGATTTGTTACCATATTAAGTATAATTAAAGGGATTTGAAGCCAAACTTTCAAGCTCCCTACAGTGATCCACTCCAATATTACATATTGATTATATTGCAATTTTCCATTTTTTTTTTTTATGAATTTTCACTAATCATTAATCTGTAAAAAAAGATAGATCTGTAAAATTTCACAATTCTTTTTATCCATTGTTCTTTCAGATGCAGAATTACTTTTACATTCTTCAATATATTCTTCGTAATTCCTCTACTTTAAGTATATACTCAACCCAATTTTTTTTCTATTTAATAATTTTCTCAATTTCATTTAACCTCAACAGTGTAAAACTATAATCTTGCAACTTAACCGTTCACAACCATTATATAAAAAATTGGATGGTAGTTTTTTTTTTTTTGAAAAATCACTATATGTTTTTTTCAAAGTAAAATCGCCATATTATTAAATCTGTGCTAGATTAAACCAGTAAAACTTGCAATCTTGATGCATAAATTTGTGATCTAAAAAAAAAAAATCTTTTTTTGGAACAGACAAAATCTTTTATTCATGCTAAGCAAGAATGAAGGGAAAAAAACTAAATCAATATTCACTGATATATATATTACTTATTCCCAAGAGGCCGTAAAGTCACCAACTAAGGCAATGGTTAAGAATCCCCTGATTGTGGACCCAGGCTGCCATTTGATGATGACTTTTTATTTAGATACTTACAACTGCAGATCACTTTCAAGTGAAGGAAGATTACAATAATTAAAAGAACTGTCTTGTATTAAATGAGACATTATTCGACTTTGTGAAGTTAGAAGAAAAGGTTAAGAGACAATTGATTTAAAAAGTGGACATGTACTCTATTGTAAAGGCACAAATCAAATGGAGTAGGATTCATTATAAATAAAAAGTGGGAGAACAACATTGTGGAGATTGATAGTGTATCGGACAGAATGGAAAGATTGGTTTTACAACTTAATAGCAGATACCAAATGCAGATAATTCAGGTTTATGCCTCAACAAGTTCTCATAGTGATGAAGTAGTAGATTTTTATATGGATGTACAAAAGGCTTTTGATCAGAATAAACAACATTTTAAAATTGTTATGGGAGATTTTAATGCTAGAATTGGTAAACAAATGAAAGTGCTGTAGGTAATTTTGGTTATACTAATAGAAATGAGAGAGGATATAGACTTGTGGAGTTTGCAGAAAAAGAAAAACTTTATATTATGAATTCTTATTTTGAGAAAAATGTTAAAAGGAAATGGAGATGTGAGCATCCAAATGAAGGTACAGCAGAATTGGATTATAATATTCTTAATAAATTTCACACAGGAAGTGATCATCGATTAGCAGGATACGTGTTAATGCAAAACTAAAGAAAAAAATTATTAAGAAAAACAATATTTACAGTTGATATTCCTTATCTTCAGAAACCTTCTAATGAATTTAAATTAGAACTTACAAATCGGCTTCAAGTACAGTAATAGTAGATTTTGAACATGATTCAGATTTGAATGAAATTAATATGAAAATAACTGATACACTTTCAAAAACTGCAACAAAGATAGCTGGTAGAAAAAACCAGCAATTGACCAATACAATTTCTACTGAGACTGGAGAATTTAAGAAGAAAAGAAGGAATATGAAGATATACAAAAATGATGCATTAAAAAGGATTGAATATCTCGAATTTTGTAGAATGGTGTGGAAAAGAGTTGAAAATGATATAAGAAAGTATAACTGTGAACTAGCAAGGAAAGCTGTAGAAGAGAATAAAAGTCTCAAGAGTGTAAAACAACATTTTGGTATTGATAGGAAATTTATATCTGCAACAAGAAAAAAGATGGAATTATTATAAAAAGAGAGATATCATGAAATGGGTAGAAGACTATCAAGAATAATATAGTAATAAAGAACAAGTACCTCCTATATCTATTACATCTTCCGAATTGTCCAGAATTTTAAATGAAGTGAGACATGCAATTAAATGTACGAAGAAAGGAAAGGCTCCAGGTAATGAGGAATTATAATTGATATATTAAAAGAAGCAGGTGAAGAAATAAAATTTTTTTTAGCAAAGTTATACACCAAATGTCTAAATGATAAAGATGTACCAGATGATTGGAAGAATGCAGTATTAATATTTAAAAAAGGTGATAAAAAAGATATTAAAAATTACAGACCTATCAGACTTTTATCAGTTTTATACAAAATTTTTATCAAGATGATTACAACTCGTTTACAGAGAATATTGGATTTTCACCAATCAAGAGAACAAGCTGGATTTAAAATTGATTTTAGTATAGTAGATCATATCCAGGTATTGAGAGAAATTATAGAAAGGACAAATGAATATGAGTTGCCATTATGCTTTGGATTTGTAGATTATGAAAAGGCATTTGATTCTATAAACATCTCTTCAGTGATTAAAGTAAAGCATTGGATCATCAAGTTATAGATCCAGGATATTGTCATATTTTAAAGAATATTTATAAAAATGCAACAGCTACAATTAGATTACGTAATGATACTGGGAAAGTCAACATTAAGAAGGGTGTAAGACAGGGTGACTCCATATTTCCAAAACTTTTTACAGCGGTGCTGTAAGAAGTATTTTGTGGATTAAAATGGGAAGCTAAAAAAGTGAAAGTAAATGGAGATTATTTAAGTCATTTAGATTTTGCAGATGATATAGTTGTTTTTGAAAATAATGCTTTAGAGCTGTAGGAAATGTTGAAGAGTTAGCGGATGAAAGTAGGCCTAAAGATAAATGTTAAAAAAACTAAAGTAATGTTTAATGGATTTTCTCAAAATATAAAAATAAAGATTGATTATGATGAGTTAGAAGTTAATAGTTATAAATACCCTGGTCAGATTATTAATACAGATGGAAACATAATGGATGAAATTAATCATAGAATTAAACTTGGTTGGAATGCTTTTGGTAGAAATAACTTTATACTAAAAGGAAATATGCCTATGTGTTTGAAAAGGAAGGTTTTTAATAAATGTGTTTTACCAGGCTTATTTATGAGTCTGAGACTTGGATACTTAATAGAAGAGCAATACAGAGACTTCAGACTACTCAAAGAAGTATGGAGAGATGCATGTTGGGAGTAATAAGAAGATATCGAAAACGCAATATATGGGTAAGAGAACAAACAGTTGTTACTGACCTCATTAAAAAAATTAAAAAACTGGAGTTGGGCTGGACATAATGCTAGAAGAGATGATAATAGATGGACAATTGAAATCTTAAACAGGATTCCAAGAGATTGTAAAAGACCCAGAAAGAGACCAAATGTGAGATGGATGGATGAAATAATAAAGTGTGTAGGGGTGATGTGAAAAAGAGAAGCTATCGGAGAGGATGTTGAACTTGGAGAGACCTTCATCCTGCAGTGGATTGATAATGATGATTACACTTTTCAGGATGTTTGTTATTATTTTTAATAAATATCTTATTTTGAATAGTTACAAAAGTAAAATAGGATAGTTTTGTTAGTTTTTGGATTATAATATTCTTTTTTTTTTTATTCCTTATTAATATAGCTTTGCATAATTAAATTTTTTAGGAATCCAAGTTATATGAAAGTTGACTATAAAAAAGATTAAAAGAGACATTAAATAATAGTTCATTCAAAAGTAGAGAACACTCCAATAACCTGCCTTATTATTACTCATTTGGCTTGTCAACTTCTCCATAGTAAAAATTTTAATTTCAATTTATCAAATAATAATTGTACAAATATTGGCAGGCTTTCTGAACACCTGTTTGAAACCTGAAAAAAAAAAAATTTAAGTTTTATTTAGCCCAGATTTAAACAGATATTATGAACAACCACAAGGACCTTATATATGTGTGTGTTTAAACAATTTATTTCCAAAAAATAACTTTGGTTAGGTATCAATTTAATACTTTTTTTTTTTTTAAAGATAAAATATGCTAACATATTCATTACATTAATATAATTAGAAATATTAAACAATAATATTATTAAGTAGAGGCATCTATTATATATTTTACATTAATAATATAAAATGATTAATAAATATAAAGCATTTTAAAGATATATTGATATGGTTTAAAGAAAAAATATACGAAAATGTAAAATAATAATAATACAGTATATGCACTTGTATATTCTTTATTCCTCCTGATATAAGCATATTTTGTCTTTCAAATATAAACAAAAAATACATTTTAAATTGTTATTTAGTTACATTTTTTTTTTTTTGTTAATAAAGAATTATTTACCAATACTATAATTTACAATGTATAATTATTATTTAGAATGTGCTCAACAAAAACAGACAAATTTTGTTTGTAAAGCAAAATATTTACTGCTTTATATACATATATGTCCAGTACAAACAACAACAAAATAAATAAAGTATTTCAATTAAAATGAAAAAAAAATAAAGATTACACTATAAATTTAAAATTTTATTATATATAAAATAAACAGGTACATATTTAAAACTTGGCTACAAGTATGGCTGAATCTAATGCAGCCTACAATGATCATATTTTACAAGGGTATGTAAATGGACATAAATAAGCCATATATGCAAATTAAACATTACACAGGTTTTACTTAGGATGAGGAAGATAAAACATATTTTAGTAACTTTTAATATACAGACAAAAAAAAAATTCAAAACATAAAATAAAAAGTTGTTTTGAGACATAATGTTCAAATCATACATACAGGCAGAGGGGAGGGCAAACTAAAACAGTGAATAATCAATCATTTATATAATATGTTATAAATGGGGGGGATGGGACGACAAACCATTTTTTAATGCATTGATAACAATCTTTATATACAAAGTTAACAGTACATACTATATTTATTGTGAAAATAATTGAATTAGTAAAAAAGTATACAAATTGTATAAAAATGTATTTTATAGATTTACAACCAATGAAAATTAATTTTAAATAATAGTTTCTTTTACTAAAAAAGTTTATTATTCAGAAATTAAAAACTCCAATATGATATCAATTATTTGTATAAAATCAACACATTATTTAAATAAATATTGACACTTAATGTGTGTGTGTATATTGGCAAGTACATGTATATACATATCTTTATAAACATGCAAAAATACACAAAAAATTTACATACAAGGTATTTGTGATGAATAGTTTTCCAGTGAAAACTTTAAACATAACAGTTGCTAACTATTTTATTTTTTAGGAAGCTACTTTGCTAACCAGAAGATTTAGAAATGGAGATTTATATCAGATTATAATAATGTAAACAGAATCAGTGCATCATAAGGGGAGGGGGTGAATTTATAGAACTTGAATACAATGGGAACTATTTCTCTCAAATTGGATTTTTACTTCCAAATTTTGTATAATTTTATTAAGTATAAATGAGAATGAACTTAAATCACTACACACACATGTTGTATTATTTATTAAATATAAATAAATGTTAATTAAATTTATATTAAACATGCATATTAAAACAGTGGAACTAAACAATGATATACTAATTACTAAATATAACCATATTTGAATTTACATATATTTAATTATCCATTAAATCATTAATACTTGATAAAATATAAAGTGTTGTATTCTAAATTATCTATTAATTATTTAAATGTATAAATAATATAATTCTCTAGAAGCTTTTCATTACCAATATATAAAAAAAGCTCTATTCATCCACACAGTAAAACTTATCTAGATTTTAAATAATTTAATGCCTATAAATATAATACTTTAATATAGTTATTAATATATATTTTAGTTAGCTGAATCAATACGTTTTTTTTTATTTGATATAAAAATTTATAATCATTATTGACATTGAGTAGATAATGCACTAATTTCATTCTTTCTCAATAAATAATTCTTAATATTGTAGTGAAAAACAAATGCAGTCAAGCCTGATCCTCTTGGAATAGATAAATATGTATTTACACTGTATATACTCATATTTGATCTTGCTATAATATACTGCTCAGCAGTCAAGTTTATCTTTGATATGAATTTATTTATATTGGTGTCAAAGTTGTACAATGTTATTATATTATGAGTGCATATACTGTGAACATATATATTGTACACACACACACAAAAAAAGACGCACTATTACAAAAGAAAGTCCACTGAGAATACAACCTCCTTTAGTACAAGTATAATAATAATTCGTAATAATGAGAAGCATGTATTAGTAAATACATACATACATACATATAAACAAAAATTTGAGAAAATATATTTGAAAAGACTGATCAACATTAGATCTATTAAATATTGATGATAGCATAACTATGTAACCCCAAACTAAATGAATAAATTACAGCCCCACTGAAATAAATAAATTATAGGTGTATTATATTAAATGTGTTATTTTAGTTATTCCCTCTCACATCAATTTACTTCATATAACTACAAAAGTAAATAGCAAATGACGGGTGAAGCTTTTCATTTTCTGGTAAATATACAAGTATATAATTGAAATGAGCAAGAAGTTAAAACTGTGTGGCTCATTATTCCAAAGTATGAAATATAAAATGCGTTAAAACGCATGAACACACAAAGCTGAAGACAAAGAAATATTAGTACACATAGACACAAACTAAATATCTGTATCTACATATGTGGCTAAGCGCTTTTGAGGGCCAGAATCCTCATACAGATATTTAGTTTGGGTCCATCTGTATTCATATTTTTTCTTCAGCTTTGGGTGTTTGTGCGTTTTAGTGCATTTTATATTTCATGAGCATATAATGTGTATATCTATATTCTTCTAAAAATGTGCAATTAATTGGTATAAATGTTTAATCACTGAACGGCAATTTATTGAATGATTTTTAGCAATGAAATTCAGGAAACCATTTATTTATTTTTGCTTTGGCAGTAAAGAAGCATTATTAATTTACATGAAAAAAAAGTTAAAGAATTTTACTATATATATATTTTAAAAATATTAATGTGTATTTACACATATTCATATATATATATAAATGAAAAGCTTATGTATGTATTCATAGAGAAGCACATTTAAAGGGTGCGGACACACACACAAATCCCTATAAAAATCATAGTTTAACAAATTTAACAGATAATTTTAAAAAAATATTATTTTAACAAGCTGAATTCTGAAACATAAAAGTCATTGTTCAAAACTTTTATTGTTGGGATAATTTAAAGTAAACAAATATTTTCCTCATCCCAAATAATTACTTAGAAGACATTAAAATGGAATAAGACAGAGAGAAAAAGGAAAATCTTGATTTGAACATCCATAAATCATTTGTAAAAATCTTAGTACAAAAAAGTCCAATATTTATTGTTATATAAAATAATTTGATAATAAAATTGGTTTTTCTTTTTTTTTTTTAAAGAGAGAAAACGAAAAAAAAAAAAATTATCCCAAATTTTCACTGATAATTATTAATAATGAATGAACTTGAATGTTAAAAAATGTGCATAAAATGCATACATAAAGATTATACATATATAGTAAAATAAATTTGTAATCCTTTTAAAGGCATAATATCAATTAGTTAATAAATAAAAATTAAAGATGAAACCATACATATAAGTTGATCTATATTTTAAGGCTGAACAACAAATAATATTGAATGCTCTTAAAATATAGAATAGGCAGTAATATATTAAACAATTTTATCAACTCATATACCGAGACAAATATACACATATATATCTATGATATAAAAACATGAGAAAGTAAATCAGCAATACTTTTCCAATGAATTTATAAAAATTTATTTAAAAATTTGAATGATATAACTAACAAAATTTATATACTGTATTGTGGTTGCAATTTTTTTTAATCAAAAGTGATACCCATTAAAGCTATTAATTGTTTTTGAATTGCAACTTTGTCTGTCAATTATTGGTTTACCACATGCTCATTATTTTGAATATATATAAAAACTATATATAAATAAAATTTAACAAAATAGACTTTAAAAATAAAATTTTAAATTTATATGAATTAAGACATTAAATTATTATAGTTTAATTAACTTTTATTATTTTTAAAAAATCTTGCTGAATTAAATTCCCTAGAATATACATCATCAATTTGTAGATGTGCACTTACATAAAATAAAGAGAATAAATGCATGATATATAAAAAAAAAAAAAAGGAAGGGGGAAGAGTAAGAAGATAATGATAATTATAAGTAAAATACCTTTTTGTTTTTTTCTGAACACTAAGTTATTTGTAATACACAGCCATGTTGAAGTCACTAATAAAATATATAGATTAAATAATGTCAAAATATTGCAACTCTAAAATAAGATTGTTTTCAATGACAATATTAAATATTTTTTTGGAGTATAAAGTATATTTATTTAAACAATACATGAATTGTAATGAGAAACCCCTTCTATAAAGCAAATTTAACTTTTTACTTAATATACACACACATATATATTAATACATGTAATAAGTCATTCTAATGAAGACATATACATATATAGAACCAATGCCACCCAATAACCCTTGTATTTTTTTTTTTTTTTAATATTCCTTTATTGATATTTCTTTTCTTAAATGAAAATAGGAACAACAACAACAAAAAAAAAAAACCAAGTTTAAAATATTAGAAGCATACTTTTATTATTTTTCCCTTAAAAACTCTTAGTATAACTATTATACATTCAATACATTTCAAAATATGAATTTATTATCTTATACAATTATTTTACAGGTAGACATAGTCCTTGGTTGAAATGTTGTCACATTCATGATCAACAGTGAATGAGGGGATTAAAAACACTGAAAACAAGAGCCATAGATCTTTCATACCACTAAATTATTCTCTTCACTTGTACAACAATCAAGACCATTGTATGACTTTTTAATTTTTGAATTTAAAATATGATATATGAAAAGAAATATATATAAAAGCAATAAAAGTAAACATCGGTTAATAGTTAAAATATATATATATATACAAAGCAAGACAAGCAACTGATTTAAGGCATTTCAAATATATATATTAACTATATTGTTGCTAATATGAGATATGCATGTATGAATGTGGTTGTGTGTGTATATATATAAATATTCAAGTGGCCTAAAGCACTTGAGAATTCTCATACACAGTAGTCATCTAACAATTTTTTTTGAATTGTGAAAACAGATGAGAAAATATATTTTTAACATAGCATGATTGTAGATACATACTTATACACACACATATGTACATTATATATATATATACACACACATATACAAATCTGTCTGTGTGCATAAATGTATGTTTGTTTCACAATTTGACAAAGAATCAAATGACATATTAAAAATAAATTCAAATTATATTAAAAACGAGCATCAAAAATGATATAAAATAAAATTGTCAACCATATAAAAAAAAATTATTTGAGAAATATCACATAGCATAAACAAATATTAATTTTAACTCTAATAAATTAATTAAAGTTAATACAAAAAAGTTACATCAGAGTCTGTTTTTAAATACAATTTTTTTTTAAATATATTTATCACGATTTTAAAAAAATACTTATCTGAATTTCATAATAACTTGATGTTTATATATATCATAATCAGACATTTAACATATTAACAATGGTAATGATTATAATAAGTGAAGTTTCATATCTATAATAAAAATATTTATCTTTAAAAAAAAAAAAAAATTTGAAAAGAACAATACAGTAGCAAAATAAAATTTCACAATAACTTCTGTGTGATAAGTGGAACTTTTCCACACAAAAATGCTAAACAATAAAATGAAAAGGGTATGAAGAAACTGGACTGTGAATATTTCATCATTAAATTATTGTACAGTATTAAATTTTGGCCCTTTTTTAATTAAGATGTCTCCAAATGATTCATCTTGTTGAACAGTAATGGCCTGCTGTTTCTTTAGCACAAGAATGGTATAAAATTTTGATGCAGCTTGTTTGCGATTATTCCTTAAGGCCAACTCAATAAAACTAACTTCACTTTTTGTATTAAGAGCACGACCAATTAAATTAAGCATATGATGTGTTCTTTTATTCCACCGCCGTTCTTCAAATGCTTCTGCATTTTCACCCTAAATTAACAAATAAATATATTTATTAAAATCAATGATTAAATTGAAACCATTTAAAAATTAATCCATAAAGATTATTATTTAATTTTTGCAATTATTTTATAGAAATTCTGTAAATATTTAAATAAATGGATAGTAAATATAGATATAGGGAATATCATAAAAAAATAAAATAGAATGTGTTATAAATTTAATTAATATAAGATTAAATAGAAATCAGGGTGTATAAATGCAATTGACATAGAAAAAATGTAACAAAGTATACCAAATTACAAACATTAATAAAAAAAATTAAATCAATATATAGATAATAAAAAATAATAAATATTATAGAAGATTAAATATTATTATACAATAGTTTATATTTTAAATATAATAATGAATATTTGAATTGTATAAAGAATGAGCAATGAGATGTGCAATTAATATCTAAATATCCTCAATTTTATAAATAAAATAAAAAAAAATAAATAAAAAAAAATAGTAAAGAAACAAATTATTATTCTACATATGTAGAAGATATGAAATTAGTTTTACAAAACAATTTGTAATTATCAAAAAATATTTGAATATTGAAATTTACAAAAATAATAGCATAACAAAATTAAACACAAATTGCTAATTTTTTTGTAGATTTACAATAAGCATGGGTATAAAAGATGGCAGCTCTGACAAGTTTTAAATATAAAAATTATAAATATAACACTGATAAAAACAAACCCAGTTACCAAAAGAGTTCTTTATTGAAATCTGTATAAAATAGATATTTACCAAAATTGTTAAATATATTCTCTTTAAAAAAGATAAAACTAGTAAGAGATTGACTGTTTTAACTATCTTGATTTAACATCGAATAATTTTTTTTAAGACTTACTTTTTTTCAATTTCATCCTAAAAAGTTTTGTTGTCATTACTATTTCTAACTCTTATTAGTGGAACAATAATGCCTGTTTGAATTAATACATCTTAAGTTTATGAACAATTATTCATTTTGGAGATTAGCGTTAAATGTCAATAGTTTCTTTTAAATGATTTTTATTTTATAGTACAAAAAAATATCATTCAGTAATAAATTCTTCAATTAACTTAAATTCAATCAAAGTAACTTACTTTAATTAAGAGCACTTGTTTACCCCCCCCCCCCAAAAAAAAAAAAACAAAAAAAAACAAAAAAAAAAACACAATTGTTATTAAAACTAATAGCTTTAATATGTGAGTGCATTTTGATTTGATAATTCATTTTATGATTTAGTCCTATGTTTGACATAGTTCTATACTCTTATGTAGACTACTGATTTATCATTATAATTCTCAAAGTTAGCAATTGAAAATTTCCCCCTGGTATTAATCCACATCCTTGTGCTTGTAATTAGAGACATGTATTTTTCAGACTGATCCTTGAAAAATCAACAATGTTATATTCTCGAGAATTCTCATTAATAAAATATATAATAAAAAGCACATTATTAGTTTAAAAAATTACTATCACAAATGCATGAATATAAAATAAATAAAATTATTTGATTTAAAAGTTTTACTTTTTATTTCTGTTGTTAAAAATATATTTTAGACAAAGGCTACTATGTAAAAATGAAAACATAACACAATTCTTATATAAATATATGTTAATTAACTAGAATTATCAGTAAAATTATCTCAATGTAAAGACTAACATTAACATTTTTTATTTATTTTTGAAACAAAAAAAGATACAAATGAAGAGACTTTCAACTAGGCTCTTCTTTTTTTTTTTTTTTGGGTATAATATGGCCTGAAACAATTTAAAATTATTTTCACTTTGTATTAACATAGGTTTAAATGTCATTAAAACAGATTTAAAATTTTTTAATTCTGAAATTTTTCCAGTTACTTCAAATAAACTAAATTCTTTTTCAATGATAAAAAAAAATAATAGTACTAGTTAATAATGTTTTAAGCTAGTTTTGTATTGATTCTTTCAATTGTTGGTAAAAACTAATTGTAGCACTCACTGAATCTTCAGCTGTTATTATCATGCTTAACACTGAATAAGAATTAGAATATTCTAACAGATCCATATCATTATTCTGGAACAATCTTTGTATATAAGTTTTAGCTAATTTAATATCAGATTTTGATGAAAAAAAAAATATCATTTCATTAATTTGAATTATTATAATTTTAAAGAAGTGGTCAATCTTTTCCTCTTCTTCATTGTGTGAATTTTTACTTCATCAAAAGTCTTTTATCTAATATAGAATTTTCAGCTTTTAGAACATTAAATAAAACCAATATTCTTTCACTTGTAAGCAGATTTGTATTTGTATGACTCAAAGCTTCTACAAAAAACTTATTTGGAATCAATGAATTAAGTATTTCTTTAGACAAGTCTATGTTCTCCAGACCTCAGAAACTACTCATATTCAATGCCAATAAAGTTTTTTTAAAGGAAATAATCATCCTTAAAAATCATTCTACCATAATTTGTAAATTGTTTCAGTCTTTATGATAATCTAAATACAAAGAGAGTGTTACTTTTTTTCTTTCTGTATTCCATATAAGTTCATTTTTATGTATTAGCAAGTTAATAAGTCCATTCTTTGCTGAAAGCTTAGTAATAATTTCTCTTAGCATATAATGACTAGTTTGAGGGAGATTGTCATGATTTGTATTGTTGATTTCATTTGCCTGAATATATCAGTTCTAATCCATTTAGTAGAATACTCATTAACCATAGATACTTAATTCATTGAATGCAAATGTGTTCTAAATGTTTATGAAAGCTTATTGTAAAAGAGTTTTTGCATAACTATTTGCTTGGAACAGGTACTGCATAGTGCTGTTTTTTTTTTTTTTTTGTCTTTTTTGAAATACAACCAACAATCACTAGAGATCTATCTACTTACTCATTTAATGAGTTGAAATAGTGGGTGTGAGATGGAAAACACTGGTTCAAATGAAAGTGTTTGTTATCTTTGCTTTAAAATATTTTTATACTTCCTGACAAAATGAATATTTTATTTTATATAAATTTATAGCACGAATTTAAAAAATACAATAGAAAACATTAAATATTGTATTAAAATTACAATAATTTTTCTCCAATTTTTCACTGTTCAAATTGTTCTTTTCCCAAAATTCTCAAGAAATTGACTTTGGAATTGTTGAAAATCAAAAAAAAATTATTAACAGAATTCATAAAAAATCAGGACAAAAGAATTTTCAAGAATAACCTCTATTTGTGATTTTCATTTTAATGAATATGAATGGAAGTAAGAAAGACTCAGCCTGACTCTCCTTTGATGAAAAGAAAAATAAGAGTAAAAAGAATGTGTAGTCAAATGGAAGAAATATGGGTATGTAGTTATAATTAAAAATAATTTAGAAAAATGCAAAAACCCAAAAGCGACAATGAAGGAATATTAATTTTGATGTTATTTTAGCATTAATTATTCTCCTCCCACATGACATTAACTGTTTTTCCAAAGTAATCTTATAAATTCTCAATGATTTTACTTCTTCTTTATTTGTATTAGGTTATATATATTTAAAAAAAAAAAAAAACCGCTAGTTGCTGAAAAGATGCTTTTACAAGTATTTAGGACTTTTTATATATACAGTGATTCTCAAAATTTCTCAAAAAAAAAGTTTAACTATAAAATATATTTGTTATTTCAAATAATCTTCCAACGACTTCATATATTATTTAAAAAACAGAATTAGATATTTTATTCAATGTATACATTTATTTGATTTCTAAAGCACCACAAAATTGGATTACAGACTTCTGTTTGACTTTATATTTCAAAGTAATAACCTCTAAAGTATGAATATTTGTATGCTAAATTAACTTGCTATTGTTCAGTGATTGTCCAGTTTATATTAAAAGCAAAAGCAGTGTTAAATAGATTATATATCTATTAAAAAATATAAATTAATAATGAAATTTTCACATACAAATATTAAAAAAAACTGCAAATAAATTTGGTTGTAAAAGAAGAGTGCAAAATAAAAGACATAGAGGTTTAAAAACCCATAAAATGAGAGGTAAAAAGGTTATTTTACAAGTGTTACAAAATCCCCAAATTAAAGTAAAAGAAAATTGCAAATTTTGCATGTAAAATTAATAATTCTTTTTGGAGTGCAGCAGGTTATTATGAATACAAATCCAGAAGACCAAGGGCAAACAAAAAAACAGACACACACACACACACAAAAAAAACAACGTAAGAGTTATAAAAAAATATATACATAAAATGGCCTATAAATAATTTTAATGACTTCAAAAATTAAATGATTTAATTATTAAATTTACTCTTAATAAATATGACAATTCCAGAATATATAGGCCTACAAATAAATAGACAGCATTTAATCTTTTCTGTGTCTTTTATTTCTATTTCTCTATGATTTCTTTCACAAAGTGTCCTCAGTAGCTTGCTTTACTCATGCTTTAAGGATACTTACAGTTCAAAGAGATTTATTAATCTTAGATGTAAAATTTATAGTAATTCTTTATATATTTTGGTATGGATTTCATAGCATTTAATAAAACCAACTTTGTTTCATCTTTTTTATTTGTATGAGTTTTCAAACCTTTATTTCCATTATTTAATCTTCTCTCACAATTAAATTTATCTACAATCCCTTAAATCATTAGATGTGATTTTCTATCAATCTATGATTTTTCATATTGATCTGTTTTGATATAATCTTTTTGCAACGATTTTGCTTTTGATACAAAAAGAACAACCACTAAGTAATGACAAGTTAATACATTGTACAAGATCCATACTTTATAGTTTATTACTTTTGGTTATAATTCAAAAGCAAACAGATTTATGTGTATACAGTACATTTCTATGTAAATGGAATAAGAGGAAGATGAAAATAAATGACAAAAAATAAAACCATTAGGTCTCCACTTATTTGAATTATTTATGCTTGTTATGTTCGTCACATAATATTTATATTGTAACAGTTCAGATTCCATTTAAAATAGTCTATTTATACAAACTTTCTGACCATGTTATAAAATGAATATATGAAATAGGAAGAAAAAAAAGGGTAGAATTAATTTCAATTAAAGTAATTGCGTATTAATTGACAATCCCAACATTTAAAGGATTTATGAAAACTGATTTTAGGGGAGAGACAACTATAAATAATATGGTCTTAAAGTAAATTAAATGAAGAATTCAGAAATTCCATTTATAATCATAAATTTGTTAAAAAAGTGGAAGTTATAATCAAAAATATCCAAGTTGGATTTAATTTTTTTATTTATAACATTGCAATTCTATTTCTTATCTTTCGATTGATAAAGTACTTTTTTTTTTTTTTTTAGGAAAAAAAAAAGGAATTTAATTCGTGTATTTTGATAAACAAAAATAGATATTCTATTTAATTATAATAATTTATTTCTTATCTAGTGGTTCTGTATATAAAGAAAAAAGAGAAAGTTAAATTTGGAAAAATATTAATAAGAAAGAATGTAATTTGGAAAAATATTAATAAGAAAGAATGTAATTAGGAAAAAGTACAGATAAAAATTATTTCTGGTATTTTTTTTTTTATAAATATAACGAAATGTTATTTTTGGTATTTAAAAAAAAAGGATAATTAGTTACAACTAATTAGAAAAAAATAACAGAATATCTCAATTATTATGTCTGATATAAATTGAAGAATCTTTCTTTGCTTTTTGAATAGAGCTGAAACTTCAATGCAGAGGACTCGGGGAAGAAAAAAAAACTAAAAGATAATTGAATTGATCATAATGGCTTTGCCTCCGAATTTAAGGAAGCTGCTGAATCATGAATTCTTGATTAAATTAACTATGGAAACACATATATAATTAAGTCATAATTTGGTGTAAAACCTTTTATTGAACTGTTTCACTGGTCATCAAATTCTGGGACTATGTATCCTTTTGTTAATTTCAAAGTGTGTTGCTCCTGCTCATAAGAACCATCAATGAAATAAGATGAAGTAGT
Organism: Epiperipatus broadwayi; assembly: GCA_028023455.1. Taxonomy (NCBI): domain Eukaryota; kingdom Metazoa; phylum Onychophora; class Udeonychophora; order Euonychophora; family Peripatidae; genus Epiperipatus; species Epiperipatus broadwayi. Next base: position 4,962,911 of record JAQFVV010006226.1, read on the forward strand.
TGCCTGTCATCTCCCGATTTTTTATGGACCTGTCCATAATGGACATGCAATCCAACATTGCACCTGTTAATAATGGAGAACTAAAGAAAGTGAAGTAGATGAAGTTTTGAACTTTACATGGTAATGACTGTCATATATCAAATATCCAAATTGTTCAAACCTATTCTATTTGACTAGTTGTAAAATCAGAATTCTGAAAATGTTGGCTCATTTTATTTAAAATATTAGACTTCGAAAATGATTATTACATAAATTAAAATTTATTTTAATTTTCTCTGATTTATATTTAAAATTATTATCACACATATATTTTAATTTTCACTGTTGAAGATTTAAAAGCATAACCTTAAGACTATGCGCCTAGATGCAACAGTAGGGACCTCTACAAATCTAAACACAAGATTAAACTTTAAAAGATAAGTTTAATATTGTGTTTAGATTTGTAGAGGTCCCTACTGTCACATCTAGGTGCATAGTCTTAAGGTTATAGCCTTAATATATATTACGTAATGAGTATGCGCTTAACAAAGTATTAATAACAGATATAATAATATTTATTTTTTATGTATTGATTTGTTAATTACTAATAATAATTATGTGAAAGTTAGTTTATTTAAGCATAATGGAGCTCATGGGTTACGTTCATTCAGATTAAATGATCTTTCTCTGATATGAATATATCCCTGCATGACTATATATAAACATTTGATTCATGTAGAAATATATTAGAATGATTGTAAATATTGTAGTTGTAAATAAATTTTAATTTTTTATTTATACTTTAAACCTAGTTATCCATTTTCTTTCTCTTACTCCAAACCTAGTGTTAGAAATAGTTTGCCATATATCCCAAGAAAAGTATATGTTTAGATAAGCAATTGAGGCTACTATCACTCTCATCATAATAATGTCAGGAGTATCTAAAAGCATTCTTTCAGCAATGAAAACTGGCACACAAGAATAACTACCTTATAAAAATGGTTTTGAGCTTGTCACCTTTATCCTTAGAGTATCACTGTAATGCAAGATAGTCAGGAAATATAATAGATTATAGGTTTGATTATCATTACCCAGGTTAAAAAAATAAAATACAACAAGATGATATTCAATATATTTATTAAGCCACAAACTATTGGTCTAAGTTATAGGTATAGTGAATGGATTTAAGTATAATATATAAGATAGCAACAATATTTAAATTATTAAAATCAATAAAAGAGAATATTCAAAATCTTAATTTTTATAAATTATGTGTATTAGAAAAATCAAAACACATATAAACTATTACAAAATACTAAGAGCAACAAAATATATATCATGGCTTTCTAGTTTTTGCTTACTGCAGATTTCAAGTGAATGGATACAATAGGTCTAATATTGTCCTTTTAATAATCCATGGAAATGATTGTTTGAAATAATGAATGTAAATACAGACACTTGCATGACAGACATAAGAAATTGCATTCTTGCATTGTGATTGCCCATCATTCTTAAAACTCACGTAATGATAAGTAGACTTTTTGCCAAATACATGTGCATTACTCTATTGTAAGTTACAATAATAAACAGATTATATTTATTAATTCACAATAAAAATAAACAAATAAGTAAACTATATCACTAATAAGAGTTAGATGGGTTTTTTTTTTTTTAAATTTCTAGCCCTATACATGACCGAGTAAAAGTGTTTATTTATTAAAGAATTGCAAACTAAATTTAGATGTTTCACGATAATATCAAATTCTTAATCAGAGATTATGCACATGGTTTGTAATATAACAGTTTTGATTGCAAACAAAGGCAAATATAATTTGGAACAACATTTATTAAGAAAAAAAACAACACAAAAATTCTTTGTATGGGTGTTAATTCCAAATTCATATTTTTTTTTACAAATAAATTTTTATCTCTGGATTTTGTCAAAGGGATTATAGCCTTTTGCATTTAAAACACCTTATAGTTATAATTCTACCATTTGCACAAACAAACTGCTACCAAAAATATTTGATAATTTGCAAGTAACTAAACAGATTTCATCTGGAAAATCAAAGCCAAGATATATTGCAAACAACATTAAAAATATAATTCAATCATTATCCAAAATATCGTTTTCATCAATATCAATGGACAGAAATAACCATGGAGCAAATGAAAATGTTTCTAATTCTCATTCAGATATTTAAAAATAATGACAAAAAAAATGTATCGCTTTTTCTGCAGACAAAAGCAAAACCGAGATATATTGCAAATAACATCATTACTCCTTACTGCAATGAAAATACAATGCAATCATTGTCACAAATATCATTTTATCAATTTCAATGGGAAGTAATCATGGAGCAATGAAAAAGTTTCCAGTCCTTATTCAGATATTTAAAAATAATAATATATTAATAAAAAATTTATAGTTTTTTTTGCAGATAACAATAAAAGCTCTGGGAAAAACAATGTTTACAATGGCTTAAAATTGTATTTGAAAAAAGATTTGACAGGCTCTGGTCATCCTGCTAATATTGTTATCAATAGATTTAAGAATCAATAATTCTAAAACTTTATAACTTTTTTTGTATTTATATTATCAGGAAAGAATTTTTGAAAAAAAATTGTGAATTTGCGGACATTCAGTATAAAGTATTTTTAGAACATTGAAACACATATTGATTATCATTTTATTCTGCTATGAAAAGAATTTTACAAATTTATTCTGCTTTAAAAGCACATTTTTTATCAATTGACAATTCTTCCTTTATTTTAAAATCATTTTTTGACGTTGCAAAGCTCATTTAGAATTTGCAGGTTTCCCTGAAAAAATATTAAAAATAAAAGTCAAACAAAAATTTTGTTAATGGTCACAATAAATTCACTAGTGAATACAGTGACTCATAGATATAAAGAAAAGTTTTTTTCTAATCAAAGACAAAACTATTTTTTCTTAAAAAAACAAACAAAAAAAAAGACTGTAAAATGAAATAATATAAATACAATTTAATCCTAAATAACTACAAGCAGTATTGGATCCCTTTAGAAATATTAATATGCCTTAATTTTATAGAATTTTATATATTGTACACGTTTCTGTCTCAGCATCTTTTTAGCAATGTTTACATTCTGTAAAAACCAAATTAATTTAAATTTTGTAAATAGTATTTTATGCCACTTTTAGGAATTTAGCTGTGTAGTCTAAACATATGTAATTTTATTTCTATGTTTTTTTGAATCTTTTTTTTTTTCTACTTTTTTGGTAGTTTACGATTAGGTGTACTGTGGCCGCTAGGCAACGCTGCAGCACCATCAAGAATCCCCAAGAAGCTTGCAAGTGATACATTTCTATCCAAAAATCGCTGAAATCGACAAATTAAAACGCCTAAGGCAAATCGAACGAATCCTTCTAAAATAGAAAAAAAAAAAATAGAAGAAAACGCTATTAAAATTCTAATTATAAAAAAAAAGAAATCGGTGAAAATACGTCAAACGGGACCCCCCAGAATGAAGAATTCTATCCAAAAATCGACAAATTAAAATGTCTAAGGCAAAGTAAATCGAACAAATCCTTCTAAAATACAAATCAAAAAAAAAAAAAAATTGGAAGAAAATGCTATAAAATTTGAATTACAAAAACTATAATACAAATATAATAAAACTTGCTGAAAATATTACAATACTCATTACAAATAATGACTATAATAAATAAAATTAAATTTATTTCATTATAGTAACTGATTATTTTTTCCCCTAAAAGAAAGCAACCAATTACTTCCAATTAGAACCCTTATATTGAATGTCTTTTAAACCAAAATTGTTTTATCTCTTCATTTTTTGCAATCTAGTCATATATTTTTATTTTTTTATACAACTATTATAATACTTATTGTAAATAAAGCTTGTAATAAATAAATTTATTTCATTATAATAACTGATCATAATTTTACTAAAAGAAAGCAACCAACTGATCCTAGTTAAAAGCTTCATACTGTGGTTTTTTGATTATACTTTTTTATGCAAATATTATAATACCTATTGTAAATAATGTTTACAATTTTTTTAAAAAAAGAACCTTAATTATTTCATAAAATTATACTTTTCTCACGAGCAGTATCAGATACTGCTTTATAATGTTTATAAAACTGCAGGATAGCTATTGCAGGTTAAACTGCATGGAATGTTATAAAAAAAATCATATAAACATTTGAAGTTATGGACTAATAAATTATCAAAGTTTAATAAATTTACTTGATTTGAAATTAGATAGAGTTCCAATATAAAAAGAAATTGAAAATTTGACATTTCTTGCTTCTAAAAACATTATGTTTTTTTTAAAAACATGTTGCTTTGATCAATTTTAGAATGTAAAAGTGTTTGTACAAAAAAATTTCAATATAGAAAATTTTAAAAATTTGATTTCCTGTCTCAAATGGATAGAATATTTAGAAACAAATACTGCTTAATTTCATTCTGAATTATTAAAAATTTGTCAATTTTTTTTTTTTTACAATACTTGGCTAAAGTACCAAAGAATATTTTTCATGATCAGCAGATAATAGATCAAAGAAAGAAAATAAAATTAAGAACTTTTACATAGCAATAGTTAATCTGCAGCTCCAGCCCATATGCGAACATCCAACACTTTTAGGTGCAGTCTGAAGCACACACTCATTAATCTAAGCTTTAAAATCTTAAGATATGTGCACTTACCAGCCCCTTGCTTCAATCGAAAACCATACTCATGAAGCATTTGTTTACAATGCTTAACTACATTAGTGGCAATTTTGATTGTATGAATTCAAGTGTTAATTTCACAGCAAACTTATGACCATTTAAAAATGTAGTGTTTTGTGACAAACTATAATTTCTCACAATGGAAGGAATGTTTTCAAAATATAAACAAAAAATATCCAACAAAAATAGTGTTGCATGTGAAAAAAAAAAAGTTTCTTGTGCAAAATAAACAGTTGGGCAACTTTTTTGACTTGTCATGAAAGAATTATATTAAAAATATATATAATAATGTTAATCATTATACCAAAAAACACAAATCATTTACAAATCCTCTTCCTCACAGGACTTTAATAAAATGTGAAAATGAAGAGTAATTATAGCAAAATTCTTTTGCATATTTCAATGTGATGACTAAGCAGAGGAAAAATTCTGTATAGGTATTTTGGCAGCAAAAAAATATTTTATTTTTGCAACAAAACAAAGTTTACAGAAAAACTGAAAATGATGGATGGTATGTTTTAGCATTTCTGCGCACCATCACAACAAAATAAAATAATTTCATATATGGCAATAAAGTATTTGCTTTTAAAGAGTGCAGTGTAAGCACACATATTTACACACACACACACACATTTGTGATAAAATTAATAAGGGAAATGAGTAATTATATCTAATTAAAGTAAATTACTAATTAATTAAGAATTTATTAATGAGAAACTAAGCATCGATTATGAGGAAATACAAAGCTGTACAATTTTCTAATTGCTATGTCTGGGTTCAAAACACAGATGTATATATAAATTATAAGAAGTAAAGTTAATAATAATAGAAATATATGTTAAATATATAAAATATATTAATTAGTCTTATAATTGATTAAGTACTAATGAATTAAATTTTATCTAATATAAAATCTCTATTTAACATCTATTTTTTATATAATATATATTTTATTAAAGATAAAATATATTCCTATTATTATTAATTTTACTACTTATAATATATATACATTGAAACAGTAAGATTGCTTGGCAGATCTTCGTTTCATCTTTTCTCACTTCTTTCCTAGCCACATACCTTAGTTTAAACCCCAATTTATCATAGTGTGTGCGTACTGCACTTATATGCCGAAATCCTGCCTAATTTAGATCACTAGTGTAAATACTCGTGTTATATATATAATTTAATAACTCTAGCATAAATAATTTATAAATTGCAAGAATGTACACATATATATATTCATTTTAAAAAGTAGGTCATATAAGTCATATTCACATGCATACTGCAAAAATATATTTTCAAACTTAAGAAAAATAATACTTTCATTATTTAAAGTTGTTTTGTTTAAATCTATTTATTTAGAAATATTATGTTCATAATATTTGTCTATATTTAATTTCAAATAATATTAAACTTTTAAATATATTTAAACATTAAGAATTTAAAAAGTTGTAAATACTTTTCTAATTTTATATTTAAAAATCATGCCATAAATTTTATGTATAAAGTAAATGAGGGTTAGGAAGAGAACAATAAGCGTAATTAATCCTATTTCTAAAATACATTAGTGACTTAAATATTTGGTCATCTAGATAAACAACAGATGTTCACTCTGGTATTTTTTTAATTAAAATTAGTTTTAAAACAAAATTAAAGTTTTAATCCGAATATCTTAAAAGTAAGCAACAATAGTAAAATTAATTATAACATCCTGTTGTATTCTTTTAGATATTCAGATAAAATAAATAACAGCATTTATTTTATAGCAAATCTATTTCGGTAATGGATTATTATGTCACAGGGTAGTTCTATTGTATGCTTCTCTCATATATAGAGCTGAATTTATTATTTACTTACTGAATGGGCATATTTTGAGAAGATTATTAATAGGCTATATTTTGATGAATTATTACTTAGTGGCCATATTTTGAGAAAAATATTTTAATAGGCTATATTATGAAAAGTACAAACTGGCTATATTTTGAGAGCTAACATTTTGCCGAGAACGAAGCTAAAACCAAAAGCAGACCTATTCAATTAGAGAACTGTACCTACCAGCCTTTGAAAGGGAAACAAGAATGTCAGAATAGAGGCCGGCAGGAAAGTTATCTTCATTCTCAGGAATGGTCATCCTGTAGCCCGTACACCATCTGAAGTCCTTTCCTTAAGAAGACCTGTGAAATGCTGAGAATTTAACCAATGTTAATCCTGAACCAAAGAAGTTGCTGTTACCATCAAAATAAATGCTGCTGCCATTAACTTCCATCGAAACTTCAAAGAAGCAACCGAAGAATACAATGTGTGCACTGACTGTCCAACATGTACAAGGTAATCTAATTAACCCAAGAGCTCTTGTGTAATATATATATTCCCTCTAAGCTATAGCTGTTTCAAAATAATTTCTATAATAAATCAGTGCTTAAATGTCTATTTCTATCATAAAATATCTCTGTAACTTAATTAGTGTGCTTTCTCTCTATGCTTGGCTTACTACTTTTGTATTTTATTAATTTGTTTTCTTCCATTATGGTAATGGGCCCAGATAGTCATCGATCGAGCGAATTACTTCTTTTCCCTTTTAAAATTAGTATGCTGCCATATTAGCACAGATTAATTATAGAACTGGCCCTAATATTTTAAATATCTTGTCAGATCACTTGTTAGAGGGCTATCTTGTTTAATATTTTTATACTTTAATTGTTGATGCCCTTTTATATATAAAAATATTTTCATTTGTTTTAAATATAATGCAAGGTTGATAAACAAATATTATATAAACACATGATTACGTATTAAGCTCATGTAGTATCTTATGAAATCCTGTCATCATGCATTTCCACCACACATTTAAATATTATAGTTTATTTTAGTGTAATTATACATACCTGTAAGAACTATTAAATTTGAGGTCAAGGATATGCGGATCTTCTTAAAATAAATATTATTAGGAATTGATTAAGCGCCTTTACTCAAATAGAGACAGCCCTTTTTATAATACTTTATGTACTTTATGTGTGTTGCTGGTATAGGTGTATAGGGTGTTGGGCCTGGCTTTGAATCTTCAAGGGTACATATGGCTGAGACCGTTCCTCTTTCTCTCTGCGGTTCCCAGATAGAGTATGTACTAGAAAGTCACACCGGGGAATTCTACGCAGTAGTCATGCAGTCACGAAGTACTTGGATAAGTCCAGACTTGAGCTGTTATTATGTGATGAAACATTAAGATGGATTTATGGCGAGACGTCATCCCGTATACTTTACTTTATTATTTTATTTTACAAAGCTGCGGTTTCAGTGTACTGCACTCCATCCTTTACATTAAATTTTCACTGACACCATTGATCTTTTAATATTAATTTTAGTATTTTCTTTGAATTGCGAGTGTCTTAATCACGTCCTTATCTTATAGCTTGGCGAGCCTTCGTCCTCACTGTTCTGGAATTCAATATATGTTCTTTTATTAAAATATTAAATATGTTAAATCTATTAAACAAATACTTTATTGTATTTGTTACAAGCATCTCGCATATCTTCGCAATATATATTGTTCTTAAACCAACAGTACTTTGTATAGGCATTTAACTATGCCATAAATGGCATCAAATGCATTGTCACGTAGGTGACGCTGTGACTTTGGATTCGAACTTGGGGATTTCTGGGGGAGGCAACCTCTCCTACAGTGTTGAATTTCATGTCTGGGTTTGAATTCTGCAGCGTGTTAGTGAGGCATACGAATCTGACCATTAGAATATATATAGATGTTTTAAACACATACACAGCACCAACTATAATAAAAGCTAAACAAGATGGTATTGATAATTCTTCAGAAAACTATATGGTCATTTCAAATTATTTAGCTGCTTATACAAGAAATTTAAAGCAGATTTCAGGATTTAAGAAATATTAATTGTTTGTTCCTTATAGAAAATCCCTGAAAAACCAATTAATATACAACTAGCTGCATTGGAATAAGATTATGCAAAGCTACTTGGTTAATTTGAGACCAAAAAGATATGCATCTAGAGATTATTTTTAAAAAGAAAAAGGAAAAAGTATGCTAAATTTTGGAAATTAGTGCCTGAAAAAATACAAGACTATATAAAGATATGTCCAAATGCTGCTGAAATTATTCACATCTACCTATCTTTGTGAAATATACAAAAAATATAATGAACAGCATATAGCAATTATAAATAATCAAAATTTTGTCTCAACATTAAAAATCACATACTTGGACACATTTAGAGTTATTTTTTACATTATCATATTATGGTGTATAATGTACTATATTGTAGTCCATGTAATGTAGAAATATTTATGTGGCAGAGAAAAAAAAAAAGGTTGAATATGGTTATCTAAATGAAATTAAAAGACTAGATATTGATTTTTTTTTTAAAGCATAATTTGAATTACAAACGCGATTTTTATGTTTTTATTATTTTTATATACATAAATGTTTTAAAAAATTGAATACGAGTATTTTTTTTTTTTCTTTTTTGTTGTCCTTAACATCTGGCAATAAGTAAGTGATTTTAGTACCCTCTATTAATTCATTGTAAAAATAAGATCTTATATACAGTAGTCAAATTCTGAACTGTAATTATGACAGAACTGGTTTCAAGAAACATCATTAAATATTTACCAATCTCAACAGGTTTAAACACTTACTTGTATTAATCAGACTTTAATGTTTTATTTTAAAATGTAAAAGATACAATACACACAATAATGATAATTAATGAACTGTAAATAATTTTTAAAAAAATCATTACATTCAGCTTGTTTACATAATTGTATCAATATAATATTACTGCCATATTTTCAATTACTATATGAAAAAAAAAAAAAAAAAAATTGAAAAACTAAAATCTAGAGATTACTACATGTAATGTTTTGTTATTATAACCTTACGGTTGGGCTCGATGTTTGTCAAGTCTTATTTATGCGGTCAAATGTATAAAATTTTAATTAACAATAATTGAAATATATTAAATCAGTGTATTATATTAGGAGTATGTTATCGTAGTTGCCAATTTTATTTTAAAATTAAGTAAATTTTATCAAAAGATGTAGACTGTTCAAGATATGCTAGGCAATCTGCCATGATGTGTATGAGATTTTATATGCAGTCTGTCAGATGGAGTAATTTTCAATAATATTAAAATAATAATTTACTAGTGTCATTATTAATTTAAAAGTATAGAAACATTTGATATTTTGTTATTATTAAATAATAATCAAAAAGATTTAAAATTATAACTATTCTAAATTAATCTTTATAATTAATCCGTAAGCATATTTTTATTGCAATTTAAAATAATTTTGAACAGCTTGATTAGTTATCACTAATGAATATAGATGGAGAAGTATTAATTGTATGCATATACCAAACTTTAATTGGTCTATTTTTCTGTACAACAATGCTCTTTGATAAAGGTATAAATACTCTAACATAGATTGTAGAGGGGGGGGGGGTAAAAGAACAAGATAAAAGATAACAACATTTAAATAATAACAGAATTTAAAACCAAGAAAACCAAGAAGAAGCTGAAAATTAATAATACTGGATTTGAATTTGAACTGAATTAAAATGATAGTCAATTACACTTTGACTCATAAATAATGGAGTAGAGAATCTATTTGACTGGCATGCATTTGACCTTTCACATTTAAAAAAATGGATACCATTTTGGAAAATAAATACTTTGCTAAAAGGGATTTCAGATTTAAAACCAGACAAGAAATCGTAAGAATAAAATTTTATTCCATATATTACTACAATTTTAATTATTTTATTCGTTATGTGCATTTAGAGATTAAGGATGATTTGTTTGGAATGGCAAGAAGAAAAAAAAGAAAAATATTCTGTGCATTCATTTGTAAAATAAATATAAAATACTTTTTACCTTTATACCAAACCTAAATAGGAACCAGATTAAAAGTAATTAGAGCAAAACCTTCTTAATTCAAATTTAAAAAAAATGAAATCTACTTTAAAGGATATTAAAATTTACATATATTATAATACGTGAATTTAATTTTTATTTTTATCAAAATATTATTCTGATAATTTTTTTTTCTTTCTAAAACGCTTATTTACTTTGTTGTTAAAAATGAATATTAGAATACATTTACCGTATTGGTAAATCCAAAGGATATTTGACTTATAGCTTAATTAAATATACTTAATGCAAATCTTGATGAAAGAAGATGTTTAAAATTATGAACAAAAAAAAAAAAAAGTAAATAGCAACTTCTTGATTACTATTGTGAAACGCTGGAGTTAACACTAGTTAAAAATATTAATAAGATTTTAAAATACTTTTTTAATGCAGGAATCATTCTTAATTATTCCAATATATTACCACAGATGGAAAAATCAATAATAATGCTTTTGAGAAAATTTTTCTTTTGCGGTCAAAGTTGAAGATATTATTTAAGTTATGGCTTATTTTATAAAAAAAAAAGGATACAAAATTCTGCAGAAAAATATTTATAAGGCATTACTGTAAGGTTGTTTTGCTTGCCAGAAAGTCTTAAATGTTTTATTTTACTTTACCATGATAAAATGCGAAAAATATGGATGTGTCGCCTTGTAAATATATTTTTCCAGCCGACAATGACATCGTTCTACCTTGTCAGTCAGCTTATAATGAAGGAATTTAAATTACGGACTATGGGAATAAAATAAAATATAATAATGATTTTTTTTATTGTTCATGTTTATTATATTAATTTTGATATGCTATTAAAGTATATATATATATATTTTATTTATGGTATAAATATGCAATTACTCTGAAAACAGATTAATATAAAATTATATATATATTTCTTACTGGTTGGCTTAAAGTTAATATTAAATTAGGCTTGTCTAGATAGAGAGAGATACACATCTTACATTTATGAGAATTGTCTATTGACAGTCTATCTATGGATAAACAGACAGAATAATTTGTCAGAAGCATAATAGTATTTGACATTTATTGTATGGAGTTTTCCACATAACCAGGTATACATTAGTTTTATATCTTTACTATATTTTGCCTATAATTTAGTATGTCCACTTTAAATTATAGAATTTATGCTATTTTTCATTGACTGTGTATGTTTCTTATTATTGCAAATTTTATTATGCTTTTTAAAATATTTTATAGTCATTTGACTTACAGTATCTTTGTTGGTGTCATAAATTATCTAACATATGCATTGTTTGAGGTTGGATATTTATCTTTTTAATTTTTAATGTAAGAATTATTTTTATCTTGTCATTGTTTTGATAAGGATTTGTGCTTGTTTCCATTTGATAAGTGTGAGAAACATAATTTTATTAAATATTGTATCATTGATACTATGTGTTGGTAGATGGAGTATACTCTCCCATTGCTTATTCCATGAGAGGATTATATTGTTGAGGCTTATAATTATTTTATGCTTAGCTAGTATAGTTTAATCCCTAGAGAGGATTATTTTCATGCATTCGATTCCCCGTGTTGAGACGATGTCCACACATTTTTGTACATAGGAAAAAGGTATTTGAATCTGCCATATTGTTATACAATTATATAATGTTGTTTTGAAGAGCCTTTCTTTATTGTCTGATCCTTCATAATGATGTCTAGTTATTTTCCACTATGTATGATGAAGTTCTTGGTATTTTAAAATTGTATGGCAATGATAATTATGGTAGAGTTAGCTTCAGGATCACTTGTTTATCTATATATAGTGTTTAGCTAAATGAAAATAGTGTATATAGTATCTTGTCAACAGTTTATATTATAGTAAAGCAACAAAATTTATTGGTATAAAACTTATCTTGTGTATGGCATAATAAGAGATACACATATGCAATGTCATTTAATTTCCATCAAGCAGTAGTTCGCCAATGAATCGGAAAGACATTTCACTAGTTAAGATGATTATGCTGTGGACATAGGCAAAGCTTAGTATCCTGTATATATTTGACTTCTGGTGTCTGTCTGTTCCCACATTTATATAATTAATTGCTTCATGTTAAACAGTAATTTGTGCTTCATATGATGTCATATATCATATTACTTATTAGTAAAGTTCAGTTATACTTTAATGCTGTCAATAACATACTATAGATGGATATTATGAATAACAGTTACTAGACATGTCAGTCCATCAAAATTGTTAATAAATCTAAAGGAAATATACCTGTATCCAAATGAATATACCTTGTTTTATGTTGTTTCTGAAATATATATGTTTTCGGTTATTTATTATTATTGTAGAAAGTTGTAAATAAATCTTGTTGTTTGAAAATATATTTAGTTGTCTGTGGCTTTATTGCTAATTACCATCCATACTGTTATTACTATTGCTATCAATATATTATTTTTATTGTCATAAAGTCATCATCAGTCAACATAATAGATTTTATTGTGTGTCAGCATATCAAAATAAATTTTATTAAGCTCTTACATTTAAAATATCTAAAGCTTCATCACTTATTGATCAAAACACTGTTGATCTGAAGTGCATGTATTATTTTAAATAATATTTTAAAGATGAAACATTTAGCTCTTGGAATAACCTGTTTATCTGAATCATTAGATACATCACTCACCGATCTTGATCATATTGCCCATAGTTATTTAATTAAAGATAGTTTGTAAATTATTGTGTTTGCTTTATTAAGAATTTATTTATATTTCATAAAACTGAATATTCATATTATTGTTAGTATTGGGATTGCCAAATATTCTTTATTAATGCTATTATGTTTTATGAGCTGCCTTTGTTCATTATATTTGGGCAATAGCAAAATCCCTCTCACTGACCAAAGTATATAATATAAAATAGTTGTATTTAAGTTATTTGAATCTTTAGAAAAGTAAATTACTAAATTAACAATCATAATTTTGAATTTATGGTAATTTTTATGCCTGAAGTCATTTATTATGTTTTGCCTTGATTTCTCATGTCTACTTTTATTGTGTAATTGAGTTTGTATAATTCTAAGATGTAAATTTCTTCTCTAGTTTTTAAAACTTATAGTTTATTTTAACTTTGGGGTTAAATATTCTGGTTTAATTAAACTTAGAATCCATAATTGGTTTTATTTTTATCTTACTGTTACTTATTATATTACTTTTATGGTTCAGGATCTCATTCTTCATCATCAACATTGTTTTCATATTTCATCTGGATCTTTCTTTTATTTTTCATCCTCATTTTATCTTAACTCATTATCATATTTGATTCATCCTTCATTGGCTCCTATTCTATCATCATCTTAATCATTCATCAACCTAACACATTTTCTTTCTCTTCTCCTTACTTTTAAGCTCGTTTATTTTCACTATTTAATTATTTGTTTTTATCATCCATTTAGTCGTCTATATTATAATTCATTTATCATCTAATCCATAATTCAAATTTCATATTCATTTCATAGAGCTGATTATTAATTATTTATTGGTTTTGCAAATTAAATTTATCTAATAATATTTTGCTTATAGATTTTAAAGTTAGTTTAATCGATGTTAATACTGGAAGTTATTATCTTCATGAACATTGTGACTTTCCTTAGATTTATCGATTCACGCTAGCCTAGTTGATTTTAAGATAGTAATATTTTTATTTTAGCATTATTTCCATGTACATATTCTTATTATTCTTTGGATTTTTGTTTTGTTTTCTACATAAATATTTTTAATTACTATATGGAAAAAAATAATAATTAAAAAACTATAATCTAGAGCAGTGGTCTTCAACCTTTTCACATCCGCGGACCGGTAAAAATAAGAATAAGGTTTCGCGGCCCAAAAATAAGAATAAGGTTTCGCGTACCGGCAGAGTCTATAGATAAATTTTCTTAAAGATGTAAACTGCTTAGCTTTAGATGAGCATAATTATTATAACTGATCAAAACAACGTTAAATATAGAAGATGAAATTATATATACAGTATATGAAGTTTGTATAATAAATAACTTTTTTTTTTAATTTTCTTAGAAAAGTAATAAAAAATTTAATTCTACCCCCTACCCCCCATAAACATCTGTGATAACTAAAAAAATCAAATTAATTTATGTATGATTTTGTTTTCGTTCTGTTTTTTTTTTTTTTTAATTGGGTAAAAATGAGATAAATAAAAATTGTTTATATTAATTAAAAGTTTAAACTCATTATTTTGTTATTACAAACATTCATATACATATTTATCTGAAATGGATGATAAAATACTATTCAAAAAAACTTTTTTTGTACTGAAATAATAATAGTTACTGAATAACTTAATTATAAGTTAAAAATAGTATTTAAAGCTGATTATAAAAACAACAATCAGTTAATCAAAATCACGCTTTCTTTTATTTTGCTGTAATATCTTATAAATACAATTTATTCAACCCACTTTCAACACTTTTTAGCAAAATCCTTTATTGTATGTATATATGTACAATAAAGGATTTTGTTAAAAAATGTTCAAAGTGGGTTGGATAAATTGTAACAATCAGTTAAGTCCACACAATAATAACGACTTAATGAATTCAATAATTTATCATCAATCATTTAGTTAAAACAAAGTAATTATTTTTTGAAGCATTTCAACTTTCATTATAAATAATATAATCATTTGATAAAAATTTAAAATAAAAAATTTCTGTTTAATAACTTAGCATTGAACCATATTCTTGTTCTCTATGAGCCCTTGCGTAGTATTTTTAATTGTAAGATACTTACAAATACATATTTTATTCAGTTAAAAAAATTATTTAATATTAAAAATTATTATGGCTCAGATCATCTATATAAAAGTATTTTAATGAACTTAAATATAATATTCATCTACTATCCACAGAAGATAAATAACATTAGCATCTTTCATTAACAGTCTATAATCTAGTTTTTTTTTTAAATTAATGAAATAAAGTCTTGAATTAATACATGACACAATCTGTTTCAAATTAACTTCATTCTCTATATCTTGCAAATTAGAAAGTAGTAACAACTTGTAAAAGTCAAATCACATTACTTCTTGAATTTCTTAAAACATCATACTTATTTCAGAGCGGATGTTTAGAAATTGAGAAAAAAAAAAACATTTCTAAAACAGAATACAGATATACAATAGTATGTGTGTACATATATATGATTTTATATTGTATTATTAAAACAGGTATTTAATGTTTATTACTAATAAAATAAATGTTCATATGTATATTATAGTATATTTCACTTCATATTGTTAGAAAATAAATATTTAAAAATAAAAATAACATTTTTTATTTTAAATATATTGGTATTCATATGTTATTGAGGTTGATATATAGTAATGTGTATGTGTGTAAATATGTGATTTTATTTCATTGTTAAAACAGATATTTAATGTTTACTATTAATTAAATAAATGTTCACACCTGTAAATGTAAGAATTTCACTTTATTTTAGAGAATAAATGTTCAAAAATGAAAATAAAATTTTTTAATTTTAAATGTATCAGTACTCACATACTATTTTTTTAACAGCTGATAGTTTTTGAAGAGCAATAAAATTATATTAAAAAAAGATCGTATATTTCTGTCCAAGTAGAAGAAATATATTAAAACTATTTAATTAAGCACTGAGTTCAATATTTCAGAACTAGGAAACCTTGTGCAATATTTTTAATTGTTGTAGGCTTACAAATAGCTAATTTCTTTACTCAGCTTCAAAAAACTTAATTACACCTGGATCTCGTTTTATGCGGATTATTTTAATGCGATCTTGAAGTTATGCGATTCATGTTTCTTCTTAAAATCTTTCATATTTCACTATATTTATTAGATATCAAGAAATTTAAATTATTAATAACTTATTTTGACTTGAAATTTTTTTTTTTTCAAAAATATAACGTTATATTAGCAGCTAATGCGAATATGGCCTGAAGCTGTATTTAGAATTTTAGCTTCTATGTAAATAACCTATTTATACTAATGAGTAAATAATAATAATAGATTTATACTTACATATAAAAATATCGCAATAAATATTCAAAAAAATTAAACTTTTAAAACGTATATTTTGTTATATATAACAGAAATAAATAATCTTTTAGATTTTTAAAATAAAAACGAAGATTTTATAAACTGAAAATAATCTTTCTAATGATAATGTATAATCTTTTTGTTTTGATTTCGATCTCATTTTTTTAATATAGAAACAGAAAACCATTAACACAGCATAAGAGTGAAAGTGGCTAACAGGTTTCTCTGGGCATAATTGCTGAGAGATTCTTGACTTCGTTTAAGGAGAAGCTACAATACATCACATCATATCGAATCTGATTTCTTTCCAGTTTACAAATGAACGCTAGCGGTAATGATTAAAATATGTATAAAAAATATAAAATTAAATATTGTAGGTAATAAAAAAAGTAAAGGAAGTTTGTCTTGTATTAATTTTTTTCAAATATTTGAAATTTTTTATTAGTCATACTTTATATGCTTATTTTTTTAATGCAAATTTTAAAGTAATTTTTCTTTGTTGCTTTGCTTTTATGCGAATTCTGAAAATTACAGACCCTATCCCCCATTTTTAAAGGTAAGTTAAGTCTATTTTTGTGCGATTTTTTTTAATGCGGGTTTTCTGTGGAACCTATCTACCCATAAAATGAGACCCAGGTGTATTTGATATTTAAAAGATTGAAATGTTTTAAATGTATAGAGGAGCTACAATATATACTATATTTTGTTGCTAATATGATTATTCTGTGCTGAGAATTAAGTGGAATTTATTTATCATATTTATGCGATTAATCATCTGAGATCATCAATACACAAACTGTTTGTTGTATGAAAGTGAAAAGTAAATTGTGATCAAGAGAGATAGATTTAATAGAATTTGAAAAGATCGGAAATTGTTAAAGTTTAGAAAGTGCTTCATTCGCCATTTTAAATATAGAAGTTTAAAAAAAAATTATTTTGTTGAATGTGTGTTAACGTAAGGATATTTTATAACTAAGTTGTATGTAAGATTAGTTGGTTTTTTAGTAAGTTTGCTACTAAAAAAATTTTTTTAATTCAATTAAAGGGAGTGATTTATTTGAGAAAAAAGATAATGTTTTGGAGGCCTAAGGTCGAAAAATACATGGTTATTAATCGATCAGTAAAGTTTTTATTCTTCTGTGCAAAAGGGTTGAAGAGTAGGAGAGAAAATATAAAGTTAAATATAGAGTAGGTGAGTTGGAAAGTAAGGAATATCGCTTGCATTTGTATTCCACAATGCATATATAATGGTCAGAAAGAAATTAGATGTGCTGTGGTAGAGTTATTATATATGATGAGGTTTATCATTTGAAATGTTTAAATAAGACTAGGAAGGATATAACATGTTTATGATTATGTAGACAGTGTGTAAATGTGATAAAAGAGGTTGTAGACAGTTTAAAGAGAAAGGCAGGAGAAATGGAGCAAAACATAATCGAGGAAGTTAGGATAGAGTATAGTGTTAGTGGAGTGACAGGAGATAGGGGTGGAAAAATTAATAGTGCAATGGAGATGGTTAGCCAAAGAGTTAGTAAGATAGAGGAAGAGGTAAAAGATGTAGAAGAAAAATTAAAATTGTTAGAGAAGAAGTGTGAGCAGATAAAGTAATTGAGTAGGAATGACAAAGAAAAAGTAGATAAGGAAGTCCAGAAGGTGGTAGATAATGTTACGGTTGAAGCAGAGAAAGTAGACTATGAGACAGTATTGATAAGAGATTCACTAATTAGAGAATGTGGAGATATAATTTGGAAAAACAGAAACATGTATGTAAGAATATGTTTTCCTGGAGTTAGAATTAGGGATGTTACAGATAAAGTAAAAAAGCAAGTGAGTCGAGATGCGTATGTTATGGTAGGAACTAATATTCGTCAGAGACATCAGAGAGTAATGGAAGAGTGCATAGAATTGATTAAAAATTTCAGTAAGATTAAAGGAAGAGTAGAAATATTTGGATTATTACTAAGATTTGACAAGAAATATATGTTAGATAGAACATGTTCCATAAATGAGAGATTGAAAAAATTGTGCGAGAGAAATGATGTTATGTTTGTGGATGTGTGGGATTTTTTTATTGGAAAGACGGAGTTGTATAATAAGGATGAATTGGACTTAGAAAAACAAGGAAGAGAAGTTTTAGAGAGTTATATTTAGAAAGAATATAGTTCAGGAAACATATAAAGGAGGTGGGGTTTTAAATTGCAATGTTATCAGAAAGAAGAAGAATGGACGGGATGTAAGAAATAAACAAAGGGTAGCTGATTTAGATATAAATGTAGGTAGGAGAGGGAATGGGTCCGTAAAATCAATGATAAGCAAGGTATTTATAAATGTAATGGAAAAGAGTCAAAAAAATTTATAAAAGAATAGTTAGGAAAGAAGAAATTTTTAAAGTTGGATATTTGAATATGCAAGGTGGTAGGAGACCAGAGAAGTGGCTGGAAATAAAGCAATTAAAAATTAAGAGCCTGGGGTATTCGCAGTACTGGAAACACATCTAAAGGTAGAAGAATGTATTCTGGAAGACTTGGTATGCCATGGTATAAATAGAAAAGAAAAAAGGGGTGGTGGTATAGGAGTTATGTCAAAAAAATATTTAAATACTGTTAAATGTCAAAAACGATTGAGGTTTGAGATGGAGATAATCAAACTATAATGTTCTGGAACAGTAGAATATATGAATGCCTAGTTAAGAATACACAGACTTTCAAAGAAAAGGGGAAGAGAATAATGGTTACAGGAGATATGAATGAGCACATTGAAAAAATTGATGATGTAGGTAATAAGAATAAACAACTTTTGAAGAATTTTTGTCAGAGAGTGAATTTGAGCATTGAAAATTTATCAAATATTTATGAGGGACAATACACATGGTCTAGAAATAATATATTCCCCACAATAGATTATGTATTAGTAGAGAAAAAGGGAATGAATAAAGTACAGAAATGTTTCATAATGAAGAGAGAGTATGTAATAGTGATCATAACTTCTTTATAATAGAAGTAATGTGATGGAAAATAGAAATAAAAGTAGAAACGATAGTGAAAGATGTGGATGGAGAGTGAATGATAAGAATAACTTAGAAGAGTTTAAAATAAAAGTTGAAGAAACCATGGAAGAGTTGGTTGGGAATGGAGTATAAGGAGTGGTGTGGTAAAATAGAAAAAGTGACAAATAGGGTTTTAGGTGTGAATATTCAGAAGAATAAAAGTAATAAAAAAGTGAGAGTTAGTAAAAGTGTAAAAGAGAGAAAAAAAAGCATGCAGAGAATATAAGTATGCTATTAAGAACAGAGAAAATGAAAAACATATTAATATTAAACAGGAAAAGTACTTAGAAAAAAAGAAGTTGGTTAAAATAGATAATTATGGAGAGAGAATGAAATTGAATAATAAATTGTTGGAGAATATTAATAAAAGTTGAAGAGATGGGAGTAAAAAATTTTGGAATTACATTAAAAGAAGGAATGTAGGGGAGAGAGGGATAGTATTACTAAATGATGAGGAAATAGAATGTAGCTCTAGAGAAGAATTAAATAATCTTAAATAAGTATGTAATGGATATAGAAAAGATGTTATATGTTGAGCACAGAGTGATAGCAAACATGAAAGCATATAGTAATGGGAATATTAGATTTACAGAAAATGAACTGAATGAGGCAGGGAAAAAATTGAAAAGTGGAAAGGCAAGAGGGTTAGATAGATGGGCAGCAGAGATAGCAATGAATTTAGGGCATAAGACAAAAGTAAAACTATTATCATGTTTTAATAAGATGGCATAGAAGAGAGATTTTCCGGATAGTTGGAGTAATACAAGAGTAAGAAAAGAGCCAAAATAGTATTTAATTGGGTTATGAGTAAAGGGCAGGCAACAAGATGGATGAGAAAGGTAATGCGATATGCAGAAGATCAGGATAAAGAATGATTATGTTAGGAGAATAGTTGAGTGTTATAGTGATAAGGAGTGGGATCAAAGAATAGATGCATTAATAAAGAATAGGGAGTTGGAAAGATAGTATGGAGAGTAAAAAGAGTTTAAATATATATAGAATTAAAACAGAATATTGGGTGTGAGTTAATTTACGCTAATAGCAAAGAAAGTAGTTTACTGTTTAAGGCTCGAATGGGATCTTTAACAACAAGGGAATATACACGTAAATGGAAAAATGTGGGTGATTTAATCTGCAAGTTGTGTAAGGAAGGTATAGAAAATATTAGGTATCTGTTAATTGAATATAAATGCCTGAAAGCAAAAAGGATACAAATAATGAAATTATGTAAGAATAAATATAAACAAAGTGATTATACAGAAAATGAGTTATTGGTTTTTATGCTGGGTTTGAGAAAGGGGATTTAGATATAAAAGCCATGGAATTGACAAAGATTATGTTGTGGAAATGGAATGGGCAGGATATGGAAAACTTAGGACAGGGAATGGAAAGTAAAGTGGCTAATAGGTTTTTCTGGGCATAGTTGCTGAGAGATTCCTGACTCAAAAAAGGAGAAGTAACAGTACATCACATCACATTCCAAACCCACCACCACTACTTGCATACATCATATATCGTGTTTGTCAAGAGTACAATAATATAAACAAAATTTTTAAAAAATTATAATGTAGTTATTAATAATAAACTGAGAAAGCATATTTACTTATATATTTAAAGAAATGGGTGTGTGTTTTATTGTTCATATTCATTTAAAAAAGTAATAATAAAATTCACTTTCAGACACAATACAAGACCATCAATCACAACATTTTTATAATTCATATCATTTAACCATTGATTTAAAGTTAATCAAAAATTTGTCCATTATTTTAGTTACAATTTTAGCTGTTTCAGAAGCAACACGAACATGAATTTGATTCTACCTCTTTATAATTTCTATGATTGGAGATTCGTTCATTTGAAACATATGACCCATTTCAAAATACAACATATCTTTCTTAATAAATTAATGATTTTCATTTTCTCATTTAATGATAAGTACTTTAGATTTTTTTTTTTTTTTTTGAACTTATTTATTGCTCATTCATTGTTCAACAGAACATTTTATTAAAGGTAACAGACTGATTAAAATATACTATAAAACCAAAAAAAAAAAAATGCAAAGAAGAAATTCTGAACACATGCTTACAATTATGGTATTGAACTGTATTTAAATCACAAAGAAAACATGATTAAATAAATTCACGTTTGAAATCTGAGAATATGATATTTAATGGGGGGAAAAAATGACTGCTACTGTATGGAGATTGCAAAATTTATTAAGTTTGTAAATTTTGTTTTATTACGTTTGTTTACATTTTTTTTTTGGAATAGTGTTTGACTGAAATCATGTATATTGATATAATAAAAGCAAAATCAAATAAAAAATTATTTTCCCTATATCCTTTTAATTTCTAAAAGTCTCTGTGTAGTATTTTTAAATGTTGTATTTTATTTTACTCAGCTTTAAAAAAAAATAATTATTTAATATTTGGGAGAGAAAAACCATCTATATAAAAATATTTTCAAATAACAATAATATTTAGTTCCAGTTTTTTATTAATTAAATAAACTTTTGAATTAATGGGCGATATAATTTTTTTTTTTTTACTTCAAATTATCTTCATGGTCTACATCTCACAAATTAGCAAGTAGTAATTATTTCTAAAATTCAAAGCAAGATACTTTCAGTTTTAAACATCTTTATATATATTTCAGAGAGTGTGACCAGAAGTTGAAATTGATAAATCAACAAAATTATAATATAGATATAAAATTTTATTGATAAAGAAATTCCTCAACTCTTTTTAAAAAATGTGAAAACAAAATATTATAACATTATACACATTTGTACTAATCGCAAGTTACTTTTAATTACCAATCATTTGAATGAATGGCCGACTTCAAAAACCAGTTAAATCATGCAGTGATTCTTTGAATCACAACTTTTTTGATCTGTGATGCTCTAATTTTAATAATAAAACATCTGATTCAAAAAACAAACTGAATCATAAGATCATATCATATGAAATGAATCAAAAAAGTTGATATGAAAAGAACTAAAGTTAAAAAAAAAAACTTCTAGAATTATTATTTTTAATTGACAAACTTTTTTTTTGTTATATTAATGGAACAAAAAATAAATATACCAATCTTAGATGAGGGAGAAATCATTTATATATTTTCTACTAAATTTAAATTAATTACAGGAGTAGTTATTTTATCAAAAAAGAGTTTATATATGTATATTACCTGGGCATTTCCATCCTCTGCTGCTGCAGCCTCTGCTTCAGCTTCCTCCTCAGGATCTACAAAGGGATCTGCTTCAGGAGGCACTGATACTGGTTCTTGGATAGGGTCAGCTATAAACATTTCCATTTCAGGCTGCTGTGGAGGTGGTTGTTGTGTTTCCTGGGGTATAGAAGGAGGAGGAGTAGAGGGTTGTGTCTGTGGTGGTGGTTGTAATTGCTGTAACTGTTCTTGTTCCACTGGTTTCTGTGGTTGTAAAGATTCTGGTATTTGTGGAGGATGCAATTGCTCTTGAATTGGTACCTGCTGTGCATGTAATTGTTCTTGAACCTGTGGATGTAATTCTTCTTGTATAGATTGAGAACATGGTGGTGGAAGTTGTTGTTGTTGTTGAGGTGTTGGTGGTAT
The DNA here is from genome assembly GCA_028023455.1 of Epiperipatus broadwayi. Taxonomy (NCBI): domain Eukaryota; kingdom Metazoa; phylum Onychophora; class Udeonychophora; order Euonychophora; family Peripatidae; genus Epiperipatus; species Epiperipatus broadwayi. Next base: position 4,986,265 of record JAQFVV010006226.1, read on the forward strand.
TGGTGGAGGTGGTTGGAGGGACTGCTCTTGATGCAAATGTTGTTGTGGTTGTGGGAGAGGTGGTGGAAGAGGTGTTGTATGTTGTGGTAAAGGTTGTGGCTGCTGATGATATTGTTGTTGTTGTAAATGCTGTTCTTGAATATGTTGTAACTGTTGCTGATGTAACAGATGTTGTTGCTGTAATTGATGATGAAGTGCAAGATCCTGTTCCGGTAATGATCGTTCGAGGGGCATTAATGGTTGTGGTTCAGGAATTATTGGCACTGGTATATTTTCCATTATGTGTTGTTGGTGATGAAGATGCCTATCCATGCGCCTAGTGTTCCGAGTGACATCTAAACGCGCAGGCTCTTCAATTATTGTAGAATCAGGTTCCCGTATATGAAGTGATTCAACTGGACAAAAAAAAAAACTATTTAGTTATAAAATTCTAAAAGAATCTAATTTATTTTTAAATGCCAATATTCTCTTTTTATTTATTATTAATATTAGCTTCCTAAAATAAATATTAGTTTTTTTGGTTGATGGGAATTAATTACCAAGTTTATGGTCAAACAAAAAAATAAAAACAATTAATATATAAAATAAAAATAATAATTTACAAAAATAGTTTGTGAAAAAAGTTTGATAAAATTGTGATAAGCATTTTTAAAAAAGTATCAAAATTAGATATAAATATTATTGATAAAAAAAAAAAAATTGAAGGAAATAATTATTTAATATTTTTTAAAATAACATTGAATAAATAAAAAAAAGACGCTTGCTATATAGTCAAAAGCTTGATTTCATATTAAATGAAAATGCCATCTAGTTTATGGAGCACTCCCCTATAGTACTATGGAACAAAAAAAAAAAAGGAAATATATAAAAATATATGATATTCTCATTTAATAGCAATTAGTTTGCAAAAGTTAATTTATCTTCTGTAATATATCTTAGGATTTATCTATAGTCAATGAAATTCTGATTAAAGATTGATTTACTAAATCTTCAAATTAAATGGAAATTCAAAAAAAAAAAAACATTTTTCATTTTATTAATTATATCACAATAGATTAGCATTTATTATTTCTCAATTAAAACACACATATTAAATTTATTATAACATCTATGTAATTATCATTATAATTTGACTTTTCATTTAATAATTAATTAAAAAAAGTAATACCTTGTGTTTCCTCTCTTGGAACTTCTGCTTCATCCAAAACCATTTTATCTTCATCATTATTATCATCATCATTTTCTGTTGGTTTTGTGATTAGATTTCTTTGAAACAACTTTAAATTACATAAAAAAAAAAAAGATAAAGAACAAATATTATTTTAAAAATAGTTTATATATATTTTTTGTTAACATTAAATACTATATTAAGTTTCACTATTTTTAGACTATTTTTCCATAACATAAATCCTTAGTTCTCTACATAAAAATCATTAATTTATCAAATTTACTAAAGAAAAAAAATCCATTGGCACATGGATAAAAAATTTATATGACTAATTAATAAATCACTTCAATAAACAAAATAAATCTGAATTATAACATCACTAGTTTAGATTCTATACAGACTTAGGTTTGCCACTTAGTAATGGCTTTTTATTTAGTTACGTAAAGGAAATTGCATAAACTAAAAGAACTGTTTGATATTAAATGGTACATTGTAGAATTTTGAAAAGTTAGAAAAAAAAAAAGAAGAGATAATTGAATAAAAACATGAACATATTTACCATCTATAAAGGTACATATATTGAAAGCACAAGTGAAGTAGAATTCATTATAAATAAAAGATAAATGAATATTATCATTGTGGACATTGGTGACAGGGACAGTTATCATTCAGATAAAAAAGTAGATAATTTTTATAAAAATTTATAGAATAGTTTTGATCAGATCAAATAATATTTTTAAAACGTCATAGGAAATTTTAATGCTAGAACTGGAAAACAATTAAAGATAAAAATACTGTAGGTAAATTTAAATAAGAAGAGAGAGAAAAAAGATTCATGGAATTTTGTAGCAAAAAAAAAAAAAATGGCCATGGAAGCACCCAAGTTCAGGAGAATTGAATTATATTTTGATTGACTAGTTGAAAATACATATTTCAAGAATATAATGTGCTTGAAAGATCCAAAACTGATAATAATTATTGATTGGCCAGATTTAAGATATGCATTAATGCAAAGCTAGAAAAACAAGAACTATTAAAAAAAAAGCTTTATTAATAATTAAACAACCATGACCATCAAAAACACTCAAAAAAATTTTGCTCAAAATTTTATAAATTGTTTTATATTATTAATAGATTTTTTAAAAAAATAGTACGACAAAAAATTTATGACAACATAAAGAAAAAACAGTGAACTGGTCAAGAAAGCCAAAGAAGAGAATAACCATCTCAAAAATATATAATATCTTGATGAAAAAACGAAAGTTGTTTCAGCAATAAAAAGAAATGATATTATTATTATTAACAAAAAAGAAGATATTAAGTATGTAGAAGAATTCTACAAAAAACTACATAAATAACAAAAAAACATCACATGTACACAGATTACATAATACTTTTGAGGTCTCAACTTTATTCTATTTCAGTGAACTGATCTATTCTAAACTGAAATAATTAATAAATGATAGAACTAATTAAATCCATATTCAATGCTATCCTATCCATACCCCCCCCCCCCCCCGACCAAATTCCATTTTATGGCCTTCATAAATGAAGGCTTGGATATGAATCTAATATACTTGAATCTTTTTATCCATAACTAAGCTCCTCATTGACAAATATTATAACTCAAAAACTAATCTAGGATATGAACAAAATTAGCAATAGCTAGCATCTATAATTACTTAAACTTACAAATAGATGGCAACATTAGAGAAAGAAAAGAACATGCTCTTGAATTATATAGTAATAAAAAATAAAAAAAAACAAGTTTAACTCTGCATTTATAACATATTTTAACTACTTTGGTGTTTTGGGGGGACCATCTGCGCATCGTTATTATTCGTTGAAGTTCAGTTATCTTTTCAAAATTACGGAAAAACTAAGAGGACTATGCATGCATGAATACCACAATTCTCTGCGTCTTTTTTCGTACTTTCTGTAGATAGTTGCCATTTTTTTCTACGACAAAAAATAAAGTTTTTATTAATATTTTTCCGAGGAAGGCCAATTATTTTTATTATTTTTTTCTCAGTATTTTAGATTACATGGAGACAAAATGACGCGAAAAAATCAGATATGGATTCAGAAACTGATTCTTTCAGCCTCGATGAATTTGAAATTCCTAAACCATTTGATTCCGACGACAGTATTACATACAGCGATCATCAGAAATACTTCACATCATCATTCAAAGAAAAAGCAACCACTTTACCAGTGAAAAAGTGAAGAAAAAATACAAATGTTGTTCCAGACAATAGCAGTAGAGCAGGCCCATCAACTAGTGCTTCTAATATGCCTTCGAATGTTATTACAGGACAGGTTTGAAGTTTTCGACTGTGAGTGAGTAGTCTATCTGATTTTTTTATATGTTATGTGTGTAAAAATTATTGAAGAAACAAATAAATATGCCACTAAGGAGAAATGTATGCGTGATTGGAAAAATATGACAGAACGGGAATTAGCTGCCTTTTTTGGAATGACATTGGGAATTTCATGTAAGGTACCTGTATTCTGATTGAAGGACATCTGGAATAATGATCCTACTTTTAAAATCCCATATTTTGCCAATATAATAAAAAAATTCCGAACAAAAAGTGCAAAATTTGACCATATTTATAAAATTCGACCTACTATAAAAAAAATGCAATATTAATTTCAAAGTTGCATACTAGATGCACAAAGAGATTGCAATTTTTATTGTTTTTGTTTTACAAACTTAGTTTTTATTATTTTGTTCTACTAACTTAGTTTTTATTATTTTTGTTTTACTAACTTAGTTTTTGTTGTTTTTGTTTTACTGATTACTTTTGCCAATTGGTAATAAGATCTGGAATGATTTATCTTTTATTAATAATAATATTGAATAATATGAAATATTTAATATTTTGTATATTTATATTAGATAATATGAAGAGGTATGCTTCTCTGGAAGACATATCCTGAAAGAGGTAGAATATAAGCATTTTTTTATATATAAATTTAAAATCAAAATAATTTATAGAGATAAGTAATAATATATACTTGTTTTATTATTTTTACATTCTGATAGATTTCTAATTTTTTTTTATATCTTTTATTAGGGAGAACGTTTTTTCTTCCAGACGCCTTGAACATTTTCAACATTGGGTGCAAGAAAAAAAAAGAATTCTTATCTTCCTATTACTGCAAGTTCTGAAGCTATGGATTATCTCAGGTAAGACATTATTATATATGTTTTTAAAGATTAATTTTGTGAGGAATACAAAAAAATAATCATGGAAGATGTAATTTGAATTTTATTTAATGATAAATTCCAAATTATGAACAAACAATAAAATAATAATTATTTCAGATGTGAAAATTTCTTATTTTTTATATAGTTATCACTATTTATCTTATGCTTATTGTTTTCCTTAGTTTTTATCAATGTAAATTTTTTTGCTCTAACATTATTAAACCTGAAGTTATTGTGAAAATTGTGTCTCAGGTCAGTTTTTAAAAAAATCAATATGGCGCAAGACACTAAACTAGTTATAAATGTAATCTTCAATAGTTTCTCTTCCTCTTTCCTTCTTTATTTTTGCTTTTCTAATATATAACATATAATAATCACATTCCACTCTTTTTACACTTTAAAGCAAAATATTTTGCTTTAAGTGTAAAAAGAGTGGAATGTGGTTATTATAGTTATAAATGTGCGATAATGTATAAAACATTATAAGATATTTTAAATTGAACAAATAGATTTTAGTTTAATAAAAGCAATAAAATCAAATTCCTTTGATAAACTAGATAATGAACATGGATAATTTAATAAAAATTAATAAACTGTAAAGAATGACATAAAAAAATAATGGTCTAATGATTATTATTAAATTTTGTTATTATTTTTAAGTTACATTCTATAATATTCCCTCATATGTAAACTATTTTATATGCAAATCTATAAATAAATGCTAAATTTTGATGTTTTTTTGCTGCACATTGATCGATTTAGTATGCACAGCTTTTGTATTTTTAGCTCAAAAACAGTCTAATCTTAGAAGAAACATTGTATATGATCATTCTAATTCCAAAATTTAAAACAAAGAGTAGTCAGATAGTCAGAAAACAATCAATTAAAAATGAATTATTATTAAGTGCATTCAAGTGAAGAATAGTTCCCCAAAATAATGTTTTATCTGTTTGATCTTTCAAGTTTTTCAAATATATTCATTATTGCAATGACAGACACAATCCATCCTCTTCTTCTGCTATCTTTCAAAGCATTAATACACATTTCTAATGAGTTATATTATTTCATGATAAAAGCAGAATGAGACAATTTCAATCTGATCATTTGTGGTTTAAATAGAAAAGTAATGGTAATATAAATCAATCCATCAAATCCAAAAGATCCATATATATCAAGATATTCCTTTAGCATGCTTGTTTGATACTCTATAATAACATCTTTTAACTTCTGCAGCAAACTTTTATATCCAAAAGATTAATACCATGACTAATTGTAACTCTCTAATTCTATCCACCAGTCATATCTTTCTAATGAAAGCAATCAATATTGCATCTCTTTATTGTCATTTGATCATTTTTATAATAAAAATAGGATGTTTTTCCAAAATAATTTCACCATAAAATGTATTTTAACAAATCTATTATCAGTCAGATCATTTGCTTCATATAACAATTCTATAAAGTAAAGATGCACTTCTATAATCATAGATTCAATAACATCAAATTTAACAAGCTAAAGAACATAATGAAGAGTTTTATGATTCTACCATATTTTCAAAATATTATAAAATATCTTTAAATGAAAATCTCCCAGTTTCTATATGTATGTGATAGGGAGTACATTTCATCTCCTTAATAAATTTGATTGAATACTAGTCTAAATACAAATCACCAAATTAAACATTTTTTTCTATGATTTTGAAATACACTATTTTTTCACTTTAAAAAGCTGTCAAAATATTTATACTGACCATATTCCTAAACAGATAACCAACCAAGACAAAAGTTGAAGATTTTTTTTCCAACAGTGTCTGATAAAACACAGTTTCTTGAACATGAATTAATTAAACAAAAATTTTTAGTTTGCATTCAGAACATTAAAATTCTGTGGATAATTTTTTTGACTTGATAAAAATAACAATCACCAGCATATTTTGGGCCAATGTTAAAAAAAGATCAAGTTCTTGCTTTTGCTTATAAACGATTCAAATTAAAAACTCCACAAAATCTAAATCACATTTTGAAGTTTGCTTTATAAAGTCATCTATATGTACACTATTCCAAAATGGAGAATAAAGTTGGAATTGGAACAAATCTATGTTTATAAGTGCATTTCCATTTCTAATGTTGCAGGTTTCTTATTACCAATAATAATATTTATTTTCATGATACCATGTAAAAGCTATATAATATGAATACAATGTTAACAACAACCCAGCCATTATTAAACATTGTTATAGATTAAGTCAAATACTTTGACAAAATCAAGAAAAGCTATAACCTTAATCCAGCATTCTTGATTTCCAACCCCCACTGGATTAAGAAAGATTTTCAAATTAAAATATATCTCTTAATACTCATTATAATAACTCCAGTATTTTTAGAAAATAAAAAAACAATGTTGGAATTATTCATTTTAATATATTGACAATGTGTTCTATATATTAAATATACTTTTATATAGGTAAAGCATCTTTATAGTATTGAAATTAAAAGTAAATAATAACAAAACTGCCACTAATATTTTAATATATTTCCAATATGTTCCGTATACTATTGTTAGTTTTATATCAATATACTATTTTTGTAAATTTTAAAAAATAAAAATTTTTTCTTCTTAATTTTCTTATTATAAAATGTATGTCAGCATATTTACCAACTTACCCCCTCCCCCCAATCATATATTTCTGAAAGATTTCCCAATTAACAGTTTCAATATTAAATGTTGAACAAGATAATTCCATATTCCGTAGTCCTTTTATCTTTTTCAATCATTAATTACAAGTGATTAAAATGAAAGTTTGATATCTAGTGAAATATTTAATATCGAATACTGTACTAATTTGAGTAAGTAAAGTAATTGACTAGGGAGTCAATGGTTTTAAAAGTTTTTGGTAAAGAGATCTGCGACCAAAAAAAGTTTGGGAACTAGATATAGATTTTAACACTAAAATGAGGAGGAAGGAATCAAGATTTAAAACATCATACACATTCTTACAATGACCTATTATTTATTATTCAAGTTGCTAATCATCTTCAAAATAAACAGTCAATAAATATTGGAGATTCACCTTTTACAAGAGTTTAAATGCAGATGATACCACTAGTCAAAATATTTTTCATCTATATATGCTAATATATGTAATAAACAAATAAAAAGATAATTTTTTTTTATTGCAATTACTTGCGCATATGTTTGTATTATTATTAATAAGCCATTTATAGACCAGGAGCAGATTAAATAAGCACCTCATACTAATACATACTTGGTTCTAATGCTAATGCTTTTAAACAATGTATTTTTTTAAGGCCTGTTATTTTTTGAAAATATTTTTGACTTCTTTTAAAATATATTATCATTTTAAACTATTATTGATCCTGTGCAAAATGAGTATCTCTCCAAGTTCAATCCATCTTTACTGATCTCTAGCCTCTCTATCCTATATCACTCCAGCACACTTCCTTATTTCATCCATCCATCTCACATATGGTCTTTTTCTAGATCTTTTATAATTTCTTGGAATCCAGTTTAAGATTTCAACTTGTCAAGCCCAACTCTACTTCAGTCTAATTAAATCTTTCAATGATGTCAGTAACACCTATTTGTAATCTCACTAGTGTATTTCATTTCTGATTTCTTGTTACTCCACACATGCATCTCTCCATACTTTGTTGAGTGAATTGAAGTCTCTCTATTGCTCTTCTATCAAGTGTGTCTCAGATCCATAAGTAAGAATTTGTAAAACACATTTATTAAAAACCTTCCTTTTCAAACAGTCATATTTCTTTATAATATTAAGTTATTTCTACCAAAAGAACTATAACCAAAGTTTAATTCTATGATTAATTTCATCCATTATGTTTCCATCTGTAGTAATAATATAACCAAGGTATACTTTTAACTCATCATTTTCAATCTTCTGAGAAAATCCATTGAAAATTTCTTAGTTTTGTCTGATAACTCTTGTAACATTTCCTGAAGCTCTCGAGTATTATTTGGAAAAACAACCATCTGCAAAATACAGATAACCTAAATAATATTCCATTTACTTTTTTACTCCCTTAGCTTCCCATTTTAATCCACAAAATATTTCTTGCAAAAATATTGCTGTAAAAAGTTTTGGAGATATAGAATCACCCTGTTGTATACCTTTCTCAATATTAATCTTTTTAGTATTATTGTGCAATCTAATTATTGATGTTGCATTATTATAAATGTTCTTCAGAATATGACAATATCCTGGTTCTACACCTTAATGATCCAGTGCTTTAATCAATGAAGAAATCCTTATAGAATCTAATGCCTTTTTATAATCTACAAATCCAAAGCATAATGGCAATTCATATTCATTGATTCTTTCTATAACTTCTCTCAATACTTGGATATGATCCACTGTATTAAAATCGCTTTTGAATCCAGCTTATTCTTTTGATTGGTTAAAATCCAAAGCTCACCGTAGATAAATTGTAATTATTTTGGTAAAAATTTTGTACAGCTCTGATAAAAGACTGATAGATCTATAATTTAAAACAGGCAAAACTCTATATGTATTGCCACTCAATGCAAGCCAATGGATGACAGAAGGCTTGTGCATAAAATCCCCATCTAGTACCTACTCATCCAATATCCCCAGACTAGATTTTATGCACAAACCTTCTGGCATCCACTGATTACTCTGGCTTGCACTGAGTGGCAATATGTATAGAGAGTTTTGCCTGTTTTAATAACAGTTATAAGCAAGCATAGGAAATGGTGATCATGTGATGTTTATTAGATCTGTAATTTCTAATATCTTCTTTATCACCTTTTTAAATTATTAATACTGCGTCCTTCCAATCATCTGGTCTATTTTAATCATTTAGACATTTGATATATAACTTTGCCGAAAAAATTTCTATTTCATTTGCTTCTTTTAAGATATCAATTATAATTCAATCATTACCTGAACTTTTCTCTTCATAAATTTAATTGCATGTCTCACTTTTTCATTTTAAATTCTGAAGATAGAGTAGTTGTATTGAGATAATTTTCATTGTTCTTTCTGGCTATACAATTCTTAATAAAATTATTCTACACATTTCATGATTTCCTCTTTTTAGCAATAGTTCTGTCTTTTTTTTCTTATTGCAGAAATGTTTCCTATCAATATCAAGATGTTGTTTTACACTCTTGAGACTTTTGATCTCTTTTATAGCTTTCCTTGCTAAATCACAGTTATACTTTCTTACATCATTATCATATCTTTTTTGCACAATTTTACAAAATTTGAGATATTCAATCCTTCTTAATGCATCATTTTTATATATTTTCATATTCCTTCTTTTCTTCATAAATTGTCTTGTCTCGGTAGAAATTATACCGGTCAATTGCTACTTTTTTATAATCAAATATCTTTGTTGCAGTTTTTAAAAGTGTACCAGTTATCTTCCTATTGATTTCATTCAAATCTGAATTATGTTCAAAATCTATTAATATTTGAAAAATGATTTGCAAGTTCTAATTTAAATTTGTTGAAATGTTTCGGAAGATCGTTTTTCTTAATAATTTTTATCTCCCTAGTTTTACATTAACATGTAACCTACATCTCAATAATCAATGATCATTTCCTGTACAATCTTGAAATACATATTTTCTGTTAGTCAAAATATAATCCAATTCTGTTGTACCTTCATTTGGATCCTTCTATGTCCATTTCCATTTAATATTTTTCTCAAAACAAGAATTGATAATATAAAATTTTTCCTTTTTCTGCAAACTCCTCAAGTCTATGTTCTCTCTCATTTCTATCATCATAACCAAATTTACCTACATTACTATCATTTTTCAATCATTTACCAATTGACCATTACAGTCTCCCATGATTGTTTTTAAAATGATCAAAAGCCTATTTATATACATCATTATAAAAATGTTCTACTTCTTCATCACAATAAGAACATGTTGGGGCATAAACCTGAATTATCTGCATTTGACGTCTACTATTAAGTTGAATAATTAATCTTGCCATTCATTTTTTATTTATAATGAGCCCTACTCCACTTGTATTTCCAATGTCTGTATTGTACATGTCCACTTTTTAAATCAATTCTCTCTTCATGTTTTCTTCTAATTTCACAAAATTTAATATCCTATTTAATATAGCAGTTCTTCTTCCAATCTATGCAATCTTCCTTCACTTGAAAGCGATCAACAGTTGTAAGTACCTAAATAAAAGATCATCATCAAATGGTAGCCTGAGTCCACAATCAGGAGATTCATATCCTCATAGTTGGCCGCTTACTGCTGCCTTGGCTGGTGACTTTACAGCCTCCTGGGAATAAGAACCATGATTTATTTTTGTCTGTCATGATTGTAAATATCTATTAAAAAAAAAAAATCATTCTCACACACATTCATTCTATCTTCAAGAAAACTCAACTGATATTTAAGTTAAAAATTAACAAGCAACTGAGAAGAAAGACTAAGGTGTTTCTTGATCTTAAATTCACAAGTAAAAAGCTAATAAGCTCACCAGATTGGCTAATGTGTGTTGGTGAGCAGCCCATACATGTTCATATATTATATAAGTAATCACACAGTAATAACAGCTGCAAGGATAAGAACGCATGGAATGGACATTAGGAATTTGCCTCACTTGGTTCCTTTAAGACCTCCAAAAGGAATCAAAGGGTCTCCTTTCAGTTAACAGCAAATTCATTCTGCAGCTTATTACAATATATATGTATATTCTATAATACTGATCTTTTCATAGAGTACAGCAACTAAAGCAAGTCTATTAGCATGGGATAGATAGCAGTAACTACATGTCTATTTCCTAGATAAGCAGAAATGAGGAAATTCATTTATGATAATACATATATTACATTCAAATATCAGCCTTTCAAGCTAATTGAGCACACGCCTTTTGAGAGTGTTAAATAAATGAATACTTTCCTCTTCAATCCAAGATATAGTATTTATGCAGGAATAAAAAGGATAAATACTATATCTTGGATTGAAGAGGAAAGTATTCATTTATTTAACACTCTCAAAAGACGCGTGCTCAATTAGCTTGAAAGGCTGATATTTGAATGTAATATAATTGTAAACACGGCGCTAGATTAAATAATTGCTTATTTACTGATAATACATATATTAAAATAGGTAAAATAAAATTACATGTTTTTACTAAATTTTAATTTAAGGATGACTGACTTAGCTTTTATATATATATATATTAAAACAAGTACACCAATTCACAATTAAACCTCAGACCGAAATTAAGTTACAAATTCACCAACAATAGTTTCCCTACCAAGATAGACTTCTCAAGTATAAACTAACACAAAACAAATACATGTAATCCTATCTTCTCACAATTATAATGTCAAAAAAACTTTTAATACGCACTCATACTGATTGTTAACTAATAATGGATCTTTGTTTAAAAATAAAATTAATGTTATTAAGAATTTGCTTACTGTTATTAAGAATTTTATATTTTACTTATAAGGGTCTTATAAGATTAAATAAATTTCAATTTATATAATTATTAATTATGATTGTAAATTTTTAAAATTGTTTGTTAGATAAGCTGATGACTGTTTGTAATGGAAAGACAAATTTGAAATATAGTTAAATAAGTTTTAATCCGTCTATAAAATATATTTTAGAAGTGGGTGAGAGTGGATTTTGTCTAATTAAAATTTTTGGACTTATTAGTGTTAGAGATTTTAAAAATAATTGTTATTATGCTAAAAGTAAGAATTTAAAATCTGTTCTTAAAACTGATAGTTATTAGATTGACACTAATATCAGCTTTAAGAAAGTTTTTATTTCATTAAACTTCTAAAAATATAGCTTCATTAAAAAAAACAACTGATTAAAGCTATTTTGTTTAGTAGAAATAATAATATTTTTTAAAATGTTAAAAGAAACAAAAAATATTTTATTTCTTTGTCTTTTAAATAGTCTTTTTATAAAATTTTAAGAGAGAATCATAATATTATACTAATAAGAAAATGCATGTGAGATGGATATTATTTTAAATAATTTATTGAATAATACTAAAGAGAGAATTGATAGGCCATTCCTAGAGTTGTTTATATTATTCCTTTTTTTTTTTAACAAATCATATATAGGTTAAAGTAACTTAAAGGAAACAATGAAAGTTCATAAAAATAAAGAAAAAATATCTTAGTTCAAGCATGCTAAAATTATCATTTTTGAAAAGAATGAAAAAAAAAATTGAAGTATCTTTTCTGAAGCTATTAACTTATTTAAAAGTTCTTTTGATATTGATAATTGGAATGTGAATTAGAATTGTAGGAAAATAGAATAATATATATATTTGTTTTGTGTCATATTAATTTATATACTTGAGATCCTGACTACTTTTGGTAAGGAAATTATTGCTAATAAATTTCTAACTTAATTTTGATGTTATGGAATTAGTATATTTATTTTAATATACATATTTAAACTAAGTCAGCCATCCTTAATTTAGAATTTAATAAAAACATACAATTTTATTTTACATTTGATTTATATACTAACATAAATGAATCTCCTCACTTCTGCTCATCTAGAAACATTTTCAAAAAATAGTAGGCATTAAAAAAAAAACCATTGTTTAAAAACGTCAGCACTAGAACCAAATATATATTAAAATGAACTGCTTATTTAATCTGTTCATTGTATACGTGGCTTATTAATAAATATACAAACATATGTGCAAATAATTGCAATATAAAAAAATTAAATTCTCTTTCAAATTATTTTAATATCACCACAATAGTGTGAAAAGTAGATATTCTATGAATTTTTAAATTTAAAACAGACTTCAACTTTTTTTAAAAAAAAATTCTATTTGTATGCGTATGTATATGTTTGCAGATATAGGAGAAAGATATTTTGATTAAAACTATCACCTGCATTTAAACTCATATAAAAGATGGATTTTCAACATTTGCCGACAGTATTTTGAAATTGACTAGAAACATGAATGACAATAACTCTCACAGTAATTCTATAAAAAGAGAATAAAAATTAGTTGATGTTTCATTGGAATCACAATAAATTTTCTTCAGAGCTTATATTTCTTAAGTTATAAGAATGTATATATTTTAAATTCTTCCTCCTCGTTTTATTGTTAGTCTGTATGGATGAGGGCCATAAAAAATTATTAAATAAAAAAACATTTTCATGATTTTCAATCAAAAAACTTTGAAAATAAAAAAAACATTTTACATATTCTTACAACTTAAGAAAGAGTAAATTCTATGAAAAATATGGTGTTATCCTAGTGAAATGTCAGTTATATTTTGTTATTCTATTTTTAATAAGATATCTGACTTGTTTATTCCAAGATTAATAAATAGAAAAAAAAAAAAGAAAGGAAGGAAGATTGTTGTACAGTCAAAATTGTCAGTAAATTGGATATTATTACATTGTATTGAGAGAATAAAGAGTGTTTTAATATTATTACAACTATTAATTATTTGAAAATAAAATATTAGTCTGTTTTAAAATTTATATACAGCAGATCAAAAAATCAATTTCAAGAAGATTTACATACAAATAGCACTAATAATCAAATTTGTTTTCATTTATATTAATGGAAATTCCTATTCAAAAATCATATGCAAAACATTTTTAACTGATGAAAATATTAAAATAAGTATGAAATTTTTACAATAATTGTGCTAATAATTTTTAACATGGTTAATTAATAAATATCATAATTGATATCATGTAAGCACTATTATTTTTTGTAAAATAATTCCCCAAAATTAAGATTATATCTTGCAATGTCAGATTTTTTGTTGTTCATAATATTTCAGAACTATATAATCCAAATCCCAGAATAAGAACTATAGTTAATTATATTTTGTATATAATAGTAAATAATAATATTATTCATATCGTTTCTCTTTTTAAAAATAATAAATATCTATGTCATAAAAATAAAAAGTATTGTACTAGAGATCAGTCTATTAGCAGAACCAATAATATCAACAAATTAATATTAATAGCACTTATGGATAGTTGTCAGTTACGCATAGAAATGATTTTATCTTAATATTAATTATTATTGTGTATAAAAGTGTAATTAGTGGTTAAGAGTATTTGAAAGATTGAAAATTGTGTTTTAAAGTTTTTTCAGTTTGTTATTTACATATATAGAAATTTTAAAAAAAAGTTTTTATTTTTATTTTATTATTTATATATTGTTATTTTATATATATAAATTTTTTTTTTTTTTAAAGTTATTTTGTTGATTAGTTTTTAGTAAATTTGTTATTAGAAGATTTTTTTAAATTTAAGAAATACTACATTCGAAAAATACGCAAAATAATGAATATGGATGGTATTTGTATTCCACAATGAATATATAATCGGAAAAAAGAAGTTAAGCATGCTCTGGTAGAATGTACTGTATATGATGAGGTTTATGACTTGAAATGTTTAAATAAGACTAGGAAGGATGTAATAGGTTTATGGTTAGGTAGTCTATGTGTAAATGTGATAAAAAAGGTGAGAAAGTGATTTTAAAGTGTAGACAGTATAAAGAGAAAGATAGTGGAAAGGGAGCAAAATGTAGTTAAGGAAGATAGAATAGAGTATGGTTTTAGTGGAGTGTCAGAAAATGTGGGTGGAGAAAATAATAGTACAATGAATGGAGATGATTAGCCAAAGAATAAATAAGATAGAGGAAGAAGTAAAGGATATAGAAGTAAAATTAAAATCATTAGAGATAAAATATGAAGAGATAAAGGAATTGAGTAGGAATGATATGGAAGATATAGATAAGGAGGACCAGAAAGTATTAGAAAATGTTATGAATGGAGTAGAGAAAGTAGATTATGAAACAGTATTGATAGGAGATTCACTAATTAGAGAATGTGGGAATATAATTGCAAGGGAAAATAGAAGCAGGTATGTAAGAGTATGTTTGCCTGGAGCTAAAATTAGGGATGTAGCAGATAAAATAAACAAGTAAGGTAGTAGAGATGTGTATGTTATGGTGGGGACTAATAATTTGTCAGAATCATTAAAGAGAATAGTGGGTGAGTATGTAGAATTGAATTTGACTATGATTAAATGAAGAGTAGGAGTAATTGGATTATTACCAAGATTTGACAAGAGGCATTTGTTAGATAGGGCATGTTCTATAAATGAGATTGAAAAAATTGTGTGAGAAAAAAAATGTTATGTTTGTGGATGTGTGGGATTGTTTTATTGTAAAGAGGGAGTTATATAGTAAAGATGGGTTGCATTTAAGAAAACAAGGAAGTGAAGTTTTAGGGAGTCCGATTTATAAAGAATATTTTTCGAGAAACTTATAAAGGGAGTGGGATTTCAAAGTGCAATATTATTAAAAAGAAAAAAAATTAATGGAACGTAAGAAATAAGCAAAAAGAATTTGATTTAGATATAAATATAGATATGAAGAGGGAATAGGTTTGTAAAATTAATGATAAAGTTATTTATAAATGTAATGGAGAAGAAAGAATTCATAAAAGAGTAGTTAGGAAAGAAGACATTGTTAAAATTGGGTATTTGAATATGCAAGATGGTAGAAGACAGAAAAGTGGATGGAATTAATAAAACAATTGAAAATGAAGAGCTTGAGGTATTAGCAGTAGTGGAAACACATCTAAGAGAAGAAGAAGAACCTATTTTGGAACAGTTGGTATGGCAGGGTATAAATAGGGAAAAAAAAAGAGGTGGTGGTATAGGTGTTATATCAAAAAAATATTTAAATATTGTTAAATGTCAAGAACATTTGTGGTTTGAAATAAGGTTGGGTAGACAAGAATGGATGGTGGCTATAGTCTATATAACCACTGGAGATAGTCAAATTATAATGGAGTGGAACAGTAACATATATAAATATTTAGTTAAGGATATACAAAGGTTTAAAGCAAAGAGAAAAAGAATAATGGTTATAGGGGATATGAATGGACATATTGAAGAAATTGATGATGTAGATAATAAAAATGGACAGCTTTTGAAGAAATTTTGTCAGAAACTGAATTTGAGTATTGGAAATTTATTAAATATTTATGAGGGACAATACACATGGTCTAGAAATAATATATTTCCCACAATAGATTATCTATTGGCAGAGAAAAAGGGAATGAATAAAATACGGAAAATTGAGGAGTTTGATAATGAAGAAAAAGTATGCACTAGTGATCATAACTTCATTGTAATTGAAATGGTTAGTAATGTGATGGAGAATAGAAATAAAAGTAGAAATAATAGTGAAAGATGTAGATGGAGAGTAAATGATAAGAATAAGTTGAAAGAGTATAAAATACAAGTTGAAGAAATCATGAAAGAGTTGGTTGGAGATGAGTATAAGGACTGGTGTAAAGATGTAAAAAAAAGTGGCAAATAGGGTTTTAGGTGAGAAAATTCAGAAGAATAAAAGTAATAAAAAAAGACAATTAGTAAAAGTGTAAAAGAGAAGAAGTACGCAGAGAATATAAGTGTGCTATTAAGAACAAGGAAAGTGAAAAAGATATTAATGCTAAATGGGAAAAGTACTTAGAAAAGAAGAAGTTGGTTAAAATAGATAATTATAGAGAGAGAATGAAATTGAATAGTAAATTGTTGGAGGATATTAATAAAAGTGGAAGAGAAGGGGGTAAAAAAATTTGGAATTATATTAAAAGGAGAAACATGGAGAGAGATAGTATTACTAGATGATGAGGGAATAGAGTGTAGCTCTAGAGAAGATTTAGAGAGAATCTTAAATAGATATGTAATGAATATAGAAAAGATGTTAGATGTGAAGGATAGAGTAATAGAAAACATGAAAGCATATAGTAATGGAAATATTAGGTTTACAAAAAATGAACTGAATGAGGTAGAGAAGAAATTGAAAAGTGAAAAGGCAAAAGGTTTAGATGAATGGGCAGCAGAGATGGTAATGAATTTAGGATATAAGGCAAAAGTAAAGTTATTATCCTGTTTTAATCAGAGGGCACAGAATAGTTTTTCAGAGTAGTTGGAGTAATACAAGAATAAGATTATTATTTAAAGGAAAGGGTAAGGATCATAGAAAGTTAAATAATTATAGATCGATAGCGGTAACATGTTTTCTCATATATGGTGGCTAGAAGAGTTGTAAAATGGATGGTGGGAGAAAATTCAATGTTTTAGATTAGATAGGCGTATAGGAGATAATTTATTTGTAGTTACATAACTTATGGATATGAGTAGGAATTCAGGTAAACAGTTATGTATGAGTTTTATAGATATAGAGAAGGCATATGATAGAGTAAATAGAAATAGATTATGGATAAGTTTAGAAAATTTGGGAATGGATGAAGCTTTAGTGAATATTATTAAGAAATTATATGAAAATAATTATTATATATATCAATTAGGGAATATAAAATCAGTTAAAGTTAAAAATGGGGTGAGACTAAGGCAAGGATGCCCTATGTCACGTATTTTGTTTGTGTTGTATTTGAGTGAAATGGAAAGAGCAATAGAAAGATTAGGAAGAGGGATAGAGATACCATTAATAGGTGGTAAGGGAGTATATATTTTGTCAGATCTTTTTTTTTTTTTTGCAGATGATATATTTTTGTGTGCAGAAAGAAGATATGGAAGTTATGCTGAGGACATGTGCAAGGGTGGGTAAAGAAATGGGGATTAAATTTAGTGAAAAAAATTCAAATATAACGATGGTTAATACTGGGGAAAGAGAAGATGTAGAATTTTTATTGGGAGATATTAGGTTAAGTGTGGCGAATAGATATAATCATTTGAAAATTATTTTAAGTAATCAGAAAAATTATTTGGATGAATGGGAGAAAAAATTGATAAATGAAGCAAAGAAAAGAAAGGGATTGGTAATGAAATTAACAGTGTTTTTATATAATAAATATGATGTAGATAGAATTATATGGAAGGAAGTCATAGTAGCAGGGTTAACATATGGTAATGATGTATTATGTGTTAGTAAAGGGGTATTCAATTACTTAGAAAAAGTTCAAAGAGAAGTACGAAGACATGCATTGGATGCGGAGGTACGGACAGCATGGGAGGCAATTCAAGGAGAAATGGGATAGACAAGTTTTCATATGAGAGATGCAAAAAGTAAAATGAAAATGTTTGGTAGATTGCAGTTTATGGATAATAAAAGAATAGCCAAAATAGTATTTAATTGGTTTATGAGTAAAGGCAGTCAACAAGATAGGTAAAAAAGGTAATGTGGTATGCAAAAGATTTGGATAAAGAATTTATATCAGTATATTTGTACAAAAGATGGGATGATTGTGTTAGGAGGATTGTTGAGTATTATAGTGGTAAGGAATGGGATAAAATAATAGATTTATTAATAAAGAATAGAGTTAGAGAGATGGAGAACTAGTATGGAGAGTAAAAAGAGTTTAAATATATATAGAAATAAACAGAGTATTAGGTGCGAGTTAATATATGATAATAGTAAGGAAAGTAGTTTATTGTTTAAGGCTCGAACGGGATCTTTAGCAACAAGAGAATATACATGTAAATGGAAAAATATGGGTGATTTAGTCTGTAAATTATGTAAGGAATGAATAAAAAATATTAGGCATCTGTTAATTGAATGTGGTACACCTAATGAAGTTAAGGAAGACTAAATATAAAAAAAGTGATTATACAGAAAGTGGATTATTGGTTTTTATACTGGGTTTGGGAAAAGATAAAGGGGGATTTAGATATAAAGGCCATAGAGTTGACAAAAATTATGTTATGGAAATGGGATGGAGTAGAATATGGGAAAACTTAGATTGGGGAATGGAAAATAAAGTGGCTAACAAGTTTCTCTGGGCATAATTGCTGAGAGATTCTTCACTTCGTTGAAAGAGAAGCTACAGTACATCATATCACATCACCAAAAAACATGCAAGAAATAATTTTTCTATCCAAAAATTGATGTAAAATTAAACTGCCTAAGGTAAGACATAAAAAAAAAATCGCTGAAATCAGTAAAATTAAAACAACTAAGGCAAGACATCCAAATCCATCAAAAGTAAATAAAAAATCAGGTAAAAAAATCAGTTAATTACACCCACCCCTCCCCCACATAAAAATTAAAACGTAAAAACCAGTTAAATCGATGTAAAATTAAAACACCTAGGGCAAGACATCAAAAGTAAGTAAAAAATCAGTTAAATATATAAAACACAAAAACACCCTACCCACACCCACATAAAAATTAAAACGCCTAGGTTTAAGACACCAAAATCAAGTAAAAAAAATCTGTTAAATACATAAAACACAAAAACACTTCCTCTCCCACATAAAAATCAAAATGCAAAAATAGATTAAATCGGTGTAAAATTAAAATGCCTAGGGCAAGATAGCAAAAGTAAATAAAAAAATCAAGTAAAAAAATCGACTAAATACATAAAACACAAATGCAAATCCATCAAAAGTAAGTAAATAGTCAAGTAAAAATGTTCTTTATTACTTTTTACAACTCACTATTGACGGTTTCGATTGTTCCAGCAATCTTCTTCAGAACTTCTACTTATATTTCCAAATCAAAAAGTATTGTAAAAAGTAATGAAGAATATAGATGCTATTAATATTATATGGATTTGGTAATACAATGAGAAAGTAATTTACATATTTACCATAATATAATAATGCCATTTTTTACTCATTTTAATTGATCCTGATATTAAGAAAACATCAAAATATATAGACAGTAAAATGTCAATTAGAATACCATGAAATTGTATTAAGAAAAAAAATGACGGCTGCTAATTTAAAGAACAATTCCATTATTTGTTTCAAAATATGAAATTTGTTATGCAATTCACAAACTCTAAATGGTTATTAAAAAAAAAAATACATTAACACACATTTTTCTAAAAAAATATAAAGATATTTTAAATTTACATAATTATTTAAAAACATTTATAAATAGCAAATTTTTGTCATTTTTTCTCTAATATTTTTTATCATTTAATTATTCTATTGTTTCGTCTCAAAATAATATATAAATGGAATAAAAATATAATTACTCTAGACAATGTTTTGGAAGGAATAGCTCGTCCTGGAAGTGCAAATAACTTTTCCACACCACCTGTTTCTTTCCAGTGCATGAGGCGCTTGGTGGGAGGGGCTAAATCAAGAGTTGTGATGATATCACTGGTGTCTGATAGCTGAGCTTTCATTTCTTCCCCAGATATGTTTTTTATTTCATCAACAATTAATTTTCTTTTCCGTTTAGCTTTTGTCCTTTCAGTTCCTAAAAACAAAATATTAAAATGAATGAAATGAATTTTGATATCTTATATCAAAACTTATTTGAATGATAAATGTGAAAATTTTATGAAGATTTTGTAATTCACAGTAAAGCTTAATATTAATACATATTTACAAAGTTTTTAACAATTAAGAATATTCATTACATATATTAAATTAACTAAATATTGAAAAAACGATATAAAAACCAGTAGAAAGATTTCAACAGTAAAACTTTTTGTAAAATAAGAAATTAATTAATATATTTATGTATTATTAAAAATTATTTAAATATTTAATTTTAATTGCAATTAAATTATTACAATGCTCAATAAATTCAATAAAAGTTTTTAAAAAGTATTCTTTATGGTTTCATAGAAAAAATATAACCTTTTTTTTTTTCAGAAACATAGAAACTATAACTATTTAATAACAAAGAAATGGTATGACTTTCTTTATCAGGGAAGACATTGCATAGAATGTCACTGAATATAAAATCATGTGAACAATAGATTAATATCAATTCCATTTCATTGATATCCATTCATTATGACTAATTTCTAACAAGTAAAACATATTGATCAGGCAAAAAATATTTTTGATAATTGATGACTTGGAATGTAATGCTGAAAATAAAAAGAAAATGCCATTACCTACAGATTTAGAAATAAAAATAAAAAAGACAAATAACTAAAAAAATATTGTTAATCCAATTATTGATATGCTTTTAATATCCCAAAAGTTGCTTATTATTCACATGAATATCACAGAATGGAATTCATAACAATCAAATTAATTGTATTCTTAAACCTGAATTGAAAGACTTCAGTTTAATAACAAAAAAAAACATGACCAGATTATAGAAAAATCACCAATTACTTACTCTAAACTGAAAAATTAAAATAGAAATCAAAAGATACAAGTATCATTATAAAGGAGGTAAAAAAAAAACATTAAAAAAGATAAAAAATTTTTAAGGAATCTGAATAGAATATTTTGAAAAAGATCCAGAAAAAATAAAGTTCAATATTATAACTATATTTGCAAAAAGCATTAAAATAAAAATTTTTGAAAAAGGGCTAGCTAATTTTCAGATAATTTCCGAGATCAAAATAGTTTCAACCATAAGTAAATTTGCTCAAAAAAGTTAATGGACAGATCATAACCAAAAAAACAAAAATCACCAAATGAGAACATAGTATGCACAAGAGCTTCACTACAGATAGTTCGAAATTTTTCATAAAATATCATACTTAGAAGAACCATTAATAATCTAAGATAAAATCATGTTAGCCTCGAGATAATTGCCATTAAAAGTAATAGCAATACATCAAAAATTCTGCAAAATAAACTGAAGAAAACAATACAATAACAATATTGATTAAATTAGGTTAATTAATTTAGAAAACCAACAGACTATGTATGGATTGGAAAAAATCAATTTCTGTTTCTACAATAAAAAAGTTTAGATATAATGTGCAATTATTGTACAATATCTTTTATACCACATGCAAGTAAGATTATGCTAAAAATTTCTCAGCACTGATTACAGCATTGTATTAAAAGAGAAGTGAATCAGATAGATGCAAGTTGGTTTAAAAAAAAAAAAAAAGATGTTAAAAATACAAAATAATATTGCTAATATGCACAGTATAGTTGAAAGATAATAAAATATCAGAAAAAAAAGTTTATTATATGTGTTTTGTTGTCTATAACAAGAACTTTGAATCATCTGACTACAAAATTATGAAATATGCTTAGAAAAATGAGTAATTTTTTATTTTTCATGGAAAAGAAAAAAAAAAAAAACAATATATAAACAAATGTTTTAAATTTACATGAGAATACAGTTTTGAGTTTCATTCATAACTGTGATAATTTGTTATTAGAGTTATAGTATAGATTTGTTGACTAGAGCTCACCTGTCATTTTGGTTCAATAACAGTTAACAAAAAATAGATTGCCTACTACCTGATAAGTGATTTACTTATAGAATATTTGGTACTTTTATAGAAGCTGTACAATGGAAATTCGTCAGTTATATTTGTTTTAGTTATCCATTTTCATGGGCCTCAACTATTTGTTTATATTTATTTTCTCAAAAAGTATTTTATCAAACTTATGTTACTTACTAAGATTAAATGATATTAAGAAAATGAATTATAAGTTATTGTTACTAAATGGTTTATAAATTCCATTTCACAACAGATAATTAGTAAATTTTTTTATGTATATGACAGCATATGAAAATAAATGCATTGTGATCATTGTTGTCATTTTTTGGCAGCATTTTATTATGTTTAATGTAATATTATTTTTGAGCTTTTACTTTGTTTTTTTATTTATGGAAATGATTAAAATTTGGAATCTTTCAATGACAGATGAAACAAAAAACACAGGGAAACTATGAGACAACACATCAATTCCTATTTAGCAGAATTTATGTTATGCTGACTGCATAAAGATGAAGATGCATTTATGGCTATGATACAAGCTATTAAGGATTTCTGAGCGCCAACATGAAAAACCCAATGTTTGTAACATACCTTTGCTATACTTTCTTTGACCAACTTTTTCATTTGTTATTTATATTAAATTTCCTTTAATTATAATCATTTGTAGTTTTGTGTATTTTCTTTTATTTTTTAGAATCATATTTAAAAAAAAAAAAAAAATGATAGCTTGTAGTCAGCCACATTGTTTACAAGATTTTTTTGATGCAGCTGTAAATGGATAATTAAAACAAATCATGGCTGGCGAACTTCTATCATACAGTTTTACAAAAATACCGAATATTTATCTAATTCAAAATTTATAAGTTAGATTAAAAGATGGTGCACAATTAAATTGACAATTTTAATTTTTGATCAACATGCTTTATAAAAAGTCTTTATGAATAAAAGCTTTGCTGTTTCAACACATCTATTAATTAAATCAGTCTTAAAATTTAAATAGCATCTAATTGTCCTCTGATAAAATGTATAGTATCCATATGAAAATTTTTTTGAAAGAATGTTGATGAAAATTGAAAAATTGTTAAATCAATCTCATCTATTGTCAGAGCTATTATTATTATTTAGACAATGGCAGCTAAAATCCTGGAGAAATATTATTAACCACATATAGACAAATATATGGATGGTTTTCATTATTCATTCATAAAAATCTTCATTTGAGTATTCATAACTAGTTGTCCACAGCTCCGCTTGTATTAGTAAAAAAATCACCAAGTTTATTAAACAAATACCATAAAGCAAAAATCCAAAAAAAAAATCATACAATATTTGTTGAGTTATTAAATAACAAACAAACTTTCAAATTTATATATATAATAGAAAAAAGATAAACAATAGAGGATTAGTATTCTTGAATTCTTGGTTTTAAAGCTCTAGTATGTATTCTGGTTGTAGACTGCAAACCTTAAAAGAATATAATGTAATTGATAATTAAAATATATTTAAGCAATATTTATATAAAATAATAATGTGAGTTATCAACAGCAATCAAAAATTACTATTGTCTCGCATTTTTATAAACAATGTTGTATGTCAAATAAAATGGTTTTAATATATATGAATAGTTTAATTTTTAACATTCTTTATGAAATAGATGAATTAATTAAATTTCATTTTTTCCATATTAGGATGTTAAAATTTCAGAGCCAATTTAAAACTTTGTGTTTATTACAGGAGAAATATATTTAAATTGAAATCATAAAAATTGAACAAATTCAGTAGTACAGCTGATATTCATTATTTGTTTTTTTTTCTTGTTGTACCCTCGACAAGCTCGTGTAAAAATTATTAATGTATCACACTTTTATAGTAGATATTATTACTAAAGTTTTTAAAACAATTAAGAACCATATAAAAAAAAAAAAAAAGCTTACAAGATTAATAAAAATTGATGCAATATTTACATGATAAATAATAATACATGAGTTATCAACAGCAATATTGCAAAAAATGTAACATTTTACGATCAGTTCTATTATTGAACTTGTTCAACTTACGTGGAGCAAATGAAATTTAATTAATTTAAAATATATTTACAAAATCAAATTTTATCTCACTTTACCAAAAACTATAATTCTACTACTGAATTTGATTAACTTTTACCATTTCAGTTTAAATATATTTCTCTTGAGATAAACTAATTTTTAAAATAGTTCTGAAATTTTAATATTGTAGTATTTTTTTCTCATGCCTCATTTGTAAGTGAGAAATTAAATATGTGGTCCAAACAAAAATTTAATTAATTTAAAATATACTTATGCAATAAAATTTTATCTCTGATTACCAATAACTAAAACCATCTACATTTCTTTAGTTAGTATTTCAATACAGAGGCCACAATATTTTATAACAACTATAATCTTTTAATCAATGCTACTCTATTTTTGCATTTTTATGATGTCATTAGAAAATGATTATAATTCTGATGCATTTTTATATTGCAAATTACCAAAGTTTTTTAAATAGTTAAGGATTATAAAGCTAAATTCATAGTATGTAATTTTCTGGAAAAAAAAGACAGAAAATTTAAAAGATTCATCACCATTATGTTTATTGAGTTTTATAGGTAACAAACAAATAAACTTTCACTTTTATATATATATAATAAACAAGTAACAGATTGTAAGTAACCATTTAATAGGCAATTGAGGAACATTTATTGACATTCGAGGGAACTATGCAAACACTAATGAAAATACTATGTGAATAATGGGAAGGAAAATATAAATTAGTTGTACAAATGCAAATTTACTTATACAAAGCAATATTAATATATAAAACTTGCGTAGTTTTAATAAAACAAAAACTAGCTTTACAAATAAAAATTTACTATAGTGTTGAAGGGTAGCATTTTATTTCCAATTGTATTAAAAAAAAAACTACATCTAATTCTGACTACCTATTTTTCTTTAGATTCCTTTATAGACAAGAAAAACTCATTTGTCACAATAATGCCACCCTCTCCAATATAGTACTGTTTCAATTGAAACAAAAAAATTATTATTTTCACTCTATTTTGTTCAAAAAAAGAGTGCGAACATTTCCTGTGGTTTCATTTTTTCCCTCTCCCTATATACCCATAAAAAATCACGTAGCAATTTTCATTACTTGTCACCTATGTAAGCTTGCAAAAAATCTAGCAGATGCTTTACAAAAAGTAGACATGATAAATTCTGTTATAACCATTTTTTAAAATAAAATTACTTTGTACATCTCATTTTGCTTTTTTTTTTCTTGTTTATTTGTAACCTTTATTTTTTTTAAAAAAAATTATCAATTTGTAAATTATACAAATTTTATATTAACACTGTTGGGGAGGGGGGGTCTACTACTCATTTAAAATTATGCAATCTAGCAGATGCTTGACTTTATGAAAAATAGCAATGATAAATTCTGTTATAACCATTTTTAAAATTAAATTATATTGTACAACTCATTTTGTATTTTTTTCTTCTTGTTTATTTGTAATCTTTATTTTTTAATCAATTTGTAAATCACCCAAATTTAATATTAATACCTGGGGAAGGAGGGTTACTACTTATTCTTTAAAATTATGCAAATTTTATATTAATATTGCTTTGTATGAGTGAATTCATATTAGTACAATTGATTCCATTTACCACTTAGTATTGCAATAGTGGATATGGTGGCTTCTCTCAAATATCAATAATAAATTTTCTTTAGCAATTGCTAAATGATTACTTAATTGCAAATAATCGGAAAGTCATATTTCGTCATATCATGTCTAACATGATGAAATTCTTTGGAATTTTATTTGATTTTGCTCCTTTTTAAATATATACAATTCTTTATAAAAAAAAGTATAAGAATTTAAATTCTGGGATTAATAGTTGTTAGGAATAACAAGATTAATTTTATTAATATTCAAACTAATGATGTTTAGACCAAGTATCCAGCCATGTTTCCTGATTATCATTCCCAGGAAACATGACTTTAAGTACAGAGAGGGTCTATCCTTTCACACTATAGATGCTACTTATTTACAACATACTACCATATTGCAGATGGGACGCTATTTATAAAATAAGAAATATCTAAAATAATGGCGAGAATAAGGTTGGCACCACTGTGATTATATAATGCATTCTCAGTCAAGTTATTTGTTTCGGTTTCACTATAATAAGTGTCCACATCATAAAAACAATACAATATTGTATTTTACTGTTTTACTAGAAGAAGGTTAGTATTTACTTGAATAAATATTATGAAAAATGTTATTTTTTATACATAAAAATGCTTGCATACTTTTTTTTCTCACTTTTTCATTCAAAATTTATCATCCTATTAGTTATTATAAAAATTTATTTTTTATTTGAAAGTTATTGTCATTTATTTATTAACAAGTAAAAACATATTCCTATTTTTTAAACTTAACAGATAATTTATAATTGATTTATTGATATTTCTTAAATATTAAAAAATAAAACATATGGGGATATTAAAAAATAGAACATACGGGAGTAAATATGCTTCTATAATTAAACAAAAAACACAGCTGCCACTGGTGTCCCTGCTATTTATATTTTAAAATAAAAATACTTTTTAACCCATGGATAAAAGGTTGAACTTGAGTACCAAAGATAATAATGCAGATAGCAATGCTACAAAATCTCTTCAAGCAGAATCTCGTAATCAAAAAGAGGCATCTAAGATACAAAAAAGAAAATATGATGAGACATTACTCCAATTTGGCTTTATTTTCAACAATTGTGATGGTAATGAACAACCTCTTTGTTTAATTGGCAATAATGTTTTGTCTATGGAGAGTATGAAATCATCAAAATTAAAAAGGCATTTTGAATCCAAGCAGCCTTCATATATCAATAAACCAGAAGAATATTTTGAACAACTGTTAAAAACTTCAAATAAAAAAAAAACAATATTTTGAGAAATTAATAACTGTTAATGAAAAATATTTACTCATATCATATGAAGTTTCATATCTGATTGCTAAAAATAAAAAGCCATACAACATTGGAGAAGATTTTGGTGCTTGTATTATAGATAAAGATGCCGTTGGATGGCGCAGTTTTCATGCTAAAACTATAAAATATGAACATTCACAGGCCGTTGATTTTAATAATTTTTCTGTGCTTTTTTGTAATGCGAAAATAAAAACAAAACAAATTGGTCTTTTTTAAATATTATTTTTTATTAACGTATACAATTTAAATGATAATAATAAATGTAAAATAAAATTAACAAATTACAATTAGATTCGTGTTTTTTATATCGTATACTTTTTAAATTGTGTTACGGCTTTTTTTAATCAATTTTCTATCAAATATTTTTTTACTTGTGTTACGGCTTTTTTTTAATCAATTTTCTATCGGATATTTTTTTACTTGTGTTACGACTTTTTTTGTTGTTGTTTAACTAAAAAATAATAATCGTAATAAAAGCAAAAGTTGTTATGGTTAGATTTAGGGTTAGTGTTCTGTTTGTTTGTAATGCTAAAATAAAAAAAATTCAAAATCATAACCGTACTCGGACAGAAGAAAGAAACTCAAACTTTTTTAAACAACAACAAACACATACAAATGTCTTCTTTACTTATTAAACATGTTTATAATATTTGCTTTTTATGAAATTTACAAAAAAACCTGTATATTTAGACTTTTCTTACTGGATATTTTTTTCATACCGCTCTTTTTTACTTCAAAAATATACAGACGGTAGAATCTTCTTTGTTTCGTGGAATGTTACTAACAGTACATTACTTGACACGTTACCTAATTGCAACTCAATAACAACATAGATATTTAACATTTTCCCAAATAAAATTTCAATACAGTACGTTGTAAAAAGTCTTATAAATATTGTTTTAAAAAATCTGAACATTTTAGTAGTTTAAAATAAAAAAAAATCCAATGAAAACAACATTTCAATACAATTCAAATACAAACTCTCTCATCAAGCCGTAATTATTTTATAAATTGTGCGAATTCGGAAAATATATTTGCTGTTATGCGACGCGACATAGCGGCCTGCATTCTGTAGTGCAACAAAAAAGTTGTATTATAGAAACCGCAGGTTTGAACATGTCGGCCGCGGAAACATCATTTTTATGTGTTTTGGCGCGAAAACCGAATCATAGAGCGGTGCCTTTAGCTATAAGATGAGTACCAAGATTTTATATTACCTGCTGCTATTAAAATGATAGAATTACTTCACGGAAATATGGTGATGAAATTTGAAAAATTCCTTTGTCAAATGACACCGTCACTAATAGAATTTCTGAAAATAGCAATGACCATTTTTGAGCAACTTATTACTAGACTTAAAGAAAACCCAATATTTACAATTGAGTTGGACGAAAACTGATATTTCAAAAATAGCTCAATTATTAGTATATATCAGATACGTTTATAAAGAAAACATTGAGGAAGAATTGTTATTTTGTCGTCCTTTGGAAGAACATGCAAGAGGGAAAGACATATAATAAAGTAGACAATTTTTTTAAAAGTGAAAGTTTAGAATGGAAAAATTGCTTTGGAGTATGTACAGATGGAGCAAAAGCAATGAATGACTGGTGAAAATATTGGTTTTAAATCATTTGTTAAAGCTTCTGGTAGTAATCATGTAACTTTTACACACTGCCTAATCCATCAAGAGGCCCTTGCAGCAAAAAAATTAATAACGGAATTGAACAATGTGCTTCAGGATGCTGTCACAATTTTAAACTTTATTAAAAGCCGTGCCTTTAACAACCGTTTATTTTCAAATCTTTGTAAAGACATGGACTCCGAATACAAAAATTTATTATTACATGTAGAAGTAAGATGAATGTCAAAAAGGGCAAAGTTTAAAAAGATTATTGTTATTAAAAGAAGAAATTATTGTATTTTAAGCCAAACAAAAAATCCGATCTTGCTGCTTTTTTTCCAAAATGACTTATGGCTATCAAAGCCATGCTATTTGTCTGATAATTTTGAGAAGTTAAATGATCTTAACTTGTCTTTTCAAGGAAAAAATAGCAGTTTTATTAAAAAGATCAACATTTGGAAGAATAGGATGGAAAATGAATCATTGGAAATGTTTTCGACTATCAACAATTTTATAATTGAAAAAAATAATTGTAAAAGTTTAATTGCAAAAATTATTATAGATCACTTTAAAACTCTAGAAAACACAGTTTTGCCAATACTTTATATGGAATTTAGATTTATCTTTACCTGCCACATAAAGCCCAAGAGGAATTTTCTGAGCTATCTAGTGATTTAAACTTAAAACTTGACTTTCCATAAATATCCTTGACTGAATTCCGGATTGGAGCTAGGACTGAATTTCCCACAATTTCTGAAATGGCATTAAATGTTATTCTGCCACTCAGCACCACATACTTACATGAAATGACTTTTTCAGCTTTAATGTATATTAAATCCAAATATTGTTCAATGCTGAAAAACATTGAAGATGCTTTACGTCCAGCAGTATCAAATATTTCACCAACATTTAATTTGTTATGCAGCAAAAAACAAGCACATCCATCTCATTAAAACATGGTTTTCTTTCATTAATTTTTGTATACTTAAAACAAATCCTAAAACTACTTATTTTCATATGTATATTGTTTACCAAAGAAATAAATTATTTATGGGAATATTTATTTCTATATCTATTTTATATTTAATATCTGGGGTCGTGAAAAAATCTCTATGATAAAAAAAGATCATGAATGAAAAAAGTTTAAGAAGCACTGGGCTAGTGCATTAATTAAATCTTTTTCACCTTGTCCAATGTGATTTTCAACTTTTGCATGGTTTTCCATGTTAGCTGTGTTAATAATTCACAAGTTAGGTCTGTTATTTTAATCAGCTGAATTTTGTAGGATGCTGTTAAACAGAGTTTTTGCTGGTTGAATTAATCAAAAGTCCTTAATTATGATGATATAATTTTCTTAAAACAAATAAGCTTTCTCTCAAAGTTTTTGTTGTAAACACCAACATTTAGAAAATACTGATGTCTCTCACAATATTTCCCCATGAACGCTATTTCAAATTACACTTAATAAATCTGGGAACTTTTATTTATTATTACAAATTAATTTAAACAAAAAAAATTACATTTTTTTTTTCATATAATAAAAAAATATACAAATATCTTTCTTATTTTGTAATATAATCTTCAATACTTTCTCTTCCTCTTTCCTTCTTTATTTTTGCTTTTTTATATAACATATAATAACAGCATTTCATTCTTCTTACACTTTCAAGCAAAATATATTTATTTATTCTTTACAGTTTCGACTGTTCATAGCACTCTTTGTCAGATCTACAAAATTTAAACATTATATCAAAACAACCATATTTCATACATACATCTATTATAATCTTACAATTTTATCAACTTAATTATTAACATCACTTTATTCATTAAACTTACTATTCTATAACTTAAATAAGAAAAATAAAGGATAAAACATAATTAAAAAGTTAAAAGTTATAGAATAGTAAGTTTAATAAATAAAGTGATGTTAATAATTAAGTTGATAAATTGTAAGATTATAATAGATATATGTATGAAATGTGATTGTATTGATATAATGTTTAAATTTTGTAGATCTGACGAAGACTGCTAGCAACAGTCGAAACTGTAAAGAATAAATAAATATATTTTGCTTTAAAGTGCAAGAAGAGTGAAATGTTGTTATTATATCTTACTATTTATAAATAAGAGAGACAGAAATAAGTAGCTTGAGATTTTTAGAAAAAAAAAAATTCTGACAGAGTACTTTTTCTTATATACTGTCTTTCCTTTTTAATATACCTAATGTTAGTGTATGGATAAAAACTTGTAAGATGAGACTAACTTTATTTCAAAAAGATATCTGAATTGGTACAATATGTATGTAAATTTCTATTACATATACATATATGAAATATAGGAATGTATCAATAGCTCTAATAAGCTTTTACTGATAAGTGCTGCAAAAGAAAGCATTCTAAAATCAATATCTAGAATTATCCCTACCCTCTGACCAGTTTCAGAGCTTTTGGCACTTACCAATAAAAGTTTATTAGAGCTATTGGCAAGCTTCCTATATTTCATATCTATAATACAAGGTTAAAGCAAATTTCACAATATATGACTTGTTTTTATTGATTATTATATATATAAAAACTATTGATAACAAACATTTATTGCAAGAATAAATATTAATGGATAATTTTTCTTTTTAAAATATAACTTATTTAATAAATAATATTTATTAAAAAGCTATTATTTATTATGAATTGATTTTTAATTTTTTTTAATGTTCCAAATGAAAAAATATATTGAACCGGCAGGATAGGATCGCTATGATTATATTAAATCTCGATCCACTCCAGCTGCACTCTTTCAACGCAGCACACCAGCCTCTCAGGCAGAGAAATAAAGCCAGACCGAGGCTATACAAGGTATATAACCTGCGGTCATATTTCTAGACTACAGAACTTCTAGACTGCTAAACTGAAACCCCTACCACCCAAAGCATTTCTATTTGTTTTGAGGAAAAAGACCTCAGGCGCCAGCTAATCACAAGATATAATTAGCATGCCTGGCTGACAAGTAAACAAATTTAGCACCTCTTTATTTAATAATAAGAAAGAAAATATAATAGACCACTTAATGTCTAATACTTAATTAAAGACTGGCTATTAGTGGTATCATTATTAAAACAAAAAAAAAACTGACCAAAAGTAATTAGCAGACAGATAATTTATTCTAAGGTATTTTTTTTAAAAAACATAATACTGAAATATTATATCAAAAACATTATACATTTGTTTTAATCACACTCTTAATAAAATACATAATAATAAAGATTGATTCACTTACATATTATAATCTGAATATCCACATACACTTGAAATATAATTCGTTACCTACAGGAAAGCTTTGCATATATCAATTAAAATAGTTTATGAAAGATTAAATATATACGCACATACTAGAGATTATGATACTTATATGGAATACTTATTTATAGAAAACACTTAAAGCTAATTATAGTGAACACTCAAAGATTGCTATTGCTTTCAAGTTTAACACATACTTTTATATGAATATTATCAGTCTATGAATGAGATATAAAATTGATAATTGCCTAGTATCTTGGTCACTCTGTACTCAGAGATATGGATTCTTGCTCTCTCCTATTGTATGAATTTAGTTTACCAACCAGTTGGATTTGGATTTGCTTAAGGGTTGTAGAGCTTGCTGATTCCTATGTTCATGAAGATAGACATTTCCTATTGCTCAGATCATTATATGAACATGGCTCTTAGATGGCGGGTTTCTGGTGTTCTGGAGTTCCAGGACTGGAGGCTAGCCGCATACTCTGGTAACTGCATGTTAATAATATTACCCCAATTTTAATCTCATGATTGCTATCAATAAAGTCATGAGAGATAGAATGCTCGAATAATAGATTTTCAGTCCTTTTATGTGAGTCCTTCTTATTGTTCCCCCAATTATCACTGCCATCTATTTTTAATTAATTTTATCCCTATTGTATTTTGACCTGCATATTTGCGTAGATTAATCTAGCTTTGGATAAGATATCGTTTTAATTATTTCCCATTGTTTTTATTTATTGCATTTTACTTATTGTTCACATTCTTTTACTTATCGTCAGGCAATCTTTGAGAAAATTTAAGTTTATATTATATGCTTTCCTTGTATATATTAACCCAATTTCACTTTTACACACGCACAATTTCTTTATGTAAAATTCATGAAAAAAGAGAACTCTAATTTTGACTTTTTATTTAGTTAAAATTCGCCCCCCCCCTCTAATTGCTTTTTTTTAAAAAAAACTAGTAAACTTATACTAATAAAGGATGTAGTGTTTTGCCTTTTGGTGATCTGCAATTATAAAAAAACTCTTTAAACTTTTCTTAAATCCTTCCAAATTATTTCTTACATGAGATTTTTACTTCAATCATTTCTTAATACATAATTCAGTAGTATTTTTGTTTAAAATCCTTTAACTATTTATAAATTCTTTTATATTAACATTTTACTTTTATAAAATTCAAAAACAGGTAACACTTTTCATTAGCTGTACATTACACCTCCCTCTGTTTGACAGTAAAATGCGTCTTTTTGACCATTTTATCTCTAGTAATTATTTATACTGTATTCTTTAATTACTAACAATTATTTGTTTTTATTTAGGTTTCTACCCTTTCATGTATTCCAAAGACTTATTTCAATTTTTCTTGACCTGCAGTTATGGCCCACTATTATACTTTGTTCACTGTCTCTGGCATTTGCTTTTGCCTTTTTATTAATTTTAATGATGGGGCACTATATGTTCCATTTTCCTCCATGCCCTATGCCACAACAAATGCACTGTTACTCTATTTTCGTAATATTATATATGGACCATCGTAAATTGGTTGGAACTTCCGATAAATGTGTTTTTCAGGGTGGCTTACAGAGTTAATTCTTATCATGACCTTGTCTACTACCATAAATCCATCCTTGGCCTTTCCTTATTTCTTCTGCCTTATTTCACTCATCTTCCTTAGCCTAATTTGCACTTGTTTGGCATACTTCCTTTTATCTCTCAGGCCTGCTCCCACTGGTAGACTGGTCTTAAATGGGTATGGTATATCCTTCCCAAAATGAAGCTGGACAGGTTTGAACCTTGTACTCATTTTTTAACCAGTTTATCACATTAATTACCTGTGGGATTTCCTTCACCCACCTCCGGTAATCATCATGTATGTATACACGAAATAGACACCCCAATTCCCTCATGACATGTTCACACAGATTGGATTGCAGATACAAACGACGTCCCATGATTAGACAAGATTTTGTCTGGTATTCCCACAGTTCCAAAGTGTCATTGCTCCAACGCCCATATTGTTTGGTTTGCGTTTGCTTTGGTCATAGGCAATGTAGCCACCAACTTTGAAAATACAGCATAAGTCACAAGGTATTTCATTTATTAAATGGAGGCAGAGGTCCGTAAAAGTCTATCATTAATAAATTATCAGTTGTTGAGCGTATAGAAGCTTAAGTGGCCCATCCTGGCCCCTTTAATGATTTGAGCATATGATACACTTGTCTATGACGTCTAAATACTGGCATACATTCCCGGCCAGTAGAATCAATGGCTCAACCATGCCTCAACTTTACCTGCCCGTAATGTCCATATTTTTGATGTATATGATTCACTATATGTTTCCTCATGGCTACCGAAATAATAATATGCAATTTTTTTTTTTTTAATTTTATGCTGTCTCCACAATGGGTTATTTCCAGTTTTCGTCATGGATTGGTGATGTAAATACTTCATTATTTGCTCGCAATCACCATCCTCACTTTACACCTCTTTTAACCTCTGAAGGTCATTTTCTACCTCATTGCTTTCATTGACTTCTGTTGCGGCGATATGTGTGACGTCGTAACTGAAAATGATGTTGTTCCTGTACTGCAAGATATCGACTTAACATGCCAGCCACAATATTTTCTTTACCTTGACAGTATCTCATGCTGTAATTGAATTCTTGAAGAAATAATCTCCATCTTATTAACTGGCTGTTCATAAAAAAGCTATGGCTTAGGAATTTTGAAGCTCTCGGGATCAGTAATTACAACTACCTCAGATCCTATCAACATTTGATGAAACTTTTTGAACACTGATACAATTGCTAAGGCCTCCTCGGTTAGGGTGTAGTTTATCTACGGACCCTTTAATAGTGTCATCTAATAAAAAAAATAACTCCGTGCTGACCCCCTTTCTTATATTTGAGACAGAGTAGCCCCCAATCAGAACCCACTGTTACATGTTTGCACCAATAACGGCTTAAGAAAGTCAGGGTATGACAATGTAACCTGAGTGGCCGGTGTGCTGCATTGAAAGAGTGCAGCTGGAGTGGATCGAGATTTAATATAATCATAGCGATCCTATCCTGACTGCTTCAAACAGCTTTTCCAACGTGGGCGCTGAACCTTTGTAAGTGATAAGCAGTTATAAATGTAATTAAGTGTAGAATTAAAAGTTGAAAATAAAGTTTTGGAAGAAACACTAAACACGTTAGTATAAATACAAAAATGGCTTGGTGGAAAAAGAGAATGATCAAAGCAGATAAATTGTAATAAATATACATGAATAGAGAGAGCATAAAGAGATAGATATTTCAGGCAATACTCTTAATAGAGTATTGAAGACAAGGTGGGATAGAAAGGATATGGGTTGGAGGCAATGATGGGGTTTTGTTTTGAAAACGAGAGAATGTGGAAGCATTGGTACAAGAGATAAGAAATATGGAAAAATTAGTAAATAGA
This sequence comes from Epiperipatus broadwayi, assembly GCA_028023455.1. Classification (NCBI taxonomy): domain Eukaryota; kingdom Metazoa; phylum Onychophora; class Udeonychophora; order Euonychophora; family Peripatidae; genus Epiperipatus; species Epiperipatus broadwayi. The sequence continues at coordinate 5,022,206 of JAQFVV010006226.1, forward strand.
ATAGAAAGCTTAGAAAATGAGCAGGAAAGCGTAAGAACATGCACACATATAAATAGAGTCAATGCAGTAAATCAGTTGAAATAAAGACGTTTTCGGCGTACATAGAAGAGGCTCCAAATAACCACCTTACTAGTCTACGTTATTTTGCGCTGAATAAATTAAGTGTTAATGTAAAATTAGAGAGACAAAAATTATTGAGACAAACAATATTTACAGTTGATATTCCTAATCTTCAGAAACATTCTAATGAATTTAAATTAGAACTTACAAATAGGTTTCAAGTGTTAGGAGATTTTGAACATGATTCAGATTTGAATGAAATTAATATGAAAATAACTGATACACTTTTAACCCTTTGAAAACCAGGCGGCCATCTTTAATTTTTAAAAAAATTTACCCTAACTCTAATAACTTAGATATTTTGTGTTTGAATGTAATAAATATATAAAAATAATGTTGTAAAAGCAAGTACATATATGAAAGAATATAATGAAGCTGTTAAAATAATCATTTCATAAAGAAAAAGTTAAAAAAAATAATATTTATAACAGATTTAAGAATGTTTGTTTTTACACTGATTCACAAATCCTAAATTTTGAAATTCAAATGATAAAATGACACTTTCATAAACAGCTTCTTCACATTCCTCACAAATTTACAAAAAAAATGATGTATTGGAAGTCTTACCTGAGGTAATTTTTCCCTGAGAAAATTACTAAAACAGCTGACTTGCTGTGATCCATTTTCATTCCACAGCCAGATATGTTCAGTTTTGTAAATTATCTGTAAAAATATGAATGGTTTTTAGTGGAGAAAAAAGTAATAGAACAGTGTAATTCAAAAATAAATAAATAAACTCATAAAAAATAAAATGAATAAAAATAAATCAATAAAGATAATTTTTTATTATTATTAACAATGATTACATGTGTGGAAGAAAGGCTAAGTTCAAATACATGGCACTATAACACAGAGTGGATGGATTGATGAAGTCAGAAACCGTGTATAAAATATCCTATATTACATGAAATTCCAGTTGTGTAGCATAAACTTGTATATAAATATATTTATTATTTTGCATAAAAGATATGAAGAAAGGCTGAGTTCAAATACATGGCACTATAATACAGAATGGATGGATTGATGAAACCAGAAAGTGTGTATAAATATCCTATATTACATGAAATTCCAGTTGTGTAGCATGAACTTGTATATAAATATATTTATTATTTTGCATAAAAAATATGAAGAAAGGCTGAGTTCAAATACATGGCACTGTAACAATAACTGGATAGATTGAAGAAGCCAGAAAATTTATACAATATCCTATATTACTTGCCTAAAATTGACACAAATCAATTGAGGGTCATAACTTTAGCACTGATGCAATAATTCGTCCATAAATTCAAACTTGGTCATGCATGATACACTATTCATATTTATAATCATGCCAAAAAATGCATTAGCTCACGCAGTGACAGATACCCCAGTCCCCAACTTTTTTCCATTCTACAGAATATTTATTTGAAAATATTATAATTTATTATTCTATAGCATATTTATTTATTTCAGTACATCGAAAATATTATAATTTATTATTATATAACATATTTATTTGTTTCAGTAAATAGAAAATATTATAATTTATAAAAAATATATATATATAAAAGTAATTACATACTCGCGAATGTTATCAAAAAACGTTTATTTGTTTCAGTACATCAAAAATATTATAATTTATTATTATATAACATATTTATTTGTTTTAGTAAATATAAAATATTATAATTTATAAAAAAAAATATATAAAAAAAGTAATTACATACCCTTGAACGTTATCCAAAAACGTAATTTGAGAAGAGAGCCAGAATCACGGACAACTTCAACGGAAAATCACAATAAAATCTTCAGTAATTGATCCAACAATTGTGGAATAACTTTTTTACGATAAATAAAATGAGAAAAATAAAAAAAAAAATTTTAGGTACACTTTGCTAAAAATATTCATAAAAAATCTAAAAATTGTCGTACAGAAAAAATTCTTAGAGTTTCAGGTAGATATTAAAATGGCGCAAAAAATGACATATTGCGCGTATGTGTGACGTTTACTGTTTACGCGTAAACTCAGCTCAAAATAGAAATTTCTAGACAAGTCGTACAAAAGTCGTTCTGGTTGTCAAAGGGTTAAAAACTGCAACAAAGATAGCTGGTAGAAAAAAGCAGCAATTGACTAATAAAATTTCTACTGAGACTAGAGAATTTATGAAGAAAAGAAGGAATATGAAGATATACAAAAATGATGTATTAAAAAGAATTGAGTATCTCGAATTTTGTAAAATGGTACGGAAAAAAGTTGAAAATGATATAAGAAAGTATAACTGTGAAATAGCAAGGAAAGCTGTAGAAGAAAATAAAAGTCTCAAGAATGTTAAACAACATTTTGGTATTGGTAGGAAATTTATATCTGCAATAAAAAAAAAAGATGGAATTATTACTAAAAAGAGAGATGACATCATGAAATTGGTAGAAGATTTTTATCAAGAATTATATAGTAATAAAGAACAAGTACTTCCTATATCTATTACATCTTCCAAATTGCCCAGAATTTTAAATGAAGAAGTGAGACATGCAATTAAATGTATGAAGAAAGGAAAGGCTCCAGGAAATGATGGAATTATAATTGATATATTAAAAGAAGGAGGTGAAGAAATAGAAACAATTTTAGCAAAGTTATATACCAAATGTCTAAATGATAAAGATGTACCGGAAGATTGGAAGAATGCAATAATAATATTAATATTTAAAAAAGGTGATAAAGAAGATATTAGAAATTACAGACCTATCAGCCTTTTATCAGTTTTATATAAAATTTTTACCAAGATAATTACAACTCGTCTACAGAGAACTTTGGATTTCCACCAACCAAGAGAACAAGCTGGATTTAAAAGTGGTTTTAGTACAATAGATCATATCCAGGTATTGAGAGAAGTCATAGAAAGGACAAATGAATATGAGTTGTCATTATGTTTTGGATTTGTAGATTATGAAAAGGCATTCGATTCTATACACATTTCTTCAGTGATTAAAGCATTGGATCATCAAGGTATAGATCCAGGATATTGTCATATTTTAAAGAATATTTATAAAAATGCAACAGCAACAATTAGATTACATAATGATACTGGAAAAATCAACATTGAGAAAAGTGTAAGGCAAGGTGACTCCATATCTCCAAAACTTTTTACAGCAGTGCTGCAAGAAGTATTTTGTGGATTAAAATGGGAAACTAAAGGAATGAAAGTAAATGGAGAGTATTTAAGTCATTTAGATTTTGCAGATGATGTAGTTGTTTTTGCAAATAATGCTTCAGAGCTGCAGAAAATGTTGCAGGAGTTAGCAGATGAAAGCAGAAAAGTAGGACTAAAGATAAATGTTAAAAAGACTAAAGTAATGTTTAATCGATTTGCTCAAAATATGAAAATAAAGATTGATTACGAAGAAAAATAAGTTAACAGTTACAAATACCTAGGTCAGATTATTAATACAGATGGAAACATAATGGAGGAAATTAATCATAGAATTAAACTTGGTTGGAGTGCTTTTGGTAGAAATAACTTGATACTAAAAGGAAATATGCCTATGTGTTTGAAAAGAATGGTTTTTAACAAATGTGTTTTACCAGTTCTTACTTATGGATCTGAGACTTGGACACTTAATAGAAGAGCAATACAGAGACTTCAGACCACTCAGAGGAGTATGGAGAGATGTATGTTGGGAGTAACAAGAAGAGATCGAAAACGCAATGTATGGGTAAGACAACAAACAGGTGTTACTGACCTTATTGAAAAAATTAAAAGATTGAAATGGAGTTGGGCTGGACATATTGCTAGAAGAAATGATAATAGATGGACAATTGAAATTTTAAACTGGATTCCAAGAGATTGTAAAAGACCCAGAAAGAGACCACATGTGAGATGAATGGATGAAATAAGAAAATGTGCAGGGGTGTTGTGGAAAAGAGAAGCTAAAGATCGGAGAAGATGGATTAAACTTGGAGAGACCTTCATCCTGCAGTGGATTGATAATGGTTGATGATGATGATGAATTCCTAATAATTAGACACTGGGTTGTTTTTGTTTGTGCGTATATATATATAGCAAAAGTAACTGGTCATGGACGAATTCTCGCGAAAACGGTACTTTTCAAGTGATCCTTGCAATTTTTTCCCCTTCCGCACCCTTAAAAGCAATTTTTGAAGGTTACCCATTCGTAATGGAATCTTCAGGACATTATTACTAAACTTACAATAGTAAAGTAAGTTACAATACATTAAAAAAAATAGACGTCTTGAATTTAAAAACTATGACTGCTTCAAATACACACACTCTCACACGAAACTAGAGAAAATAGATATTCTACTATTATGAGAAAATGATGAACAAAATCAACTACTACAGCAGCCAATCAACGCATTTCTTTCTCTTTGCTTTTAGCATAGAAAAAAACCATAACCGGCAGCTGTCGGAGAACTCTTTCTGTGTTTTATCATAGAAAAAAGTCTCTTTGTGTTGGCTTCTGTCGCCGCCGCCACCGCCTCCTCCGTCCAACATAACGTGAGGACTCTTTTCTGTGTTTATAATGTAGAAAAATTCATCTTTTGTGGGCGAAGGCCGGTGAAATGGTATATTTCTAGGAATTTACCTAGAAATAGCGACATTTCGAGGCTAACACCAGGGATGAGAAAACAAACCAAAAATCTTACATAATGCTAGTTTTTTATGGTTGATTTGAACATATTAAAAATAAAATTACTTAAAATATTTCAACATGAAAATAAACTAAAAGTTGCACATATATATAATAGAACAAAGCAACTTTATTTAAACACAATATCACAAGTAGGTAATATTCCATGAAAATATTTTTTTTTATGATAAATCTTAGAAAATATTATTTTCTTCCTTCCTTTCACTTTATATATTTCTATATGCATTGATAAAATTATAAATAATTAAATAAATCCAGTTTTCTTTATCACTGTAACAATATTTGTTTTATTTAACTTAATCAGTCTGACAATTTCAACTGATTAGCAGTCTTTTTCAGAGCTAATATATATATATGCACATGAATATATAAATAGTTTATCATATAAACAATACTATCAAACATTATGTCCCATTATAAATTGATATGTTTTTATCTCGTATTATATATATTAAATAATTAAAATTACTCCAAATTCAAAATTAAACAAGATTAGCTAAAGATAAAAAAAAAACCCTCTATAACACAGCTAATGGTTTCTCTGCCAAAACAAAGATTTGAGAAATCTGCTTTGGTAGAAAACCACTGGTTGTATTGTAGTTTATTTGTTTTTTTTGGCTAGATTTGTTTAATTTTGAATTTGGGATAATTTTAATTATTTTATTGACTAGTTTAGTTTTAAGCTTTTAATATATATATTAAATATAAATGCACATCAAATATATCACATATAAATATATTATATGCAATACATTAAAAATATATCCTCAAAATCTATATTACATTTATATCACAAAAGTCAAAGATGGTAAGACTTTACTATTTTATAAAAAATAAAAAATTATATTAATATTTCAAATTATAAAAAATAGTTAACTTTAAAAACTTAAACATTAATGTTCAGATTACATTAAAAATTAATAAATAAATAATAAAAGATTATAGGGTTTTTTTTTTAAAGTTAGCTATATTTTTTTATAATTTGATAATATTAATTAATATAAAAAATATTACAAAATAATAAGGCTTACTGTTTTCAACTTTTTATGATACAAATGTAATATAGATTTTGATGATATATATTTAATGTATATATTGAAATGATAAATACTCCATTTACTGGGAAGAGGTATTTATAAATTGACTTAACTATAATTTTTTTTATTTTTTATGATTTATTAGATAATCAAACTGAGCTTTCTAATGAAATAAATAATTGTAAAAAATATATTACTAAATTGAGAAATCACCATTTTATATTTCCTGATTATCTTCACTCCTCCAGGGTGGAATTATTCCAAGTAATATTTAAGACATCATTTCCTTCTTAAGATCAGTTTATACCTGAATGCCAGTGTTAAAAATAAATTAATATGCTATTTTGATATAAGATGAATATTCTCCAAAACTCTCAAGCCCATTATAATTTTCTTCTATATTAAAAGGTGAGTTTCTTATTTCTAGGCAGTAAGCTTAAATTATTAAATAAGACTAATTACCATAAAAAGTAACTTCAAAACAAAATTTGTGAAAATTTAAAAATATATTTAATAACTATAAAAATTGTTAAGATTTGACATTTATCTCCAATAATGCATAATTAAATAATATTAAGTAACAAATATTATAAAAAGAAAAAATATATACAATTAATAAAATGTCCAAAGTCAAATAATTCACACAATATTTACAATTCGCTTTACATATTTTTAGAAAGGCCATTATTAATTAATTATATAAAATGTCTTACTAGTATTTATCACTGTCAGTTCAATTATAGGTATCTTTTTTTTTATTTATCTATTTTTACTTTTCTGTGTCTTGGCATTTTTCATTCATGCTTGATCTTCTCTTTGATAATAATTTATTAGTCTTTCTTGGGGAACAAATTTCTTGTGAGTCATCTGAAGATAATTTTGCAGATGAGCAAAATTTTTATTCAATTTATAGGTGTCTATCCAGCAACAGACTAGGGATATGCATATTTAACTGGTCAAAGCAACATTTTCAACCACTCAACGCATAAAGTACCCAGTGATGAACAGATATATAAAGGAGTCTTTAGCCTGCCATAGGCAATATCTTAAACATGTGTTTGAATGAGTTCATAGCTTTTGATAAATGGGAACTGGCTTCCTAATGTTCAGTATCAACTGCTGTGCAGATTATCGATTATTGCTGCCTCCACACTTCCAAAGATCCAGGATTGTTTAGTTGCCTTGCTATCGATCAGTTTCTTCACAGTAGAGAAAATGGAAGAGAAAGAAATTCTGCTCAATCCAGTTTTATATATGATATCTAATATATCACCACTGTTCTTCCATAAATGTAATTTCTTTTCTTTTTAATTTTAACTTTTATTTTAGAAGTTGACTTTAGATTTTTAATCTGCATTTGTAATTATCTTCAGGTCATTATCTGCTACCTTTTGTTTACTGTTTTCAAATTTATTAATGTTGCTTAGCAACACTTTTCCTCTTAAATTCCTATTACAAAAAATAATTTTAAAATTAAGTAAAGTATATGTTTTAAGTTTTTCTTAATGTATTTTAAGTACATAAAATATAAAACATACTTATATGTAATAATAAAATATATACTTAGAATCTTTTTTTATTATTAATTATACTTTTTAATTAATTTTAAAAATTTTCTTTGTCACTATCACTCGCTATCAAAAAACAATTATTTCCCTCTTTATTTTATTTCATTAAGCTTTAGACAATTGTGGGTGCAAAATATCAAATATTAACACAAGTCAATAATGAACACTATTTTCATATTGATTAATAATTTCATTCAAATGTAATATCTACATGCTATTAGTCTTTGTATGGTACTATTTATATATGTATATGTGGTATATAATGTTTGATTGTATTGTTTATATGATAAACTATTTTATGTATTTATAAATATATATTGCCTCTGAAGAATGCTGATGGGTCAGTCAAAACTATCAGACTGATTAAGTTAAATAAACCAAGCATTATCACAGTAATAAATAAAAGGTGGATTTGTTTAAATCTTAGGAAATATATAAAAATATATATTTTTTGCCTAGCTTTATTTATTTATATTAGTAATGTGGATATTTATTACATTTTTCTACAATTTATGACTGTTATACTTAAAATGACTTAATATTTACTGACAAAAATAATACAGTAGCAGTAAAATTCAATGTTTTCATAATAAAAAAGTTAATAATACAATAAAAACTAATTAATTATATATATAATAAAATTTAACATAAAAATTTGAACACAAAATAAAAGAAAGAATACTGAAAATATCACAATAGAAATAAAAGCTTAAATACCATTACCATATGTAACAAAATGAATAAAAAATATAATAATGTCACTAGAATAAATATAATAACATAATAATAAAATAGCTGTCTTACAAATAGAAATAGTAAAGAACATAATGAGAAAATGACAAACAAGACTTAGTATCATGCGAATTATAATCCGAGTGGAATATAAAAAATAATACCAAAACACTCTTCTAAGCTAACACAAATGGAAGCAAGAGGTTGAACTAGAAGAAAATGCAAAGATGATGGAAATCCCATACTAATGGATCACCATTTAAATTCTAGAAGAAAAAATTAACTTAAAAAACTTTTCAGACAATCTAAAAGTTAAATATTGATAAATTGAAATTTAGTCTTCTTTATTAGAATGTTTTAGACATATGAACTTATTTTCCATTAACCTTACCATATACATATGTAGCATCAAGAGGTTCTAATGCAAAAGCTTCTTCTTCATTTGGAACTAAAGTTGTCTGTTCTGCAATAATACGATGCTCAACAGCAGTAGGATCTTCATCGTCACTGGAAGGCTCACCACCTGACATCATTCCTCCATCATCACCATCTGCATGTTAATAAAACATTACATAGAGAATTAATTATGTCTCATGATAGACTGAAAACTCACTGGAATTGAAAAGTAATATTTATTTAAAGAAATTACAATGCTAAAGAGTTAAGCAATTCTATCCTATCTTATAAAATTATATTGTCACAATGAAAATTCACTAAAAGCAAAAAAAAAAAGGTAATATAAAAGATGTAAAATTATATTGACGTCATATTATTTCTAAAACTTAACATATATTTTATTAATAGAAAAACTGGAGACATAAAAATGCCATTTTAATATTAGATTAATAAATCATTAAGTGAATATATATGTATGTGCAGAAAGAAAATTAGACATTCACGTTCTTATATTTGTAACCAGTTTTTTAAAAAAGAAAACATTATAATAAAAATCTCCATAAAATAAATGAGAATTTTCAGAAAGATTAGATCTAACTCTATACAATAAATTTTTATTAAAGGTGAGATGAAAAACTTTGGTAAACTACAACTAATAACAATTGAATAATTTATTTCTCAATCATAATTCTATTTGTCAAAATATTTTGCATTTAATAAATCAGTTCACCAACAGATTATTAAATACACATGTAAGTAAATATAAAAATTTAAATCCTGTGAATTACAACTTTGATCCTTGATTCTTATATTGCATATTCAATTTTCAGACAATTTTACATGACGGATCTCATTGGGTAACACATACCTATAACTTGGAGTTTGAATCTGATAGTTGGATCAAAGCAAACCCAGTTAACCAACCTATTATTGATTTGAAATGAATATCAATTACTCTTGACCGAAATGTAAAGTTAAGTGATTAATATAATTGTCAAAATTACAAATATAATGTGATATATTCATTGGAAAGAAATATGTTACATTTTAGAGGTGTTGAGCTCAAAGTTTAACTTTCTATAGTAAATTTTTAAATATTATTTTAAAATATATATATATACACAATGAATTCCAGATCTAATGGTTACACTTGTTATTTTTCACCACCCATTATCTGTTTTGTTTGGCCCTGAAATCAAAAGCATAGAAATACATATTATAGAAATATGGAAGAATCATCGTGGATTTCTAATGTAATGTATTTCTGCAGATTTCAAATGACATTTTTATTACTTTACTAAAAAAAAAATCATATCTTCTCTTTCTTTTTTAATTTCTTAAAATAAAAAAATATTCTGTTTTACATTTTAATTGGGGGAGCCATTTGCTTGTGCAAAAATGTGACTTCCTTTTCACAAAGTCAAAATTTACATTTTTAGAGATCAGTTATAATTAAAGAATAAAATTTATTTAAAACAAATAGATGCTGATTAAATTTTTTTTGTAATAAATTAATAAGTACATATTAGTTTATTTTAAAAAAGTAATCTTATCTTAATCACTAATTAATATTGATTCTATTCTTTTAGATATGAAATTACTATGATATTAAAATCAGTATAAAGACTACATCGAAAAAAAATATAAACACATACATTTTGGAAATAATAAATGTGGAATATTGTAAATTATAATTTACTAGCTATACTTAAAACTATAATGATGTTTCTACTTTACATATATAGTATTCAATAAATAATCATTAAACTATTCTTAGCTACACTTTTAAGCAAAATTCCATTCTATCATTTTTATATATCTGTTGTTTATTTTCTACAGCTGTTTAAAAAAGGAATAAATCAAGAATTCACATTATATAATTATAGTGACCATATTTTTTTAAATCTATTTTTGATTTAAAAAAAAAAAAATTATAAAATGTCTGGTAATAATGAGTCTTTTTGAAATTTGTTTAATTATCAAGTAATTTCAAAATTTTTAAATGCCCGAGAGTAATATTATCCAGCGAAAACACACACACACACATTATAAAATCATTTTTTTAAAAGTGCAATATACAGATTTCTCAAATATTCATTTATTACTAAAATGATTTATTAAAATTACAAAGTGCAAATATATCATACACTTAGTTATATGATGGTCAAAATATATATGAATTATTTAAACAAATATATTTTGGCAAAAAAATATTAAGAATATGTTCAAATATTTTTTTGCCATTAAATTTTTCATATAAACATTTAGTAAAAAGCTTGTATTGTATAAATAAAGAAAATATTATTCATCATTTTATGCTTAATATCAATGCATCATTATTAATAATCTAAATTTAATGTGATGATATTGTACCAGTTCATCCTAACTCTGTTAAGATTGACATACACACAGACTGAACATGAAAAATATGCCAGCACACCAGGATAAGAAGCAATGTCAACTCAATGATGGAGTATGACCATAATTCATTTAATTGCATTGTTATAAAAGGAAAATCAACCCGAGCAGATGAATTTTAAAACCCTTTTATGATCAAAATCGCATGGTCATAGGGACGGATATTAAAGTATTTGCTCATACATACCTTTGAAAGATTGAATTTAAATACAACCCCTCACACCACTCCCATAAAGAGAAAACAAAAAAAGAAATCCCTTCCTGAAAGGATATGCAAGACCAATGGTTACATGAAATGAAAAAATTAATAAGAATAAATGTCCGCGTGATCAGAGATTTATATACTGATACATTAGTATCCCATATACTTAGCTCAGCGTTCTCTTTATCCAGTTAAATAAGTGTGAATCAAAAACTCGTTTAATTACATGACTCATTGTGTTGTTAGGGAAAAAGAACAAACAAAATATCAAAAATAGTAATGCAACTTTAAAGTCATTAAATAAATATTTATTTACTCCTATAACCCCTCAACATTTATAATTAAATGTAGAAAAAAAAAAGTATATAATTACCCGAACTATGATGATCATCAGTAATCATTCTTGGAGGTGGTGGCGGCGGTGGAGGAGGAGGAGGTGGTGGTGCCTTATCTTCTGTAGTTGCATCAGGGCCCAAAGGAACATCATCCATAGGAGCTTCATCAAATAAACCCCCAGCTTCCATAAATCCATCTGCTAAAAAATATGAATATATATATAATTATCAGAATAAAAGTAAAAATTAAAATGAATATTGCTTACAAAAATTAGTTGTGATATGCAAGTCAAAATTGGACAAAAAGTAATAATTTCTGAGAAACTCTAATAGGACAAATAGTATTACTAAACTGAAATTCTCATTATTCAATTTAAAAAAAAAACCAAAAAAACATTTCTTTCAGAAACAATATGTAAACTACCTGTTTTAATAATAATGTCATTATATAAAAAAATCTTCAAGAATCTGTAAGCTAAGTTATCTTGCAGACATTTTTTTTTTTTTTTTGGGAAAATGTTCCAATTCTAACAATGAGCAAAAAAATATTCCTACAATCCAATTGTCTCAAAATAATTTTTAAAATTAAGATTACCAAAATCACCCTTTTTTTTATTTTGCTGTAATATCCTATATAAATACAATTTATCCAAACGACTTCGAACACTTTTTAGCAAAACTCTTTATTTGTACATCTATGTTTCGACTGTCCAAATTGTATTAAAATTAAGATTCTTATATGAACTATATCTTTGAGAGTAACTTTTAATTCCTGAAGAAAGGTAAAATATTACACATTCTATAAATTTATACATAACTGAACAGAACTTTTGTGAGTTTTTTCCAAAAATATATTCTGTTTAGCATTATATTCTTAACTTTAAGACCCAACATAATAATTTTCAGTAAATATGTTCTTAAAATATTTTTATTCATACTTTATGTGCTAAGCTTTCTTTAGGTCTACAATATATTTCTATATATAGAAAGACCTGTTTTTATTTTTATAAGAGTGCAACATTTCCTAAAGTATATTAATTATAACTTTTTTTATTTGGGAAAGGAAGTTACATCAGAGAAAAATAATCTTTGGGAAAAAATTTTTTTTCTTTTAATCCTTGGGAAAAAAAATATATATATATACTGCCATTTTATTAAACTTTCAGCACAAAAGATTTGGCTAAAATAATCATAGAAGAGTTACTAACACATGAGTAAAAAAAAAGTTCTAACATTATTATTAATCTTAAAAAAAAAAAGCAACTTGATAAAATTAGCATGAAATGAATCATTTCTGCTAAAATTTTCATCAATACAATATTCACCTACTGTCTGAAAAGTAAGTTTGCTTAAGATCATTATATGCATTTTAATTTTATGTTTTAATCACTATCATTGTGATTTTATAACTTCAGCTAACTTATGCACCACTTTCATTTTAATGAAATATGTGCGAAGATTTAAAATAAAGTTGACATAACATCTTAAATTTGTTCAGCATAAATATTTGTCTGAGAACATGACACTTTTAATGTATTATTGCAATATAATTTTTTTTATATATCTTAATTACAGCTCTCATTTTATATTGTGACTACTGAATTCTGATATTAATTCTGGACAGCAACTAAAATTTCAACTATCATCTAATATATATATATTATTTTTTAGGTTAAAAAAAAAAACAACTATTAAACTTTGATTTACAAATATCTTCTTTTTTTTTTTTTTGCATTAACAACTGTGACATCAACCACTTCAGATGAATGCACAAATTATTATTACTAATCATTTATAAAACTAGATTATCCGTAGCTCAGATTTAAATTTTACACCTCAGTAAAAGATTAAAATGTTTTTTTATTATACAGAAACACATTTTAAAATATACTAAAAATTCTCACTTCATGCTTCATTCTTGAAACATGAATTTATAAAGATAGTAAAAAAACCCAAGTCATACAATATGTAACTTAATGAGCATGCTAACAGCTCTAAACAAGCTTTTCCAATAAATGCCACAAGAGAAAGCATTTAAAAATCTCTGTCTAGAATTATCTCTATCCCCAAACTGGTTTTGGTTTCAAGCTACTGGCTATCCTCAGTGAAACGATAAGATATTCCGACATTAGATGTAAAATACCAGCTCAAACTCAGCATTTATCTAATACTTACCTATTAAGTAGAAAAACTGAAAATTTCAGACATCTGTATGTCTTCAAATCCAGCTATCTAACTTAAATATATATGGGCTTGTTTAGAGCTACTAGTACACTCATTATATTACATTTGTAATACAAGCTTTTTATTAAATTAAGTCACATGATGTATGACTTGATTTTTTTTACTATTATAGTTTAGCTTTCAAGGCTTTGGGGATGTTATATTGCAAAGGTTATTAATATATGGTGTAGCTCAAGTTTATTCAGACTCATATAGCTATTTAAGTTAGATGGAAGGATTTAAAGACATATAGATATCTGAAAATTTCAGATTTTCTACTTAATAAGTTAAATATTAGATAAATGCTGAGTTTGAGTTAGCATTTTAGATCTAGTCTGAATGTCCTAGGGCTTCACTGACAAGAGCCATTAGCTCGAAACAGGAACAATTCTAGATAGAGATTTAAATGGTTTCTCTTGCGGATTTATCAGAAAAGGTTGTCTCGAGATATTAGCATATTCATTATATATTAATGTATGACTTGATTTTCATACTATTATACTCTGACTCTTGAGGCTTTGGCAAGGTGCTAAGACTATTAAATATGGCGTAGCTAAAGTTAGTTCAGGTCCATATAGCTATTTAAGTTAGATAGCTGGATTTGAAAACATATAGATGTCTAAAATTTTCTGATTTTCTACTTAATAGTTAACTATTAGATAAATGCTGAGCTTGAGCAGATTTTAGATCTAGTGTCTAATTATGTAGTGCCTCACTGAAGATAGCTAGTAGCTTGAAACCAGTTAGGGGATATGGATAATTCTAGATAGAGATTTTTAAATGCTTTCTCATGCAACATTTATTGGAAAAGCTTGTTTATGCATGCTCATTATATTATATGAATAAAGATATATGAAAAAGATAAACAATTCATCATGATTTGCATTTTATGATGAATTAGCACTTATCAAATGACCTGGATCATTTATTCAGTATTTACCAATATCAAATTATTAAACTCTGATTTACAAGTATCAAATTTTCTGTATTCACTAGTTTGACATCAACTACTTCAGACAAACAAATTAATGATTATTCTTATCCAGATATAAACTGTAAATCTCAATTAAAAATTAATGTATTTGTTTTTCCTGATATTTTTATTAGGAATGTATAATGACATGGAACTTTTAATTATATCTTAAAAATATTATATAAGGGGGGGGGGGGAGTTGAATTATTGTGCATGCTTATGTAATCCTTAAGAGAGGTTTAAAGTTTCTATCTGGGTCAAAAATAATCTCTAGTTTAATAAATGAATGCAATAATTATTAATGTATTTATCTGAAACGGCATCAAAGTTGTGAATATAAAGTTTAATAATTTGACATTGATAAATACTAAAAAAATAAAGAAGAAATGCACAAGAAATTGCAACCTGAGTTCATCTTTTTCAGATATCTTTATTTCTATGTTTCAAGAATGTTTCATGAAATAAGAGTTTTAAATATATCTTTAAAAAATAGATTTATTAATGAATATAATAATAATGATAATAATAAGTAAAAAGATGTATAATATTTTTGCCATATTTATTATAAATTTAAAAATCACATTAATTTATATTTAATCATTTAAAATATTTATTTAATAATATTTGATAAATTTTACAAGCCCTGAGTTTAAGATTGTAATAAACCACTCTTATTTCCTTAAAATCTCTATCTTGTGTCTGGGGCAAGAATATCCTTGCAGACTGAACACTTCTGTTTAATGTGTTTGTACTGAAAAGATAATTACCTTCTATAGTTTATAACAATATTTATTTAGGTAAATGAATGGTATTCATGCATTATTGTGATAAAGTAATAAAAAAAACAGTAATGTATTTCTTTTTGCTACAAATGTTTTTTTTCCCCATTTTCCTCTGATGGAAACCAATCCAGGAAACCATCACACAACAACCCAAACTAATGCAAAATTCAAGAGAATTTACAGTTTAACAAAATAATAATTACATAATTATAGACCAGTAAAATTTATCTAATTTGGTTTAACAATAAAAGAAAAAATTAGGAACTGAATTAAGAAATACCTATACCATATATATATATATTAAAACAATCTAAATTTAATCCTAAAACTTGGAACTGTAGAATAACCATCTTTCCTCCATTTTATCATTCTATACAATAAATTTAAAAGACTAATTTTCTGTGAGTGTGTGGACAGGTGGGTGGGAGCTAAAGAATATATTATAAATGCCAGGCATCTTACTACGGTGAGACTCGAGCTAACATCAATACAAGAATTTATCAACACGGGTATGCATATAACAGGGTTAAAAATAAAAATGAAGAAACCTCAATCTTCTGGGACAACCAAGCAGCTACAGGCCATGTATTCGAACCCAGTTCTGCCCAAATAATCTGCACAGAGAAGACTGATGCCAAAAGAAAAGTCAAACAAGGTTTTTACATAGCAAATGATCTCAGTGCCATTAATAGAAGAGAGGCATGTTTTGCTCTCTCCAAACAATGGATTAACTAATTAAAAATTCAAACTCATTTGCATATGTGTATAATAAATAACATCAGTCTTCATTCGTAAAGCTATGAGTATGAGATTTAAATACTAAATCTCGAAAGCGCTAAGCAGGTATATTAAACATTATAATATAATTACAGCTTCACTAAAGCATGCGAAAAAAATCGCATATTTATAATTACAATTTTTATTGGTGAAGAGAAAAACAATTTATTAAGAAAGCAAAGTAAACAATAATAGCACACACACAAAAAAAGATCTTTCAAAATATATACAAAATAACATTTCAAAAAAAAGAGAAAATAAAACATAATTTAGACAGAACTTACTAAGTAAACTTTCTCCAACACCGCCCCCAAAACCATCATCTTCTAGTGGTTGATCGAGACCAAGATCAATTGGCTTTTCTAAGGGATGTTCATGATTAGTATCCTTCTTTTCTGTTTCTAATAAAAGATTTGAAGTTTCGGATGTTTGATATAAAGCATCTTCAATACCAGTTCCATCTCGAAGAACTTCTTTCTCATCAAATCCCATGTCACCTGATAATAGATATAATAAATTAACACTGATAATTTATAATAACGATAAAAGTTAATATGACATTTATTTTAAAAAAAAGCATTATAAAAAATACATAAAAAATCAGAAACTCATTTGGTATTAATATTAATCTTATATAAAATCCTGCAATAAAATAAATAAATAATATCATATAGCAATTTTATAATTTGTAATAATTAAATAATCATAATAAAATTTTAATATTGTTTACATTTTGCATGAATTATTTAAAATAATGTGAAGATATTTAATCCAATTAAAATTCCCATATTTAACATGCAAATTTATAATAAAAAAAGTTTCTATTATAATATTTAAATCATTATATTAAAACCACTAATTTAAAAAAGTAGGTACTTTAAATCTGTACCACCAAATATCTAATGCATATATTTTGTCAAAAATATCAAGGTCACCTTTTTATTTACCCCTGATAAAGAAAAAATAATAGCAAAAACAGATGATTAATATGATTTTTGGAGATTAAAAAATTATAAGACTTATGTTAAATCCATTTAATAGCCATTTACAAATATTTGCATCCACCATAAACTTTTTTAATAATACTTTTTATGTATAAAAAAATAAAAGCTTATTTGTAATTTCATTTACATAAAATTATTTCACCTATTAAAATATTACATAATACAAAATATAAGAGCTGCTTTATTATTTAGCTTTTAAAAATTATGACAAAGCATTTATATATTTGTATCACCAAACACTCATCTTTTAAAGCCCTATATCAGACATAAACACCAAAAGAATTTGTCAAATAATCAAATTTGCAAAATAGTTTATCCTAAACTAAACAAAAAAACATTAAAAAAATAAGTTTAAAATTGGAAAAAGAGTTAAGCAAGAAGATACAATCTCATTCACATTATTTTTAATAATTTTATAGATACATTCAGAAAGATGAATGAAAATATATATATAAACATTCCAAAAAAAAAAATCTTTCCAGGATACATGATGTTGTTACTTTATTATTAGTAATCTTCCATAATGGGAGCTGTGCTCAAAGAACTTATCTGGTATACCCTGATTATAAATAAAGCTATTCAAAGATATGACTTAATTTAAAGCTCTCATGAATGGTTATAAATTGATGATGACTAAGATATATAATCCTTATTTTTTTTTAGTTTTTCAAGATGTTTATATAAAAATAATATATGTGGTTTGATCAGAACCTAAACATTAATTATGAAAAATTCATACTATATAATTTTTATAAGGGAATGACCAATGTATAAATTAATCATTAGTGAAGAAAGATTTGTCTACAAAATATTCTATTGCATAAATTTTTTTTTTTTCCATATCATTACATGACTAGTGAGTTACAACGGTTTAAATTGATGTTAGGAATATGGTGAACATAAATAAATTAAGTATAAATGGATATCTGCGAGTATATTTTTTTAGTCATCTTATACTTTAATATCTTCTCTCTATTACGTAAATGGTTATCTAATTTGATAGCAAAACACATAAATGATCTTGTAAATTTCACTCCATTCCCTGTTTGATCGTCTTTCCTAAAGTATATATGTATTTATATAACTTTCTTGAAATTTTATATCTTCTCTGTATAAAATGACATTTTTCTCTGTTATAATACATATATATATATATATGCATAAATTGCAATTTTTGCACTCAAATCTTTACATATAAGTACTGAAAACTATTACTAAGAAAAGGAAAAAATAACTATAGAAATAATGTTAATATTGGAGGTTTTTTATGTGCTAAAATGATCAATGTTATATATACTTGCTTAATTTTTTTATATAGGTTATATATTTATTTCTACAGATATTGTTTCATGACTTTTCACAATGTCCATTCAACTTTGAATTAGTGATAGTTATGGATAGAATAATGGTCTTAATTTTTCATGTTTATTCATAAGGGTAGTCTTTTGATAGCCTAGCACGGCCGCTTGACGGCGTTGCTTTTGTAGAAAAACAATAAAATTTAACGTTACCAAGACAACACTGTTATTTTATTAAAAGCAAACAATTACAGTGTTTTAAATTTATTTTTGAATAAGAGATACAAGCACACATTTTCTTATTTTATTTTTGTAATACGTGTTTCAATTTTTATATTATTTTTGAAAAAAATATGTTTTCTTTTACTAAAATGAAACAATTATGGTGGGCTAGTGGTTAGCATAGCTGCCTTCCAAGCAGCTGGCCCGAGTTCACTTCCCAGTCAACGCTTTGACATATATATATAAAAGCAAACAATTATGATGTTTTAAATTTATTTTTGAATAAAAGATACAAGCACACATTTTCTTATTTCAAGACTTATTTTTGTAATATGTGTTTCAATTTTTATATTATTTTTGAAAAATATCTTCTTTTTTTTAATAAAAACAATAACTTTTTTAAAAAATAAAATTTTGTTGATAAACAGAAAAAAAACAACAATTGATTGCCTTTTTTTTTGATTTTTATAAACAAAATTAAACTAAAATTAACAAAAATAACTTTTTTAAAGACAGTCTTGATCACATTTTTTTGTGTGTGCGTGTACTAACAAAAATTAACAATAACAACACCTTTTTTAAACAAAAGGAAATCTTGACTGTGTTTTCAATTATTTGGTTTACTTACTTTGGTTATATTTTTGTTTAATACAAAAATAATACACTACGTTGGCATAGGTGTGGTGTTGCAAGACATCTCAGACAGAATGCACAAGAACAGATCTTCGTCCTTGTGCAGACGATGCTACATGAACTCTGCCAGGTAATTTGGAAGCAATTTTCTGGGAGTTCTACATTCCTGTTACGCCATATCAAGAGGCCTTAAAGACGCTTGACGTTTTGGGTATGAGCACCTGTGGTAGGGTGTACAAAGTTGTAGTGGTGATTTACAGTTAGATGGTGAAAACAGTCAACTTCAAGGTACACATTTTTGTATTTCCTCCAACAGTCAGAGACGATGCTCGATCTGGGCATAATGTTGTCTTTGATGGCCTCTAGAAGAGTAGATGCAGAGCGGGAAGAAACGAGGGCCACGAAGCATTGTCCACTCTCCCGACACATTCCACCAAAGATCCACCACTATAGAAGTATTGCCCTGATGATTTTTCCTGTGGGTGAACATCGTTTCGTCCACCTCAACTATTAAATCCGGCCCGCCAATTTGACGGCAAGGTCGGGATGACAGGCTCTCACAATATAGATCTCGCAGTCCACTTTTGCTCATGTCCAGCTCTGAGTGTATGCCTTGAATGTCGCGACTCCAGAAATATATGAGACTAAGCGCATTACAAAATATTATTCTGGAGCCTTGAAACCAAATGTTCTTTCAAATCGAACATCTTACATTACATGACTGAGACAGACATCGGAATTGCCACCTACTTTTAGAATTGTACAATTTTATTTGTTCCCCGCATTTGCATCGCTTCTCATTTAGTAGAACATTTTTAGTCTGTAAAAATGCCACAGCGTCAGAATCTGTGGTTGGCAAGTCAGACAATTTACAAATATTAATGTTTTGTTCAACCATTTTATTTCTCTCGTATATTGACTCACTAAAATGTGACTTTCCACGTTATGTTTTGGAAATCAAGTTAGAACCTACCCTTTGCCAATGTTTTCCACATTTAACCTTCTGTGGGGAAGGATTTTGACGATGTGACCAATTATTACTAATTTACACTTCGTCATTTAACTACAAATAAAAAAACTATATATTCGATATTTAAAAAAATACACACACTTGAAATATAAACACCGTAACACGATACAATAGCCAATAGTCAATTGTGCAAATTCGCATAAAGTATTGTGAAACACACTAGTGTGCAATGCCATACAGCAGCATAAAATGGCTAATACAACAAAAGTGTTGAATTAGCTGTAATTACGGATGGCTAATACAACAAAAGTGTTATATTACTCATAATTACAGCCGCGGAAACAGCAATTTTTATGTATTTTTACACATAAATAATGCCGTCAATGGGCCATGCCTGGCTATCAAAAGACTACTTATTGGTATATAAGATATCTGATTTTAAATTTTAAGTTAAAAAAGTCATAGTTAAAAAAATTATAGAGAAAATTGGCATATTATACTTTAAATGCAAAATTTTTATAAAAGAACTGAATATTGCTTCTTTTTTTTTTTAAAAAAAAAAACTGTTTTTATGTTAATGGAATGCCTATTCTCTAGTCAATTTTATATTTGTTTGATAGCTATTATGAGATTGTGTATATAAATAAGTTTTAAAAATATTTGGTTTTTCACAAACTTTTCAAATAAGTTTGGAAATCTTAAAAAAACACCTTTATTTGGAAAGGATCTCTTTTTCCAATCTAATACTTAGAGAATCTGTCATTTAGCTAAAAAAAAAAAAAAATGGTGATGAAGTCCATCTGTCTTTTATATTTAAATGATAAGTAGCTGAAGTTAATAATGTTATTTTATAGATTATTATCATGACAATTGTATAAAAATTTTCACATCAAGAAAAATATGATATTAACATATTTTAAGAAACACAAAGATTAATTAATCCAAGCAAAATAAGTATAGCATTCAATTAAATGTTGATTACGAAAATAAGACGTGAAATAGATTAACTTTTTTTTAGCAGTGTTTCAACAATTTAAGAATAGTTTTCTATAGCCATGATTTGTTGATACAATAATAAGAGTGGCTTGTTTAAGACAGCAAGTTGTCAATTGTGGAAAATTAAACAACAGAGAGGGGGTCTTGTCTAGCAAATTCTTTGCTACTTGAAAATTTGTGATAAATTGCACTGTCCCTAACTATGACTGGGCAACGAGCAAACAAACGTACAATAAACTCGACAGATAACAGCATGTATATATTTAGCAATAACAATTTATTAACAATTAAAAAAAGGTTACTATTCAGATTTTTAACATAAATATAAAGTCTGCATTTGAGTGAGCCTAATTCACAAGTCAGCTACTAAATAACAAATAATGTTTATATAGTTAAGGTAAACTATTATTCACATTATCTTCACTAATATCTAGTCTTTACAACAAAACCTTCAAAGAGCCTCTTGAGGTGTTCAAAATAATAACGAGACAGTCTTCTAAATGTACTAATCGGCTTAGTGGCCTACAGGAGCCGAGATCCTGGGAATGAAAATCCACTGATGATGATCTTCACTGCACTACAACACGAAGATGCAGTGACAAAAGCAACTATACAGGAAAAAGCGCACAGTCCTTTTTCTCTGACTTTTTATATCGATCTCTTCTTTTGTTTTTCTTATCTTTTCTGGAGTAATTTGACTTTTGCTTTAATCAGTTTGCTTAATTATTTATGTATTATTTAAAATTTGTTATTGTAACAGAATTCATCTTAGCATTTAATTACACATACAATTAATTAATTATAGGAATTCATTTCAATATAAGGTAATTCATAAGTCTATTCAATTAATTAATATATTCATGAGTCTAATTAAAAGCTTTTATTTTTTAAAATTTGTTTAATTAAACATTTCTTTTCAACGATTTATTTAACAGCATTCTTAAGTTTAAAATATTATTTACTATTTTGCAAAAATAATCTTAATTGGTTGTTGGTTATATAGTGGTCTAATACTAAATGTGAGAAAACTGAACTGCAGTTAATAGACATTAGAAATCTATCACTACCACTGCACTAAAATATGCAAGTTAATATGTATCTTTTGTTTAAAATATCCATATTCATGCCTATGGTTTAAGCATTTTTAAAAAAATAATTTTATTAATATATTGTTTATATAACACATTAATAAATGCAGATAATTTTATTTTCATATTTAAAATTAAATGTTTACCATTGAAGTCTATACAATTTTAGAACTTTAACGTACAATCAGCTTAACTTTTTTTTTTAATCAGCAAATATCATATACTATATTTAACTATAAATGAATACTCTCACTTGTGTTTGGAAGTGAGAGTATTCATTTATAGTTAAAAATCTACAAAGCGCATGTGCATTAGCTTAATGGTGATTATTAATATTACAGTTTATAAACATAGCACTATATAAAATAAATATTTCATTTATATACTGTATTTAAGTTCATTCTTTTTATGACATGAAAAAAAATACATCTAATGGCATATTGCATAAAATAGGAAATATCTGCATATTGGAACGGAGGTACATTTTAGTTTCTAAAGCAAATACAATTAGGCAAATTCTTCAAGATTAACATCTGTATAAAATTCAAACTTTTTTTAGAAAACTTTATATAGTAAAGATGTAGAATAAAGTATGGTTTTAAAACGTTATGGAGGATTATACTAGTACTCAAGATCTAAAAATAAATAAAAGAAACTTCACATTATATTATTTTTCAATCTTTATATTACAAATATATATATTGTAACCATATGATTTGGCTTAATTCCATCAAGCCTTATTCAAGTGATCCAGTAGGAAAAATTTTAAATTTCAATTGGCAATAATTACAATATATTGAAAATCAGTGTATAAAATCAGTGGTGGGTTAGAATACTTGCTAAATTATAATTTTCAAATTGAGTAAAATCTCACCAATAATGAGAGTGATGGAAACTTAGACTGTTTGATATACACTAGAAAATCTGATAGAGTGGATATGAAGTTCATATACCTTCTGTCATATGGTCTAGTTGCAATACTATTTCAAATGATAATTTAATTGTATTGAATCAATTTGGAAGTATAAAGATCTTTAGTACTCTATTATTATTATTAAACAATAATTAAAAAAAAATTCAAGTTATAATTCTTCTAAATGTTGTAATAAATCTTCAAACATATTGTATTGTTGCTTAAATTGATATGAAATGATCTAATTAGTTATTACTAGAGGGAGAGCTATTAATTAGAATGCACGCACTTCTGTCATTGGTTTATTCTATATACCACAATCCATTGCAATAAAAATAATACATAATCTAACAGATAACAGAGGAGTCTAAAAAGAAAAATCAGAGTCAGGACTTCAATTCTTTACACCTGCAAAAGTAAAAAAAAATTGAAAAAAATCAACAACACCACTTTAGAATTGAACAAAATCTAACGAGAGTGTAATTTTACAAGTATGGAGTAGAAACTTCTACCCTAGTATATATTTCAACCTACTAATTCATTGATTGAAAATCTGCAAAGTCATACTGGAAGGAAAATGGGAACCATATTAAGAAATCAGTATATTACAAGATAGGACTTAGGTTTAAACCGGAACAAATAGTAAGCATAAAGTTTGTTTTGCATATAATAACTTTAATCATTACATAAATCTAAAAGTTCTGTGTAAATTATTTAAATCTATAAAGAAAAACTGTAAGCGCTCTCTAGAAAAATATATATATATATACGTTTATCCTTGTAAAAAAAAAAAATAATAATTTGGATAAACTTTTGAACTTGTAATTTAATCAAGTGAATTTTTATTACAAATAGTATAATATTTGACCAATTTATAAATGTGGAAACTTATATAATATTTAATCTGATTAAAGAAAACAATGATCACCTGATTTTTGGTCAGAAGCGCTAAAACTCTTTGTTATCGAAAATGTAAGTCTAAAACGGTTACATTATTGACAAATGCGGATATTTATAATTGTAATTTCAACCTAATTGCTTCATAATTTGATTTAAAAAATATTTACAAATACTAATAAAATATAACTATACAAATATCTCCTTGAGAATTGGTCAAAAACTGAAATTAATAATAACTGAAATTAAAGAAAAGTTAATCAATTTATAAATGTGGGAACTTAGTCAATATTATTGTTTTATTAAACAAAAGAAGATTGTCTGGCTAATCTATTGTAATGTTACTTTTTCCTCAGTCAGTAAAAAAAAAAAAAGAAAATGAAAAGACCTATCCAATACCGATAAATGCCAATAAAATGTTTAACTCACGGTACTAATAGTTAATGGAAATTATTATATCTCAAAGACAGTATAATATTTAATATTATTGAAATCGAAACATAATAAATAAAAAAAATGTTATAAAAGATTTGAATCATTCTGGATTATTATAACTTGCTGTGAAAAAAAAAAAGAAAATCAATAAGTGCATTTGAAAAAGTTGTTGCTCTTCTTATTAAACCGGATACTCCTGCTATGTAGCTTAAACAGTTAGATAAAAATTCTGCAGAAAGATTTTTTGGTAATTATAACGTAATCGGGCTTGGCCACTTGATGGCGTTGTTGGCAGTCAAAAACAATACAATATACGGTTTACGGGGCCGTGTGATTTTTAAATCGCTGTTTTTTTTTGGTTATTAATTTATTGATTACTATAACTTTTTTTTTCTAGCCTTTTTAATTTTGTATTTAGTAAATGACAATCTTTATTTTTATTTTTAAATCGCTGTTTTTGGACAAATTATCATCATTCCTCCTTTTTAGTTATTAATTAATTGCTAGAACTTTTTTTGCGATGTCTATTTAGCGATATCTTTCGCTTAATTATTGCTTTCTACATAACAAAACAACTGTGTAGGGTTAGGGTTAGGTTTAGTGTTCTGTTGTAAAATAAAAAATATCAAAATCGTAACCATAGTCGGACAAAAGAAAGAAACTCAAACTTTTTTAAACAAAAACAAACACATATAAATGTCTTCTTTACTTATTAAACATGTTTATAATATGTGCTTTCTATGAAATTTACAAAAAATCATGTATATTTTTATTGGACAGCAGAAATACACGGCTTATGTTTTCAACAACTGCAGAAAAAGTTATGCGATCGCCAGCCATTTTATCAACTACGTGGTATTTCACGTGAAAACGAGATTTTGCACGCAAACTCGGCCGAATTCTGTTGATATACCCTCGGCAAGCTTTTACACATTACACCTTCTCTAAATAAGGGTGTGGCCATTTGGAAAATTACTATAAAGTCAGGTTTCTTAAATTCATTACAAATACAAAGATTGTGTACCATATATTGTAAAAATTTGACTAATCAAACTACACACGCATATATATCAAACTGTATATGAAAGATAAGTGTGTGGATTCACAGTAACTGCCATGAAGCAGAAATAGGCCTATTATTTCTGGGTTTCGTCATCATCAACGGCCTTCTAATGGCTAAGACAAACATTAGATGTTTTCTATAACCGTAAGTCAGACCTTGTAAACGGCATTTGTTATGTGTTTTGGTGAGCCAGAATGCCATCAAGTGGCCAAGCCCGATTAGGTTATGAGTACCGATTTTTTAAGTGTTTTTTTTTTTTAATAAGCTTCTGTTTCCATAAAATTTTTAGAAGGACTTATTTGTTTATATTACCAAAGTGCATATATGGGAAAAAATAAAAACTATGAAAACATCGCTCATAAAATGTGTGCCCAGGATGACTTCATTTCCCCATTATTTAGCTCATATTAAAGAATCATAAAAGGGTGAACTAGGGGAATGGAATATCACATTAATAATTTTTTTTTTGTTATTATTCATGTTATCAAGGGTTTTATATATGAATTTCATATATTATTGAGGTATATTTTATGACATAAATTTGTAATAAGTATGTAAACAGAAAATGATATACACGTAATTGTTTTTACAGATTGGTCTAAAATTTAATATTATGCTAAGTTACAAGATAGAGATACTTATCTCTTACATATGTGAACAGTTTATTATGGGTAAACAGACAGAGTCACTCATTAAAGATGGAATAATAATTCTGTATGATAACAGTTATTTTATGTTATAGAATTATCATATAAGCATTTTATATTTATTAAAATGTACCTATAATCAGTATATTTATTAAAATGTACCTATAATCAGTATGCCCAGGTTAGTGTATAATCTGCTGTTTCTTTGACTATGGGTGTATTTCTTGCTATAACAATATTTTATCATAATTTTAAAATATTTCCTAGTCGTTTGACTTATAAAACGTCGGCTTATTGATTACACTATCAGTAATGCATTAGGAAGTGAGATATTTATCTTTAATGTAAGAATTATGTTTATCTTGCCATTGTAGTGATAAAGATTTGCGAGAGTACATCTGATGAATATATGAAATATAAAATTGCTATAAACACTGTATTATGTGTAGGATGCATGGGCAGAGAGAGAATAGTCTCACCCATCGCTTACTCCATGAGCGGATTATTTTATTGAGGCATATAAATAAAGAATGCTTAAGTAGAATTGTCAATCCCTAAAGAGAGGGTTATTTTCAAGGCACATGTTCTGTTTCCCTGTGTTGAGACAAGATCCACACATTTATACCTAGGAAAAAGGTACAGGAATCTGCCATATTATTACCCAATGAGGTAATATTGTTGTCAAGAGCCTCTTTTTCATGTTTTATACCTCAGGAGAATGTGGAGTAATTTTCTCACTGGATATAGTGAAGTTATTTTGTGCATTTTAAGAATTTGTGTGGCAATGATAAGATGAAGTTAGTCAAGGACAGTTGTTATCTATAGTGTTTAGTGAAGTCAAATAGTGTATGAGTTGGGCTGTAGTACTCATGTTGACAACTTATGGACAAGCCAATAAAACTTACCAACAAAACTTATAAATAACTATAAGACTTAGCTTATGTCTAGCACAACAGGAGATACACACATACTTACTGTCATTGATGTTCATCACGCAGTGATTTGCCGATGGATCGTTAAGCCTTTTTATAATCAGCATGATTGTTTATGGACATAGGAAGGGTTAATATCATGTATACATCTAACTTTTGATGTCTGTACCCATATTTAAAAATTTCTTTAGGTTAAATACAGTATGGTTAACTAAGTTCATATTAAACAAATTATATCAGAGAGTAATTCTTATATTTGTGTTTAATATAATAATTGCCATTATCATATTCTTATATATAACTAAGAAAGCTATAGTGAAAAATGCTGCTTCAAGCATTGAGTTTAAATATTAAGTTTGTCAATTACCCTTATTATTTAGAAACCCTCTTATCTTGTACTGTAATGCTTATTTATGCTAAGCAGTGTAATATACCTATTTTATAATATACAATAGTGAAAACCTAATTAACAACGATGGTGACAATAAGGGTATGATGGTATTTTATTATTTTATTACCCATACACGTAGTCGAAAGAAAATATACTTTGCTTTATATATGTTTTCTGGAAATAGATGTTTAACTGTTTATGATGTTAAAAAAATTTGTAAATAATATAAATAAATCTTGTTATTTTGAAATTTTTATTTAGTTGTCTGTGGTATTGCTAATCATCACCCACATTATTATTGTTATCGCTATCCACACATTATCTTATTATTTCAAATTCATCATTAATCAATGTAGTATAATTTACTATACATTAATATCATAATAAATTCGGTATACTTTTATTTTTTTTAAAGGTACATTTAAAGCATCATTACTTTGTGATTTAAACACTGTTCACCTGAAATGCATATATTATTTTAAATAATATAATAAAGATGAAATAAATAATTTTGATATAGCTTGTTGATTTGAACCATCAAATACATCATTCACTGATCTATGATCATAATTATTGAATAAAAGAGAATTGTAAGTTATTTGGCTCGATTAAGAGTTTGTGTATATTTTATAGAGCTTAAATTTCATATTTGTTTGTTATTGAGATTGTTAGATACCTTGGTAATTCTAACTGCTTATATGCAGTTTTGTCTCCCTCTCACTGACCCAAGTATATCTGGAAAAAAGATAATAGTTAATTTATTTGAACCCTGAGAATAATAAGTTAGTAGTTCCCGGTATAATGTTAAATTTATAATAAGTTTTTATATTTAGAATGATTTACTGTACTTTAATTTGAGTTATGTTTATTTTCATAGTTGTTTTACAACCAGCATAACTTAATGTGTAAAAGTCTTCTTTATTACTTATGAGCTTATATTTTGTTTTAATTTGATGGTAAATATTCTGGTTTGGGTTAAGCTTGGAATCCATATTTTACTTTAGTTTATCTTACAATCCTTTAATATAATATTAGTTTATAGTTTAGGGTATCATCTTCCATCATCATCATTGTTCTCATCTATCATCTCGATCTTTCTTTATTTCATTCTTATTTCACCTTAATTCATTATCATAATTAATTCACCCTTCACTGGCTCTTATCCTATTATCATCTTAATCAGTCATTAGCTCTCAGTCTACCATTATCTTAATCCTTCAGTATTCTAACACATCTTTCTCTTCTCTTCGCTCTTAGGTTCGTTTCATTTTATTATTTAATTCTTATTTACTTTCATCATCCATTTAATGATCTACATCCTAATTTATTTACTACTTAATTTAGAATTCCAATTTCATTTATTTCATAGACCGGATTAATTATTTATTGGTTTGACAAATAGTAAATTAATCTCGTAATACTTTGTTTGGAGATTTTAAAGCTAGTTTGACCCCAAGTTATTATCTTCATGATCACTTTGTAATCTTCTTTAGATTTATAGTTTCATGCTTATCAGTTCAATAATCAGAAAATAATATCTTTGTCTTAATATTTAAATTTGAGTACATAATTTGTTTGGGAAGCATAGGATGGAGGGTTTCAATATATATATAAACTAACATTGACATGAAAGTTAATGGTAAGAATGTAAAAGCATTGCAGATCAAGATGAATGAAATCTGTCAAAAGTTAAAAAAGTAATAAATCCAATGAATCTCCTAAATCTGACGATTGAACATGTCTTGAAAACAAAATACGGAAATTTAATATTTCTCAAAATATAATTTACTTGCTGTCATTAGAAATTTTAAAAAAATACATACCTTGTATTAATAAAAGTAATTACAAATATATAAAGTATTAAGATACCATATTGTTGTAAGAGATATTTATTTTTCAAGGTGTTAATGTTAAGTAGTCTTAATAATATTTACTATATTGATCTATGTAATAACTGAAACACAGGCTTATTATATACCTGTATCAATATATGTAATATATAGGGGTATATGAGGACAGACACTCTATCTCATATCACTGATATATTTGAACACATGGATCAACTGATAATTGCTGGATTAGCATGAAATACATATATTGGTGATTATTTATCTTTTCATCATATAGGTGTTCAAGTGTATCAGTGATATGAGATAGAGTGGTGAGCAGTGGGTCATGTGAAAATCTGTGCTCATATACTGTATATATTATATTGATCTATGTTTATTGCCATGTAAATTTGCCCATAGTCAGCAAATTTCTATACTTGTAAACTTATAGATAATGGAAAATAGTCTAAATTAGAAAAAAATATTGCTGCTTATTGAAATATAATACTGGAGAATAAATAAAGTGACACAAATTTAAACCAGAATAAATGAAACATATTTTAATCTTAATTACTGCAGCTAAAGAGAATAATATTATTGCCTTGATTTGTTAATTCCCTATAAATATTTAAGAATCTTTTAATCTATTCAATGACAAATAATATTTTACAATTAAATATATCTGTAAATTTTACATCAAAATATTAAACACAAATATTTTATTAGTATATTATGAGCATGTGTTTGTATTTAGTACTAACTTAAATGTTATATATTTATGAATAATTGTTTATATTATTTTGTTTGGCAGTGGCTTCATCCAAATACTTCTGTTCTCAGTCTTCTAAAATTGTTAATCAAAAATAGTCATAGTTGGGTTTTTTTAAACTTCATTATTCCATCTTTTCTATCTATTTTTCCCTGTTCATTTAATCTTGTATATATTGACAGTTTATTTTATTTTTGATCTTGTTTCTCGTGATTTATCCATTTGCTTCCCTTTTAGACATTTTTACATTGTTCTTTTATGTAAATTGACACTTCTGATTTTGTTTTTAATCCACACTCAACATGTTTTTTTTTATTTCTCTTAGCCTTAATTTTTTTCTGTTTACGCAAATATCCATTTATGCACATATTAACAGAGGATTTTTTTTTTAATTTTAAACAAACATCCTGTTCATTTTTCATACAATTAGACAAACTCCTGCATTTTTTCTGACTGTTCATCAGTTTCATGCTTACGGTTATTATTAAATGACAAAATCTATATCAGATATGTAAACTCTTGTTTATTCAAATGGCATACCATTTAGTTTTATTTATGGATCATTTATTATGGATTTTTGTCTTCCCAATGTATATTTTCAAGCCAGTCTTTTCCCTTTTCACTATACTTTTAGCTTGGAATATAAACATACTGTGAACAATCTCTTTAAATGTGCATTAGAAATGAGATAAGCTTAAGAAAAACCAGCAAGGATATTAAATTAAATTTCATATAATAAACCAATTTATTTGAATAGATTTGATTAATTAAAATTATCCATGATTATATGAACATAGATATAAGCCTGAATTGATATCTCAGAACATTATTGAGTTCTTTTTAACTGAAGATGGGTAAAAATATAAATTTATAAGAAGTTGTAATTTCCAGACTTCATTACCTAATTAAAATGCCATGTTTCTGATACATACAATTCTTTAAAATGTACATTTCACAATAATTCAAAGGAGCATAGCGTTTCATTCATAAATCTTTAAATAAATGGCAATCACAGCCTTTGAATTACAATGAAATTGATTATGTATATAAAAAAATAAAATAAATACAAGTTATAATAAAAAAAAAACCAATATATAAGAAAAAAACAAGGTAATAATAATCAAATAAAAAAAAAATTGAAATTATAATAAAAAAAAAATTAAGTTTAAACCTCATTATATTTACATTTATATACATGTATATAAATAATCTTACCATGGATTTGATAAATATAAAAAGTTATGAATCCAGATACATTTCTAAACTATAAAGCAGTCTTTTGTTATTTCTAATACCATTCCTTCATTTCCAATCAATCACCCTCAGGATTAATGTTCACTTTAGCGTCTTCTAATTCTTTTAACGGTATATTTCTTTACTTCTGCAAACTGATAACTTTTGATAACTGGGATACTCTTCTATTAAAGGCAAATAGTATGTTATATTTTATAAAATCATTTGTGAACTGAATTTGGGGCACAGCATTATTTCACTGTTGAGAGGTTATATGATGAAATGAATGAATACTATCTTGCTGGCGAGCACTCCGCATATTATGCTGAGGACCATCATCATAAAAATGTTTTTGATCAAAGCCAGAATAATTTTAGTAATATAGAGTATTTTATAACAATATGATTTTTTTATAGGAATAATTACTGTCGGGCTGTAGAGATATACCAAATTACACTCACTTTTTTTCTTTAGAGGTATCAAGTTATCTAAGTCCAATTTTGTGCTGCACTTTGATTATACTCAGATAGTTGAATGTACTCTATCAATAATAGAAGTGACTACATCAATAACTTACTATGAAAGAATACTTTAAATCTATCTCAATTCATTTATATAATCTCTTAATGTCTGACAACAATGATTTTCTATTAATTACCATTTATTTTTATGTTTTGTGGGCCTTTCATAACAGATTAAGATAGACTTTTAAACTATAGAACATTAACCAAGTATAATTTTGTTGTTTTTCAACTGGCATGTATTTTATAGTTTTATTTAATTATACGTAAAATTGAATTTCAAAATAAATCACTTTTCAGATATTTTAAAAAAATTTCATGCTGACATATCTAAATTCGGTAGTTGTAACTTACGCCCCATGTGGCCGCAAGAGACACTGTTTCTGTGTCAACCACAGAAATATTCAGAGTAGGGGGCCAAAAGCAGCGATAAATTTTCCAGCCGCTAGGTGGCACTGATAACCATAGGTAAACCCATCTAGCTTACATCAACTGCTCCCAGCAACTACCAGCAATCTATCCCACTACGTGGCACTGTTTCTCCATGCTATGCACGGAAAAACGGCACCATTTAGAAGCAATATTGATACTCGCTCCATAGGGTTGTTGAATATGCACATTCTTAAAAGATTGATAGTGTATAATGTGAAGGTGTGATTAATATAGAAACCACAATTATTTAAATCTGCCTTCAGACTTATTACAGTTACATTGAATTTCATTCTCTGGTAAATCAATGTATTTTTAAATTATTTTCTTTTAAAAATCGATCTTTTTTTTTCTCTAAAAATGTTTTTTCTTTTTTAAAAAAGGTAATTTTTACGACTTCTTTTTTTACTGCAATCTTTTCAAACTGCTAAAAATCGGTCTGGCAGTATTTCTTTCAGAACTACGTTATTTTGAAATGTGATTGTTTGTAAAACTTTTTTTTTTATACTTTCAAATAATATTTCCAGCAACATTTAAACAAATACAAATTACATTTCGTTTTATAGATCTTTTAATTACTATTTCACAAATGTGTTATTTTAAAAACGTAAATTTGCGTTTTGTTACACGCAAACAATAATTCGAAGATCTCTTTCACAATAAATATTTTTAAATTACTGGAGAGAAAGCAAATCAAACTCTCCTTTAAATATATTAAAATATCTATTCAGTTCAAATTTAAAGGAAGTTTACAATACAATTTATGTATACACATACATCTATTATTTGTAATATAAGATCTAAATAAATTTATTAAAATTAATATGTGTGCAAGCAATAAAACATCAAGCAGATTGAAGAGTACGACCCCTATAACATTGTATTCTTTGTAGACTTAATAAGATGTCAGAGAATTGCAGTTTGCGTAGTAAGCTCTCTTCAGTGTAAAAATCGAGTAAAAATAGTCAAAGCATAAATATTAATTGAAGTGGTATTTAAACCTTTACAATAACTTTAATAACTAAAAATGTCATATACTCACAAGGACATTTCAAAATAATAGATCTAGAGCAAAATGCAAAAGCTAATGACAGTATAGCAAAAAAATTCTGTTTTGAAGGAAACAACAGAAGATGTAAATTAATGAAGATAGGACAGTAATCCAAGATATGTAATGAGAGTGTCATCCACAGATTTAAGTTGCAGGTTAAAAAATATATACATTTAATATCTTTATTGATGGTTGGAATTTAAAATATCATGGTCTATAAAACAAACACAGATTGAGGAATTATTTTTGAAATTTGGATTGTTTTGTTTAAAAGGCTAAGAAAAAACATTGCAGTCAACTGCATTTAAATTATTAAGAGCAACTATGAATGTATGAGAGTCAATTGAAATAGATATGAATGTTTGATGCTTATGTTAGGCTTGTATACTGTTAAAATTAAAACTATTAGTCCTCATAAATAATTTGGAAGACATTGCCTGTCAAAATTGGATGATCATTGAAAATTATATATGATCTTAATAGCCTAAAATTCAGAAGCATGATAATACTGTCCTTGCCAGTGCGCTGTTTCTTTCTTTCATTATTGAATTAGTAATATCACCACAGCTTGTAAAAGTAATGTTACTTATTATAAGAGTTTAACAATGAGTTAATTTGTTCCATAATTATGCTGTTACAAGTTTTGTTAATTTTGATATAGGATATATCTAGATGAATGTCTAAACATTATGAAAGAATTTTGAAAAAAATAAAGGCAATATTTTTTTAGTAGATACTTTACAAGCTCAGGATTTATCAATGAAAACTGAAATCTAATTAGAATTTTTGCAATAGGTCACTTTATTTACGTTATAATAGAACCATCAAAATGAGTCATGTGATGCTGGATACAGTTGAGAAATGATTAATTACTTGTTCGGTAATTGAAGGTTATGGCTTTATGATGAGATAAGTACATTATTTGCAAAAGCTAATGAATACATATTTATTTTTAATAATGGTAGAAAAAGTTTAATTAAATTTGCATATTAAAGTAAAACAAGATCATCACCATCAACTATTATCAATCCACTGCAGGATGAACATCTCTCCAAGTTTAATCCATCTCCAATCTTTAGTTTCTCTTCTCCACATCATACCTGCACACTTTCTTATTTCATCCATCCATCTCACATGTGGTCTCTTCCTGGGTCTTCTACAATCTCTTGGAATCCAGTTTAAGATTTCAATTGTCCATCTATTATCATCTCTTCTAGAAATATGTCCAGCCCAACTCCACTTTAATCTTTTAATTTTTTCAATGAAATCAGTTACACCTTATTGTTTTCTTACCGATATATTGCGTTTTCGATCTCCCCTTGTTACTCCCAACATGCATCTCTCCATACTTTTTTGACTGGTCTGAAGTCTGTATTGCTCTTCTATTAAGTGTCCAAGTCTCAGATCCATAAGTAGGAATAGGTAAAACACATTTATTAAAAATGTTCCTTTACAAACACATAGGTATGTTTCCTTTTAGTATCAAGTTATTTCTACCAAAAGCACTCCAACCAAGTTTAATTCTATGATTAATTTCATCCATGTTTCCATCTGTATTAATAATTTGACCAAGGCGTTTGTAACTGTTAACTTCTAAATCATCATAAACAATCTTTATTTTCATATTTTGAGAAAATCCATTAAACATTACTTTAGTCATTTTAACATTTATCCTTAGTGCTACTTTCATCTGATAACTACTGCAACATTTCCTGTAGATCTAAAGCATTATTAGCAAAAACAACTACATCATCTGAAAAATCTAAAGGACTTAAATAATCATTTACTTTCACTCCTTTAGCTTCCCATTTTAATCCACAAAATACCTCTTACAGCACTGCTGTAAAAAGTTTTGGAGATATGGAGTCACCCTGTCTTACATTGTTCTCAATGTTGACTTTTCCAGTATCATTATCTAATCTAATTGTTGCTGTTGTATTTTTATAAATATTCTTTAAAATATGACAATATCTTGGATCTTATACCTTGGTGATCCAATGCTTTAATCACTGAAGAAAAGTTTAGATTCAAATGCCTTTTCATAATCTAGAAATCCAAAACATAATGGCAACTCATATTCATTTGTCCTTTCTATAACTTCTCTCAATCCCTGGATATGATATCCTGTACTAAAACCACTTTTAAATCCAGCTTGTTCTCTTGGTTGGTGGAAACCAAATGTTCTCTGTAGACGAGTTGTAATTATCTTGGTAAAAATTTTGTATGTAACTGATAAAAGGCTGATCGGTCTGTAATTTTTATTATCTTCTTTACCACCTTTTTTAAATATTAATATTAACATTGCATTCTTGCAATCATCTGGTACATCTTTATCATGTAGACATTTGGTATATAACGTTGCTAAAAAAATTTCTATTTTTTCACCTGCTTCTTTTAATATATCAATTATAATTCTACCATTATCTGGAGCCTTTTCTTTCTTCATATATTTAATTGTATGTCTCACTTCTTCATGTAAAATTCTGGGCAATTCAGAAGATGTAATAGATATAGGAGATATTTGTTCTTTATTAATAATTCTTGATAAAAGTCTTCTATCCATTTCATGATGTCAATCTCTCTTTTTAGTAATAATTCCAGCTTTTTTTCTTATTGCAGATATAAATTTCCTACCAATACCAAAATGTTGTTTTACACTTTTGAGATTTTCATTCTCTTCTACTGCTTTTCTTGCTATTTCACATTTATACTTTCTTAAATCACTTTCAACTCTTTTCTGCATCATTTTACAAAATTTGAGATATTCAATCCTTTTTAACGCATCAATTTTGTATATCTTCATATTCCTTCTTTTCTTCAGAAATTCGCTAGTCTCAAGAGAAATGTTATTGGTCAAGTGCTGCTTTTTTCAACCAGCTATTTTTGTTGCAGTTTTTAAAAGTGTATCAGTTGTTTTCATATTAATTTCATTCAAATCTGAAAATCATTAGAATGTTTCTGAAAATTAGGAATATCAACTGTAAATATTGTTTTTCTTAATAATTTTTGTCTCTCTAATTTTGCATTAACATGTATTTCACATCTTACTAATCGATGATCACTTCCTCTGTTAAATTTATTAAGAACATTACAATCTTGAAATATGTATTTTCTGTTAGTCAAAATATAATCCAATTCTGCTGTACCTTCATTTGGATGCTTCAATGTCCATTTCCTTTTAACACTTTTCTCAAAATAATAATTCATAATATAAAGTTTTCCTTTTTCTGTAAACTCCACAAATCTATGTCCTCTCTCATTTCTATTACCATAACCAAAATTACCTACAGCACTTTCATCTTTCATTTGTTTACCAATTCTAGCATTAAAGTCTCCCATAACAATTTTAAAATGTTGTTGATCAAAAGTCTTTTGTGCATCCATATAAAAATCTTCTACTACTTCATCACTTTGAGAACTTATTGGGGCATAAACCTGAATTATTTGCATTTGGTATCTGCTATTAAGTTGTATAACTTAATCTTGCCACTCTGTCCGATACACCATCAATCTCCACAATGTTGTTCTTCCACTTTTTATTTATAATGAATCCTACACCACTTGTACTTCCAATATTTGTGCCTTTATAATAGAGTACATGTTCACTTTTTAAACAATTGTCTCTTCACCTTTTCTTCTAACTTCACAAAGTCCAATAATGTCCCATTTAATATAAGACAGTGTTTCTTCCAACTCTTGCAATCTTCTTTCACTTGAAAGTGATTTGCAGTTGTAAGTAATACCTAAATA
Source organism: Epiperipatus broadwayi (assembly GCA_028023455.1). Classification (NCBI taxonomy): domain Eukaryota; kingdom Metazoa; phylum Onychophora; class Udeonychophora; order Euonychophora; family Peripatidae; genus Epiperipatus; species Epiperipatus broadwayi. Next base: position 5,059,487 of record JAQFVV010006226.1, read on the forward strand.
AAAAGTCGTCATCAAATTGCAGCCTGGGTCCACAATCAGGGAATTCTTAGCACGCTCTGCCTTCGGCCACCAACTGCTGCCTTGGTTGGTGACTTTACAGTCTCCCGGGAATAAGGGCCATGATTTATTTTTGTCTGTCATAATTGTATATATATATTGGAAAAATATTTATCATTTACACAAGCATTCATTCTGCCTTATCAGGCAATTGAGAAAAAAGTCCATGGTCTTTCTTGATCTTAAACTCGGAGGTAAAAATCCAATAACCTTGTTACGCTGGCTAATGTGTGTTGGTGAGCAGCCCATCCATGTTTATATCATCATCAACCATTATCAATCCACTGCAGGATGAAGGTCTCTCCAAGTTTAATCCATCTTCTCCGATCTTTAGCTTCTCTTTTCCACAACACCCCTGCACATTTTCTTATTTCATCCATCCATCTCACATGTGGTCTCTTTCTGGGTCTTTTACAATCTCTTGGAATCCAGTTTAAAATTTCAATTGTCCATCTATTATCATTTCTTCTAGCAATATGTCCAGCCCAACTCCATTTCAATCTTTTAATTTTTTCAATAAGGTCAGTATCATCTGTTTGTTGTCTTACCCATACATTGCGTTTTCGATCTCTTCTTGTTACTCCCAACATACATCTCTCCATACTCCTTTGAGTGGTCTGAAGTCTCTGTATTGCTCTTTTATTAAGTGTCCAAGTCTCAGATCCATAAGTAAGAACTGGTAAAACACATTTGTTAAAAACCATTCTTTTCAAACACATAGGCATATTTCCTTTTAGTATCAAGTTATTTCTACCAAAAGCACTCCAACCAAGTTTAATTCTATGATTAATTTCCTCCATTATGTTTCCATCTGTATTAATAATCTGACCTAGGTATTTGTAACTGTTAACTTCTAATTCTTCATAATCAATCTTTTATTTTCATATTTTGAGCAAATCGATTAAACATTACTTTAGTCTTTTTAACATTTATCTTTAGTCCTACTTTTCTACTTTCATCTGCTAACTCCTGCAACATTTCCTGCAGCTCTGAAGCATTATTTGCAAAAACAACTACATCATCTGCAAAATCTAAATGACTTAAATATTCTCCACACATTTAATCCACAAAATACTTCTTGCAGCACTGCTGTAAAAAGTTTTGGAGATATGGAGTCACCTTGCCTTACACCTTTCTTAATGTTGATTTTTCCAGTATCATTATGTAATCTAATTGTTGCTGTTGCATTTTTATAAATATTCTTTAAAATATGACAATATCCTGGATCTATACCTTGATGATCCAATGCTTTAATCACTGAAGAAATGTGTATAGAATCGAATGCCTTTTCATAATCTACAAATCCAAAACATAATGACAACTCATATTCATTTGTCCTTTCTATGACTTCTCTCAATACCTGGATATGATCTATTGTACTAAAACCACTTTTAAATCCAGCTTGTTCTCTTGGTTGGTGGAAATCCAAAGTTCTCTGTAGACGAGTTGTAATTATCTTGGTAAAAAATTTATATAAAACTGATAAAAGGCTGATAGGTCTGTAATTTCTAATATCTTCTTTATCACCTTTTTTAAATATTAATATTATTACTGCATTCTTCCAATCTTCAGGTACATCTTTATCTTTTAGACATTTGGTATATAACTTTGCTAAAATTGTTTCTATTTCTTCACCTCCTTCTTTTAATATATCAATTATAATTCTATCATTTCCTGGAGCCTTTCCTTTCTTCATACATTTAATTGCATGTCTCACTTCTTCTATTTAAAATTCTGGGCAATTCGGAAGATGTAATAGATATAGGAGATACTTGTTCTTTATTACTATATAATTCTTGATAAAAATCTTCTACCAATTTCATGATGTCATCTCTCTTTTTAGTAATAATTCCATCTTTTTTTCTTATTGCAGATATAAATTTCCTACTAATACCAAAATGTTGTTTAACATTCTTGAGACTTTTATTTTCTTCTACAGCTTTCCTTGCAATTTCACAATTATACTTTCTTATATCATTTTCAACTCTTTTCCGTGCCATTTTACAAAATTCGAGATATTCAATTCTTTTTAATACATCATTTTTGTATATCTTCATATTCCTTCTTTTCTTCATAAATTCTCTAGTCTCAGTAGAAATTTTATTAGTCAATTGCTGCTTTTTTCTACAAGCTATCTTTGTTGCAGTTTTTTAAAAGTGTATCAGTTATTTTCATATTAATTTCATTCAAATCTGAATCATGTTCAAAATCTCCTAACACTTGAAACCTATTTGTAAGTTCTAATTTAAATTCATTAGAATATTTCTGAAGATTAGGAATATCAACTGTAAATATTGTTTTTCTCAATAATTTTTGTCTCCCTAGTTTTACATTAACACGTAACTTACACCTTACTAATCGATGATCACTTCCTGTGTTAAATTTATTAAGAACATTACAATCTTGAAATATGTATTTCCTGTTAGTCAAAATATAATCCAATTCTGCTGTACCTTCATTTGGATGCTTCCATGTCCATTTCCTTTTAACATTTTTCTCAAAAAATGAATTCATAATATAAAGTTTTTCTTTTTCTGCAAACTCCACAAGTCTATGTCCTCTCTCATTTCTATTACCATAACCAAAATTACCTACAGCAATTTCATCTTTCATTTGTCTACCAATTCTAGCATTAAAGTCTCCCATAACAATTTTAAAATGTTGTTTACTCTGATCAAAAGCCTTTTGTACATCCATATAAAAATCTTCTACTACTTCATCACTATGAGAACTTGTTGGGGCATAAACCTGAATTATCTGCATTTGATATCTGCTATTAAGTTGTATAACTAATCTTGCAACTCTGTCCGATACACCATCAATCTCCACAATATTGTTCTTCCACTTTTTATTTATAATGAATCCTACTCCACTTGTATTTCCAATATGTGTGCCTTTATAATAGAGTATATGTCCACTTTTTAAATCAATTGTTTCTTCACCTTTTCTTCTAACTTCACAAAGTCCAATAATGTCCCATTTAATATAAGACAATTCTTCTTCTAATTCTTGCAATCTTCCTTCACTTGAAAGTGATCTGCAGTTGTAAGTACCTAAATAAAAAGTCGTCATCAAATGGCAGCCTGGGTCCACAATCAGGGGATTCTTAGCACCCTCCGCCTTCGGCCATCAACCGCTGCCTTGGTTCGTGACTTGACAGCCTCCTGGGAATAAGGGCCATGTTTTATTTTTGTCTGTCATAATTGTATATATGTATTGGAAAAATATTTATCATTTACACAAACATTCATTCTGCCTTATCAGGCACTGAGAAGAAACACCATGGTGTTTCTTGATCTTAAACTCAGAGGTAAAAAGCCAATAAACTCACCACGCTGGCTAATGCGTGTTGGTGAGCAGCCCATCCATGTTCGTATACTATATGAATAATCACATAGTAATAACAGCTGCAACGACAAGCACGTATGGAGTGGACATTAGGAATTTGCCCTGCTCGGTTCCTTTAAGGCCTCCAAGAGGAATCAAAGGGTCTCCTTTCAGTTAATAGCAAACTCCTTTCTGCAGCAGGCAAATTCTTAATGTGCACTCCATATGTTTCTGTCATTGCAGCTGTTATTACTATGTGATTATTCATATAGCTGCAATGACAGAAATATATGGAGTGGACATTAAGAATTTGCCCTGCTCAGTTTCTTTAAGGCCTCCAAAAGGAACCAAAGGGTTTCCTTTCAATTAATAGTAAACTCCTTTATGCAGCCAAAACAAGATAAAAGGAATTATTCTTATACTTCACTGTTAGGACCTAAAGTAAATAATCTATGTATATATAAAAAAAATTGATAGAATTTTTTAGTCTGATAAATACAAAATACATTAGATTCAAAAAAACTATAAAGGTAAATGTTACTTTGTAGTTGATTCTGATTGATAATTTGGAACTAAGTTAAATATCACTTCTATCAGATCTATAAAAATTTTTGTTAAGTTGAACTGAATCTCAGAAAAGCAAAATTAACAATCTCAAGTTGAGACCAAAAATAGAATGTCATTTTTATTATATGTCTAGTAAAAAAAAAAAAGTATTATAAAGTTTCTCAATAATATCTGGACATATTCTCTATGCATAGTGGGTAAATGTACAGTTATTGTAGGTGATTGCAATAATAATTGAATATTAAATGTTAATGAAGCCACTGATGATATGGAAGAAATTGGTTGGATATCTAGCTTCAAGAAAACTTAGATGATATAAGATTTTTTAAAGAGAATTCTCAAAATTTATTTATAAACATATCAGAAAAAAATCTGTAATTCATCATGAATAAGTACATCACATGAACAGTTGCTGCAAGTATGAAAATCTACTTAAGTAATTAAGGATGGCAATAAATTTGTAACCTCCTGAGTGCAGACAATTTCTTGCATCAAATCAAATCTTAATGATTAATCAAAGTAAATAATAGTTTATTAGCTGATATTGTGAAATTGGTAAATATTTAAGTGTCTCTGTTGGGTGATATATATTAAAATTTGTGTATTTAAAAATTCATTTATAGATTCTTTAAACCATCTAACTATTAACAAGCATTATATTAAAAAATCTGTAGAAATTCTAACCAGTAAATAAATCCAAGTATATTTATTATCTCCTTTAAGTTTGCCACTGTTTTCTGTTTGATCACAACCCCATAAGTTAATAATTGTTGAAATCTACCAAAAAATGCTATAATACATCATAATGACAATTCTATAGATATCATTCAGGTATAATTTTAAGTCACTATGAATCCTTTATAAACTTTCATTTTAGTATTGGTTATTAGAATTTGTTATAATTCTACAAATGGTCTAAATAGCACTGTCAATGAGACACATTCCAATCTTTGCAACTGTAAAAAAAGAGAACAAAATTTGAACAACTGTTATAATTTTTCAAAAATCTTTTTAAATAACACATTTGCAAAATAGTAATTACCACTAACTTTTATACTAATACAAATTATATTTTGGTTCATAGATCTTTCAATATTTTATAAAAAATGGCAAAGCTTCTTAAAGTCTGGAAATTGCCAGTCATAGAAAAGGACGCTATTGCGTTTTTACAGACTGAAAACATTTTGCCACAGTCTTGCGGCAAAGACATGACTCTGCATTCTTACTGCATATAGCGTTTTTATTGCAATGCCTGTGACTGCAAGAAAAGTCATTCCATTCATGAAAGCACATGGTTCGAAAGCTCCAGGAACCCCTTTGTGACAGATGTACGTCTCCTATACTACTGGAATAGAGATGACCTTTCAGACCAATGTGCTCATGAAGATCTACAACTGTCCAGCAAGGCCTTAGTTAGCTGGAACAGTGGGATGAGAACTGTGCAGCAAAAACCTGCTGTCCCGCATAGGACATCTAATCGGTGGTCCCAATAAAATTGTGGAAGTGGACAAAACCCTGTTTAGCAGGAATAAAAACCATCAGGGTTGTGCCGTGACATGGGGGAATGCTTTGACATGTGTGTTCCATGTAGATCTGCAAGTACACTACTTCAACCCATACGTGTCAACATACAGACAGGATCCACTATATACTCAGACTGCTGGAAGAGCTACATGATGTTTGACCTTGAGGATGCAGATTTTAGCCACATGATAGTCAACCACCGCTACAACTTTGTTGACCTGACAACTGGCACCCACACACGGAACATTGAGCATCTGTGGGGGCTGTTAAAGTGGTGTAACAAAAAACAGCATGGCAAAGCCCACCAAAACCTCAACAACTATCTAGTGGAATTCATGTGGCAATGCCTACACAAGGGAGATTTGTTCCGTGCCCTTCTAGCGGAAATGCATCTGCAACAGTTGGATGGTGATTCAGCTCCTGGACAGGTACTTTTTTTGTAGATGTGTTTTATAGTAATGAAATGGTTTGTATTAATGTCTATATTGATTTAATTTTTATTTTGTTTTTTATTTTTTAGAACTCAACAAGACCCAACTAACATTGCAGGTGTTCTTTTTCTTTTTTCAAAATGTTTTTTTTTCTTTAAAATGGGTTTTTCCTTAATAAACTTGTTATTTTTCCATTAAAATTGTCTTCACTTTCATTAAAATAATTATTTTACAATTGCAAATCTTACGGTTTGCTTGAAAAATGTGTGTGGGTAAATGTTATAATTTTTCAAATGTCAAATAAGTCCGTTATGTTTTCCGTATAATTTTTTTTTTTAAGAGTTGAATTGTGTGTGTATATCTCATAGTGTATGTGTATATTGGACATATGTAATTTTGAGGATTACAATGGGAAGCTAAAGAAGTGAAAGTAAATGGTTGATATACAATATCAAGACTGCATTCTTCTTAAAGACAAAATTATTTCCTAAATTCTAACTTCTACAATGATCCTGATATCTCCACTTATCTTCACTAAATCATCTAACACTATTACACAATTAAAACCTATTGTGACAATAAAACCTAGATCGTAATTTTTTACTTATGGATTCAGCCTTGCTCGTGGTAAACATAATGAATATTAAAGATATTAATCTACAATTAAAAGTTCACAAACTAATTTTTTTTTTGTTATAATCCATTTGCTTTTCAATAATGTACAATTGTGAAACATGCTCATATTTTGGCTTATTCAAAATAATACATGAATGACAGACCAGCAATGGGCATCATTATCTTGTTTAATTTGAAAAATGTCTCTGGTCTGATTTATCTTTAATTGGCTTTGTTATAATTATACATGTATTCAAATATTACTACAACTTTCCTGATATTTTCATAATAATACATCATTAAAACCAAAGATGTCATTATATTTATTTTTTAATTTCACAATGTAGTCAAACTCTATATGATTACATGCATTTTCCATGCAACATTTATGCAAACTATTATTTTTATTCTACTTCTCAGTATTAAACAGTTCTTACAAATTGTATTGTTGACAACTTCTCAGCCTCATTACTTGATCGCCTACTTCTCTCTTCATCACTTGCAGCAGTCTGCATAAGTAAGGTTCATTCTTTTTTTCTCTCTGATATTATATGATCAATCTTAGATTACGATTATAACAAAATCTAATAACCATTACTAAAATAAAGGTTCATAAAGGATTAGTAGTGACTTAAAATTATACCTGAATAATATCTCTAGATTTGTCATTATGATGTATTATAGCATTTTTCGGTACATTTCAACAATTATTAACATCTGGAGTCGTGGTCAAACAGAAGACAGTGGCAAACTTAAAGAAGTTAATAAATATACTTGAATTTATGTACTGGTTAGAATCTCTACAGATTTTCTAATATAATGTTTCAGAGTAGTTAGGTGGTTTAATGAATCTATAAATGAATTTCTAAATAGACAAATTTTAATATATATCACCCAACTGAGACACTTAAATATTTACCAATTTCACACTATCAACTAATAAACTATAGTTTACTTTGATTAATCATTAAGATTTGATTTAATGCAAGAAATTGTCTACACTCAGGAGGTTACAAATTTATTGGCATCCTTAATTACTTAAGTAGATTTCCATACTTGCAACAACTGTTTATACGATATACTTATTCATGATGAATTACAGATTTTTTCTAATATGTCTATAAATCAATTTTGAAAATTCTTTTTAAAAAATCTAATATCTTTTAAGTTTTCTTGAAGCTAGATATCCAACCTATTTCTTCCATACCACCAGTGGCTTCATTACACATTTAAGATTCAAATCTTATTGCAATCATCTATAATAACTTTGTGTACATTTACCAACTATGCCTATAGAATATGTCCAGATATTATTGAGAACCTTTATAATTCTTTTTTTTTTACTAGACACATAATAAAAATGACATTCTATTTTCGGTCTTAACTTGAGACTGTTAATTTTGCTTTTCTGAGATTCAGTTCAACTTTATAAAAATTTTCATAGATCTAATAGAAATGACATTTAGCTTAATTCCAAATTATCAATCAGTATTAACTATAAAGTAGCATTTACCTTTATAGTTCCTTGGATCTAATGTATTTTGTACTTATCCAACTAAAAAATTCTATCAATTTTTTTTATATATACATAGATTATTTACTTAAGGTCCTAACACTGCAATATAAGAATAATTCCTTTGATCTTAAAAAAAAATAAAAATAAACTCTTTCACCTTAGATTCTTTATTAAAAGTGGTCAAAATACTTTTAAAAAATAATTATAACATACACCAAATCTTTTAAAAACTTGTTTTTTATTTTTTTGCCACCAAAATGAAACATATATTAAAATAGATTTCCAACGTTTCGACTATTTCTTTATTTTTTTCTATAGTCTTTTTCAAGGAACTAAAAATATATAAAAAGGAGAAAAAAAAAAAAATTCATAACAATTTTTAAAAACAAACAAAAATAAAAATCCTGTCACATACACATACTATTTTGGAAAATATATTCTTTACTTACTATGATTTCTTTTCCCAAAAGCTTCCAACTTTACATTTTGCCTAAATGAACATTTTATTGTTACAAAATAAAATTTTTTATTATTATCTTATCTTCAATTAACACATTTCTACATTCCTTTCTTGTTAAAAACAAAAACATTCTATTAAATTTCATAAAAAAAAAAAAAAAAAAGAATTTCCCTCTCTTCTCTTTTCCTTTACATTATAATATTCTATTCAGAACAGGATTTAACATCTTTATGTATAAACTTTCCTTTTCAAATCTTTCTTTTTGTTTAATTATACATTCTAAAGGGGTAATCTTAAAATTGACATGACCAAATTTTTCTTTATGTAAATATATTGCTGAATTTCTATCTGACAAATGTTGTTTTAATCTAGTTTTTAAAAAATTCTTTGTATTACCCACATAAGATATATCTTTACCATTATATTTTAAACAATCCATACATTTTATACAATAAACAGCTTGCATTATATTTGAAAAATCAACAAAATCTCCTTTATTAATTAAATTATATAAATTACTTTTTTTCTTGTATACAGGATAAATACTAAAACCATATCTTTTATTAAATCCATGAAACAAATTTTTTATCTTTTTAAAAATAAAATTTTGAACCTTAAAACGTATAAAAAATGTATCATCACCAAAATTTTTCTTTAATTTTTCTCCATTTTTTATTTTATTTAAATTGTTATTTGAAAAAATTAAAGAATTAAATATTATAAAAAAAGAATGTTTATTAAATGATTACCCTTGGGATGTTGTATTAAAAATTTTTTCAAATAACAATTTAAATAAAATAAAAAATGGAGAAAAATTAAAGAAAAATTTTGGTGATGATACATTTTTTATAGGTTTTAAGGTTCAAAATTTTATTTTTAAAAAGATAAAAAATTTGTTTCATGGATTTAATAAAAGATATGGTTTTAGTATTTATCCTGTATACAAGAAAAAAAGTAATTTATATAATTTAATTAATAAAGGAGATTTTGTTGATTTTTCAAATATAATGCAAGCTGTTTATTGTATAAAATGTATGGATTGTTTAAAATATAATGGTAAAGATATATCTTATGTGGGTAATACAAAGAATTTTTTAAAAACTAGATTAAAACAACATTTGTCAGATAGAAATTCAGCAATATATTTACATAAAGAAAAATTTGGTCATGTCAATTTTAAGATTACCCCTTTAGAATGTATAATTAAACAAAAAGAAAGATTTGAAAAGGAAAGTTTATACATAAAGATGTTAAATCCTGTTCTGAATAGAATATTATAATGTAAAGGAAAAGGGGGAAATTCTTTTTTTTTTTTTTTTATGAAATTTAATAGAATGTTTTTGTTTTTAACAAGAAAGGAATGTAGAAATGTGTTAATTGAAGATAAGATAATAATAAAAAATTATATTTCGTAACAATAAAATGTTCATTTAGGCAAAATGTAAAGTTGGAAGCTGTTGGGAAAAGAAATCATAGTAAGTAAAGAATATATTTTCCAAAATAGTATGTGTATGTGACAGGATTTTTATTTTTGTTTGTTTTTAAAAATTGTTATGAATTTTTTTTTTTTTCTCCTTTTTATATATTTTTAGTTCCTTGAAAAAGACTATAGAAAAAAATAAAGAAATAGTCGAAACGTTGGAAATCTATTTTAATATATGTTTCATTTTGGTGGCAAAAAAATAAAAAATCCTTTGATCTTGTTTTACTTTAATATGCAAATTAAATTAAACTTTTTCTACCATTATTAAAAATAAATATGTATTCATTAGCTTTTGCAGATAATGTATTTATCTCATGATAAACCAATAACCTTCAAATACTGAACAAGTAATTAATCATTTCTTAACTATATCCAGCATCACATGACTCTCATTTTGATGGTTCTATCATAAAGTAAATAGTGACCTATTGCAAAAATTCTAATTAGATTTCACCTTTTATTGATAAATCCTGAACTTGGAAAGTATCTACTAAAAAAGTATTGCCTTTATTTTTTTCAAAATTCTTTCATAATGTTTAGATGTTCATCTAGATATATCCTTTATCAAAATTAACAAAACTTGTAACAGCGTAATTATGAAACAAATTAACTCATTGTTAAGCTCTTATAATAAGTAACATTATTTTTACAAGCTGTGGTGATATTACTAATTCAATAATGAAAGAAAGAAACAGCGCACTGGCAAAGACAATACTATCAGGTTTCTGAATTTTAAGCTATTAAGATCATATATCATTTTTAATAATCATCCAATTTTGACAAGCAATGTCTTCCAAATTATTTATGAGGACTAATAGTTTTAATTTTAAAAGTATACAAGCCTAACATAAGCATCAAATATTCATATCTACTTCAATTGACTCTCATACCTTCAGTGCTCTTAATAATTTAAATGCAGTTGACTGCAATGTTTTTTCTTAACCTTTTAAACAAAACAATCCAAATTTCAAAAATAATTCCTCAATCTGTGTTTGTTTTATAGACCATGACATTTTAAATTCCAACCATCAATAAAGATATTAAATGTATATATTTTTTAACCTGCAACTTAAATCTGTGGATGACACTCTCTCATATATCCTGGATTACTGTCCTATCTTCATTAATTTACATCGTGTTGTTTCCTTCAAAACAGAATCTTTTTGCTATACTGTCATTAGCTTTTGCATTTTACTCTAAATCTTTTTTTTTCTGAATCTGTATAATATCTTACTTTTTCCAAACTTATTAAACCTATTATTTTGAAATTTCCTTGGGAGTATATGACATTTTTAGTTATTAAAATGATTCCAAAGTTTTAAATACAACTTCAATTAATATTTATGCCTTGAATATTTTTACTCGATTTTTACACTGAAGAGAGCTCATTACGCAAACTGCAATTCTCTAACATCTTATTAAGTCTACAAAGAATACAATGTTATAGGGGTCGTACTCTTCAATCTGCTTGATGTTTTATTGCTTGCACACATATTAATTTTAATAAATTTATTTTTTACCAAAAATAGTAAAACTTGAATGGTTTATAAATTTATTTAGATCTGATATTACAAATAATAGAAGTATGTGTATACATAAATTGTACTATAAACTTCCTTTAAATTTGAACTGAATAGATATTTTAATATATTTAAAGGAGAGTTTGATTTGCTTTCTCTCCAGTAATTTAAAAATATTTATTGTGAAAAAGATCTTCGAATTATTGTTTGCGCTTAACAAAATGCAAATTTACCTTTTTAAAATAACACGTTTGCGAAATAGTAATTGAAAGATTTATAAACCGAAATGTAATTTGTATTTGTTTAAAAGTTGTTGGAATTATTATTTGAAAGTATAAAAAAAAAAGTTTTACAAACAATCACCTTTCAAAATAACATAGTTCTGAAAGAAATACTGCCAGACCGATTTTTAACAGTTTTGAAAGATTGCAGTAAAAAAGAAGTCGTAAAAATTACCTTTTTAAAAAAAGAAAAAGCACTTTTAGAGAAAAAAAAAAGATTGATTTTTAAAAGAAAATAATTTAAAAGTACATAGATTTACCAGAGAATGAAATTCAATGTAACTGTAATAAGTCTGAAAGCAGATTTAAATAGTTGTGGTTTCTATATTAATCACACTTTCACATTATACGCTATCGATCTTTTAAGAATGTGCATATAAAACAACCCTACGAAGCGAGTATCAATATCGCTTCTAAACGGTGCCGTTTTTCCGCGCGTAGCATGGAGAAACAGCGCCACGTAATAGGCTAGATTGCTGGTAGTAGACTATATAAGCTAGATGGGTTTACCTATGGCTATCAGCGCCACCAAGCGGGCAGTAGTGCTGGCAGCTACTTGGCATAAGGTTCCTGCACTTACGCATGGTAAACAGCGTCACCTAGCGGCTGGAAAATGCATAGCTGCTTTTGGTCCTATACTCTGAATATTTGTGGTTGACATAGAAACAGCGCCTCTTGCGGCCACATGGGGCATAAGTTACAACTACCCTAAATTCATATTTTTACAAATAATTTTCTTAAATGTAGATTTACTTAACCCTGACCTACAGAAAGAAATAAAATTTTTACTCCTAAAACATCTCCAAGTTAAGAAATTAAAATTAAACCCAATTGGAAATCCCTTAGGATCTTAAATACATTAGCTGTATATATTAAATTTATCCTTTATTATATAATAACATATGTACTTGTTTATAACACTTTTGAATTTATATAATTTTTATTTCCAAATCCATTTTATTTATTTTATCATTAAAATAAACTAATTTTTACATACCATTATAATCCAATCAATCACTAATCTTACCTGAGGGCTTCCTGATTTGTGAATGTAATAATTACTTCTTATTGATTTTTCGATGCCGATCAGTAGTGTGTGGAGGACTTACCTTCTCAATTTTATGGTACTCATTTTTTTCACATAAGAATTCTAGTTATAATTCTCATATTTTTTAAGCGAGGCACTAAAATCATTAAAATTTCCAGCTATTAATGATAATATAAATCAGTTCAGAGCCTTGGTTGAAACATCTTATCCTGTTGAAATTTGATTGACATCAGACAAATTTTTTATTTTGTTATTTTTTCTACCATGTACTTAGAAAATATTAATTTTACTTCAATAAACAAATAAATTTTATATATATTTCATGTAGATGTAGATTTTAAGTATATATCCCATAAAGATTTTTGATAAATATATTTTATATATATAATTAGCAGGTCTATTCAATAAGATGAAATTGAAGATTTTTTTTTATCTTATATATTTTAGAAGGCAAGGAAAATATTTTTTCCCATTATTATGTGTATATTTTCATATAATTATGATTTTAGATTTTATACTTTATAAACATTAGATTACATACAATATTTTTTATTAGATAAAAATGATATTTATCAT